>OU342642.1:14537500-15787500 GCA_910589605.1 Chrysoteuchia culmella | reverse complement strand
ATATTTAAAAAAAACTTCGGAAGTCTAAACGTAAAGAAAGCAAACGTCAACGGAATTGAAGAAATAATGTAAACATTTTCAGTTTTTTTCATAACCAGGGGAACCGGGTTTACTCCTTTCGGAACCGGTTCCTTTGATAACCCGGTTCTGACGGAACAAGGTATAACAAGGTATAAGGGTGCATGCCCTAATTTGGATACACAAGATATTCATATCAATACACGCTGAAAGAAAGGTTTGCTTCATAGTCGAAAAGTGAAAAAAGTTTCATTTCATTCTAGATAATGTTTTTCGTTGACACAAACAAACTTTTATTTTGCAACCGAGACACAACTCACGGCCGATACGGCCGCCGAGCGCAGTGCCCACGAGCCACGACCGTTGTCATCTCAGTAAAAGTTAATTAAGTGACAAACTACGCAATAATTCTACTGGATAATTGTACAAACGCACGTTAGGACAACCGCAGGCGCATTTGAAAACTGTCCGTGGCCAACCGTTTCGGTGGCTGGGAGTTGTTCTAAAAACGGACGGACCCTAAAGTTGGAAAGGCTTTCTAAATTGGCTTTTAGACTATTCGGAGTAAACAGCATGATTAAATGCCTTTAGACACATGCTCTTATACGAGTGAAAAAATGAAACAGTAAGCCTTTTGGAGTGGGTGCCAAGGCAGCAAAACTAAAAGTTTAGAAGTGAAATTTTAAATGCACCGTCGATGCGTTGGCTGGCACCGACACTAAAAGGAATATTTATTACTGTTTGAAGTCGGTTAATATTTCTAATACTTTTTTATGGGTCTGGACTGGACATTCATATCCTTTGAAAAATTTATCCAGCCCCACTAGCTATAAGACGTGATATGATATGGCAAAGGATGCTGTTTTCCCGCAAAGGTGTGAGCAGTGATATGTAATCAAGATACGAATGTCGATAAAAACCGCTCAATTTTTATTTTTCCCTACTAAATGATAAGCACTAAGATAATTGTACTTATTTATATCTGCGTGGAAGTCTAGGTTACGAAGTAACTATTGTGTGTACCATGGCCGCCGCCTGGTCATTAGGGGTGATTGCGAACCCTACCCCCCGTGACCAATGGCGTCTTGGAGGGCAAGTACTAGGAGTTTTAGTTGGTAGTACCCGCCCGCGACCCGTCCCCCCATCGATTAGGACTCGATGGGGTGATGGGATGCGGGTGTCCCCCACCCCTATTTCTCATCATTAGGATGGGAAAGTAGGGATACAAGGGTATAGATACCCCTTCCGAGCCTCCACCGAGCTTACACGCTGGATGGGGGCACGGGAGGGGCGTGGGATGGAGTGCGTGGCCTATATGTTTGTATAGGCCTTGTACTCCAGGTGAGTCCAATATTTCGAATCGCCCTTGCACCTGGAGGCGAGGGATGCGTAAAAGCATTTCTCTTAGTATAAAAAAAGCTACCGTGGCCGAGACACTATGGGAAGAAGGACTAGCTAAAAACGACATGGAGTGGTTTTTATTGGATAAGCCCATCGGCAGGAGAGTCCCACATAGCCTTTTGTTTGCTCTCCCAGACAACATAGGTATGCGTAACGCATTTTCCACTCATGAAAAAAGGTACCTAATTGCGGGGTTATATTTCTAGTTAAGAAATGAATTCGCCATTCAAAATAGATCTTGATAATTATTGGATCTTGTTAGTTTAATAACGACTACTTGGAACGTAAAGTAACATTACTGGAACGTCAATGAGGTGGGGAGCACGAGCCTAACGAACCCTATTAGGAACGCTTAATCCATTCAATTAGTCGAAGATTTATCGATAATCTGGCTTATACGATTTAATCGATATTCGTAGCTTAGGAGGGCTGATTTTAGAACACTCAAATTTCATTGCAACATTTCACACTGTTTGGTGACGTTCTATTTCTTTAAAAGCTTAATTAAAATAATATAACTTGACTTAAAATACAAGACTCAATCGCAATGAATTATATTTAAGTTCAGGCAACTACTAGACGATGGAAATCATAAAATATTAGTTTTCCGTTTGGCGATAACATATTTATTTGATGATGGTTACGTATAGAATACATTCAGTAATATATACTTACTGACAAAATGTTTGCTTAATATCACATACACTTTTAACATTCCTTTATAGCAAGGAGATGTTGATCGTATTAATTAGGTCATGCTGAAATCCACGTTCAAAACACCTCTTTCTTTTTTTTTTCACTTGATCACGCGCAATAAGCCCACAAACCCATTTTTCAAATTCCAACTCAATACGTTGATGACTTTAGTTTAACGAAAGAGGTTACAAAAAATATACCTACGTTATTTTTCATTCCTTTCTGTATTGTGCTGGAGAAAGGTCCTTTTTTGTCGCAGACCCGCGGCGACTCTCCTTGAATAAGTCTGGAATCTCATCCTTTTTCCTTTACCTGTGGCACATTGAATTACACCCAAATCCGATACAACACGGTCCACTAGGCCGGTCCTTCGTGTGACGCAACCGGGCCTAACCGACTGTTAACGATTTCATTGTTCGTAGAAAAAAGTTTAGGTAAGAGGGATCGTGGCGAAAATATTATGATTTTTGCAACTAAACACAGTTTCTACGGTTTTGTTACGAAGTTTTTCTGTAGCTTACAGCTACGATTTTGCTACGTCGTAGCAGCCGGTTTTTTGTGATGTCCAATTTCCATTTTGTTGTTAAGCTGTGCGATTTCTAACAGAAATACAGATCGATAATATTTAACCTTAAACTTTACAGGGATTCACCCACGCTGTCCGCTTATGATGCTTACTGTGACATTTGATTAAATGGTTTTAGACTGACCGATGGTGACGGAAATTAATGCTTGGAGACACTGAAATCTACAAGTTAATACCTACTAAGCAATACTCACGAAATTCTAAGTCCTATACATGCAATTCTTGGAACAAATGAAAATCTATGAGCAAGGTAATAAATGTTAAATGTTGGGTGGAACTATTAATCTCTAAGCCATTAACATAGATTAAGATACCTACTAACATTTCTATGGACTATATAGTTGTCTGTAATAAAAAATTAAATAAATAAGACAAAATATTTCATGCAGCAGAGGCAGCGCAACATACATACGTATTTGTATATAGTGTAAAAATCCAATTAGTTATAAATCGGAAAGTAACTCAATATTTCTGTCATTTACGCTTGAATCGAAACACCAATTTAGATTTCTTTATCAAACTGTTAATAATTCATCGACGCAGATCTATAGACAATTACTGATGTTATTATAAATGTTCGAGTTGAATGGCTGTTGGTTGTAGGATAAACGAGTATTTTTGCTAAATCCGTATAGATTATCGAGTTTTACCATTTCTTAAAATATTTAATAATAATGATTTGATTGAATACTAACTAGCTTTTCTCAATTGGATCCACAAATTGATAATTTAAATTAACGCAAAACGCTTTACACCCTCAAAAGATGATAACTCATTTAACTTTCATAATATCAGACGCCACAGCAAAAACGCTCAGAGTTCTAAGATGGCCTCAAAGAGATTTTACGTGATGGCTTGTAATTGATATCAATTATGTTGCGCCGACGGCGGTGCTACAGGCCCATCACGACAGATCTATCTGATACTGAAGCAGTACCTTGGCTGTATAAAAAATAAACTTTGCTTCGTCAAAGATTGGTAGTGATTTCAAATGGTTTATGATCGGACAGAGGGCTTACCCAAGTAGGGGCTATTTTGATCGATCACATTTTGACATTTCTTTCTTATCGGCCTCACGAGAATAGTACTTAATTCTGTAGTTTTTCAACGCCTACGCCTGTCTATTTTGGACACGAGCAATACAACTACGCACATTAAGGAAATTTACATTTTAATATAATAGTAGTTCGCTGAGTTTTTGTAATATAAATAATAAAGTTTTTTTTCAGTTACATGAAATGTTATTGAATGAAGTAATGTCCAATTAATTCGACAATATTTCGCAATTTTTCCGGCATTATCCCGTCGCTATAATTTTTTTGGGGTTTATGAGAGAAAACTGATTTAAATGATTTATACAGTTTTTCCTTGAATGCAATTTTACTCTATTCCATTTAAAGTGTTTTGTGAAGAGCGGAATAATCGGAATAGCGGTCCATCAATTTTTGTTTAGTCGACAAAGATGTATGCGGTCGAGCAATGTCCTGGTGGAAGACAGGACCTTTTCTATTCATTGATTCTGGGCGTTATTCTTTAAGAGCTTGTTTCAGATTTTCTAATTTCTGACAGAGATTATCAGAATTAATCGTTTGGCCATGTGGCAAACGCTCATAATACACAATGCTTTTCAGTCCCACCATACACACAACATGACTTTGTTCGGAGTGAGGCCAGGCTTTGGGACTATTTGGAACGATGGGTCACCTCGCTTACACATATTCCAATAAATAAGATGGAAGTATTAAGTTGGCTGTAAGCTAAAACACGTCGGCATCCTTTTGCGCAGAATACAGAAGCAGTTTATAGTAGGGGAAAAAGCATAGATTTATCATAGGTTAGTGGTAGCAACGCGGAGACCTATGATAAATCTATGGAAGAGAGGTTATTATATATATATATATATATATATATATATATATATATATATATATATATATATATAGACTGTGGTTTACCCTTGTACGATTTGAATTTCATCGCGTTGTCATGCCAACGTGTAAGTTTTGGAAGCGACACTTTTTTTCAGTAGGTTGTCATGGTCGTCAGTAGGCAGGTAGTTGACATTTCTCTTCCCAACCTCTCTTGTGTTCTGTTTACCTATCATAGTCTTGTTTCAATGGGTGGATGAGATACTGCGTTCACTATTTGCTAACCGTGACCATCATCTGGCTATGAAATAGCCTCGGAAAACTCGTCTCTTTGCTCTCTATGATCGTGGTCCTGATAAATTGTTTTTGGCGAAGTTTGTTAATTCAACAGAGGGGCTATTATGCTGTCTAAATAGGGTATTTGAGAAAGCATCCGAAGCGTCTCAATCGTATTTTAGAAGTAGATTAGCTATAGAGATAAATGAATACACAATATACCTACTTGTAAGACAAAAAAATACTTAAAATATTTTTGAGGCTGTTATTGTGTTACACACACAGTATATATCATTGTAAAGTTTATGTATGCCAAATGGTGGTCTGCAATCTTCAGTACTTCTTATCAGCTAAAAAAATGTGCTGTCGTGTTTGTTCTAATTTATAAACCAATGGCGGCCCGCTTTCGCGTAAGTTTGTTCCGTAAGGCTAACGAAACTGTACAGCCTCTTAAAAACTAATTATAGCTACTAGAAAACTAGTAAACCCTGCCTTCTCCAGATTGTGTAACTTTTCAGAATTCATATAATTTAGCACTACGTCTTGTGTTATAATTTGTTGTTTAAATTTCTTACGAATGGTAATTATCGTTCTTAACTTTTCATACGGAAAACATAGATTGATTGATACCCGTGTTAAACAAATGTCGTCATTTGAAAAAATCGCGTATTATACCTATATTATGAGAAGCCATTACTGAACTGCCATCCGCATTTCATTGATGGCGTTTTAAGCTGGGCCAGTGGCTCCTCTTGAATAGGGAGGGGCGGTTAAGGAGTTTTAACGACCGCTACATCTCGCCCAGAGCCACAGAATTCGTAAGGTGGCGACGAGCGCCCAGAGAGTAAGTTAGGTATTCTCACTCCGCGCAAAATGTCAGTCCTGTGCGTGTGAGGACGTTGGACAGCGACATTAACGTTGCGTTTGCAGGCATTCTTGGGCACTCTCAGCAAATACTTACTTTAGAAAATCTTGCGAGTATATACGTAGGTACAGCTTCGAAAGAATTCGGGCAGCTAAGTGACACAAGTGAACAGTGAAGTGACAAAGCTGCAGGAGGTGAACGATTTCGCTAATATAATGAAAGCTTTACGATCGGTCAGCTCATGCCGATATGGATAGATTCTGCTGTTTAAGAGTTTATAAACGCGTCAAAAGTTGTGCGTTACAATTACTTTTTTAACATTGAAAATGTTTTTTCGATCGGTTAAGTATAAAGTTTTCTTTCCACGTTGTGGATGCAAATACGAGTAGGTAGGAAATGTATACATATGTGATTAATTTCCGTATTGCATACGTTTTAATAGTACGCAATATAGAATGCAATTTATTTTTTGGTGATTGATTAGTCTTCTCTTCTTATTCTTCATCATTTAAAATTTAGAATAGAACATAATTTATTTGAATAAATACTTCATAACTAAGTTTTCTTTAAAAAAAACAATACTGTATTGTCGTTACGTTAATAAGATAATAACTTTTCTGCTATATTAATTTGTAATAAATATCACAATAAAGTAAGTTTAAGATAATACTTTTTATATAGTGCTGCATTTTCAATGTACCCGGAGGTCGTGTAGAGCACGAGATCTGTGATCTTTTTGTTTTTTATCCAAAAGTAATTATTTTTCAATAATTAAGTTAGCAACATTACAAACCGAAAAAATATATTTTAAAACAACTAACAAAAAGTTTTACCCAGTGTCGATAAAATTCAATACAATAGCCACCCTAGTGAGTCAGGCAAGTTTTTGGAGTATGGTAGTGAATTGCCTTCTGGTAAGTTTTTATATTGTGCCAGAGCACGCCCTATGGAAGTGACAAACTTTACTCTTAACATTTTATAACCTCCTTTCAGAGAATATGCTTACATTTACATGGCTAATAGGCAAAAACTTGTAAAGTATCGTTGAAAAACTGTAGGAACATTCTTTTGAAGCCCTAGAATACAGGGTAATTTTTTAAACACTATCCAAATTTTTTATTTCGACCCAGAATCGGTAACTACTTTCTCCTAGAAAAAATTTTTGGACTTTTCATACTAAATCGATCGCGTGATCAGTCTGGTTTGTATAGAGTCAAATTTTTTTTGTACTTACCTCGACCTATGTTTCTATGAGAAAGTTTTTCACTTACAGATTCTGAGGCGAACTAAAAAAAGTGTATAGTGTTTTAAAAATTACCATGTAAAAGATGTGGTTAATTAAATAAGAAAGTTATATTGGAATATTTTTTTTGTAGATAAATCTATACGTACTAATATTGTAAAGCTGAAGAATTTGTTTGAACGCGTTAATGTCAGGTACTACTGGTCGAATTGAAAAAATCTTTTTATGTTTGATAGTCCAACTATCGAGGACGGTATTAGGCTATATATGGTTATATATATGTAATATCTATATACATAGTGCTCAAGGAAATTGGGGAACTAGGTGAGATGGTTCGAAAAAAAAGGGAGACTGGTCATAATTCAATATTATTGCAATAATGACTTTTCGCGGTAGGGTGCATCGCGTTCTTGTGGTAGCGTGCATCGATGTTTTGTGCGTCGACATTCCGTATTACACTCAAAATAATGCATTACTTGCGAAGGTATTTTTATAAAAAGATATTAATCCTTATCTATACTAATATTATAAAGCTGAAGAGTTTGCTTGTTTGAACGCGCTAATCTCAGGAACTACTGGACCGATTTAGAAAATTCTTAGACCATTAGAAAGCTACATTTCTTCCGAGTAACATAGGCTATATTTTATCCCGATATTCCCACGGGAACGGGCATTACGCGGGTAAAACCGCTAGTCGTTAATAAATACGTTATTCATCACCAGTATTTATTTTTAAATAAAATTGCCTTCGACA
This sequence comes from Chrysoteuchia culmella, assembly GCA_910589605.1. Lineage (NCBI taxonomy): Eukaryota > Metazoa > Arthropoda > Insecta > Lepidoptera > Crambidae > Chrysoteuchia > Chrysoteuchia culmella. The sequence continues at coordinate 15,779,793 of OU342642.1, read as the reverse complement.
TCATTTGATTTAGCAAATATCTTAGGAGTTATCGTAACGTTGTTTTAAAATGACTTTGCAACAAAATAATGATTAAGTACAAAGGGCGTGCCTCGCGCGGGGGGAGGGGCAGTGGCGTATTTTGATATCTGGGTGCCCTGGGCCAGGTCAGCCGCCCCTTACATTTACGAAAAAATTTACATATTTCAACAACGGAAAAGCGATAAGTGCAAAATACTATGTTACAGTAATTAATACGACACAAAAAAAAACTCATATTCTTATTTTGACGATATATTAATGTAATTTTTTTTCACAACTTTTGCTAGATTCAATATTCAGGATTGTCTAAAAACCATGACGTAGATTGATTTTTTGGTATGCTGTTAGGCTCAGTTAGGGTAGTGTAAATCCAAGAGTTATGCTGCAATTCAAAGCGAGATATTGGCAAAAATACTCGTTCTTTGAGAAAGATTTTACCTGAAAAGCCCAAAATGTTTAGACTTTTTTAACTTTTTAACCAAAAAATCATCCATTAAGCTTTTTTAACGAGATTCAGTACTTTAAAAAGTTAATTAAATTGCAGCAATTTAAGCCCAATTACAGCTCTTTAAAATAAGGGATCAATACATTACTTTATAATTTGTGGACTAAGCTATAATAAAATGGTTAATTTTCACCGAAAATTTCGAGATCTCTTTCACTTTTTACCCGACTGCAAAGAAAGGGTTATGTTTTTCGCGCGTATCTTGTATGTGTTTATATGTAATATTCTTTATTACCTCTATCCCTCTCTCTATCTTTATAAAACGGCTGAAGGGATTTCTATAATTAAGATATCGCTAGATTTGTCTTAACAGGCCAAGTGTTCTTAGGTAAGTGATGAAAAAAAAAACCGACATAGCGGCAGTGAGGTGAGGTATTATTTGAAGTGAAAAATAAAATACGTTTTTAGAATACTTCAAAAAAACAAATTAAAGGGCCGTTTTTGAGGATCCCAAAAAGATATATCATGACCGCTAAATAACTAAAAATTATAAATAAAAAATATGTGAGTAATTTAAAAAAAACTAAAAAACCTGCCCGCATCAATAGACAAGCCAACTGCCCTCTTTTCAGTTGGCTCGAAAAAAAACAGAATTTATAACCAACTGAAAAGAGGGAAACAAGATCAAATTTATATAAAGGCAAGTATAAAAATATTTTTAAACACACTTGCACATAAAAAAATCACTGAAATTAGACACATAATGACACCTATAATCAAACTGTGACTTTGTCATTACTATTGTTCACAAGTGAGTTACTTATAGTTTTATTTTTATTTTATTGGTTGAGTTCACAGACATGTTATTAATTAAAATGTCTACAAGTACTAGTTATGAAGAAAATGATTTATGTTGTACACCGACCGATATAAGATGTGAAGCCATTATCGTTATGGAAAGTTTACTACCGAAAAACTCCAAGGAAAAATATCTATTAACATACCAAAATTTCATACAATGGCAAACCAACAAGAATACGCAGTCTTTTTCAGAAAATGTGTTCATGGCATACTTTAAAGAGTTATCTTCGAAGTACAAACCTAGCTCTTTGTGGTAATACTCAATGTTAAATCATACGTAGAAGATTCCATACAAAACAAGAAGGAAATTTGTATAAAAATCACAAAAAGAATTAGACTTGATTCTGAAGCGCGTCCTACTGGCGAAACACCAAGTACATCCAATGATTGGATTTCACCTACCTACACGAATAATTAACCATCTCAAATAACAATACAAAATGAAAGTGTTTCAGTAAATAATCTATTTGATGAGACCGCTATGCCATCAAAAACAGTTAGGTATTTATAATTTTACTAACTGCACATTCACTTATTGTTTCTCTAAATAAAATTTTTGTATCTATAAAAAATGTTTTTTTATTATTATTTTCTTCACAAGTGTGTTGAAAAACGTCGTATGATACACGTGTGTATTGATGATTACCGTCCTTGGCTCTCTTAAGACTCAATGGCGCCTCAGCGGTAATCACCAACATTACATACTTGTATCATAATGTACTATTGTTCAACATAATAACATGCAGTTGGAAGCATAGAATTTAATAATAAGCTCTTAATATCATGCCTCAAACTGCATATTATTATGTTGAACAAAATATTTTTATATTTGCCTATAAATAAATTTGATCTTGTTTCCCTCTTTTTAGTTGGTTATAAATTCTGTTTTTTTTTTGATAAACAAGATTCCGTACTTTCATAAAGTTAATTAAATTTGCAAAAATATAAGCTGAATTACAGCTCTATACACTCTAAATAGCCCTACAAAGTTCTTTACTTACTAAAATCAATACATGAATAAACAATGAAGTCGTTTGCGTAGCCGTTATGGTCGTTATATAAACGACAAACGCCCACTCAGGTGACCTGGTTTAAACTTTAAATTATTAAATAAGAGCAAATATTGAAAAAAGTCTCAAACTCACGTGCTGCGCAGCAAGCACAAGTTTTTAAAAGATGCTCGATTTACACTAGGCACCAAACAAAAAAATAATCAAAGTTTCATCGTGCTTTGCTTACCTACTTATTGTCGTTTTAAAACTACAATTAAACGTTCTTCGCTTTCGCAAATAATTGGTAAGCACTTATGCACTGCATTTTTGCACTGCAGGTGACAAGATAGTAATGCTTATTTATGTATAAGTGCCGGAGACATTCTAAATTTTTTTTTAAATTTGAAAATCTATTTAAAAGTCATCTAAGGTTAACCTTAGGTGGCCTGTAACAACACCGTGTCAAAGGCTCCCTTGGTCGTCCGGGTCGCTCAGCCGCGCCCCTTCTACTGTGTACCTATATGGCGGGCCGCCCGCTCTGGGTGCCTGGTAGCTAATTCCACGCGTACGAAGTCTCGGGCGGAAAGCTAGTAATGGAATATAATAAATGTACCAACAAAACAAACTAAGAAGACATCAAAAATAGTAACTGAATATTGCAATAATGATTAGTAAGTATGCTTTTCAGTTTAGTTAAATATACATTTCAGTTTAGTTATAATCAGAAGAACTGTGATGCAACTTTTTCAAATGGAATTTTCAGGCACATCTGATAGTCACGTTGTTGATTATATCTAACAAAGGTTCAACTTTTAACTGGGTCCGCGAATGTTAGTTAAAAGTTCGCTTTGCAGTTTGCAGTGCAATTGCGCCTGGGGGCGCTTTTTACTATTTTAGAATAGAGAACTACTTTACATTTTGGTTATTAACATTTTTATGTAACCCGCGTGGTTTCCGTTGGATCAGGATATATTGTAGCCTATGTCATATTCTGATGTATTAGCTATATTACTGTAAGCAATATTACAATACAACACATAATTAGCAATATTACTGTAACTGTAAAGTTTCATCGAAATCAGTTTAGTAGTTTTTGCTTGAAAGAGTAACAAACATCCATCTATCCGAACAACCTCACAAACAACGCATTTAGCACGTAGTAGCTGTAGGAATTAGGATAGTTAGTATTAGTAGGATATTTCTCATACAACACAGGAAAATTGTTAGCAAAATGAAAAATATCAACGATCATTGAATTGTAAGCAAATTGTGTATGTGTACATGAAGCTTGTGTGTTGTTATTTTAATTCAAACTGAATTCATAAATAGAAATAAAGTTTTCAGATCACGTTGACTATCTAAACTACTCACATATGTGTAATTTTGGTGTTGTGACCAAAATGGCAAAAAGGACCCATTATAGTGAGACTCAGTCTGTCTGTCACAGTTGGATATCAAGAACTATTAATTCTATCAACTTGAAATTTGGAATAGTTTTAGTTGACGTTTGCCCTACTATTTTGCAAATAAAAGAGAAATATATTTTTTAGAACAGCGACTGAAATGGGATCTTAAAAATTCAAAGTGGGGCTGCTAGGGCATGGGGGGTATCATATAAAAGAGCGCTGCTTGGACATCCTCAATCATTTTTTTCATTTGTTTTTAGGCGGCATAATTTGACTTTGATGAAAATTGTAAAAAAAAACCGTTTCCTTAATCCGAAGTTTACATAGAGAAAAATCTGAAATTATTCTCCGTAATAGAAGTTTATGTAAAGATTACAGGAAAAAAAACGATGTCTCTAAATGGCATACTTTTCAGAAATCTTAAAAAGTGTTTTATACTTATTCAGTCAGTCGTCAGTTGTCATGACAACACGAAGAAATTCTAAATAGTACGAAGGGTAAGGTACCGACTGTTTTCTGTGTTGGCAAATGAATGGCGATGACACGTCATAGCCGCGTTACTATTACTAAACTCTTATAAGTGTTCTGTAGCCAACACTTTCAGTGACCGGTAGTTTTGAAAAGGAATGCTCTACCCTAGTTTAAGTGCATCATCCGTTTGCGGTAGTGCAAAGTGGTCGTAAATGGGATGATTGACTCAAGAGTATGTAAGTGAGCTTCGTTGCAGCTACAACCTCTTGTGTGGCACGTGAATCATTACTTCAAGTAGGTACACTTCGAATCCATAATTCTATTATAATTGCGAAAGAAGTCGTCAAGCTGCTAATGTAATTTGCCCTCGGATTCGGATAAGAAACTTTTTATTGCAAAAGTGATCTCAGTAGCACGATATAACCAAAGAACCGCCTCTGTGGCTTAGTGTTAACACCACCGGTATCAGATCCAGAGGTCCCGGGTTCGAGGCCCAGTAAGGGTACAGTCAGCGTCAGATATATTATAGCAGTTAAGATGACCAAATATTTTGAAGCATCCAAAGTATACAAAACAATCAATTCAAACAAGGTCATCAAATTATTCAGACCTCCCATCTTGCCCAAATATTTCGGAACACCAAGAACGTCTAAAATCAAGTTCACTCAAAGTTTGGCTTCAAATCAAGTTTGGTCAATGTGATATAAACTATGAAATTTATCACTTTCTGAAAGGTACCTCTAGGTTAGGTTAGAACTGTGACCAAGAACGCGCGAGTCGAGCGAGCGGAGCGAGCGTGCCGTGGCAGCGGCCGGCCAAGCGCCACAGAGGACTGTCTTTAAAAAGTACTAAAATATGATACCAAGCTCCTCCTGCTTCTATTGACGTTTTGTTATGTTAAAAGACTATATATCGATATTTTTGACCGACTTCTTTAAATATTCCTTACATTTATCAAAAGTAAGGGTCAATAATAATGTGGGATAAAAGTATTATTAAATCACTTTTGCCTTTAATCATGGTAATTATTAATAATAGTCGGTAACTATTAATAGTTAGAAATATAAAAAGACAACATTTACCGCAACATATACATGTAATAATACTGTAAAATCAGTTTTTTTTACATTGAATATTGTTGGTTATTTTCTAGATTTCGAGTGGACTGTATGGGGCCTGTACTCTATCGTGAGAATAAAGTATTACTTCATGTACTTGTATACACGTAGAAGTAACATAGGGCGGGAATACTGAGCTGCAAGGGGATGAGAAACAAAGGACACAATCACAGTTCTTCAGGTGGAAAAAGACATGCACACTTACTTGATTTGCTGATGATAGTGTTCTCAGATTTCTCTGGATCAGCTCAGCCCGATGGTGGCGGGGCGGTTAGCACAATTGCTTGTTTATTTGGAGAAAACACTCAGATTTTCAGTTCTAGGTACACAATTAGTTGTTTTAACACACAAGACACGTAATTTCAAAATTAACTAGCGATGCGGATACGTTTATTATGAATTTATTGATTAGCGCATGTGGATCGACTCGCGGAGAAATTCGAAGGGAAAACAATATGTCGTCCAATGGTTCATTCTTATTATACGAATTTCACTCTCTCTCGCGAAGGTGCGAGCGGGATAGCAATATTTAGTGTATTGTGGGCATACCAAGGAAAGAGACATAATGAAAGGATGGGAAATTAGGTACATATTTGCAAGGACATGAAGTCAATACAAATCCTTTTTAAATCTACCAAACATATTAACAACTTAAATTTAAAATTTAAAACCCCCACTCTTAAAAGGTTAAAAATTATATTTGTTTACCCTAATTACTTACTCACTCTACCTCGACGTCTGTTAAATTAATAAATATATTATTTTTAACTGTTTAAGAGATTTTTTTTTTGTGTTGGGGGTTTTTTAATTTTAAATGTAAGTTTTATTTCAAGCTTTTTATTTTTTTATCATTAAAATCTAATTGTCAGATTTCCAAACTCAGGTGAAAGTCACTAACTGTATGTCTATCCCCTCACTAAGACCGTTTCAACGAGCCTAAAAACGATATGTGTGCTCTGAAGAGTTGGCTACTCTTCAGACCGTGCTAGGTCGCTTCATCAGATCGAGATGTACCATATTTTAATTACGGCACCGGATTTGCTTACAGATTTCAAACTTCAACTCGATCAGTCAATTGGAAGTATAGTATATGTCCATGTCCTGTGAAAGTTGATAAATCTGTGACTGTTTGATGTGGTTTTTTTATTTGAGAGCTGATATAATCAAGATGGTTCTTAGCTATAATTTATGAAGATCTGCTAAGCCGTTTGAATGCCAACAGTTCATTCTGGGAATTCAAATGAAAATTAAAGTAGGAAATGAGCCGATGATCTTCAAACGACTGAATGGATCTTCTTATACTATAGCTAAGAGCCATCACCATCACGCCAGCTTTCAAATAGAAAAAAACCACATCCAAATAGGTCCAGTCATTTAGGAGCTACGTGGCCTTAGACAGACAGACAGATACACATACACGTCAAACTTATAACACCTCTCTTTTTGGGTAGATTAGTAGATTTTATTTTGGGTAAATAGTAGATTATTAACCAAGGGGATAAAGCAGTGTCTTCTGTCGCGGGTGACGATTTAAATCGCGAGTGTAGCGAGGGATTTAAGTTCACCCAAGACTAAGACAGCTTTATCACCTAGGAAAATACTCTACTTTTCGTACCATTTGCGAAAAAATTAACACAATAATAATATGAGATGTATTTGAAGAAAACAAAAACGCGGCAAATTCCTAGACTAATATTTTTTTGTCGGAAAAGCAAAGGCATCAAGCTCATACGGCCTCGTCGGTTTTCGTTATTTTATTTAATAATCATAACTGCATAATAAATGCGTATTCCTTTTTCAAAAAGATGTGTAATGCTTTATATACAAACTCAATGGTGTAAACACAGATGTAGTTCAGTATAAATTTCGGTAAGTATTCCAAATTTAAATCACATTCTCCCCCTAGAGGATGAATGAAATTCAGTACAATTTTCTTTCCCTGTTTTTAACAGATTAAAAATGGCTATTGTTATGTTCGCTTTTTGTGGCATAGAATGTCACTTTTTTGAGCAAGTGGTACGAAAATATAATTAAAGACGACATAAAAACAGTAAGAGAATACGTTGAGACCATTTTTAAAATTTTGTCTGTCTGTTTGTCACGCTAATCTCGGAAACTACTAAACCGATTTAAACAAAACTATTTGTAACATGTAGCTACAAGGTCTGGCTACAAGGTTGGAAGACCTGATGCATGAAGCTAATAGACGAGCTAAACTATAGAGTTATGGAAATGGCGCCTAAGCAAAACTTGTTTAGCGTGATGGGCATTTTCTGTTGACATTATAAAAATCAGGATCAGGGGTATGGGCCATTTTTTACCACCAGGTATACATGATACAAAAATAACGCTGAGAGTACCTCCATGCGGTGAAGGTGGTAAGGGCGCGCTCTAGGCCAAAAGCAAAAGTAATAACTGCAACGGCGAACTGCAAAGTAGCATTTACTATATAATTCTCCGGCCCCATTCGGCCGGTCCGGAATGAAGAAATGAAGGAAATTCTTTTTTTAATAGTACATTATTGCAAAGGCCGTGAAATAGGCAATTGCAGGTCGAGTATGAGTTTGAAAGCCGAGCCGCAGGCGAGGACTTCAATAATACGAGACAGGCAATTGCCATTTCCGCCGAGGCATATATAGTGCTTTTCTCAAAAGAATGCAGGGAAATAAAATTTATATTATACATTTAATCATTACTAAAAGAAAATCAAATTCATTGCAGGAGCGTCTTTTTGAATTTGGAACATTACAAACGGCGTGCTGGAGTTGTTAAATACTCTTTGTAATGTTCCAAATTCAAAAAACGCTCCTGCAATGGATTTGATTTTCTTTGTCCGTAAATTCGATACTTCGCGCATGAATTTCCATGCATGTTTGAGAAAAACTTATTTATTCTTTAAAGTAACAAAATCAAATTGTAATGAAGTTGGATAAATAATTAAGAACGATTTATTAAACTGCTCTGTTGTTCAATTGGAAACTGAGACGAAATAAATCACGGAAATGTGAAGTGTGCAAAGAAAAAAAAGGAATTTTATGTATTTCAAACTAAAATTAATAGTTAACATGTCCATGGCATTTTCTTACTGTCTTACGGCGGCGAGGCATTGACTTTTATTAATAGATTACCTGAAAATTAAAACGTCGGACAGCTCTCTTAAATTGCCAAACCGTCGAATTGACACCTTTTTCTTGACTTCGCACCAAAGATGCTCTATTAAGTCTAAATCGGGGCTGTTAGCTGGCAAATCTTAGATAGAAACAAATTGAGATAAGTATGAGAAATTCCTTAAAGGCCCGCAGCTATAGGCCAACGAAAATCAGATTGCTTTACATGATCGTTTGTGATATCAATATTAATGAAAAACTGAATTTCAAATTAAGATGCAGCTAACTCCAGGACTAACACTAGTGATTATGTTACTCAAAAACACGATTGCATAAAATTTTCTCGATAGAAAAAAAATGCGAAGTTGCCTCCAAATCACTTTAATAGTACGATAAACTGCTAGTATTCAAGTAATACATTAAAATAAAGCTTGGAACTTTTTAGTATAATAACACTAAAGATAAGGCAGGGCTTATGTTATATATTTTTTGTAAATAACCTTTAAATATCCTTTTCACCTCACACGCTCTGAAAAGGAGGTTTTGTCAATCAGATTAGGCTTAGAAAATCGCTTTTTGCGGCCTAGCGCGGCAAAGTACTTTTTTAATTTAATACCTAAAAAAATGTCATAATGCATTCCGAATGACACTATTGATTTTATTGTTACATTTTATTCTTATTTTAAATAGCTTTAAATTAATTATAATACTCCGTTTTGGTTTTATTATATTATTTTAGTTCATTGAATCATAAAAACAATAATAATAAGATTAAACTATTTGTTATATGAATTTTATATTAGGCTGGGTGACCTATAATTGGATTTCGGACTGTGACATAAATCTTTATTTTAAAATTGTCTTTGTCTTGTACCTCATGTCAGTGTCAACATTTACGGAATTGTTTTTATTCTTATTAATAAGAAACAATATATTCTTACTTTAAATAACTTTGAATTAACTATAATACTCCCTTTTTTTATTATTTTAGTATTTTATATCATTAAAACAACGAGAATAAGGTATATTTAGATTAAACTTTATGTTTAAAGAATTTTTTACCGGAAGTTGACCGCGGAAACAACCATAAAATGTTCCTCGCTGTTTGTGAGGTGAAAAATTGTGTGTTGCGCTCGGCGTCTTGTACCTTTGAAATCCTCGCTTCGCTCAGGATTCAATCTTTGTACCACTCGCTACGCTCGTGGTTCAATCCTAGAATCCTTCACTTGCTCAGATTTCAATAGAGGTGCTCGCCGCTAAATAACCAACTTTCCAGCCTTGCATAACAAATAACTATTTCTCAAACATGCATGGAAATGTTGTCATTATTTTCGAAAAAAGAACACGCGAAGTATCGAATTTACGGACAAAGAAAATCAAATCCATTGCAGGAGCGTTTTTTGAATTTCGAACATTACAAATAGTATTTAACAACTCCAGCACGCCGTTTCATACAACATTGCTGGAGCGCTGTAATGTTCCAAATTCAAAAAGACGCTCCTGCAATGAATTTGATTTTCTTTTAGTAATTATTAAATATATAATATAAAAAGTATGTTTTATTTCCCTGCATTCTTTTGAGAAAAGCACTATATATGCCTCGGCGTAAATGGCAATTGCCTGTCTCGTATTAGTGAAGTCCTCGCCTACGGCTCGGCCTTCAAACTCATAATCGACCTGCAATTGCCTATTTCACGGCCTTTGCAATAATGTTCTATTAAAAAAAGAACTTCCTTCATTTCTTCATTCCGGACCGGCCGAATGGGGCCGGAGAATTATATAGTAAATGCTGCCTTATTTCTCATAGAAATAAGGCAGCATTTACTTTGCAGTTTGCCGTTGCAGTTATTACTTTTGCTTTTGGCCTAGAGCGCGCCCTTAAGGGTGCGTGCAGTATGCGTTAGATCATTGTCATGCTGGAATGTCCAAATAATAAAATAACCGTAAGCAAGTCTTCAGAATAAGGTAACATTGTTTCTTCCAGTATATTTTTGTATTGGAATTGATTCATGTTCCATCTATCAGCTAAACATGTCCAAATCCTTCTGGATATGGGTTTGGACATGTTATATTTAAATTTGCAAGTTTGGGGTTGCTTTTCTAAGCACCCCCAAATTTTCAGATTTCCCCGCCATGCTTTAATGTCACTTTTGTGTACTTGGAGTCGAATGCACTATACGGAGGTCGTCGTACATATCATTTTCCATTAGAACATACCGTGTTTTATTTTTCTCGTCAAAAAAATATCTCAACGGTGTAAATGTCCAGTTTTTATACCTCTTGCAAATACTTGCCTATGGGACCATTTCAACATAAGCATCTTTCTTGCAATCCTTTCGTCCAACTTTTCTTTTACCAAACGCCTTCGTGCCGAGATTGCGGAAGGGTTATTATTCTTTTCTTAGCTCATTAGACCCTTTAAAGGCCTTTGACAAACGAACGATATTTTTCTATCGTTTCGACGAGATGACTTTCTCTGTTAAGTACACGCGGAACATTTAAAGTATTATTTTTGTCACGTGATGCTTCACAGCATGGAAAACCATTGTTTGTGAACGTTGCAGATGGACGGCTATCTTTTTATACCACTAATTCTTCTCGCGAAGTTTTATTTTATTAGTTTTACTAGATTTGTCACAACATTTATTTTTTCCCATTGTTTTCATATAAGAAGCAATCACCTTTTAGTACATTATGATATAAGTGCGGTAAGTTGCAAATTACAGCCGAGGCGATATTGCTAATGTAGTAATACTAGGTTCCGATCTAGTGTATAAAGTTTATTTATTAATTTTTTAGCCAATCATGTGTAGAAACGAATGTACCGCTAGTAAGGAAATGTTTTGCGATACCGATAGTAATACAAAAAATAAATGCAAGTAGGTAGTAGGTGTGCAAGTAGATGTTACGGTGACAACTCACCAGGGGGCGCTGCAGTAAACATTTGTTTTGCAAACCAATGTTACCATTTATATCCAAATCTTCTAGTCCGATTTTGATGCGGTTTTCAGTAATGAGTTTGGGTTTGATTAGTTATTGTTCTTAGATAAGTGTTACGGTGACAACTCACCAGGGGGCGCTGCAGTACACATTTGTTTGAGCAAAACCAAAACTACTAGTCCGATTTTGATGCAGTTTTCAGTAATGGGTTATAAGTAGTACAATGTACATAAGATCTATGCTCTCTTAAAACTTTGAAAGTAAAAGCAAAGTTAAAAATTTTGAAAAGCCCACTTCGGTCGGTTAACAAGTAATTGAAAAAGGATAAAATCAAACCCGAACCCATCATTGAAAACTGCACCAAAATCGGATCGGAAAGTAGTTTTGGAATATATGGCAACATTGGTTTGCACAAACAAACAAACGAACATCCTCTGACCCCAAACGCATATACCCGTCTCCGTACCGTCGGTGGGTAATAAAAAAAAGGGTGTGATTTATTTATTCAAGCAGGAAGCTAATTGTCTAATTTAAATCTATCGCAATCCCTTTCAATTCGTAATTTGAAAGATATTCAGGCCTTCACTATTTGACATTTGAAAGGGATTGTGTTCGGGACGCGTTTTAAAAGGTATGGAATAAACGAAATTAAACTGTCTAAGCAATATGACAGACGAAAATATCACAATCACAATAACTCTGAAAGGGATTGTGATAGATTTTTAATTAGACAATTAGGGGGCAGGTTAGATTACTATTGTTACATGAATAAAGTCGTAATAATCACTAACATAGTCTTGATCACTATCAACAGTTCTTTAACATTTAAATATGTATAAATTTTTGTTTTATAAATAAAATAGTTTATATTTATAAAAGTAAAACTGGTATTTATTTATATTCACATTTCAATAAAATAAATACAGTGTGTATCGATTTTTAGTTACGCTGTATCCGTGAGTCAAGACATCAACTATTTTCTCCACCGGATATACTTGTATAGCAGTGTGCGGAGGTGGTCTCTTTGATATTTATAATAAGCGATAGAGGGCTTCCTTTGATATTTTTATCTCCGATATCCGTAATGACCTCTTATTCTTGGAGTCGGAAGTTGGAAAACGTAAGAAATTTGTTGAAGTATTATTCAAAATTATTACTGTAAGTATAAAAAAATATTCGTTTCGCAAATATACTTAGACACATTACTGTTTGCATCAAAAATATATCGGACACTTTTTTTTAAATATATTGTAATCTTACTTGAATAACATCATTGAAAAGATTCGGCATTTTATATACTGTCTCATATATTATTATAATACTATACAAGTCACTGTATACCAGTAAGTTGTACTGGTTAATTAAAAAGTCTTAAACAAATAGTAGGAAAATTTAATGACGAATCAAAAGAGCATTACAATATAATAGGTCTATTTGAATAAAGACACTTTTTAGTTTTATTTGTTTGTTTTGTGTTAATTCATGTTCATAAATGTTGATATATTATGTACCGACCTACTTCTAATCGCATCAACCGTCACTTGAAGCAGCAGAGGTCTTCTTAAGTCCAATTTGTTTTTCTCTTTGTTTGAACAATTTGATCTAATACAACCCTCGTCAAAGTCGAATTTAAAATCTTTTTTACACTCATAATAAATAAAATCATACGACCGACTGGTACAAATGTTGCCATTGTGAAATATAAAAATGCGTGAATAAGTTATTTTGTCTTTGCCCAATTTCCAAAATATTCAATTGCAGTTTTCTTTCTTCAGTTAGAGAAAACTGCAATTGAATATGTTGGATGATGGTCAGTCATCAACTCTTGTGAATATAGAAGAAAGAAAAGAAAATATGTCGTGTCTCTTCACATTTGTGTCATGTATCGGTTTGATACTTTACTTTATTGCTTCTCAGATTTTCAGGGACGGAGTTCAGTGATATTGGTTGGCGCATCAAACATTCAAGCTTGTGATTGTCGCGAATAAGCAGCTTTCGCAAAAGTCAGCCGCGGGATGGGTGGTCAAGCACCAGTTTTAAAAACAACAAAAACCTTTAATGTTTATATTACAATGTGGTTACAACTACAACTCCATCGATTCCACGTTCCCGGGCACAGTGTTAGGTAGGGCTTTAGATCTATGTCTATGGGTAGGACTAGTATCAATGAATCGACTTTTTCTTAGCGTGTCGATGGCAGACACTAAAGTATTGAGTGAAAGGACCAAAAAATTTTCTGTTGTCGAATTTTTTATTTCATTACTAAGTAAAAGCTGTATAAAGTCAATAGATTTTTATTTCTACTTTAACACACAAAAATTTTCGGTATATTAAAGAGGTAACTATTATGACTATGTCAAACGTCCAACCAAAAATAGGAGCCCTTTAAAAGTTTCGATCAGCCCCCGCCCGAGCACCCGGGGCACCTGTCAGGGAACTTGCCGACAATACTCCAGCCAAAGTTTCCCGTAAAGTTTTCATCAAATTTCATAAATCCCAATACTTTTCGGCCGCTTTTTAAGTGTGTCGGTTTTATCGTGGCTGCACAGCTTTTATTTTACGATCATGACCTGATTTTTTATGATACCTTCGTATTTGAAAAAGAAAAACATATTTTCTCGTAAGTTCAAAAGATGAGGTGCGATAATAATATATAATATATTTTTAAAGTAAATAAACCTATCGAATCAATTCAAGTGTATGCAAAGTTATAGGTAATATTTAAATATAAATTTTCTTGGGTTCTCACATTTCTTAGTTAACCTGTCACATCTTGATAATAATTATGTCGTCAGCACCAAATATACAACGTTTTAATGTTAATGAAGTTGCACAAAGCCTCAAAACTAAACCTAGAACTCGTCATTACTAACTACTTTTGTATGGAAACAAAAAGTTGTTCGTAATGATGAGTGTTACAAATGGTTTGAGGTTCCGCACAATTTCAGTAAAAAGTTGTAAATATAAAAAATAAATGAATTAGCGATATAAAATTGTATTTAAGACTTGAAAACAAATCAGAACACTCTTCCTTAGAAACAGTTGCCTACCATTACATTGTTTTGTTTTTAGATTCTAAAAAAACCGACTTTAAAAAGTAAATATTATCTTTTACGCATAAGCCTTTTGGGGTCGGTGCCAGCCAAGGCGTTTCTACATTGCACTTCTATCAGTTTTATTTTTTTACCTTGGCTGGCACCGCCTCCGAAAGCCTTTTTTTACTTTTTGAAGTCAGTTTTTATTTTTTTATAAAAAGTTTTTTATTTGACAACTTTTATATCAAGAACAGTGCTATGTAAAAAATGAACTCTTGCTCGCAGTTTGGTGTTCTAGCAGCTACACCAACAGTATTTTCAAGATTTCCTGAAAAATACTGAACTGATTTCAAAATTTAAAAAATGGAACCAACTTAGGAAAAACCTGATATAATAACGTTTGAATCATTATAATCAGTCCAGCCGTCTAACGAATAATCGGTGAAACATACATAAAAAAAAACATTATTTTTTTGAAGTCGTTTAAAAAGAGACCTTGTTTATTGTAATCCCCTGTTCTGAAGCGACATTTGGATAAGTAAAGTCCAAAATCCTTAATAACAAATAGGAGAGCGACTCCTGAGTAGCAACCCTCTCGTTACCGTATTCAAATATATCTCTTAAATGCGCTAGTCGTTAGCTAACGGGTATCTATTAGACACGCCTAAGTAGCAACATTGGATGCGCGGCGCAATGGATCGTAACTTAACCGGAGTTCAATTACGGTTTACTCTAAATAAAGGGGATTAGAATGGGGAACAGGAATTGTAATAATAGAAATCAGGTTAATTTGACACAAAAGATTTAAGACTTGATCTGATTAGACACATATGATTCAGAGCTGAATTTTCAATCTTCGGACAAAAATTATGAGTCAGTTTTAATTTATAACCGGAAAAGAAATGCCAATCACAAATGAAGACATATAAGAATGAGGTAACTACCTAAAAATTTCAACAAAAATCATTGAGGTTTAAGTAACGTTTTTTCCACTACCTAATAATGATTAAAATGGAAGCTTAATTAATAAGTTAGACTGTTGAAAACTCTGTATTTATTGTTAGACTTTCTTCATTTGTCACATCGTCAATACGACGCAAAACTCACTCAAAAGAACGAAGTTTTTGGGTTCGGAAGAGATGTGATTGTGTCGAAATTTCAATTCACACAGCGTAGCAGGCTGGGGAACTTATTCGAGGAACGGAGTTAAATGTAAATAAAAGTTTGTAACCGTAATAAAAATGGCTTTTAAAATATTCATACAAATTAAAATGGTGTAGACATTTTCATTCTCAATGTTTTATTTGTTGTAAAATGATACTCGAAACATGCACAGCAGTTTCAGTATTCAGTTTAATATATAAGCTTTTAGTTTCGGTTTACTGTTGTTTATTTTTGCTTTTGTATATTTAGTTGCTTTGCTATAATAATATATTTTTTTTAAAAAACTTTTTTCGTCACACAAATGTAGCATGATGTACAGTCAACAGCAGCGACGAGTTGACATTTGCACTAGGAAAAGCGCCGCTATTACGAGCGGCGTAAGGGCGCTTTCAAGGTTAAAGTGTAAAGCTGCTGTTGACTGTACCTAATTCCCCATGATGCCCATTGGTTGACAGACATCTCAATGACACTGGTGTTCTTAATAAGTTAAGCGGCTTCATCTTACACGAAATAACTATAAACAATTGAAGTGAGGTCTTTTTGATTGAGAAATACCTGCCTCATTTTGGAATAGGTATAACCACACATGAATTAGTATCGAATACGCTGGAAATTCTAATCCATGCCTGTAGCCGTACTTGGCAAATTAACATTTTATTAATATTACTTATTCATTTTTACTATTCGACCACAACCTTTATTGGAATCTATCAATTAGGAAGTTTTCGTGAACTTTGGAAGTTTCTCTTGAATTGGGTATTGTTCGAGCCTCTGAGATTATTGGTTTTGTGAGAAGATTGATGAGCTACAGATATTGATTAAGGAAAGCCGTCAGAATAAATAGATACAAAATGATGGTAAAGTACCTACATTCTTATAGAACTGCGTTTGTTAATAATCAAGAACATTTTAAAAAGTTCACATTTTAAAGGCTTGTTTTACCACCTGCTGATAAGTTATAGATAGCTTCGATGACAGATCATATGTCAGTTGTAATCTGAAAATATGTCAAATCATCTTCCAAGTAAGCTGTAGCTACATTACTCTGTACACATACATAAATACTCACTCACGCCATGAATCCCTTCCGGAGTCAGCAGATCATCTAAGGTTTTTAGCTTGAGAGTGAAATGTATCACTCTCATAGCCTAACGACCTGCCCTCTAATTGTCTAATTTCAAAATCTATCACAATCCCTTTCAAAGATATTGTGATTGTGATAGTGATATATGGAATTGTGTAACTTATAGTTGCAATCACTTTCGGAACGAATGATGTTTTAAATGACACTTCATTTGACATTTCTCCATAAATTTGAAGATATTTTCGACTGTCACTTTGCTTAGACAGTTCAATTTCGTTCATTCACTACCTTTCAAAACGCGTATCTTTCAAAAAATTCCTATCAAATGTCAAATAGTGACGGTTTTAAGTATGTAAATATCTTTCAATGACGAACTGAAAGAGATTGCGATAGATTTTAAAATTAGACAATTAGTTCCCCTTTTGGAGCCTAAGCCCGCCTTTTGCTCCAGAGGATAAGACAAATATTTGTGTGCATGAACATGTCTTTTTGTCTTTGTCTGGGTGTTGAATATGTATATATTTCCAAAAAAGTATTTAAGTATGTTTATCCGTTATCTAGTACCCATAACACAACTTAACGTGGGCTAAATAATTGGTATGTTTGTATGTAATTATTTAGAGCGCGCTGTTGCGGCTGCCTCGCTTCTGTAGCGCTTCGGATATGTTCGCCGAAGCGGGTGTAGATGGATTTTTGCCACTGTAGGAAAAAGGGCAGCTTCAATAGCACGGCGGCCGCGTGACAGCAGCAACCTCTTGAAAGTGGTTGCGGGCCGCATGGACAGCCTCTTTATGAGGCATTGGCTGTCATTGCATGCGCCGGTGCCTCCATTTCAAAAACTGTTGTAATTTAATTTAATTGATCGATACTAACATAGGATAAGTTTTACTAACATAATGTGAGTCTTGGTAGCCTGAATAAATGAATTACTTACTTATAGCCATAACTCAAGGTTGCCATATTTGGCATCAGTTGGGTTAAATATGTTGTTCGGACACAATAGTTACAGGTTGCCAGCCCATATAGTTTCCAAATATACCCTGTCTATTGATAGGTTTTACTATCTGCATTGGATGGCTAGCAGCTGGCACATTCTATGTTTTTCTTCCACTCCCAGTCCCAAAATGGAATCTAACACATTAATTTGATAAACCTCATAATTTAATTTACAAAAATGTGTGACCTACCATTCGCAACACAGTAGGGAGAGTCACGATTTCCACATTAATAAGGTGTGGTGTCCGAAGAGCGCGCTGACGGAATATCAAAAGAGGGAACTTGCTCGTATAAAGAAATAAACAATAAAGGACGGCCTTTGCCGACGCTTATCAAATATTTTTTTAGGCCCCAAAATCTACTTTCAGGGTGAAGGTTAGTATTGGCTTACTTATAATATAAGACAAGAAATATGGCCAATCGAAGTAGTCAACAAATATTTTTACTAAGTCATATTCGAAATATTTATAAGACGACATCTGTGTTTGGGTGATTTTCATGGTACCGTATCTTTTACGTTACCAAGAAATAGGGTCGTTTCTTGACCAATTCAAAATAGAAAATTTAACTTCAAACTCTCGTACTTATGTATGAGCGTTACTTACTGTTACTAATTATCGGAAACTAATTTGTAGGTACTTTGTGAAACATTTCACCATCAGTATAAAGTCATTATGGCAAAAAAGTGTTTTGGCATTAATTACAAGCCAATTTATCTGAGATATATAAGATAAAGTGTTGTCCACAACTGTTTAGACGGGACTTTCCGCAAACTTTGTCTAACTGAGTAAAATACACGAAATATAAATAATTACCAATTTCAATACGATAGTTGTAATCGTAAGAAATAATACCGGTAAACGATCAGTTTGATAAACACGTTTGTCAAATAAATTCCCGGAAACTAACGCATCAAACACAGCCGCAGACGGTCAAATAAATATGACAAACACAAAAATCTGACAGAAATTTGACAGAAAATTTTATCGTTTACGGAGCGCTTTACAGAAATGTTATTACTTACTTTTCAGACTACGAAAGGCACTAAAGTTTTTTAATATTGAACTTTGACAAAAGTGCTTCATTCTAGAAGTTTCAGTGGTTCGGCTGCTGGTGATAAATCATCTGAAGTGTCCAAGCATTGAGGTTCTCTTCGAGAACACATTGACACTTTAGTTTCAGCTAAAAAACGTAAATTAGGTTTCATTTGTTTTTCTCCCATTCTTTTCTTTTTGTACACTGTCAACTTTGTATCGCCCAGTATCGCCACAGATTGACGATCTATAGTTCTTTTGTTAAATGTTTGATTCACTTTTTTAGAAGATTTTCCATCCCTAGCTTTTTAGCCTTCTAATCTAAAGTCTGTTTTTGTTACTTGTCTTAAAATGTAAACAATCTTGACAAGACTTATTATTGAATTGTAACAAAAAAAATTCATGGTAATGTCATTCTATACCTTTCATGAAAAACAACTATTGAGTACAAAGATAATTTTGTAATATCTTTCTTTGTTTTATGTTCTAAGGAAACCTGTAAAAAGACATGTAAAGATTGTTTACATTTTAAGACAAGTAAGAAAAAACAGACTTTAGCCTTCAGTCGAGTTCCTGCTTACTAGACAACAAGCCTTTAAGAATTTAACGCAATGCCTCCTATAATATCTGCTGAAACATTTATAATGCATTAACTTTAAGGTCTATTGTGCACTTTAGAGTCATTCGAGTGATCAATCTAAAAGCTTTCAAGCGGCAATCTGTTCCGACCGCATGTTCCATGCTATCTTGTTACATCGGTTATTTGATTACTCTCGGTGGCGTATGAGGGTTACACTGGAGCTCCGCCTTTTTAGAACGCTTTTCATCGATAGAAATCTTATTAAATTTATGCTAAAGGAGATATGTAATATTGTTTTGAAATGTAACGGCTGCCCGCGATTTTCCGCGTGGAGATTTTTCAGCAAACAAACTTACAAAGTTTCTTCGCTTTGGTTTTACCCTCTTTTGGTTTTTTTTGCGCTGAGTTAACCTATATCCTTCACCAATGATATCTATCTAACCATATAAAATGGTTTAAGTGTCTCAGGGTAGAAATTCTAAAGAAAAGTTTTTTTTTATTTGATAGCATGGTTACTTGGAGTATATTCATATCTAAACATATTGATTGTGAGATTTAGGAAGTTTGTCTGTTTCGATTATTTTTTTTCGTTATTAAAAAATAATAAAAGTAATTGGTGGGGGACAGTTACGACTATTATTCGTTACGTTAAAACGCCTTAGTTTAACGTGGCGTAAAAAGCAAAAGCTGACCTAAAATTTGTGTCCAACCCGTATATTTCAACAGCACTCCGGCCATAGCTCGCTCGGCCATCATACGATTAGTCTCCTGTGGCTCGGTATGTGATGGCTGTGCGATTGTTCAGTTGTGCTCAGGAGACAGGAAAATGTGTAAAATGGTTGCTTGCAATCTGATTTTTCAAACGAGTTGTGGAGACCATAAAATTATATATGTATATATATATATATATATATATATATATATATATATATATATGTATGAGCCTTGATATTTTATTTGAGTTAGGTACATCTGCTATGATTTGACGCTGTCTGATATTGACAAAAACAGTTTTTTATATGCACCCATATTTTATATACTGTCTTCATAACTTCCATGAAAATTTCTTCCTGAATATAAAAATTCTCTTAAATCTTATCAAAATAACTTGTACAGTTGGAACTGATGGAAATCTATCCTACCAGGCAGTTACGAGCGGCCTGCATCGGTGATCCAATTAGCGGCCTGCGGCACGAGGGAACGATGGCCACGTCTAGGTATGTACTTCGTCTGAGACCAGTAATATTATTAGTAGAAGGGTACGCAGTGCAGTGGAAGGTGAAAATACAAAAAAACATCTATAAGCAATGGCAGGAACTGGTAACCTACGCTAAGTTAGGCCAAAAAGTTAGCAGTTGCGAATTCTTTATTAAATCATCTAAAGCATTACGATGTTCTTATAGACCATATTTTAATTCAGCAGGTACGGCATTATACTGAGAAACAGCTGTGCACAATCCGACGGTTATTAGGAATGCAAATTTTCGGCTTACGCCTTAATCAGTGGCAATAGGACGTCTTGTCGCTAGACAAACATAGTAAGTTGAATAAATATGGTAATATATGGAGATCCTTATCAAACGATGAGCTTGATGGGCTCACAATTGCTGAACTGAAGCCGACTTGCGAGATTTAGCGGGGCTTGGGAATTCTACAAGGCCAAAATGTTAAAATTATACCAATAAACCATAGCGTCGGGCTCGGTTACGTAGTGGTGGATGCGAGAGGTCCCTTAATGAGCGAAGGTAGCTGTTTGAATTTATGTTAACCTCTTGACAATTTAGGCTAGACTTCTAATACTGTCACTCCAGTTATTAACGCAAACTTGACAATACATTATGGTGTGTCAAGCAATAAGGAAACTATTTTCACAACCTGAACCAATTCCTCACTTCTTATGTAAGCGGAGCATATGGCGATCGCAGTCATCAAGATTGCTTAAAATGATACTATGGCATGGCCATGACTGATGACTGTGCCAGACAGTGCAGATGGTATCCTATTGGAACGAAATATCACTTGTTCCGGATTGTTGTTACACATTATGGTATCGCGACAATAAGAAGCGTGACCCGCGCCCTTTGATACACACCTCGGCTAATTAAGAAGTTTCTCCATCCACATAAATTCCAGGGTTGTCGCGAAAACTTCCCCCAAAATTAAATTAGTTCAAAGACGAATCGGATCTTTAATTTTAAGGCAAAACCGAAACTCTGGAAGGACTTAGTTCTCGAAAATTAATGGGCGTGGCGGGTAATTAAAAAGTCCCTTGTTAGTTGTTTTAAGGTGAACATACTTTACTGGAGGGTAGGACACCCTCTAAGTTCGGCCTAATTAATGAGTTTGCTTGTACAGAACCCGATGAAACCTGAAATGAAAAGGTATACGATTCGAGTTCATTAAAATTGTTTTTAAGGCTCTTCATGTGCTTATTTAGGTATGTCGTTCTATAATTTCAGTGTATTCGGTTTTTTTTTTAAACTTCTTATATCTGGAAGTTTTCCCTTCGTAAGAAATATTTGGCTTTTTTAAAGGAAAGAGAAGTATTTTTTTTAGCACTGGACCCGTATCACGCCTGATGGTAAGCGATGATGCGATCTAGGATGAAGCGCATGCCTAGAAGATACCTATTCACACGCGACTTGAACGAAGTTTCCTTTTGAACGATTTTGACTTTCTTCACGTTTTCAAGACAACGCAACGTGCCAGAGTGCAAGGTGCCACTGTTTTTACTACTAATTATGTGCCAGGCTCTAACATTTATCTAATTTTTGTGTGGAAAATAGCCTATGTACGCAGCAGTGGCGAGGGGTCAAAATATGGAAAAGGTAAGACGGACCAAAATGTATACAAAAATTATATTAACTGTGTGGTGGATCGGTGAGCTGCTATTTGTAAAAGGGAAGCCGAAGGGATTCGGTATGCATGGACCCTTCGCCACTGATACGCAGCATACGTGCGATATTTGCGACTGCTATTATTTCAGTGAACGCGCATATCGTTGCTAGTAAATCCCTCCGTGTATCTCTAATATTTCACAAAACGTATTACGGCAGTTAATGAAACAGCTCTCATTTGGGAGAGTTAAATCTGCCTTTTATCTAGAGCTACCTGTTAAAGGCTTAGCGTACAATTTGAGTTGATTGATAGAACGGTTCATTCATCAACGTCATTTGCATCGGCAAAATAAAGCCAATGGAACCCGCCATTCTCGTTGTTTTATTAGCCTCTTCATTTAAGGTTTTGTGGTTTACGGCGAATGTAAATTGGAGCTCATAATTTAAATTTTACGGGGTTTAGACGTGTTATATTATGTAAATAACGGAAATCTGCGAGTTAGTGCAGATGCAGTGTATTTAATGTGTTTCGTCAAGGAATACAGATTGTTGATAACGTTGGCTTAACCGCTGAAAAAGGGAAACTGGCTTCTCAAAGTTTTCATTTACGAAATGGCTCTTTCCAAATCAACGGACATTGACTTTAATTATCAGTACCATTCAAGCTTAGATTTTCAATTGGCACGAGTTTATTTCTCAAATCATCAAACGATCACCCCTTTTAGGCAAAGTTGATCATTATTCCAACCGGTAGCTCTTGCATCCAAGAAACTTTCAATTAATCCATTTCCACGCGAGTAATACCGGATGTTTTAACCCTTATAACAAAAAGCGTCATTAGTATGCAACCACAGCGACATTGCTTTTAATTGATCACCGTTTCGCCCACTCATTAACGTTTCACCATGTTTAGGTACCGGCTACATTTAATGCTTTGCAAATATGCTATGAATTTAAAATAGTCACTATTAATTATGATAATTAAGTCATAATATACAGTATTTAAATGACAGCTATTTACACTTGACTATTTTTATATAAGTATGTTTAAAAAAAAAAGTTATTTGTGAAAATGTTTTTGTAAAGTATTTGCTTCTTTTCGAGTAGCCTATGAATCCTAACTTCGACCAATCGACCAATCGATCGACTTGATTTTTTGGCACAGAACTAGTTGACGTTGGACGGAGAGTAACATAGGCTACTTTCTATCCCGATATTCTGACGGGAACAGGAACTACGCGGGTGAAACCGCGGTCGGAGTTAGTAGACACTATAAATGGCATTCGCTCTATAACAACCACATGCTAGCAAGCAATAGAAAAATGAAAACGTATTCCTATCGTCATGTGTGTAAACAAATGTACGGGGAAATTAAACAAACGGAACATTTTGACCGATCCATTCAATCGCTTTTCTGTGATGATTGATAATAAACATCATCTAATCATTACCTACCTTTTTCACATTTATAATATGTAGTATTACTAGTAAAGTCGTTCCACAGCTATTACTTAATTGTTTTACTTTAGTGTACATAGTTACCCAAGTGTAGACATTCAAGTGCTTCATGTGTATTCGTGTAAATTATGTGTTGAACCTTCATATATTATTAAGTGTTCTTAATTGAAATGTTTAAAGCTTCAAGTGTTGTGGTTGTTGATTAATTATCTAATTATTAATTACAGGTTCGTAATAATACTTGTAATAATCAAGAAACCATGGAGTTTATAGATGAGTAGGAAATAAATAGCTGCGGAGCTCGTTGGCGAGTGGTTCGTGCGCTCGGCCTATCACGGGATGAGTGACAAGTGACAGTGTTTTCCCGTGGTCCCACGGGTTTGTTCCCCTGGTCGGGTATTTTTTCCCCGTAGTCCCACTGCGCTACAGTTTTGATGTCCAGTGGGCCCACGGTTAACTCAACAGAAAATTTTATTCCCCGTAGACCCACTGCACAAGACATGACCTACTCGACCGTTCGAATACTTATTAAATTAAAATATGATTAGCTTATTATTATTGCTTCCAGGATCGCATAGCTAGCCAAGAGTAATTATAGGTGTTTTGAGTTTTTTTTATAGGCAGCAGATTTTTAACTAGGTATAATAACTCCTAGATGGTTATATGCTGCCCTGGTACTTTTCGAGAATTTATCTATTTTTTTATTACCCAGCAGTGGTGCCATGGTTAAAAGCATAATCAGTCGTGGACCCACCAGTGGAACAAAGCGGTGTGACCACGGGTAAATGCGGTATTGTCATTTCAATTTCTGTGGCACTATGGGACTACGGAAGGCACTATAAGCCGTTGCTTGGTCCCGGCTGCATTTGCAGTCTTTAAAATGCATGGTGGATGATGGATTCTCCTTATCCATCCATAAGGAACGCCAGTGTCCCAGCAGTGGGGACATTAATAATAAAATTAAATAGCGTGCTCGCGACTTTTACTACGAAGGCATAGACTTGCCATTTTCCGATTGTGCAAAGATGTTTTACCACAATCCAGTATTGAAGTGAAGAGACGAAAGTAACAAAAGGTTCTATAATCAGGACATTTATTACCAAACAATGACATAGTAGGCCTATAATGGTAACCACAGTGGCTGTTTGTAAAGTACAGCTCTATAAACGTTTCCATCTGAGCATTTAGGTTCTATAGGTTTAAAGTGCATTTAAGTTATATAATTTAGCTTCTAGAACGCTTCCAAAACCATACAAAAGAATCATTAAATTGTTGTAATGGATAAGAAAAAAGCAATTATGGTAGTATGTGGTACTATAATTGACCTTACTGACATTATTATATATCTATTTTGTACTAATAATGCGTCAAAATAACTTTTATACACCACCTGCATCTGTAGCACGTATTAAATATCAAGTATTCTCAATTCAATTCAATATCATTTATTCAGTCTAGGCTGTTACAAGCACTAATGAACGTTTAAGAAGCTACGCCATCGGTTCACAAACCCTACGGCGGGAGACCTTGTAACGAGAAGAACCGGCAAGAAACCCGTCAAGGGCTGTTTCTTTCTCCCTGTTTTATTTCATAAAGAGTCGAAAAATTTAAAAGTAAGGTCAATTTCCATCACAAAAAGAAAATACTAATTATAATATTACCTTTTATGATTATTGTAACCGTAAACAATTTTCAACTGGTAAAGAAAGACTTGTCTACCATACATTACAACATTTCACGCATTACAAGATTACTGTACTGCAAATTGTGAGGTACATACAGGTCAGTATCAATTTATTTTAGATAAAAATATTTAGGCTTTAAGCACAACATTAAGATAAGTAGACTGAGGTAGACCCATTTCCGCTGCCGGATTCCAATTTGAAAGTAAGCTATTAATGCCCGATGGAGTTGATGTTGTATGGAACTTCCCTTGGGTAATTATGATAACATTTAAATTTGGAACGCCAAAAAGTCAACAAAAACTTCTATAAAAAATAGTTTCGAAAAAAGAACAAGGCTGTTTAAGGCATAACTTCCTGATCCACGGAGTTTTTAACTATAAAATTGTACATCTATGAAAAATATAAACTTGGCTGTTAAAACTCGGGGTCCCTAACACCAAGAAAACATTTGAAATTTAAATTATATGGTATTGTGCACTCATTTAAATATAATGTAATAGCTATCTCTTTCATTTCCGTGCTTTTTCGTGTCTTTTGTCCTACTTATCAGTAAAACATGGCAAATCATCAAATTGTGAATGGATCATTGCATCACAGTAGTTGTATAAAGTAGAGTATGCTCCTCGGGGTTAAAAGTGTCTTAGCATTGGGTAGACTTGAATCCTTCGCTTCATTTAGGCCTCTTACCTTAATTCGTTCGCTTCGCTCGGTAATTAACAACCTTCATTTCGCTCAGGATTCAATATGCTGCCTGTGACATAAGACACTGCTTTATCCCCTTAGTGCATATTCTACTATTACAGAATTAGTACTGTAGCAGTATCGAAAACACTATTACAGGATGAATCTGTACTATAGAATACCGTGCAAAATCATAACGCAACGTTTTAGCTTCTTAACAGCTCCCTTAACATCGCTATGGGGCTAATTCTCTTAAAGTCATGTGCACTTCTTTAGGCTCTACCACCTAACTCAAAGCTTTACTCGGTGCCACACCGTGCGCGTTAATCACCGAGAACTAATTCTTTTTCGGTGAAAATATGGCTGCTGATTTCTGCCTTGATAGAACCTTACCAGCACCCCTGGAGCCAGTGTGTACTATAGCCGCCACAGTCGGAACAAGTTCTTATTTTATTATTTAAAGTTTAAATAAAAAACGAAATAGGGTGTAGTGTCAAATTTGAAATCAGCAAAAAAAGAACTATACTGTTTTTTTCACATATGCAAGTTACGGCAGAGTAACAGTCTATGAATGATTCGTAGTATGTACTTTTTATTACATGTTCCGTTAAGAAATATGGCGAATGACATAAAGAATAATTGGTCACGACGACAGAGTTAACACGACCACACCATCAATAAAATGGCAACCGATTGTGATGTAAAAGATCACTGGAATCGTTTATGGTTCAAAATAGCACTATAAACATGTTTTGGTTACTCTAATAGTGCGAATTTGTGACATAAACGTTGAAGACACCACTATTTTAGTACTGAATGGTGTTCTTCGACACTATTACATTTCAATTAAAGAGCTGATTTATTACCATGAGAGTCTTTATGTAATGGTTATAGTGTAAATAAGTGATAAAACTATGCCTATTTGGGGTTTACAGTACTATACAGTATACAGTACAGTGCTAATCATGAACATAAATTAGCACGTTCTAAAACGTTCTAAGTACTTTTATAATACCAAATTTTGTTACTTGATATCTATTTGCAGTGCAAAGTAATAATTTTTTAAACCCTTAATTAAAAAAAAGCTTTACTAAAAACAATAAGCACATTGTATTAAAAACGGACTAAAGAAGAAATGTTAAAACTAAGCTTTGAAACCTTTGACCTTATCATCCACTTTTCTTTTTGAAACCCAGTCGACTGAAAATTAAACACAATAAATTTTTCATTGTTGTGAGACCGTTGGGCTCGTGATAGACGAGACAATAATTACTTATTACAATCAGTAATCAACTAACTGTTCATGCAATAAAGCTTACGTAAATGTATAGCGTTAACTTTTCTAGCAGCAGGTATTTTTGTCGCCTTCGTCGTCAAGATTACGTAGCAAACTTGTTTGCCTCCGAGACAATTCAGTTCACGTCTGAAGGGCGGCGCGTAGTTCAGTCGCGTCGCGAGCCACTCCGGCGTGCTAAACACGGCTCCAGCCGCCCTCAAGATTTCAACCGTTTCACGGAGACTGACTATGCTTCTAAGATGTACAATAATTGTACACACCTATACTTCGTTCTATAAGCATTAGAAATACCGGCGTTGAAAAAGAAAAAAGAAGAGGAAATAAATTGTTCAGCCACAGATTTTAATACTCGGTTCAGCTTTTGTTAACGTGTAATTTGTCCCAAATAAATTGTTTTTCTTTCTTCTTTCTTTCTTTCTTCTTTCTTATTTTTCATTCTTCAGGCGGGTTATTTATTTCGGAGCGTCGCGTAGTTCAGTCGCGTCGCGAGCCACTGTCGTGCTAAACACGGCTCCAGCCGCCCTCAAGATTTCAACTGTTTCACGGAGATTCTGAGTATGCTTCTAAGATGTACAGTGTACACACGTAGAACTTGGATACTAGTGGCAAGTATGTGGTGCGAACTTTCTTTGTCGACATGCTACTTATAATTGCGACATTTACACCTATATTCACTAAATCGCCTATGACTATTCTTAATTATAGTAATTTCAATAAAAATTGCTTTGTAGTATGCTTTTAAGACGTTCTTAAATATACTAAAACTAAGGCTTAAGCTGTTCTTAATATTAATGTTTTAATAAAGATAAGAATGGCCTTCGGTAATTATTCATCTTAAACACTCACTTTACTGAGACATTAAGTAGGTTCTTCTGAAGTTCTGGTGTACGGGTTCATGAGTAAACATTAGGTGTATGGACACGAATATTAATTATTTGCAGATGGGTCTCAATGTTTCCTTCCTTTCTATAATATTCGTGCCGTCTTACCTACTGTAACATATCTGCTTTTATAGAAAAAAAACCGGTTTTGTAAAATCAATGAACGGGATACAATTCATTTGAACATTATTTTCTAATATTCAATTATGAATCGAAATACCAAGCTACCTGAATAAAATTAACATAAAATTAATCTTGTGGAATACCGGAACCTTTTTAAAAGGTGCCAACTATGGGTCCTGTGCGATTCATGCTCAGATATTAAATTTCACCTGAGGGGTGATTTATGGCAGGCAAGAGAGTAGCAATTTCCTTGAAGGAAGCGTTTCTATGGCAACTTGGACCCGAGCAAGGCATCTTGCAAATGTCATCTAATGTGATGAACTCGTGAACGGCACTCTAACGGACGAACGAGTTGTTAAACTACGCTGTGCTGTAAGATTGCATTTTACATTTTGCTGTAGAAGATTTTAAGAGCCTGCTAGATGCGATTTTTGACAGACACCTTTAAAGACAGGGCGACTTTCACCACATTGCCACAAAATAAGTTTCAAGCTTAACGTTTAAAACATCGCTTTGTCACTTTTAAATTCAAACAAATGAATGAAATGACCATGAAAATTTTAAATTCTATTTAAAATTTATCATAGGTATAAAAAAGCATTGAAAAATTCAAAAACTCATGGAAAAAATCATGGAATGTGTTTAGTGACGTTGTTGGTGGAAGTCACCCATGTTTTTCTTTCACATTATGGTTATGAATTCTATTACTTCTCTGAATTAGAATCTCACATCAGTAGGATTGTAAGGAAAAATTTGAAATTTAGTCATTTTTAAAGTTGATAATAACTTGTCGTTTATACGAGGACTGCTTTTTCATCAGTATGTAATATAATGTTCTGTAGGTAATTTCTCTAAAGATAACAAAGTGGCCCAATTTTGTGGCGACCAAGAGATATTGTGTTTGCCCAGTACTTAATAACGTGTGGGTGAGGTATCATCTTTTTGTCATTAGACGGCACAAAGGGCCGATATGAGCTCTCGACACACAATTAATATAGGACCTGAGTTATAATACGGGATGACTTTACTTGTTCCACTTTTGGGGTGGGAAAGAAGCATCGAATGGCAGCTTTTTATTTATTTCTCCTGTCAAGTTTCAGTGTACCTATTAAAAAAGGATTTAACATTAACATGCTAGTGAATTGTATAAGTACCAAGTGTAGTAAGTATTCAATGTCTACCGGTATTGCAAGAACTTCAATACCGGTAATGATCGGTGACCGGTATTAATAGTATTTTTAACTAACTTCAAAAAGAAGGTGGTTATCAATTCATCGCATTTATATTTTTTTTATGTATGTTCACCGATTATTCGAGAATGCCTAAACCGATCGAATTGATTGAAACGTTATAACATCGGGTATGTTCACAAGTAAATCCCATTTTTTTAAATTTTGAAATCCGTTGAGTAGTTCTGAGGAAATAAAAAAAAAACTGTCGTTTTTCCGGTCAAGCGATTTGACACAAACGGTTTGTCTCAAACTAGTAATTGCCTACACTACTAGTTTGAGTCAAACCGAAGTGCGAAACTTATTCTCATTTTTAAAAGAGCTAGTAAGTAGTAGTAGCCGATTTAAAAAATAAACGCTATTTGCAATTTTTTTTTTTTAAGTCGGTTTTTATTTTTTTATAAAAAGGTTATAACTTTTTAATTTTGCATTTTACAATGCTACTTTTATGTAATTAATATTAAACAAGAAAATATACTAGAAAAAAGCAACATGTCTCATCCCGTCAGGGCGACATGCGACATGAAAAAATAAAAACCGACTTAAAAAAAAAAACTATTTGGAGTCGGTGCCAGCCAAGGATTTCTACATTGCACTTCTATTACTTTTATTTTTCTTACTTCGGCTCCAAAAGGTTTATTTTTTACTTTTTGATTTTGAAGTCGGTTTTAATTATTTTTTAAATAATAGTTTTGTAATATTAAAATGGTAAGTATATATTTTATTACAGTAATAATCATAGATATATCTACGAATACTTTACTCACTATTCAACGCAGTGTGCAGATGGCGTTTATTTTTTAAATCGGCTACTACAACTTACTAGCTCTTTTAAAAATAATATTAATGACCACTAAATGTTAAGTGTAAGAAATAGCAGCAGATATCAGTCACAAATTAAACTAAGTAGTTAAAATTACTAGTGCGGTCTGTTGTCGGTTACTTTTGCTATACAATCGGGGAACTTCCCGGTTGACCAGTAGAGTTTTTATGGGATACGTTTTCTCGGAAAGTACAAAGTTTAAAAAAAATATTTATTATTCAAATCAAATACATGTTAACGTTGTATTATTTGTGATATAAACGTTTACTATATATCTATTACTTTTTTAATAACGCTCCCTTTAAAAACTATACTGGTCAACCGGTAAGTTCTCCGACTGTAGTTCATATACTTCTCCGTTACCCACCTCCTAGATTTCCGGTTCTTCCATGAACAAGGACAGAAAAAAATATCCGGTATTTCCGGTACCATTTACAAGCCTCTAAAGATAAGGGTTGTCACAACATTGATTCATGAAAAGAATATAAGTATGAAAGACTAGGAATAACGCTGTATAGAAAGCCGTGTAATTATTAATGTCTGTTTATCTTTGCTAACTTTTGTTTTTTGGAGGACAAAAATATTTATTTCCAGACAGGTGTACGAGTACCTATGTTATAGATAACTGATCGGATGAGGTGTAAGGGGTTGAAAGTGACGGATTTTGTGTCTATTCTTCTTTATTGAAGCTAGAATAAAATCGGAGGATATTCTGGATTCGGGATAATGAAGTTACTGACTGATTTGATATTCGATATTATTGTAGACGATTTGAAAGCTATAATTATACCTAATAGGTACGACCTATTTGTAGAAAAAAAAACATTTTACTAAAAGTTAATTTCGCATATAATAATATGTATAATAATATATGATTTAAATATTTATAACATCTCGCCGTACGCATTGTTATAAATATGTATTCCTAACACGTCATAGTTGGCTGTCACATACCTATAACTACATAAAAGTACAACAAAAAAAAAATCATAACTTTACTACGAAACTTTGGGATAGGTGGGGTACTTTTAGTAAAGGTGATAAATATTTTACTCTTTAATGTGGTTGACTCATCTAGGAATTCCATTAGACGTGAAAGAGCATTCTAAAACATCAGAATTCGATCGATAAACGAGTTCCAGAAAGTTTTAACGCCAATACTACACGTATTCTATTTTCCTATTGAAACCTGTGTCAATCCAACCTACAAAGGCGTGTATTGCCAGTCATAGCGACAGTTCGTGTGTGCGCAAACCCGACATTTTTCCCAAAAGCTGGAACAATTTCCAATTTTAGTCGGTGTGTTGGGACGCCCGTTTGTTTCGAAATTCGAATTGAAAGAGCATGTTCCGCATATTCCATGGCCTTGTTCGGGGTATGCGGGGTAAAGTGACAAATTACCTATGCTTTTTGTTTCTATGTCCCCAGCAGTGCTAATTTGTTACCGTGTGTTTTGTTTACGTCACCAGTTTAATATTAAATTCATTTCTTATTTATTTTGTTATTTTGCCATAAATTAGTCTACGTTCTTAAAATTTGAATTAATTACATAACCGTTTACGATCGACTCCAGAAAGTTTTTTAGAGTCGTCCGTACGTGTACAGGTTCGAAGAAAATAAATATAATATTTGCGCAGTCCCCAAATTCGTTATACTGACACGTCCTGTAAAATTCAGAGGGTCTCTCAGAAGTCACTGGATTTATTTACATTTTATTGCACAAACATAAAAATTTACATATATCTGGGTGCACAGGGGCTAGGTAAATTGAATTCTTTGTATTCTGGTCCGGTCAGCAGGCGGTGAAATTGTTTCACAGCCATCGTTGATAGAAATGAGAATATGTGTATTGACGCCGTGTGGTTGCCGTAATACCTGTACAACCTGTAATATTGAATACGTTGTTGTGTAGAATATAGCCTGCATAGAACCTTTATTTATCCTGTACTAGCAGCCGCCTGCGGTTTTACGGCATGGTTTCTGTTCCCGTGGGATTATCAGGATAAATAGTATATACAGCCTATTTATTATCTCTGTTCCAAATTCCATACAATTCAGTCAGTAGGTTTAGCGTGAAAAAATAACAAACAAATTGACATACTTTAGCATTTATAATATTAAGTAGGATAGATCCTTCTTTGAGGAGCTTGGTAGAGCAGTGGCTCGCGCACTTGGCTTGCAATTGAAGCGGTTAAGCTGCTTTCGCGATGGTCGGTCACGGGATGAGTGACTTAAAATTTATTATCTCTAGCATTTTCGTGCTTCGCAAGGCACGCTAAGCCGTTGGCTCTTGCTGTATTTGCAGCGTTTAAAACCCACCAATCAGTATTGGGTACGCGTGGTGGGTCTGGTCATGACCCAATCTCCTTTAAACCATCCATAAGGAAGGCAGCATTGGAGACTTAAAATAGCTTTGCCACGCGGACGCAGCCGCGGCGAGTGTAATTCATGTTTGCATGCTTACACATTTTTGACTTGTGATTTTCTGTCAAACTTGCCAGGTATTTAAGGCATTGTACATAATTGGCATGTATATAATTTGTATGTTATAATATTTAGGTATCATCATGAATAGGTGCTTTACTATTCACATGATATTCGAACGTAGGTATACATAAGCATTTATAATCGCTTTATAGTAACTCCGAAGCAATTAAATTGGAGACAATCGGAACAGGAAATAGTATCGAGTAAGACGTGAACTGTTGATGTATTCAACCACAACCGGGTGCCTCAAAGGCTACATTGTAAAGCCAGGTATCGTCAAACTTTACGTTATTAAGGATCCTACTAAATATTTTATATGCTAAAGTGGATGTTTGTTTCTCAATCTCGCAATAACGGCTGAACGGCTTGGATATGGATGTGGCACACAGATACTTAGCTTATAGCCTGGGTTGAAACATAGGAACCATGCGGGCAGCCATAGAAGTCGTTTTTTAATTCAAATGTATTACTAGTCTTCGCAAATAGCTATGTTTTCTGCGGTGTGTGATAAACGGCTTTTCCATAATATCTTGTAACCCTTAATATCTACTTAGCTAATCGTAAGTCAAACATATTTTTATAAAGCCATCTCTATTATGTCTCGCTGCGTTTTAGTCACCGCTTTATTATTTATTCATAACTGAAAGTACGCAGATGGAATTTTGTCGTAATCACAAATGCTTTTATACAAATCTTCATTAGACCTTACTCTTACCGGGGATAGATAATTGATATGAAATGTAGCAGAAGTTACCGACATTGTTGTTTTTGTTGGTTTTTATTCACTTAAGCCCAAATTTTTAGTCCAAGCCGTTTTGATACAACATTAATTGTTTCAGTAATTTCTGGCTTATTCAATGCAAACAAACAAAAAAAAACAAATCTTTCTTCTTTGTAATATAGGTGTAGTATAGGTGTTAATATAAACACCGTGTAATAAGTTCCGTTTTGTTCTCATCCATCACTCGGTCGGGAAAAATATTCAAAATTAATAAGTAGCTACATGTTGGCAACACCTGACGTAATATATTATGTAGGGAGCAATTGAACGGTGGATTCATCACCTATCGCTTGCCCGGCCTGTACAATTTGCATGGGATGAATTACTTAGGCGGCGTGTCAAAGGGTCTGTGTTACCGGTAACAACAGATGATTCGATGAAAAGAATCGCATTATTTCCAATCATAATGTGTGTGTGTGTTTACTTCGGAAATAATGAGACTTCCTGCCCAAACAGTTAAGGCCTGTATCGACATTGCGATTGCGATTGCATCAAATCTAACTATAGTTGGATTTTTAATTCAGTACAGTAGGTAAGTTGACAGGTGCCAATGTCATTTTGTTAAAATTATGCTGCTTTGTCTAGCTACGAGTATAATGATATTATTTATTGAATTTGTGTACGTGAATGAAATCAATATTTATTTTACTGAACATGGAACTAGATGAGAAAAGCATAACAAAAAACAGTTTAAAGCAGAATTATTTTAACAAAGTGACATTGGCACCTGTCAAATTATTCTACTAAATAGAAGTTCTTCTACGTCTTGTATGTCGCGAGCGCGCGAAACAATATTCATGCGTCCCGTCCGCTGAGCGCGTTTTCACCGCCAACCGACAGCGAGCCGAGGGACGCTCGCGCGCAGCAACGTTCAAATTGGCTCTAGACTCTGCCACACTCTTACTATGATCTATTAACTATTCTGTGCTATGATTTAGATTATACCAGAGTTATGTTTAGAGTTTTCATAATAATGTTTCTAGAAGTTGTGCAGCTAGAAGACATTTTAGGTATATTTTTTAAAAGTTGCGTTACTAAAACCACTCTTGTTACATAACTTTAACTCATTGACAAATTATAATATAACCGCCTCCATAACAACTGTCACATTTATAATATTGGCGAGATAAAGTTTAAAACACACAGTTTTTAGTCGCACCAACAATAGTTTAGAACATTGTAATAAATCAGTGCCGTACTACCTTGACCCCAGATTTAGCCCCGACTCCGGCGATGACCACAAAACCGGCGCAACTGTGAGAGCTTCCATTAATTTCTGCGACTTTCTGATTTAATATACATATTTATTTGGGATTCTTTGATGTAATGATTTAAACTAGAAAATATATACTGGATAAAATACAAATACTTACTTATCTCCTTATCGCTCAGATTGGACTGGAACCCGGAACATTGGGAGTCCAGCCCTATGCTCTAACTTTAACCATTGAGCTACGGACAGTTATAAGACATACACACGTCGAAATCTTCCAGTATGTTCACTATCAACATCCTCACATTTGAAAGAAACATTTTCAACAAGTGTTTGGCAATCGATTAAGATGAAAGGGTCATTCAATGAGGTGTTTTTGCATTTACAATGCAATTTTTATGCGATAGATTTTAAACAAGTAAATACATTTTCATTTAAAATGAAAAGATACCTTCATAATTCGGCAGTGAGCTGTAATTCTCGTAACCTTTCCCCAAAAGATTATTGTGGTGTCTTGTTAGGGCAATAAATGCTACCAACGTTTTCCTTAAATGTTTAAAATTAAGCCAATTAATCATTTCCTTGGTCTAAATTAAAAGGAAATGGGCCTTCAAGAAAAGCTTTTGATGTTACGATTTCTTTCTCCGGTACTAATATTAATTTTAATAATGTCTCAAGAAAATTTCGCTGAATAACTGTTGTTATAGTTTTACGTTTGTATCTTATGTTAGGTTTTAATCAGTGCTATACAAGTTTTAAAAACAAATATACGAGTAATTTATGCACGAGTACTCAAAACAAAAGAATGAATATGACATTTGATTAGACGATAGCAAAAAGTTCAGTAGAACTTGAAATATACAATTTGAAATAAACCAAAGTGCACTGTTTATTACCCGTACATTTATTTAGTAGTGTAAAGTTGCCGTTGCAAACTACTCTGTGTACGTATTCTATATTTTTATGCTGTTTATCTTATAACCTCCTTTGCGGCTTATTTGTCAAAATTTTAAGGATAGTTCTAATACAGAATAATTTAATGTCATACCTATCGTCGTATGTGTGTACCAGTGTGTGTTGCCAGTGATGACGTACGGTAGTGAAACGTGGTCGCTAACTATGGGTCTGATAAGGAAGCTCAAGGTCTCCCAGTGTACAATGGAGAGGGTTATCTCGGCGTTTCCCTAAGTGATCGAATCAGAAATGAGGAGATCCGTAGGAGAACTAAAGTAACTGACATCGCTCGAAGGATTGCTCAGCTGAAGTGGCAGTGGGCGGAAAGGTTCTGGAATGGCGACCGCGCACAGGACGACGCTCCGTGGGTAGGCCCCCGACAAGGTGGACCGACAATCTGGTGAAGGTCGCGGGAAGCCGCTGGATGCAGACTGCGCAGGACCAATCGTTGTGGAGATCCTTGGGGGAGGCCTATACCCAGCAGTGAGTGTCATGCTTCTGAGACGACGACGACGACTATTGTTGTCATAGAATTTTTCATCCGCTATAAAAAACGTAGTGATTTCTTGCTCAGTGATCCGCTAATCAACAAAAATATTTATAAAACAATATAAATGTAAATTTAATCTTACACAGGAATGCCTTAGAAATCTACAGGTTTTCCTATACTAAACTGTGAAACCGTATTTTATTGCGATAGTAGTATATTTTATGGGTTATGCTTATACAAATATATGAACGGGTAATAAACAATACACTAACGTCCGGTTTCAATAATCTATCCCTAACAAAAGATAAGACAATTTTGGTTACGTTACTTAGCAACCGCTGCTATTTTGGGTAATTTTGGAATGGATAACAAAAATATCTAGGCAACAAAGCTCTAGTAAGCCTATCTCTTACTGTGGATAGATTATTGAAACCGACCGTTAATCCGTAAAAGTTGTTTAGTTTCAATGATGAGTGCGCGAAGAAACTTAAGTGCCTATACAATTTGAATTGTTATTTTATCGTTTTGAAGCATTAAAAAGTAAGACACAGAACATTGAACTGAAACAGGACTGAAAACCATTGCATTCGGTTTTTATTACAACTTCACTAGACGTGTTGTTGTTAACAACAAAACCAGTTGTTGCGAGCAACAAACCGCGCCATGAGAGATACGGTAAAGTTTAAATTGCTCTTGTTCGATACTCATAAATTGTGCACAAGATACGTAAGTTATCGTCCAAACTACAGTTTCGGAATCAGAATGCAAGAACACACTAGGGAGGCTGTTTCACAGAGACATGCTACGAATTGAAAAATATTGTTAATCAATTTTTAAATAGTTAAATTTAAAAACTTACATAGATAGGTATTTATAAGAGTGAACTGAACACTAAAAACTTAAATCGTATATTTGTATGAAAATATGTTTTTATAAAACAAACAAAATGGTAAGCTAATGGTAAGCACATTTTTTTTTTAAACGAGCGGCTTATGTAAATTTGGTACCTATTCTATTTCAAAGACAATGTTATAAAAGCTATTTTACGATATGTTAGCTCTTTTTCTAACTAAATATTCATGATGAAAATTTGAGAGTGTTTTTCATGAGGCAAAACAACTTTCCTGTCTTTTTTCAGTATGAAATGACAGACTCATTTCACCAAAAGGATGTGAATGTGTTCAAACAATTAAGCCTCCATTGGCGAACATTCTAATAAATTACGAATCCCATTGAATGGAAGAGCTCTAATCCACAAGAATAAATCGTACAATGCTTAGCCGAGCGGAACATTACTTTGATGTTTGTTTCAAAGGACGCTCCTTTCAGTTCTTTTTCAGTGTTGACAGGAAAATAATTTCGCATAAACAATGTGGTATACCTATTTTCCGTTCGAGATTATTTGCGCAGATTATTCGTTCAACGGAATTGCTTGTTTTCGTTGGACGGTAAAAAAATAAGCTTTGCCGAGTGTACTTTAAAAGAATTTAGGCTAACTAAAAACGTAAATAAATTTTCTTTTACTATTTGTATAGACACGTTAATGTTTGTGATAATGAAAATAGATTTTCTATTTTAAGTAAAAATGCGTATTATAGTATTCTTAATACAAATTAGTAAGGGTAAATAAATTCCTCTCTCTCTCTTCAGCCTGTCTTGAACCTTCGGGTGTAGGCTTTCTTCAAACTACGCCCAATCGTCACGGTTTTGTGCAACTTCTTCTTCTTCTTCTAGCCAGTACTTCTTCCTAGCTGTCCTTTTGACGTCTTCATTCCAACGCATCTGTCTTCCTCGAGGCCGCTTTTTGACCCCATGGCCGCCACGCGAGCAGCCGTTTGGTCAACAAGTCGATCTTGCGTGCCACATGACCCGCCCATTCCCACTTTAGTCTGGCTACCCAATTAAATATCAATCTTTACAAACCAATGCCCCAGATTCAGTTGTATACCTACGAAACCGATTGACGATCCCTGGAGGTTCTAATAAACCGTCTCTTTTCTAATCAGTTCATATTAGTTCAGGATGTAATCCCGTTTTTATATAGTGCCGTATATGTTTATGACTCGGGTAATGGCTATCGCATAAGCCCAGAAGCAGTAGGTACATTTAATGGGCTGTAAATGAAAAACGAGACGGTTGTGGTGACTAGCCTAGCTCGCTGTTAACTTTTTATGAGCTGCCGCTAAGTAAAAATGCGATCCTGGGTATAAACAAAGCCGTTCGTATTTTAAAGACATTTCTTGGGTCATAGGGCAAGTGAGGTCGAATCCAAACTTTATTGTCCCTATTTAACAAATGGACACGTTTTCCATTAGGTTGCATTTGCAACCATCATAATATTTATATGGACACACTATAGCGAAATCTACATAAGAGTTAAAATGCCTAATTTGAATGATAAAACATACAACTTATCTGCATTATTGCTAGCTAAGATTGGCATCTCGTGATTGATATTGTGATATGCAGGACAATTTGCAAAATCTTGATTGGAACCGACTTCAAAACAAGATGAGGTTATCAATTCGTGCGAATGTTTTTTGTTATGTTTCTAACCTCAGTATTCGGTCATTTATGAACCGATTTGATAACTCTTTTTTTTTTTAAAAGGGTGTACTTTCAAGTTGGTCCCATTAAAGACAAGACAGGATCTGATGATGGGATCTTGGTAAAATCGAGGGAAATCTTCAAATATTGTAGGCACACCTACTTCGATTTCGATGTTTTCTTAAGTAACTCCTGCATTTACTTCCGTTAAGCACCATTTGGTGGAGTGGAACTGATGATGAAGACCACAAATGGTCATTGGAACTATTAAATACTTAAAATTTCACGGACGCGATACGATGAATTTAATGTGGTTCAATGTGTGGTTAATGCTCGTCTCAATGCATGTGATGAAGTGGAGCTAATGATGAAGTACCAGGAGAACTCCTCAATAATTAACGTCGCTGCACTGGGAAAAGCAGCATTTTATAAAAGGTGATTAGCGGTTGACATAAAGTTATAAGTGTAGGTTCGGGACTTCTACCTTTAAAAATTGTGAAATAAAAAACTTTTTATATAAAAATGAAAACCGACTTCAAAATAAGCATTTTGGATTTGGTGGCAGCCAAGGCATTCTATATTGCGGTCCCACTCTTTTATTTTTCTTGCCTTTTTTTTTTTTTTTTTTTAATTGCCCTCTCGCCGCCATACGTCCTGGGGGACCCTTGTGGTACTCACCCCTATGACTGGTGGCCCGCCCGGCTACCCAGGCCTCGTCGCGGCGGAGAGATGGCCGAGCAAGTGTGGCCATCTCTCCAGACGGTGGGGATCACCTACCTCCTTCCATCTGATCCCACTACAGCGGAATGAGGTGCGCATAGCGCTGCCTCCTTCCGCCTACCCGCCTGCGTCGGATCCGATCCGCGTGAGCATCCTGCTCGCGGATCCGCTCTGATGCCTCCTTTTGTGACATGACATATTCACAAAAGGAGACAGCCGCCTCCCAGCATCTCTCGGTGGCCAGCATGGCGCGTGCCATACCGGGCAGCGAGAGATCCCACCCTGTCGCAGCGACCAGAGCACTGCGCTGCGGAGCCCAGGCAGGGCACACCGTAATAGTGTGCTCCGTACTGTCCTCCGCAGCGCCGCACTCATGGCACTGCGGGGTCGCTTCCCTTCTGATCCGGAACAGGTACTTTCCGAAGCAACCATGCCCGGAAAACACCTGCGCCAGTCTGAAAGTCAGCGACCCGAACTCCCTATCACACCACTCTCGGAGTACTGGACGGATTGCATTGGCCGTTCGTCTTCCAGCCGAATCCGACTCCAGCAACAATCCCCAATCACTCATCAGCGCTTCCTCGGCGCGGCGTCGTGCAGCCGCGGTCTCGTCGGGGGCCAAATCACCCCCCTCCTCCAACACCACTCTCCTTTCCCGGTACGCCTCCTTCAAGACCTGGGCATCCAGCTGCCAAGGTGGGGTACTTGCCAACGCGCAGGCTGCATTGAAGGACATGGTCCTGTACCCTCTCGCGATTCTGATAGCGATTGCTCTCTGCGGCCGACGAAGGCATCTGCGATTTTCATCGTCGAGCTTGTCGGCCCAGACCGGCGCCCCGTACAGGGCCATGCTCCTCAATACCCCAGCAAAAAGTTTGCGGCAGGTGTCCCCTGGCCCACTCAGGTTAGGCAATAGTCGCCCCAACGCACCGGCCGCCTTCGTCACTTTTGGGGCCAACTGACGGAAGTGTTCGCGGAAATTCCACCTTCCGTCGAGCACCAGTCCCAGGTACTTAATCCAAGGGCGGAGAGGAATCACTGTACCGTCCACCCTTATGTTCGCCCCTGCCGGAGGAACTCTTCGTGGCCCATGAAAGTATACGGCCTCCGTTTTCTCGACGGCCACGGTCAGACCCAGCATTCCAATGCGCTCAATCACGAGGGAGGTCCCGACCCCTGCCAATCTCCTTACGTCCTCATACGTCTTGCCCCGGGCGACGACCAAAGTGTCATCAGCGTAGCAAACGATTGCCATCC
Organism: Chrysoteuchia culmella; assembly: GCA_910589605.1. Taxonomy (NCBI): domain Eukaryota; kingdom Metazoa; phylum Arthropoda; class Insecta; order Lepidoptera; family Crambidae; genus Chrysoteuchia; species Chrysoteuchia culmella. The sequence goes on along the minus strand of OU342642.1, from coordinate 15,739,076 downwards.
GGGACAAGAGAACCCCCCGCAGCACCCAATCGTACCCGATGTTCCACAGGAGCGGACCCAGCACCGATCCCTGTGGAACACCGCATGCCATAGCCTTAGTGGCAATCCGTCCATCCTCCACCGGATACAGAACCTCCCTGCCCTCCAGGTAGTCCTCCACAATCCTTATTAGGTAAGGAGGCAGGCCATGGAAACGGAGGCCGTCCCGAATGACTGCGAAGGGAAGCGAGTTAAACGCGTTCCTGATGTCTAGGGAGACCGCGACAACCACCTCCCTTCTACTCTCCGCCTTCTCTACAATCTCACGGAGTGCGAGAACGGCGCCTACTGTGGATCGCCGCTTGCGAAACCCATACTGGTTGTCCGCTAGGTCTGGACCAACCGTCTCCAGGTGCTGGACGATGCGATCTGCGATGACTCGCTCCAGCAATTTCCCGGGCTCAGGCAGCAAAACTACCGGGCGGTAGGCGGACGGAGAATCCAGCGGACGGCCCTCCTTCAGGAGCAAACACAAGCGCCCCCTCTTCCACTGCTTAGGGAACACGCCCGACTCCAGACAATCACTAAAAATTTCCCTAAGTAGATCTCCTAGGTGCTTAAGCGCCAGCGGCAAGATACGTCCGGGTATTCCATCCAGGCCAGGAGCCTTCTTCTTGCCCCTCAGCCGATCTACCGCCGCTTCCATTTCCGCTTCGGTGACCGGCGTAAAGCCCGACTCGTCCGATAGGTTACTTGGGGCAACCAAAGGGGCCACCAGTGGGGCCTCGCTGGGGAAGAGATTCGCCACTACCCTTTCGCGAAGTTCCGGCTCCATAGATTCCAGAGCGGGCGCCTGATGGCGAAGCTTATTCCTCACCATCTTAAAAGGCCGTCCCCACGGATCCCTGTCCAGGCTCGCCAGGAATTCCTCCCAAGCCAACGACTTAGCCCGGGCTATCCCCACCTCGAAGCTGTTTTTGGCCTCTAGATATGCCTCCCTAAGCCCTTCCTCTTCCCCAGGGTGGCGTCTACGGCGCCTTCTGCACCTCTGCAGAGCCCGGCGCGCCCGAAGAGTGGCGGCTCGGAGGGATTCCATCTCCTCCGACCACCAATATACTTGTGACTTCTCAGGGGGGCCATATGCCCTGGGCATGGCGGCGTCACAAACGGCACTAAGGGAGCTGGTGAAGCGGGCTACCCTCACCTCTAAGTCGCGTCCCCAGTCCTGTGCCTCACTGCACCAGACCTGTACGATCGCCTCCTCCTCCGCCCGCTGCTCGTTGAGCCGAGTGACCGCCCATCTCGGAAAAAGAGAACTCGCCTGCCGAGAACCTGAAATAGGCACTCCCGCCCGCGGTACGACCTGGAACCGGATGTACCTGTGATCAGACAGGTTCTCTGATTCCGTCAGAACTCTCCAGCCATTCACTCTGCGAGCTAGGGCAGGTGTGGCGAAGGTGAGGTCCACGATTGACCCCCCATTCCACCGAACGCAAGTGAAGACCGAGCCCCGATTCATGATCTCGAGGCCGACCGACGTTGCCCACTCAGACACGACTGTGCCCTTGTTGTTAGTGACGGGGGAACCCCAAGCCGGATGTTTGGCATTAAAGTCCCCCGCCACCAACACCTGTAATGGTGCAAGACGCCGAACCACTCCACTAAGGATATCAATCCAGTCCTCCAGCTCGTTAACTGGTCGATTTGGGGAGAAATACGTGCTGACCACGGCAATATCGCCCCAGGTCACAGCCACGTAACCCGGTCCTCTCTCTCTAACTGAGAGAGGAGGGGAGTGGGCGACCCTTATCGGGGCCAGAATAGCGGCAACGCCGTCCACATCAGCAGCCCAGTTGGGGCGCTCAGGCACACAATAGGGTTCCGCGATAATAACTAAGTCCGCCTGAAATTCCACAGCGTGCTGCATCAGCACATCCTGTGCAGCAATTTTGTGGTTGATGTTCGTCTGGAGAATACTTAGACCTTGTACTGGCATTAAGGAGCTGTCTCAGTACCCTCCATGGCGCTCGGCGCCCCGCCACCGGTTCCCCTAACTTTGGGAAGAGGCTTCGGCTTAACCGTTGGAGGGCGGCAGTTCTTGGCCCCCATCACGTGACCCGCAGGCAGCTTCGCTTCTGAACACACCGCACATTTGGGCTCTGCAGTGCATGTTGCCGCCTTGTGCCCATCTATCCCGCATCTATAACATGCGTCGGATCGGTCCACACTCAGTGGGCACATCTGACGCATGTGTCCCGGCGCCATGCATTTAAAGCACCGGATGGGGAGAGCCTCCAGTGCCCTGACGCGAGCATAGCTCCAGCCCACCATCAGCCTACCAGCCTCGACCAACACTTTCGCCGCCAGCGTCGGACACTTAACTATGGCCACAAACAGTCCACCCGCTGCAGGTCTGATAGGACCCACTTTTATGTGCTCCTTCGAGCATTTCCCCTTCTCGGCCATCGCAACCTGGATATCCTCTGCCAGCACTGAGTCATCCAACCCGGAAATACGCAAATCAATGCATTTAACGGGTCTGGAAATATTAGCAATCCCCACCAGGGCCTCTCGCAGCTTTCCCGCCAAAGTGTCGGCCTTCTCCGCGCCATCGGGACCAGGGATCTCGATAATCCGAGCGCCCGACTGTGTTACATTGACATCCACAATATCGAGCCCCAGCTCCCTCAAAGAAACGGCCTTTTTGGCCTTCTCCATGGCGTCAGCATATGTGACGCCCTTCTCCGCTGCTTCCGCCGAAATCGTCAACACGACCGCCGCCGTACGCGGCGGAGACAGTTTGGGCCCTTTAAGAGCTTTTGGCGCCTGCTTGGGTGGTTTGGGCTGAGACTGTGCCTGAGCATGCCGCCTTGCATTCACGGGCTTTCCCCCCTTACCGACCACCTGCCATGGTCCCTCCTGCTGAGTAGCGGAGGATGCAGCCGTCTGCGCGTACGACTGCGTATTTGAGCGGGAGGGTCCGGCTACCATCGCATTATTCGAAGCCTGTGCCCCTGACATCGTAGCGGTTGCTTTCGCCGCGTTTCTCCTGTCAGCCTCGAGTGGTGGGCGGAGATTAGGAGCCGGCAGGAGCCTGTTCTCCATACCATCAATCCTAGACTGGACCATAAATCCCACCGATTCATGGATCGACCTACGGACCGTTTCCAAAAATTCTTCAGGGTCAAAGCGAATCGCCCCGCCACTGTCACCTACCACCATTACTTGGGGCTTACCCCCTTCTCGTCTTAATTCAGCTGCTTCCAAATTCTTTTCTTGGAAGGAACTGCGAATGGCTGCTAATTCTGCTTTTATGACCGCCAGTTCCCCTTCCAGCCGACTGTTATCTGCCCGAAGGCGCCTAACCTCCTCTGACAGGTTCGTGCTGCTGAGACTTGTGACCACACTGAGAAGGCTCTCAGTAGTCTTTCTCACCAACGACTTCTTCTCCTTCGTCAGATGCTTGGATGAACCAACTGCCGCCCACATCTTTTCCACCTCTGCTCTTGCCTTTTTACGTAAGGCCTCCGGGTTAATATCCGGTGGCGGCATTAACTCTGCCGACGAATTTAAGAAGGCCGACGGCCCCTCGCTTTCCTCGTCTGTCGGGATATACGAGTCCGAGCTACCACGTTCTCTCATCCTCTTTTTGGCTTTGCCCAATCCCGCATAGGTACCAGCTGCAGGTGCCTTGCTTTTAGCCCCCTTTGCCTTACGCCCTGACCTCAGCGAGATTCCTTCCTCCTCAGACTCCAGATCCAAATCAATTGAACGCTGGCCACCGTCCTTAGGACCACCAGCATTAATACCCTTATTCCGCTGTGGCGGAGGCAACCTCGACCGATACGATAACCTCGCTCCTGTCGCGGTTACAGAGCTCGCAGCAGAGCCCTTCTGAATACCGTGACTCTCACGACCACCTAACGTGTCTTCCACCTCAACATCCGCAACTTCATCGTCGGACATGGCATTCCCGCTCGACACCACGCCCTCAGCACTGTTTAAGACCGGACACTGTGCTCTGTCCACAAGGCTGTTGGTGCCCCCCCCAGAATACGAGGGGCAGCCCGTGACCGAAGCCACGGGGAGGGATTCTCCGACTGCGGAGCAGTCGGTACCCTCCTGGGGTAGTTCCTTTTGACAACTAGCCATTTTTCATGAGTTGGTCCTTTTTTAAGGGAAAGGACCAGAAAATCCCACAGTATGGTTTTTTAGAGTGGTATCCTTCCACGCAGCCCCCACCTGAACTGGCGGCCCCCAGCCCCTGCACCACGTACAGGGGTCCGGTCTGCACTACACAACACAACCCGCTCGCACCGCCGCTCCCCGGACTGTCCGGGACGCCGACCGAGCCCGAACCGCGCCGCCGCTGCCCAGAATAGGTCTAGGACGCCGACGCGGAGCCATCAAAACCGCAAGATCGGTTGGCAAAAAACCGCCAAGCGGTTGGAACCGTGATGTTCACATCCAGACAGTATCGGGACGAAACCGACAACGTCACCGTCTGCCAGATTATTCGCCGCCACTGCAAACGATAAAAGCTCGTTTACAGTGGCGCCCAGGGTGCACCACGTGGAGGTTATCTGGCGCGCACCCCTTATTTTATTTTTCTTGCCTTGGCTGACACCGACTCCAAAAGGCAATTTTTTTCTTTTTAGTTTTTGAAGTCAGTTTTCATTTTTGTTATACCTAGACTTAGCTCTAGAATGCCAAATATTTAAATCTAGATTTAATATTTTGACATTTCGCATAGGCTAAAATTTATCTAGTTTTAATAAAATCGAGATTTAGCAAAGGAGATGGCTAAGCAACTGCCTATAACATGTATATTGATGTCTTACTAGGGCGTAACATTAAAATATTCATATTTTAATTATTTCGAGTTCAATAATCATATACAACTTTCATGAAATAATCAATTTATTTAAAGATTTCAAGTTGGTTTTGATGTTATTGTTTGACAAGAAGAATGTCCGTATTACGAAATCGGTGGGCAACAAACCTTCTTTTATTTTATATTTGTGTAAACTAAAACAACTAATATTAGAGAATTTATGTTTGTTAATTATTAAAAAAATATGATTTTCTTCATTTTGTTTGTTCATAACAGATCACCGAAATCACAAAATAAGTAATACGTTTGGTGGACCTATACAATTGACAAGTAATGAGCATCCGTATATGATACGGCTACCCGCAAACCACACACTAGTTTTTTTTTTATTAAAAAGAGCAGTGGCAGTCGAAAATACTTGTCCACATATTCTCCATGTGAGAAAATATCGTGTTTAAGAAATATTTTTCACGTGAATTTCCGAATTTGTCACCTAAGAGGCCGAGTCTGACTGCTTTCAGAAAAAAAAAAAAAAAAAAAAATATTGCTTTGAACGTAGCATAAATTAACTAAATATAAAACGTCAACCTGACAGACGGAGGAGTTTTTCATGATTTTATTTTCAAGATTTTAACTGTTTCAAAAGTTCCTGAAAGTTGTTTCATACGAAATACTAATATTCCGCTATCCAGCATTATATATTAATAGGTTCAGTGTAAATACATTGCTAGGCAGTCGTCCATACAAAATTTAGCCATCTCATTTGGCTGCAAGTGTACCTTAGAGAGTAAAAAATATTTTTCGGTTTACATAAACGCAACGTGAACGGTAGTTTGTCTGATTTTTTTATTGTTCAAGTAAGCGGATTGTTCTCGATTCGTTAAAACCTCGGGATTTGAAGATACTAGATTATTTTTTTTTATTTATTGGCAAAAATAATAACAAATGAGATGTTGTAGTTATACAGTACATCATAAGTTACAATTCAACTTTACCGTGTACTGGAGTCCTCTTATTTAAAATCTTAAGAAATAATTAGTGAACAAACTATACTTATTCAAAATACGAGTAACACAAAATAGCAGTAGCACTGAGCATCATTCATTCATGTATATTATATGGCAATTGGTCTGTAATTATTGTAGTCTGTGAATTTACCCTTTTTATGTATCGGTCTAACAATTCCTGTCTTAAGCACATGTGGATATTTACCATTTCTAACACAGGCATTAATAAGGTTGGCAATGGCGCCGTTAATCGTAGAAATCATATTTTTCAGATCGATGGCTCTAATACCATCAATACCTGGGCCTTTATTCTTTTTCAGAGATTTGACGATTTTTTCAACAGCATCGGTGTCAGCAGGCCTATACCGCATAGAGACCGCTACATTCCTTCTATATATCGACTCGTCGATCAAAGGTGTCCGACATTTATATATTATTTTATTTTTTTACAGTTCAAACAAATGTGGTAAGTACGCATAGGTTGGTAATGTTTGTATAGCATGACGTGTATAAAATTTACAAATAACGTAATAAGGGTTCGTAAATTAATGTAATAAATGAGGTAAAGCAAAACGTGTCACACGTGCGGCTAAACGGTTTACGATTCTTTGGGAGAAGACAATACGGGACGAAATGTTTTGTATTGTTCTGAATATAGAGTCCAATTTTGGTTGCTTTTAAGAAATAAAAGATTGCTTGCAGAATATTTACGTTATATATTTGATGTTCTCTTTTAATAGAAAATCAAAAGCTTTTTCATTGGCACACGTAAGACGATTCTTACGACTTTAATAAATAAAATAGATCCAGAATGCAGAATCTGTCATTGAAATTTAACTTTAAGCACTTTGTTCAAAACTAATATCTTAAGGTGCTTTCCCAGTGATGTCTATTCAAAGAAACGTAATTAAAGAAATAGGTACTTTGAAAGACGTTTTCAATTTCTTTGTTAGGTAAGTAAATGTTTTTAGATGAATGTTTTTTGTGACGGTAAGTAATTCAGTATAATTTGGGGAAGAAAAAAATTCCTTTTAATTTCACAATGGGATACAATTTAGGCATTTTAATAAATTGAAACGAAATAATGAATGACTTTGATTTGAAAAGTAAATTCTGTAAATAAAAAAAATGCTGATCTAGAAGTAAATAGACAGACATGGCGAATTCGTTCCGTTCCGTTTTTTGCCATTAGACTATGGAACCTTAAAAAGCTCCCACCTACGCATGCTTTTTAAAGCTCCCGTGCGAACGAGGGTTAAGTGTAGCAGGGAAATATGCGATTCAATACATAACTGGAAAACTTTCAATAGTACAACCTTGGCACAATTCTCAGAAAGCACAATTTATTAGCTCATAGATACAGCGCGGCACAATCGTTTGAAGGGCTGTGACAAATAGTTCCATTTGCCTCTTGCTGGGTTGCTTTTTTCCTTTGATTCGTTACTCCCATTGAGAAGATTTTTTTCATAAGTAAAGGACTCTCGGTTTCTGCTGCAGGTGTGTTTTATTGCTCGAAAAGGATAGACGATATTGTATATAAGATTTTCCCATTTCTGAAGATATATAAAACACTTTGAAAGGGATCGTAGACAAACATTGTAAGAAGATATTATGTGAAACGTGAATTGTTATATACACGTGATTGTAGTTTACTTTAAAGAATAGATGTGTAACGAGAATATTATAATGTTTAGAAACAAATCCAGAAGATCGTTTATGATGCGTATATTTATTAGGTGATGTAAGACTTTTATTCATAGACTTCAAGTTTATTGTGTTATTTAGCTTGTTTTTTCATTTTGAGTTTTTAAGAAATTATAGCAATTAAAACTCCAATTAACTAACAAATTATTCGACAAGTTAACCGATCAACACAATATGCTCAAGCTCAATTTTAATGAAGTATGTTGTTTAATTTCATCAAGAAAAAAACAACTACTCATACTTACTAATTTTGTGATTAAAAAAATATCTGCTAGCATTAACTGTTTTCCTGTAATAGGAGTAAGCTTTTCAGCTTCCCCTTGTTGACGTAAGTTGTTTCAGAAACCTAGATTTTAATGACGTCAGCTGTTTTGTTCGTAATAACAGCTAGGTCACTTGGCTTTACCTCCTTGTGCTGACCTCCTTATAAACGTCTTTCACAAACACCTTTTGTGTATGAGACTCTTTATTGATGGGGAAATAATAGTAAATAGTAGAAAACATACCTTCGTACATATACACTCACCGGCACATCTAATGGCCCACCCTGTTATTTTCATACAAACAAGCTCACTTTGTGTCTCTCTAGATAAAAATGTCAATAAGTTAGGTTAACCTAAGTTGCAGAAATACTCGTATATTGACATTTTTATGTACAGAGTCCGCCCTGTTAACCGCCTCTGTGGTCTAGTGGTAACAACCACCGGTATCAGACCCAGAGGTCCCGGGTTCGAGTCCCAGCGGGGGGTACATATTGTATTCGGTTTGGTTGGTGGTAGGTCTTGTTGTAGCTACCACCATCTTATCTAAGTCTGACGCCATAACAACAATGCTTTCAGCATTGCTGTGTTCCGGCAGTTAAGAGATAAGATAGCCAGTCCCTCAGTGGTTGAGGGTTCCGGGAGAGGCTCGCTTCCATCTTCAGCCTTATCAATACTTAACATCAGGTATGATGAAGGCTAAGAGACTCCCCGTTCGTGAATAAAAAAATAAAAAGAAAACTCTACTGGTCAACCGGGAAGTTCCCACAGGTTACTTTGTTCTGAGACATACTTCAAGAGCCAAAGTTTTGTCCCGTTTCAGACGTATGTTTTTGTAATCAAGCTAGGTAGTAACAAAAGGTAGAGAAATCTTTCAGTATTATTTAACTTGAAGGTGTTAATATGTATCTTAAGGTCTAATTAGATGAAGCAATCCCTCTTGCAAAGACTAAACTCTCTCAAGTCCATTAAGATAATCCGATGCTTAAGAAGCTTTATTGTAATTAAATAAACAGACCCGAACGAAACAAAAGAATTGAGAAAAAGTCCACGTTTATTAATGAAGGGTAGTAGATAGCTTTTGTGTAATGGAGTTGTAAAAAGAAAAATATTTTTGATAGGATGATAATAACAATAAACTGAAAAGATATTTTTATTATTTGTTTTTTTTTGTCTGAGTGGGTTGCAGAGATACATTATTATATTTCCGTATAAATACGTTATTAGAAATACGGAAGGAAGTGGCTGCTGTTGCCTTTTAGTGTCTGAAGTTATGAGATACTTAAATCATTTAAAATGTTCAATATTTAAGCTAGGTTAATTGAACAACCAAATAAATCATCCTAACAATTTTGTTTCTTGTATAAAAGTTAGTGCTTCAAACGACTTACTTCTCTAAGTCACTTAAAAATTGGATATCTTTTTGCGTTTCAGACTGGAAATGTTTGGCAAACATTTCCTTATTCTTGAACGAGACGTGTCGCTTTAACAAAGTTTGTAATTACTAACAACTGAAAAGCCGACATGCGAGGATAGGATTTACTGGAAACGATCCAACATTAAGTGCTTTTTTGGATACCGGTTAAAATATGTCCATTTTAAACGACTTAAAAAGAGTTTATCAATTCGACGTCCTATTTACGTAATATTGTCAAAATTGCCAGTTTACGTCTATGTTAGTTTATTTACTAAAGAGAATCTTATTTATAGTATTTTCTTTTAATTCTGTCAAATATTTGTAGTCCACACAGTATCTACTGCTGAAACACCAAAATATACATAAAACATTTTTAAGCGTTAAGTAATATCAAACACATATAAGATTTTACCATTCTCCATTTATAATTGATTATTAGTTTCTCTTTGGCTGTATTCTTAAAGCATTTTAATTACAAGCAAAAATTCTTACGAAAATCGAAAAAGTGGTTAGATCTTTAGGTTTCGAGCTGCAATTACCTACAATTATTCATAATTATACATTACCAAATGAATTGGACGAATTTTATATTATTTATGTTTCCTTAAGCCAGCAAAAAGACTGCGTCGCAAGTTAACTTTGGCAAACACTCTGTGAAGCTATTCTTTATAGAAGCTGTGAGAAGCTGAGACTGCCCCAGGCGTATGACTCAAAAGGGCAAATCTCGGGAGGCAGCGCTCATTTGTAAAGATGAAGATTAGTCTCAGATTGGGTTTACGCTGTTCAATGATTTTTTTTTCTTTTAGTTATAATCAAGATGACACATTGTTTTAATGAAACAAAATACAATACAATGATACAATGATAGAAATACATAGAGACAAAATATCTAATGTTTATTGGAACTCAACTTAATATTGATTAATATATGATATAAAGTTACAGAGATGGTTTTGGAATGGGGTATTTTTATGGATTACGGGGCGACTCTTATCCTGACATCATACCTGATGTTAAGTATTGATAAGGCTGAAGATGGAAGTGCACCTCTCCCGGAATCCTCAGCCACTGAAGAACTGGCTATCTTATCTCTAACTGCCGGAACACAACAATGCTGAAAACATTGTTGTTATGGCGTCAGACTTAGATAATATGGTGGTAGCTAGCCAAGCGGACTTACAATAAGTCCTACCACCAACCAAACCGAATACAAAATGTACCCCCGCTGGGAATGGAATCCGGAACACCTGGGTCTGATACCGGTGGTAGTACCAGCGGACCACAGAGGCGGTTAAAAGGATTAACAGTAGTTTTAGATTTATATGCTCTCATGTACATGAGAAATAAAAATGGTGGTATTATTTCTAGAGATATTTTAATTTTTAACTATGGGTCGACGTTTTATATTGTGTCGTCACTTTATAACACTTATTATGCAGCTTGCGATTCACGCCTGACCAATTTGGTAAGAGAGTTCTTTGTATGAAACTGATATAAATGACGTCACGCGAAGAGTGCGTGAAGCTTGAAGTTTGAATACTTGTTAATCTGAAACAACATAACGTATTTGAATAATACAAAAATACACTCACCGGCACATTAAATGGCCCATCCTGTTATATTCATACAAACATGCTCACTTTGCGACATAAAAATGATAATATATTTCTGGAAAGATCTGTATGCTAATGTTTAGGTTAACTTATACGTCAAAATGTAAGTAATGTTAGTTAAGTACTGATTAAACAAATGGCCCTTAACTATTATATGTACACATTCTACAAAACCTAAAACGCAGAATAAACCGACATAGAATACTGTTTAGTATTTTTTTATTTCGTGTAACAAAATTGTAGCTTGAATTGATCTTATTTTAAACCTGTAAATTGGAGGTGCACGTATAGGTGCACAGGAATTTGCGTCCCGTCTGTAATACACTATTATGTATTCTGTATAATACACTTAGATATGATTAAGCAAGTTAGTGCGTATGTACTCGTATGAGTGCAATACATACGCAATGTTGAGCGCTAAATGAAATATTTTGAATCACGTTACAATAATATTCTACACTGAAACTTTATATTTTTAGAAAATTTAAAAGATGGTAATAGAATTCTAACGAAGTAATCCGTCTTATGATGTCTCAATTTCTCAACTGTGATTATTTTTCGTAAAATTACTTTTTACGTTTCGAATTACATATTAATTTGAAACGTAAAAAGTTACGGTATATACTTACATAACTCCTTACCAATATTTATTTTAAGATGAAACATAAACAGGTTATTACCGGTTCTTTGAGAGTAATATTGGGTTTCTGTATATTAAAAAGTTACTTATCGAAATAACATTTTAATTTTGATAAGTAAATATATTGCTGGCTATGTCAAAATGGCACAGTCTATATATTATCTTCTCCGTGATTACGGCATGTCAAAAACACGAATTTAAATGATAAAAAAATTGGGGGTTTAGACGAACCTTTCCGTCAGAAATAGGAAAATGAGACTCAATAAATACCTATTTCATTGTTGTAAGGCTTCAAGACTTGCCGCTTGTGATATTAAAGTGTAATTTCGATAAGCTTTTATATGTTTTACAACTAAAGAATTGAAATAAAAATATTAATCGATATCTTTCTTTTCTTTTGATTGCTTCTTTATTTAGGTAGGTACCTACCTACTTATTAGTGGCGAGGGATCGAAATATGGCCAAGGTAAGCCGGACCAAGAAAAATCCACATATCAGACAATAATAAACATGAAAAAAAAACATTATTTCGTTCACTTTGCGACTGCCTGACATCCACGTATATTTAACTAATTGGTGACAATAATTAAATGACATAATTGTTATGATCGTATGGTGGATCGGTGGGGTAGGGTAGGAAACAAGTTTCACCCGTGTTCTTTTCGTAATAACACGTGTTGTGAGGCTCCATTTTTAACAAAATCTACCGTACAATTTCTATAAATTACAAAATATATTTACTTGACATTGGCAAAATTCGCGTATTTAACGCGAGCACGCCATTAATTAAGAAAGAAAAAGAAGAGGATAGGAAACTAAAAGGGAAGCCGATGGGAATCGGTATGTATGGTCCCGTCGTCACTGCTACTTTTATACAATGTTAACTTTGAAATAAAACAACTTTTACGGATATCAAACGCACTATATTTCCACGAACTAAGTTGTAATTGTCCGTATTTTTAGGTTTTTTAGGGGTTTTTTGATTTTCCCGACGTTTCGGCACCTTTACAGCTGCCGTGGTCACGGGATGACCTAAAAATACGGACAATTACAACTTAGTTCGTGGAAATATAGCGCCTTTGATATCCGTAAAAGTTGTTTTATTTCAATGAACAGTGCGCGCCAAAACATAAGATGTACGTAATGTTAACTTTGTTCGATCAGTGAAAGGTAAACATACGGGTAGCTGGCACGTCTGAGGATCAAACGGATGTTTCCCTGGCCAATCTTATTTCGGCATAGAAATTTGGAATCCTACTTAAAGGTGATGGCATCCCCTCAACCAGAACATTCTTTTAAATTGGATTACTTAGATCTTACTTGGATCAATTTTCTTGGTCAAACGTTTTCGGCGGCTTTTTTGTAAATGTCTGTAGGTATGAGTTTTACAGGCAGCGATTTTTTTTTATTTGAACAGTACGAGATGGAACGAATAGGCATCTGCGATAAAATTTGATTTGAGTATTTGAAAATGTGACTTCATTATAGAGAGAAAGGGAAAATATGTTTTGAAAATTTTCAAATTTTAATGAAGTAGAAAGAATATTTAATATTTAAGTAAACCACTAATGCCAAGTAATGTATACTAATTTAAATTAGTGATTGCTTCCAAACCTCTCGAACTAGTAGTTTTGGATATAAATGGCAATATTGGTTTGCACAAACAAACAAACATCCTCTCACCCCAAACGCATATGTCTCCGTACCGTCATTGGTAAAAAAGTGATGAAATTGAATATTACGAGATAACCGATACACAAGTGTTTTCATTATCGTTTGTGTGTACTACTCCTAATCGCCTGGACGAGACCCTACTTATTTTGTAATGGCCCAATTGAGGGTCAGATTCAATTTAGCATTTTACTCACCTTTATTCGGCAGCATAATCTTGTATGATGTAAACGGAAACAAAAAAGGGCTTCTTATTCAACCTATTCTTGAGTAATATCGTACTTTTATTTATGCATGAACAATGTTGAAGACTTTTCTAAGAGACCCTCGATTTGTTTGTAAAATAATGAGGATTGGAGACTGGTTGGTCCGATGGCGGAGTGATTACTGATCGATCACCTGTGACATTCATGTGATGAACGTTTTTCTATGTTCCTGAATATATGTTACTAATATTACGTCGAGATGTTCTCCCTTCCTCTATTCAGTGAACTACAAAGGATAAATTTACAGTAAAGTCCAGTTTTTTCACGTTGACTTCAAATTGCATTTCTGTTTGAGTGTACAGACCTTAACATTTTTATTGTAACGGTCACCACCTAAATTTAGTCCTTTTAGCAGTCCGCATCGCGAGACAAATTGCTGCGGGTAAATTCTATTACAACTATAATGTGTGGAGTCGGGTGTCCTGTCCTGGCAAACTGGTGAATAAAGTGGCAATAGTGGGGGGTGTAAGCCAGTAACTCGTACGGTTGGGTACTATAACTGGGATCTTTTGAAGAATCATTGTTTTTTTAGCAGTTTGAAATGACAAAAATGTTCGTAATTCAGTTGAGCGTATTATATTTTGCCACAGTTTCAAACAAGTATGAATTAATTTCTACGACGGCTGAGGGAACTTTTGTTCATGGAGAGGAAATTTAGTTTTAAGTTAACTTTTTTGTTTTTGATATGAAATTTAATTTTTTTCACGTCATTTTTGAAATGTATTGAGTAGTTATATAATATTTGTGTACATTTTGAGCATTCAAAGCTGATAAGTAAGCCTATACCCAGACTGAAATCGAGGGTTTAGAATCGGTGGCTTGGGATCAGAGTCATAGAAATTTCAGATGTCGCTTCTTTCGGTCTTTTAGGATAGCCTTAATAATACAATGGGGTGGTAGTGCTCTTGTATGTCACAATAATCGCTTACATAAAGTTTGTAGTCATATGATTAAATTAGGTACTGTTGAATTCCGTAGTGTGGCATGGGCACTGGACCGCGGCTACCGCAATAAAATAAACGCGGTCCTTAATGTGTGAACATCTACTGTAATGAAAGTTGAACAGCTTTGAGATACGAAGACGCGGTTTGTCCCGAATGTGCTGTTTATTGCTAGATCAAGAAGGCTTAGGTCACTGAATGTTGCGAAATGCTAATTTTACGTATTTTTCAGTTAAGTTGTTAGGAGATAAGGAAAATATGGAATATTTAAGTTATAGACAATCGTTCGTCATTATCAGCTTTGCTTATAACGTGGCCACTACTAGGGCACGAGCACCATTAGGGAGAGCGCAATGCGGATTGGTGGATGTTAATACTACAGATGCAGCGAGAATCAACTTCCTAACGTGCCTTACGAAGCAAATTTACACTTAAGATAGTTTTTGTTTTGCTATCCTGAGACCGACCATCGTAGCGAATGCCTCTAGCACGAACAACGTGCGTCTTCGTATCGAGCACGTTTTGAGCACGTACCTACTGTCAAGCAATGTATAGGAAAATGGTGTTCCGTTTTCGTCCGGTAGGAACGCTGCTCAATAGGTCATACATTTTTTGACGATACGTCCTCGATAGTTTATCGTACTAGGGAGATTCTCACCGTTCATACAACATTGTAAATATTCGCCGAATTTCTAAAAAAACGTTGTGACAACACTATTACTTAATATAAAAGGCGATTGAAAGTAAAGTTATAATAGGATGATTACAAAATTATAGATTGCCTCTTTTCAATCCTTATGTTTTATCAAAATCTGAATAAGTAGGTATCTCCTTTTGTAAGTAAATTGTTTGAGTAACATTTATGAACCAGAAAATATAAAGGTAAGTAATAAAATAAATACCGCGAAATAAATAACGAGTTAATAACATGTAAACAAAAAAATATACCCCAAAATAATATTGTTCGAGAGCTACAAAAGCGATGTAACATATTTTCTGCTCCGGGGAATCTCTCTGTAATGGGATTATTATTATCTTTAACAATAACTTTGGTTTCCCAAACATGCGTATAATGTAGCAATTTCGTACAAAGAACTTCGAAATTAAATACAAATACTGGTTGCGTATATCGTATTAACTGATATTGCTTTAACTTTGTTCAGTTCTTTATTTCACTGTCTTTACAATGTAATTTATTTTAGTAATACTTACACGTTTATCCCTTCTGTTACCGACAAAAAGGATTCGCACAATTTGGGGATTTCTAAGGTAAGTTGTATTTTACTCCTTTTTAAAATAAAACAAATATCAGTTGTCACAGCAAGAACTGCCTTTCAATTTATTTCCATTATTATTTTATTATATTCCGTTTTGTGTTGACTTTGCAAGCTAGAGTTACCAATTATTAAGATTATTTTTGACAGTGATGAGCTCTTGTTTGATTGGTACATGTTTTTAGATAGGTGTTATGGTGGCAACTCGCCAGGGAGCGCTGCAGTACATATTTTTTGTGCGAACCAATGTTGCCATTTATCTCCAAAACTACTATTCCGATTTTGATGTGGTTTTCAGTGATGGGTTCAAGTTTGATTGGTGCATGTTCTTAGATACAACACAAGGTGACAACTCACCAAGGGGCACTGAAGTAAACATTTGTTTGACACACACACACACCACACACACACACACACATCAAAATCAAAACTGCTAGTCCGATTTTGATGCGGTTTTCAATAATGGGTTATAAGTAGTACAATGTACATAATACCTATGCTCCTTAAAAAGTTGGAAATAACAAGCAATATAAAAAAAATTTAAAGGACCCACGACGGTTAAAACTTAAATTGAAAAAGGATAAAATAATTTAAAAACCACCGACTTAATTATCCGTCGGGGGCTGCCATAAATGAACTTTAAGTTTTAACCGTCGTGGGTTTTATCAAAATTTTTAATTTTGCTTTTATTCATAAAAATAATATGTGAAAAGGACCCTCAACATAATGTTATTTTGTGTTTAAAATTGCAATCCATAAAAAAGCAACTCTTGAAGTTCAAAGTGCTTTGGTGAAAGATCAGTGTTAAATTGCCAAAGATCTATAAACACCCACACAATTTAGTTTGATATTGTAGAATTAAGTTCACCGCCCACGCTATGTTACTTCAAAAACGAAATTAAATTATGTTGCTGTTTAGAATATTGGTTTATAAATATTATGTTTCACTAATTAAAATTAATAGTCGAATCTTATTTATAAAGTATCTACTTATCACTTTGGCGGACAGTAAACGACACACAATAGAATTTCTGTTTGTTATAACGGCTATAGCCGTTTACTAGCTTCCAGTTTTTAGTTCGAAGTGATATCATGTTAGTACTTGTACACTTTTTATTCTAATTACTTATTTTGTCAGAAACATATGCAAATGCCACAATTTTTATCAGACGGTTTTTTATTTCAGTATAAAAAGTAGATTGATAACTAACCAGGGTCAAGATAAACATCACCACGGATATACAATGCTCATCACCTTAGAATAATTACACTAAATTATTCTAAGGCTCATCACCGAAAATAAAATGGTTCAGCCAGAATCTAGAATGTCGTGAGCAGGATCGCTGTCGCGTTGTTACAAAAAGTTTCTCGCACCTTTCCGATCTAGTCCTATAAATAGGAATTCCAACAGTAGATCAGTATTTTGAACAGCTAACGTATTGCTTTGGATACCTATATATCGAGTGTCAGTGTCGGTGTCTCCGACACTCTAGATACAAATACCCTCCATCCTTCCCTTCGACTGTAACAGATGCGTCCCACATTTTCTGCTCAGAGAGAAAGGATCTGTAATTGACTCAATTCCAACAGCCCTTGCTAATATAAGTTTTGAAATTTTCATTCGTGACTGTACAATTTTACGACTTCATCATCATTAAGTGTTAAAGCCTTCTAAGAGAGGTCGCGTCATTGATAATCCTTGAAGGTTCAGCATACATTTCAATAGGTAATTACTTTAATTTTTATGGCTAATGATAGAAAACCATTCTTTACTAGGATGCCTATGTACACAAAGAGGTAAAGACGAATAATAGAAGACAGTAGTTTATATACCTAGGTACTTTTTTAGTCGTTGAAAATGTTTTGATTACTGAAGAAAAAACAATAGGAAATGTTATCTTATCTAAGTCTGACACCATAACAACAATGTTTTCAGCTTTGTTATTATCTTTAGCCTTATCAATACTTAACATCAAGTATGATGAAGGCTAAGAGTCTCCCCGTAGTTCATAAAAAAAAATACTAGTTTTGTTACAATATAATGTATCTATATTTAAAATTTAACTAGAAAAGCAACAGTACAGATAACAAAGAAAGGGTCTTCGAAATAATTTACTTAAGTAAAAGATTTCCTACATTGCGTATACTCGGCACGCTCCCATAATACTTCCAAATATCGAAATGCCGAGACGTAGCTCGCGTTAATTAATATTCGTATTGAATTAACGTTATATTCATCTATAGATGAAGTGCTTAAATTATGCAGTAGTGTGTAATTGGACGTCATGCGAGTGGTTGACTGTGGCAAGGATAATATTGTCACAAGAGATTAACTCGAGTTATTTTGGCGTGCCTGCCAAGCTCGGCTGGCGAGGGGCTCCAGTCCAAGTACCTCGTAAAACATAACACGATACATAACGAACGCTTAATTAATAAGACGATTTCTGAATATTGCTTGTTATTGAGGGCGATGAAAAAATAAACAGAAGATGATTATGACAATTATTATTCATCTTTTTCTGAATTGAGTATTTCAAGTTGAGTCGACTCAATTCGATTCAATTCAATTCATAAGCGATTGCATGTTTCTCATGCATGATTTAGAATTTTAGAACATTTTGCTTTGAGTTTGGGACGTCCACATCTTGGAATTCGCAATCAGAAACCGACTATAAGTCTGGTATATTCCTTACAAATAAAGATGTACTTAAATATTAAACAAGAAAATATACTAGAAAAAAGCAACTAGTCTCATGTCGCCTTGACATGAGACTAGTTGCTTTTTTCTAGTATATTTTCTTGTTTAATATTTATCACATAAAAATAGCATTGTAAAATGCAAAATTAAAAAGTTATAAAAAGATGTACTTACTTACTTACTACGTATATGGTATTACTTAATTACAAAATCTACGTTGAAAGCTAAAATCAATGATCACGAGATACAGTCGAAAGTATTCATACTTAAATGTGCTTAAAAGCTTATAGACGTGTAGGTACTTAAAGCGTAGGTCATACATAACAGCGGTTTTGTAGTGCTAATGTTGTGCCTGATTTATGGTCGACTGAACTATCTTTATAACTATTATATACCATGTTATGAGGACAGAATGGAATTATGTAACGTGCGCAGCCCTTGTCCGACCTTCTTCAAATTTGTATGCCACTTTTATACCTATGTCTGACATGGATTTGTTTACTGTGAGCCTTCTTTGAAAAGTGATCAAAATATTCCCTTTTTAGGTATGAAAGATGATCCGTGAGGTATAAACGTATGATTATGTACGAAATGTACAATATTCACTAACTAAGGATTAAAGTTATGAGACACAATAGATATTACATTGTTCTCTTGACACACCGGTGTGTCCTGCTAGCAAATGACGTATTAAAAATAAGTGTACATTTTTAACATCGGCCCTGACGTTGATAAATGGGTTTTAACGACTATGAGAACAGGGACCAACAGCTTGGCGTATCTTCCATTCCGTACTAAAGATATTTGATAACCCATCTTATATGGTGCGATAGTTGGTAAGTACTGCTACTGGTAATCGTAGGTTGAACGCGTTAACTACAGCGCCATCATGTTACTCAAGTAATCTTGAATGCAAATAATTAGGAAGCTTACAAAAAGACGTGTAAATGAAGTAATATATATCTCGTATTATACCTAAATGATACTTTATACGCGTGTTTTTGCACACTAAAATCACACGACTTTTTATTTGAAGAAAAATTACTTGGCGTTTCAGGAAATTAATTTTCTCTTCCAATTTGGCGCGCGAATTCATAAATACCAAGTTATTTCCCGTGACAGGCTATTAATAAATTATTTACTTGCTCATTTTTCAAAAAGCGGCGTACTTCTTTGGTAAGTTCAAAGCAAAATCAATCACTGAATAGCTTAACCGCCTCCAAATTTAATGCTACACTTGAGGTATTCCGGAAAGTTTTTGAGTAAATCGAAGTTAATTAAAAAGTTCGAATTCGAAGTTGGCTCAAAGAGAGGAAGCCTGTGGAATAGGGAATGAAGGTAACGTAACGATACAAAAACAAAGAAATTTAAAATATTTTGTTTTAAGCTATGAAATGTACCTATGCAGTTTTGTTTATTGAAACACGTATATAGTAAACATTCAAATCTAGAACCTAAATCGTTTTGTCTTGATCGTCTTGGTACGGAGCAGCACTGCTAAGTTTCTAATGTTTCTTTTTTACTCCAAATGATCTACCGAACCATAGGCTTTATTGAGAATAGAAGTCGCTTTATTCTTATACTCGTAGTAGATTTATGTAAAACACATTCAGAAAGTACTTATTCGTTTTCGTGGAGGTTGTACAAATATCATATCGTATTTCTAACTCGATTCCAGCTGATAAGTATCAATATCTGAATGTGAGTGAGAAAGACACGAGTCTGTATATGAATATTTATGTTTCTGAGAAATATAAACGTGAACCATTCTTGACGGAGATCCCAAAAGAAAATTCTTTTAAATAAACGCTATTTCGAATAAACGAAACCATTTCGTATCTCGTCAGCGAATCTTTTAACAATATTGATACATTTTTTCTTCTGAAGCCTATTCGGTGTTGAATTTGTCCTTTCTGGTAATTCGACCTTTTAATTGATAAACGCCGAGTGATTGTTAACAAAGCAATTTTGTAATTCCTTTGTGAAAGGAATTACAAAAGTGAAAGTACGGTATCAATGAGGGTAATTAACAAAATGTTTAAGCGTGGCAACCTGTCCAAACTGTTTGCTTCAGGTCCAATAGCAAGCTTTGAAGTTAGACGTAAATTGTAGTCGGTCCCTTTGTAGTTTCAAGTAGCAATATTCATTGCCAACCCGTATACCGATATTATCAGGGTTGAACCGAATCACATTGAAGTAGTTAAACGAATTAGATGCTCAGGAGTGTAACTACATTGTCCTTTTTAATCACAACGTAAAAAGAGATTAAAAAGTTAAAGAGGTGATAGATATAAGTATAACGTGTCTGCCTGTATATCTCGTCCCGATGGGTTATCATCAAGGATCATATATTTATACGTCATTGAAAGTAATTATTTAAAGATTTTTAAATAAAATCAAGATTGCATGCATAAAGAGATGTCAAAGCTCTCTTTGTTGGTTTGGCAAACGAATTAACTAGGTAGTCATTTACTCCGATGAATAACATATCTATCGTTTACGTTTTAAATAAGTCACATTTCACAAAGTAAGCAAATACACTGAAACTACGGAACAAGGTTTATTGCAACCACATTTGCTATGTTGAACAACGGTTTAAACCATACTTAAACTTTTGAATTAGCTTTTGTCTGTACCCTAAAAATAACCCCCGGGAACAAAGCGTAGTTTTATTGAAAATATCCCCAATAGAGCACAAAGTTAGAAATTTTAGTGGTATATTCCTTTCTGTCAAAACTTTTAATTAAACCTAAATTTCACATGAGGCTTTGTAATTGTTTCGTAGCTTTTACCTGCCCTGTTATGTTCGTGAGAGTACTCTTTAATAACTAGATCTGCCTGCGGCTTCAAACGCGTGGAAACGATTTTGTTACTAATAATAGGTAGTTTAGTTATAATACTATAAATACCCTTTTGGGTATTTGGACTATAAAATACTACGTTTATTAGAAGAAGGCCTGTTTCACAATAATCACATTTTTTTTGACAAGTTTCAAAGGGTATTATAATTTATTAATTGAGCTAGAGGTTTTGCCTGAAGTAAAAAAAAAAATACTAGAATTCACGTGTGGCCGAGATGTTTTTTTTCCAATATTTTTCTATAAAAAATTTATCATAAGTATCAAAATAGCATTGAAAAATGCAAAAAAAGCAAAAAGCATCAATTAATGGCTGTTGCATCTTAATCGATCGTTAACATCTGAAAAGCAGTTTCTTTCGAATGCAAGGATATTCCTAGCATTGATGTGACAACGCTGGCCTACAGCGTATTAAAAATATAAAAGTATTGGAGAATTTCGACGGTGCTCCGCAAGTCTCGGTAGCTCAGTGGTTAGATCATTGGACCGGATTTCCAAAGGTCGTGGGTTCGAGTCTTATCTGAAAATTCACTTGTGGCCGAGTTGACTTTTTTGAAATATTTTTCTATTTAATAATTATCATAAATTGACTAAATACAAAAATTTATCAGAGTACGTTTCTCACTTTTTCACTTAGGTTACGTTTTTCACTTAGGTACATACTTACCTAAAATTATTCCATACCAAACGGAACATGCAACAAAATATCACACCTAGCTCAACAAATAAGAGTTTTTATTTGTAAATCAATAAGTGCACTCTTAATGAGACGAATGAAAAAAGATCACTAAAAAGGTTGTCTATGGTACGTAAACTTAGACTGATCCTGTGCCAATTTGACCGGAAAATCTTTTCAATTTAAAGTTTGCGTACAAACTGCCGCAACGAAATACGATAGGTATCTTTTCCATTGGTCGATCCAAAACCGTCAGCCCTACAGGAAAATCAAACAAGGGTCAGGCAATCACCTGCGGCGAGCTGTGCAGTCGCCCGGAAACAAGGAATTACTCCAATCCCGAAATAATTAAATTATCGACTCAATCCCGCGATACAATATAGGTACATCCGAATTGCCTATTAGCTAATAATCAGTGGTTGCCTAAAACAGCATTGTTCATTCTCGTATTATGTAATTTATTATTATGGAAGTGCTACTTAGAAAATTAATTAATTATTTTTTATACATTGACACCAATTATCTAGCATAAGGTAAGATTCATATGCACTATTATAGAAACAAACATTCCGTAAATCTCAGAGTGGTTGAATTTCTTCCTTTTCCTATTAGGGGTTTGTTGGATAAGACCTCAAGGAATCAAATTCGCATTACACCTGTGATTTATTGAGAAAACGAGCCGCACACATGACCCTAATAATTACTCAAGAATATCAGATCAAAATATTACGCAGTTCAACACAAAGCTTAGGAAAGAAACAGACAGTATAATATTTCTAGTAAAATTAATAGTATTTCTAGTATAATATTTATATATTTAGACTTATTATAATTAACCTAGCCCCAAATTATGTAGACGTGAACAAAGCTAGTGGTCCCAACGGAATCCCAGCAATTGTCTTGCGCAACTGTGCAAAATCGCTCCATCTGAGTTGTAGAAGATGGTCAATCATCCAAACTAAAAAAAAATGATGCAGGTGTCCCCCAAGGATCTGTCCACTCTGCGACTCTGTTCCTTCTGCACATTAACGACTTGATGGTGTCTTTGGTGGGTATGCAGATGACACCACTTTAACTAGCAGATATTTCTCAACTGCAAAGGCTACCAGTGATGAAATCCAGTCTTGTCGAGAGTCCCTTGTCGAACATACTAATCTGGCACTTCAGGCTGTTTCAGATTGGGGCGACGCCAATCGTCAGTTTCAATGCCACAATGCCACTAATGCCACTAAACACAGGCTTGTTTATTCACTGCAAAACGGAGTCCCTTCCAACTGACTCTGACTTTCCAGGGTATACCTTACCGATAACCGAAAATCTTCAACCTACCAAAACTTTGGCGAGTACATCGACTCCATTGTGAAATGTGCTGCATAGAAACTGGGCGTCCTCTCTAATGCTAGGCGATACTTCTCTCCGAATCAGCTGCTCCTGTTATACAAAGCGCAGATTCGGCTGTCTATGGAGTACTACTATCACCTGTGGGATGGTTCTGCTAAGTATCACTTAAAGTTTCTGGAATCGATTGAAAACCGTGCCAGGAAACTCATTGGAAACTCAGCATTGGTCTCGGCGGAACTTCAGAGCCTCAGTCACCGCCGCAATGTAGCATGTTTATCGGCCTTTTATAGGTTACACTTTGGAGAGTGTGCGAGAGAACTGCACGTCTTTGTTCCTCCAGCCCCTTTCCACCATCGTGGTACCAGACGCAGGTTAGCTTATCAACCGTACGTCCTTGACATTCCAACGGTCCGTCCCAAGGCAAGCTTTGCTGATACATTTCTTATGCGAACCGATTAAGAATGGAATGCGCTGCCAGCTCATGTGTTCCCCGATTCCTACAACCTTCGCCTCCTCAAGGCGAGAGTAAATAGGCATTTTCTGGGCAAGCATGCAATACCTTAGACTATATCTTGTTTATTACCCTAGATTCATAAACATACATCTCCCATACACCCTTAAAAATATATAGAAATACATGCGTCTCATAAGCTTCACAAAGCGTCGAGAGCTCACTATGGCGCCAGCAGTTTTGGCTCGTAAACTTATAGTTTTGAATATACTGAGCACGAGGTGTCTGAGATACCTACGTATGCATATGATTAGTGTAACAACATTATAAAGTGGACAGATATACTATTTGCCTTATAAAACGAAAGGACGTACAGAAAATATTCAAAAAACCGTAGGTATGTATTCTGTTCTGTTATAATTCTGTGTAAAAAATGATTGCTATGAAAAATGTTTTATATTACCTTTGTTATAAGTTAGATATGTAAACTATTTTACTAGGTATTAATTCGTAGTTATATTAAACTTATTTTCTATTATTAGTCAAGTACTTATTGTGTGTTATTGTTATGGCTTCTTTGAAAGACAAACAAAAACCACTGACAAGACGAGATTATATCAAATAAGTGTCTGATAAGAAGATAAAGCCTTGGTTACGACGTCGACGCGAAACACCAACTTTGAGGCCATGCCTAAAATATGGAACGTCGATGCCTTTTTAGGTGATACCTACTTTGCCTGATGTACTAAATTATGCAACTTTGCTGTTATGAAAAAAAAAAGTGTCCTGGCGGACAATTGCCTAATATTAAAATCTATCGCAATCCCTTTCAATTCGTCATTTAAAAGATATTAACATACTTCAGGCCGTCAATAATTGACTACGTGATACCTCTTTACGTGACTATTTAAGAGCTTTCTCGCTCTCTTTTTAAAGACATATATTTTTCTGATACGTTGTGTATTAGGTATCATTTTATCGGCGTGGCGCCCCGATAACCCAGCACAAACAACAAGAGCTATTTAAACAGAATCTCGATATAATTAAATTATTGGACGATTGCGGAACAATTTTCGAGCAATATTGACTCACCCGACGAACGGCCTCGCCAAATCGAATTCTTAGCCCGAATAGAATCATTAAAACCGAGGACAGTTCGGAATTCTCGTTGGTTTCACGGTTTTTAACCCGGCTTTAGAAGGAAACAATTGATTCAATTATGAAGCTGGTAAGGGATTGAATCCTCAAGACTCATTATGTGACGTTGATTATGTAATAGGCTAAAAAATGAGGTTTCTCTTGTAAAATAATACTGTTATACATTTAAGACTGATGATTAATCTGTCTGGAAACGATTTTCTTGTATAGGTATTTATGGAGTGTACCAAAGGACTCAATTTATGTACCGGGTGTCGTAATCGGATACTGAACGTATTAAAATTCTTGAGTAACAGTTATAAACATGTGATTTCCAAACAAAAAAAGAACAAAACCATTTTCTATTAAAATAGTAAACTGTACGTTAAAATTCTCAGTTCGTTAGTTAATGGTCAGAAAAAAAATAAAAAAAACACCACGTGCGGCATGTGAGTGCCTACAACTGTTTTCAAATTCATACGCTGCAGCTCGACGGGCGGGCTATGAAATATGCAAAACGGGCGGCTAACGAATATCGATGCTATGGTCCAATTACATCGAGAGCCTGTCGGGAAATCGTTGCTTTTGTCGGACATTCGGCAGGAGTGACGACGAAAACACGAGAACGACAATTTAATTGACGAATCGACGGCGCTGAGTGTGCGCGACGACGCACTCTTCGAATGCGTTCGAAATTTGCTGTGATGGTTTCACAGTAAATGTCGTCTGCAGGATTATTCGAGTGTCCCACGATAGGTGTCCGTGATTCTCGTTTTTTTTGCTGAAACTCAATTCAAGTCCGACTTTACGATCTTTTCGATTGGTTTAATAAAGCCAAAGGATTTAATTTAGGAGGTAGGTTATATTAATACTGGTGGTGGGTTCTATCAATGCGATTCATGAAATGTCAGTGTCTGTGTTATGCATGAGGTAATTATATATTACCCGACTACGGCAAAACAAAAAAGGTAGGGTTATGATTTTAAGATGTCAATATGATGCTATTAAAGGAACACGCATAATAACAAGCAACCAACTGATTCGGTTGTTAGGGAAGATAGTTGATGCCGGTATGCCGTTGTCACAGTAGACTGTGCCGTTTGTGGCAGATTAAACCGGTCAAGAGCTAAATGTATCAGGGCGGTATCTAGTTGTAGCAACGCGGAGCCCAATAATATATCTATGGGAACACGTCTGTATAAAAAAAGTACGATTAATTCAATCTTGACTTGAGAACGGCTCGACTGATTTGGTTGATTTTTTAAGGCTTTCAGTGAATGATCTCTTTTTATCCATTAGAAAAAATACAGTTATGAAAATCGTACCGTATTTTTTTATACGTAAATTGAAAAAAAAGTCAAGATGTTTGCTGGTACTTTAATTTATATTCAAAAGTTCAATCTTCCGTTCATAAAAAAGGTCGCTGGTAAATACAGTTTTATCACAGAAAAAATAACCTCAATTTTGATTTAGTAATACTGTAGGTAGGTATGTAATATGTTTCCGTATCGATACACTTTTTGAAGTATAAATTATAACTTCCGTTGGTATTCCACAAGACCGGTCTTCACAGCGCTCTTCAGAATCAGTGAGATTGAAATAACAATTGTGCAAGCACGCCCATCATATAAGCACAGTTTATATAACTTCTCTTCCATACAGTCGTCCGACGGACACATTTTGACAGAGCAATCGAGCGAGCCCGAACTGCCATATAAATATACCACGCTCGCTCAGGCTCTGACAATGTCCTGTCAAATACTAAGAATGCCTTGTCAAAAGCCGCAATCCGCGAGGTTCCAATTTCAAAGCCGTAGTCCCACTGTTAGTTCCTTAGCTGTCAGTTAGCTGATGCGTGAAAGTGTATTTTAAGCCAATAAG
The DNA here is from genome assembly GCA_910589605.1 of Chrysoteuchia culmella. Lineage (NCBI taxonomy): Eukaryota > Metazoa > Arthropoda > Insecta > Lepidoptera > Crambidae > Chrysoteuchia > Chrysoteuchia culmella. Next base: position 15,712,428 of record OU342642.1, on the reverse strand, counting down.
TAATCAATTAGCAGTGAATAAACTTCAGAGCCCTAGCAAGCATTATATGATTAGATTACAAGGAGCTAATCAGAAGGCTCTATTGTCAGAAGGGCCTCCATTGTACGCCCTGATAAACAAATTTGATTCTAGTTTAGTTTGTTCGCTATGTTTGTACGAGTCCTATGTGTATTTGTCTATTGTAATTCGTGGTCTACAAGTATATTTGTAGCAGTTAGAATGTACTGCGGAGTATTTTGTCGTGAGAATTTTTTGGTAGACTAATTTGAATAAAAGTCTGATGAACGAGTTTTTGGGTTCGATGCCAGAGTCAGTAGGTATTTTTTTAATTGTGTCTCTTTGTAACAAACTCAATACAAGGGCAATCCCAGAGTTGTAACTGTTACCAAAGTATTCTATTGATGATTTGGTGAGCTAAGCGCAGGTAAGGTTTATGTGCAATTTTGTGGAAGTACCGTCATTGCTTTTGCAATAACTATTACCTCACTTGCAACTAAAACATTTCGGAGATTCTTAAATTGGTTCACGTAACCAAGTACATTATCATATTCTATTATCCAAAAGTGCAAGTTAAATATCAGATATTCATATGTTACTATAAGCTAGACGCTGTGCAAACGGCTTCCTATGAAATCCAACAAAGGCGGCCAACGGTACCAGATTGAAAGAGGATTTAGAATATATGTACCCAGCGAAGTTGCATGGAGATCGTGAGTGGATGTCAAACAAGACCCAACGAAGAACATCATCTTTCACTTACTTTTGGATGCTGAAAAACTTGAAGTTTGTATTTGGTCGACTGTGGGTCCGTCTTCGTAGATTGCTAGTGACTTTTGTTTTATAAACACAACATTTTATTTTGAACATGTGGTATTTTATATTAACATTATTAAAAATATATATATGTTATTCAGTTATTATTATTTTTTTATGTTTTGGAAAAAAAATTGAATCTAGTACATAATGTCGTAGGATTATTTGATAAAACGAATTTTCGCGAAAGTTCTAGGGGTATCGCGAGAACACGGATTTAGACAATGGGAATCTATGTCTGTGATTTTTTTCAGTAGGATTAAGAAATGTCGTCACTTGTCACTTGTCAATAACTGATCCAGTCCAGTCAAATTGAACTTAAGAACTGCAGTCAATAATCATAAAAAAGAAAACAAAATCATTAAAGTAACCAATAATATTCAAATTCATGAAAGTACTATAAAAATCATAGAGCAACACGGCTTCCTATAATAGTCTTTTTATACTGCTTTATACACTAACTTTATATCAAACATATTTATGTCTAGGAATGTAATTGTATCTTATATGATACATATAAATGACCCTAAAAACCCAAGGCTACAAACAAAAGCAAAATAAAATATGCTCAACAACTCGTGGTAACGCCCCGACGACTTTAGTTAGTAGACATATTTCAAAATGACTTACACGAGTGGCTACAAACTAGGCTTGCTGGCTTGCTGTTGGCGTTTATTACAGTAGTTAAGGATTATGCAAGTTTTCCAATAACTTCAGCCTAAGTTTGTATGTTGTTTTAAAACAAACGTGGTAAACACGCCACTGTACTCTTATTAGGGCGCTATACGACTGAAGTGAGAAAGCAATGAGATGATGATGCGCGCGGGAGCGAGACTAATTTGGCAGATTAGGCGAAAAATCCACGAAATGACTTCGTAGTAAATAACTTTAGCGATTAAAAAGTAATGTTTCTTCACGATGCTAAATATTATTGGTGTCCACTAATTTAATTAATCTTGAATTTTCGTCGAGTTGAGAATAATATTATAATGGCCGTAAAATGTACGAAACGTCATAATTCGGTTCTTACTCCATTTATAGTAGACAGCGGTGATCCATTGTTGTCTAGAATTTAAACAAGTGCATTGAACTAATTCCATTTCACAGGCATATTGCTATTCTATGGTTTGATACGACAACATTTTTTTCTGATCTGTCTACGCTAGTTATGATCCAGTATATCAAGTTGACCTTTAGCTTTATGCCATCAGAATTTTTTATATCCTCACTGCTGGGGCACTGGTCTTCCTTAAGGATAGATAAAGAGAAGCCCTAATTAAAAATGCTTTTAAGATAAGTGCACCAGCGTCGGTACATAGTACTAAACGGCCTAAACGAAGACATTATTGGCATTACAATATTCGAAATTTACGATCGACATACTTTAAGCCACATTCAAACTTTCGAATTTGATCTATGTGCTGGTATGAGGCGAGCAAGCACTCTGCTTTATTAAAAGATTTTACGACTGGTATGCTCCAAAACTTTAAGTATGGGAGCGAACGATGGCACCACCTGTGTATTTTACTCATGAAAATTCTTTCCATAGAGTAACTTGGCAAGAGTACTAAAATTCTTGGTTTAATAGCGAAACCAGTGCTAAGTAAAATACTTGTGTAAAGTAATATGAGATATTGGTACAGTCGGTGAACTTCCCGGTTGCCCAGTAGAGTTTTAGGGGGCTTTATTGAATAAAGTAAAAGATATATAGAAAATGTTTTTAGCACAAATAAGAGAACATTAACAGGTTTTTCTTTTAATAATAAATTATTTCTTTAACCGTAGTAGGTACTTTCCGAGAAAACATTTCCCAAAAAAACTCAACTGATCAACCGGGAAGTTCCCAGATTATTCAAGTATGAAGCGTGTAGCAGATCCTTTAATCACTTAGACCGCATAGGATTTTGATTTTTGTAGGTATATCGGGATGTCTAAAAGTGCCAATCACATTTTTAGAGCTTCTCAATGAAGACAATCCCTAAATTGTGAATAATTGCATTTCTCAAACTTACCTATGAGTGTAAACCGTGCGACCACCAACCCCGGTTATTTTATTACCAAATTTCATCTGATATATTGTTGGTCCTTCTACGAATAAATGAAAAAATAATGTTACGTATGTCGTATTCAAGTTATACATTAGAATCCTGTCAAATATAGTTTCCCTCAACTTCGCATAATTCTACAACCGTGCTTTAATATCTCTCAGTGCGCAGCAGGTGTGTAAATATCTTGAATTCCCAGTGTAATCCTCATTCCTTTACTTAATAATACTGAAAGTTACATAACAACCCGGTATTTTAAACTTAAAGCCACGCGTCTCAACGTTTGTACCGACTGAGCACGAATGAGCTTTCATTTTATTTAGCATTCCATGTGACAAATTCTTGTGCTTTACTTTTAATTAATTGTTTGCTCGCGTGCTCCGCCGCTGATCTTCACATTAAGCAAACATGTGGATAAATACTAGGATTCAATTAGAGGATCTACGCTCCAGCGCGGGTTGTGGTGGGATGCCAAGATTTTCTTTAATTAACTTAATCCCGACGACATATCTCCGAGACTCATGAGAGATTTTGGGGCTTCGAATTGAAGCGGATTATTTTCATGTTCAGTTTGAAGTAAGGGAAGATGCTATAAAAGTAGCATACGAAGTTAGCGCCAATAATTTGGCACGACAAAAAGTCACATAAACTTAAAAGATGATTGATACGACTACGATGATCCAATTGTTCGAAAATGAACCGAAATACCTAGATTTATTGATGAATTGATTTAAAATCAAAATTGCGTTAACCTTGCAACCAGCTAACTATTCGAGCTCATAAATTAGCATACGTCAACCATTGGCTTTCTATTCCCTCACCTGTAAAACAAATGCAAACTCCGCTGATGATTAGCTTACATTGCGGCATTTGTTGCCGAAAGTTTTGGACTGTTGCCCATGAACGGAGTATTGAACGTAAAAGTTGGATTTGCTTTACAAACAATGGGGGATTTAATATTTGCAGTTTGCTGCTAAATTGATTTCGTATTAAACTTGCTCTGGCTCATCGCCGGTTAGCCATATTATGTCTGGTCGGCTAGTAAAGCTGCGTTTGTGCACGATTTTATGTTAATACTGACTGATGGTACTGAGAGTTGCAGACCATACTTTATAAAATATAAAATATTAACCCTACCCAGCTTATATATTTCGAAGATATGCAAATTTGTTAGAAAATATAATCAATTTTATACAAAACGCGAAGATGTACCCTGCAAGTACACGTTACGACATAAAAATTAATTAATATAACCAAATTCCCGATTAAAACTAACATCTTCAAGTACCTTCAGTTCCTCTATAAAAATCTTCTCTATATATAAGGCCCGTGTTATCCATTCTAATGTTCCCTCCAGCGCCATGAGTAATAACACCTACAGCCTTCACTAATAGCTTCAAAAATCACAAAAAAATGTAGACGGCCGGAAAAATATAATTATTTTTTTAAATTGACCTTATCAAGGTCAAAGTCACCCCAGTGAGACTACATTTTTTTACTGACAGCTAGAATTTTACATGGTCCGATTTTACTGGCATCATAGGTCAAACATAAGCACTTGTCGACGGATAGCACACGTGCGTAGCACGCGCTTAAGTCTAGTATATAATAAATTACCCGATATAATAAAAATTTAAACAGTGATGCTATATGTACACGAAAATTAAAAGAGCTACCTACTAATTAGTAAATGTTACTATAGTATTAATGAATATTTTATTGATCATTCATATATTGGTTCTGCAAAATGATAATTATAATTTAAATTATCATCTTATAATTTCTCAGATGAAATACAGCCCCTCTCTATTTAACACTAATTGCGTGACCAACAGGGTCCATAACACTGGTCTTACATTATTTTATAACATCTACATGTACATTATGGTTTTGCAATAAACTATTGAGTATTGGGATGGAAGGGATTATTGTCAAACCTTTTGATACATGAAAATCTGACTTTGCAAGACAATATTAAGCTTCATTAAAAATAAATTTGCGGTCGCCCTCGGTTTTACCCGCGTGGTTGCTGTTCCCGGGGATATATAAAAAAAAAAATTCTTAGTGCTCGCCTACATCGTTAAAGGATCAGACGGTTCAGCCGTTTGGGCTATGCGTTGTCTGTCAGTCAGTCACGGTATTGTCTTATTAGTATAGAGTGTATACCACTCAACTGATAACTATTTAAGCGGTGGCTTGCATTTTTTTTTACCAAAGTTTACCGTATCGTATATGTATACCTCGTCAATAGCTACCTAATTGGCTTATCATTAGTCATTTCTCAAAATTAAGTTGTTCATTGGATTTGATCAATATACGGTGTTCTGTCAGTTTGCACTTTGCAATTATCAGCTCCATAATTAGCGTTAATGAGAATTTTATAACGCTTAATAGATATACTGGCCCATGGGGTAATAACAATAAATTTATGTGTTAATTATACTAAGCTCTACGGTTGTAAAGTCGTGTTTATGTTAAGAAAGGCTCCGCTGTTATACATCTGTGTATTTGTTTAGGTCCTGCATAGAAATAATGTTTATGTATATATGTACACCACCCGTGGTGTTGGGACGCACATAGATAAACATCGACATTTAAACTCAACATAGTTTTTTTTAATCACGTTATCGTATTTATCTCACGCATCTATAACGTTATTTGTTTTTTTATTGCTGTTCGAATAAAAGTATTTCAAGCTGAAATAAAATACTTCCAAAAATATCAAATATATTAGCGTTAGGTAGGTACAACTGAAACAACGCTTTACGTTATTTACTGTTATTTTTTACTTTGCTAGAACCTGTATATTAATGTAATATATTAAATAGCGTTTTCGAGACAAAACTTGTAACTACCTTACTATTTAGTTATTAGAATAGCAAATATTTTGTTTCATAGTTAAATTAGAAAAATAATTAATAAACCCATTGTTTAGTTGTTACAAGCTTTGTTGTTCTAAATTTAGGCTATTTTTTATTCTACATAAGGTAAACTTTTAACCTTCGTTATAGCTGATGTTATGTAAAGATAAGGTTGTAAGTGATATCGCGCTTCTCCCGCAGGCTGATCCTCTAACTCGCGCTCAGTCATAATAACGGAAAACTTTACTGTCCAAAAACGATTTCTTTCAAATATGATAGTACTGCCTCTGACGAACAATTAAGGAACTAAAACGTTCTGGCCACAGAGTACATTTAATGTTTTTTATGTTATTAAAAATACTCTGTGACCAAAAGAAAACTAAACTCTAGGAAAACTCTTTTTAGTCGTTTCCAGTGGCGCTAGTTTCTATAGAAATATTCAAAGACCATTTAATGAATGTTTCCATAGCAACGAGAGACTAAATTAATTGGCGATTGCATACCTACATAATACCAAATCAGTGTGACGATAACGAAATATTTCAGGAACCGTGATCTATCACTCATTTTTAGATAATCAGACTGCCTGTTTAATCGTTTTAAGTTTAGTAAATTTTCGTAAAGTTTTTCTCAGCTCTATTGTAATGAGTAATTTCGCCTAAAATACATGGGGTTTTGGGATCTATCACCACCCTGTGTGAAATTTATTGGCTTAGGTAAGTTTGTTTAGTCATGAATAAATATTATTTTGAATTATAAATTATCAATATATACCTAGGTGGTCGTAGGTGGATAAGTTATACCAAATGAATTTTCATTTGATTTTTCTACGGTTTAATTATACCGCGTGGGGCCTATAATCGGGGAAAATATTGAAAATAGAGACTCTCTAGAGTATTAGTATTTATTCTGAAAAGATTTCAGCTAATCAAAACCCATGCATTACTCACAATAATAATTTAAAGTTACGACTCATAATCAGTGCAGTATTGCAAAACGATATTATCGCTAACGTTGCGAACTAATCGTGGTACAGGTGACAACAAAAACTTACCGCAAAACATCACGATATCACTATGCATTAGATACTTTACCTTTATCTCATTGAATAGCAACAGCCCCTGCTACTTCCCACAGCTTAAAATCTCTGTTTCAAATTAATTAAAATTAGTTTAATATTAAATATTGCAATGACAATTATCTGTTTATAATTTTATCCATCATGCATGACATGTCATATCAATCAATACCAAGTATACTCTTTGTACCAAGTAGATTACATATATACATTATATTGTCATGGGAATTTCTTTGGTTTCAGTTTAAATTGATTTCAATTTAAGTAATGGAATTGGATTCATTTACACAATTTATGTGAAAATGGCTTTGAGTGCAAAAAACACTCCAGAAAGAAAACAATACCTACGTGGATTCATGAATTACTGTTGTTTGCATTATATTGAATTCACGATTAAGTTTGTTAGAAAAAATCAAAAAGTAAAGATTAGGTTTTAATTAGTTAGGACCCTTATGATTAAATTACTAGTGACATAATAGCCTCCGCTTTTAATATTATCCCCGGTTCTAGGCCCCAGACGGTATAAACTTCCGATGAAGCTATTAAGATTAAATATTTTAACATAAAGTTATTCGATAAAGAAATGCCTCAGATTTGCATGTGTTTTTGTATGGAACTTACGTAGTATCTTGAGCTGAATTATCGAAAACTAGTCTATGTACCGAGTTTCCCTAACATAAACATTATTCCATCGCATCGTACAAGTTTCTAAATGCAATGTCGCTTGCTTATGAGAAAGCATGTTTCCGTCAGAATGTAATTTTAAATTTTCGCGTATCGCAAGCTGTGCGAAGTTTTATGAAATACAAGATGTTACGATATTGTAACGTAGATATATAAATTGATACCATTTGTTTTAGCAGTAACCGAGGATGGCGTTATTGTTGATTGAAATATGTTAACAAAGAAAATGTTTGGCATGTGGTTGGTGGTTTCCCATATAAATATGAATAGGTACTTGATCGCAATTTTTTCGTAAATTTCCCCTACTTACATGTCGCGAAAAGTAAAAGTTTTATTCTTATTCATTTTATTTATTCTTATAAAATTGTATCTGAATTCAGGTTCTTCTTCTTATTCTTATCCTATGAGGATAAGTGGCCACCTATAGTGTCAGAGTTTATCTAGCCGCCTTTAAGGTCTTTGACTTGGTTTGATGACTGACAACAGCCGGGACCGACGGTTAAACGTGCCCTCCGAAGCACGGAAGCGCTTGGTTATAATGGCACCTTACGGTCACCCATCCGACACCTGACCGGGCCCAACGTTGCTTAACGAACGCGATTGATTACGATCAGTCTGTCAAGTGCGGCCATGAGCGCGCATGAATTCAGGTAAAATGTATGAAACAGCTGATTTCCTTCTCGCGATTTCAGGTTTTCCTTTATCTAAAAAGTTGTTCGTAATGAGGAGTTTTATGTTAGGAGTATATTATTATTGACTACCTTATCAATTCACAGAATCTAAAGTCGGATTTTTAATTCATTAGAGTATTTTGACAGGTGCCAATGTCACTTTGTAAAAGTAATTCTGCTTTAAACTGTTTTTCGTAATGATCTGCTCAGATCCAGTTCAGTTCAGTAAGTATTAATTCCATTTACGTATACAAATTCAATATTAACATTACAGCTACATTATACAGGTAGAAACATTATTTCTACAATGACATTTGTCACCTGTCAAATTACTCTTTTTACAACCATCTTATCTAAGTCTGACTCCATAACAACAATGTTGTCAGCATTGTTGTGTTCCGGCAGTTAGAGATAAGATAGCCAGTTCCTCAGTGGCTGAGGATTCCGAGAGAGGCTTGCTACCATCTTCAGCCTTATCAATACTTAACTCCAGGTATGATGTAGGCTAAGAGTCTCCCCGTAGTTCATAAAAAAAAATACTACTGATTATAACTTTTTAATTTTGCATTTTATAGTGCTATTTTTATGTGATAGTTATTGTCTCTGTAGCAAAATTAGTTAGTGCATTGGGCCGAATTCCCAAGGATTCGGGTTTAAATCCCGTCAGGGCGACATGAGACAAGTTGCTTTTTTCTAGTATATTTTCTTGTATAATATTTATTACTATAATGGATTAAAAATCCGTATATAAATACAGAATTTCCATTGGTGCGAATCCGAGCAATCTCCCACAAAGCCAATCTGGAGGAAGGTGGAACAATAGCCAGATCGAGGCGGCTCAGCCGAGCTTAGGCACACGCGGTGGGGCCGGATCACTGTCGCACCTCAGAGTCCTCAGACTGATATTGATATTTGAAGGCAAATACCTAGTCGAGTTAATTGAAGCTTAGTGGACTGGAAAGGTCCACCTATCTATAAGTGATATGCGATTATTATGAATTTAAATCAAACGGTTGGTCAAGTTCTAATTTATTTTTAAATATTTCATAACGCATTGTTAGTAAAACGCAAATAATTAATTAGATTATTTCATGCAAGTGGTCTGGAAAGATGGATAAGGGAGGTGAACAGTGGTGTAAGTTTTCCACAAAGCCAATCTGGAGGAAGGTGGAACAATAAGCTAGCTCGAGGCGGCTCAGCCGAGCTTAGGCAACGAGATGGCGCCGGATCACTGTCGCACCTCACACTTATATTGATATTTGAAGGCAAATGAAACTAAGTCGAGTAAATAAAACTTAGTCGATTTAACTGAAGCTTAGTGGTCTGGAAAGGTATCCACCCTACCAGTAGGTATTCGTGTTGCAAATTATGTGATTTTTTTATGTAAAGCAAAGATTAGTGATGGCAATATTAAATAGATTTCTTAACATAACGATAAACGTTATAAATTAATCTAAGGAGACAAAACACAATTAATTGAAATGTTAAACTTTTAAGTTTGGGTTTTAACCACTTGAGTAGGTGGTAGTGCTAGTACGAAAATCTAGACACCAACTAATTGAGAAAGAAGCCAGATGTAGACGAGCTGAGGTAAAACAACTTTGCCATAAAACGAATATTTATTTCGCAATAAATAAGTCTTGAAAAAGTAGCCAAGAGTGATTCGTATTAGTCACCAAAGTTTGTTAACATAATTTCTCATAAGTAACATGTAAATACTATTATAAGTGTAAATGCTTGATTTTATCTTACTGCGGTTTTAGATATTTTTCAACAATCTTGCCTCTCATCAAAATAAAAGTAATTATTTTTACTATACTACATTGCGACCTTTCACTATTTAGGCAATATTTTCGTCCGTGATACTTAGATCAATAATATTGATTCAATAATTAGGTCAACATTAAAACATCTCTCAGGGAACCCCGAAAAGAACTTAAAAGTGTTTCTGTGTCTCCGAACTTTCCTTGAAGAGCGCTCTTTGATAAATTATCCTTTTTAGACAAAATACTTTGTGTATTTTGTGTAAAAAGGATAAGGCAAAAAAGTTCACGAAATATTTTTCAATGCTATTTTTAGGGATTATTGCGTAACAAGCGACGAATGTTTTTATTTTTTTTAACAAGGTAAGTACGACTATATTGTAGCTAATTTTATTACTGCTGAAATATTTGGATCATCCTTATAAAAAAATCATAAAATAAAAGGCCTGTGGGTTCATGATGATGAAATGGTGATGTAGTCGTTTATCGATGATAATTGATTCATTTGAAGATTACAAAATACAAAAAAATCTAACGGTGGTGTATCTCAGATGTAATGAAAGATGAATAATGTCAAGTCCTTCCCCCCTCGCTCCTCGCCCCGATGTTACCACTTGCGTCGGCACCGTGATGCGTTCAGGAACATACTCCCCCCCTCAAAGACCGTGGGATTTCGAAGAGGTAACAGGCATAGCTAAATTTTTATTTATTATGTTTTGAGTTGAGAGCGTGGCACTGCTTGATCAGAATAAGTAAAAATAAGTATGTTCTCCAATTATTCTGATTAAGTATATAAAAGTAATTATTATTATTATTAATTTACTTTATATACGCTTTATGATTATGACCCAGCTGTGTGTACGTCACAACTTGCAGTACAGTAATCTTGTAATGCGAGAAATGTTGCGAGTTGAAAATTGTTTAGGGTTAGGATAACCATACAATGTACTATTATTTTAGTATATATTTAATTTAGTTATGTAAATTGAACTTCTTTGACGTTTATTAGTGATTGTAACAGCCTAGACTGAATAAATTATATTTAATTGAATTTTGAATTTTGGAAAAATTTAGGTTGTGGGTTGCGGGTGTACGTCCAATGATCCCTCTTGCAGTCAATACATCAGCTACTCGGGATATTCCATCTGGACCGGGGTACAGTTTATGGATTCTACCCATTTTCCATTTTAGTGGTGATAGGTTTGTTTCTTGACTACTACTATCTCTCCTTCCTCAAGGATGTCCCCGTGAGTGCGCCATTTTGACTTCTCCTGCAGCTCACAAAGGTACTGGTACCCAAAACTGTTGACGCATGAGTTCAATTTTGTTGTATGCGTTGAGTGAAGCGGGTGACACGTTGGAAGTCAGCAGGTCTGGTGTTGGAAGCGACGTCAGAGGTCTGCCGATTAAGAAGTGCCCGGGAGTACGGGGATAAAGGTCATTGGGATCGGATGAAAGAGGAGTGAGTGGACAGGAGTTCAATAAATAACTTCAATCTGGATGAAAGGAGTAGATAGATCTTCAAACGTTAAATGATCTAATAATGTGAAATTCAGTTGAATTTACACCAGCTTCCCATAGCCCACGAAATGGGGGGAATACGGTGACGAAACGGCGGAATACCCTCAGTGGCTGCAAAAGACGATATTGTTTGTTTGCCTGACTTTACCGACGCTGCTAATTCATTGCTTACACCTACAAAGTTTCTGCCGTATCACAGAAAAGGTCGCTTGGTTTACTTCTGCGTGATATGAACCGTTTTAGACAAAACAGAAAGTTATCTGCATTATGGGTCGAAGCCGCCTCGAGATGCAAAGCTCTGGTGGAAAAACATACAAATAGGCACAGTTAAGGTTTGATTATACGCCAGCCACGACCCTTACGGTCTCTAATAAAGAAAGGACTGTAGACTTTGTAACTGGGTGTTTTAAGTTGTAAATAAATGTCATAGCATATGCCAAACTTTTGAATTTTCTTTAAATCAAGAAACAGACGATGTTAATTGCTGAATTTCAGCTTCTCGATTGGCGACTGTGATCCTAATTTATTGTTTTTTTCTCTATAAACACTTTTTCTATCTGCTAATTTCGCCTCTTTCGATGCAATAATGAATTTTTAGAATAGAAACTGTATGGATATATAGGAATTGGGCTTACTTCCGTCGGCAGTGAATTCTTCGTAGTAGACTTCCTCAGGAATATCGCCTTCCTTAGCTTGATCACGTCGGGGTCACCACAAAATGTTGGTTAATGCTGAGGAAATGATGATGTAGACGTATATGTAGAGTGTTGATTTATTTGAAGATTACAAAATACAAAAAAAACTAACGGTGGTGTATCTTAGATGCAATGAAAGATGAATAATGTCAAGTCATTCCCCCCTCGCTCCACGCCCCGGTGTTGCCACTTGCGCCGACGCCGTGATGCGTTCAGGAACAAGGCCTGTTCTTCGAATAAAATAATGTTATTTCTTCATGATACTCTGTAATTTGAAATATAAATAAACAATTTCTGAATTTAACCTTTAGCTCACTTACATTTTTTAACCGACTTCAAAAAAGGAGGAGGTTCTCAATTCGACGTTTTTTTTTTATGTATGTTTTACCATAACTTTGCCAGTTGTTAACAGATTTTTATAATTCTTTTTTTATCTGAAAGAAAATGGTTTATGTGTGGTTCCATATAATTTTTACGAAGATCTGGCTAGTAGTTTTTTCATAATCTTGAAAAATATCAATCACCTTTTGGCAAGTAGTCGTTTACCTAAATGACATTGTTGTGTATGGGCTGATTTTTAGTGTAAGTAACGGCACATGATGTAACTAAAAAATCTAAAATAAAAACATTTTATTAAAAAAATTCAAACCGACTTCAAAAAGTAAAAAATAAAACTTTTGGAGTCGGTGCTAGCTAGCTAAGGCCAAAAAAATATATAGTTAATAGAAGTGCAATGTAGAATGCCCTGGCTGGCACCGACTCCAAAAGTTTTATTTTTTACTTTTTGAAGTCGGTTTGAATTTTTTTTATAAAATGCTTTTTTGTCATAAAACGGACTAGTACAATTTTCCCAATCTTTATTCTCTAACAATAATACCTATGTGTTATATTCAACTGCAATCTTCCGCAAGGTACCTACTTCTCAATACAGTTCGTAACAGAGACATCAACAATTCGAATAGTAGTGCTAACAGACTTGCCAGATTAATCCACACAAATAATTGGACTCCACTTCGACAAGTACAATCAACATCTCTCTCATTTATAGACAGTCCATTCTGCAGCCCTATTACGAAAACAGGTTCGTCGTATTCAAACGACAATAGTCGATTGATTTAATTTTAAACTTTATTACCGACGAAATAGTGTCATGAAACTGATCTACTCGTAATATAAGGAGGAAGCGTTTCGCTTTTCAGAGTAGGTAACTCTTCAATGATCCACTGCTAGTCAATACAAAGTTCTTTATCTGTTGAGGAGTTTCAACAGCCTTGTTATCGGCAGGTGAGACAAATAACCAGAGCTATAAGGAAGTTTACATCGCTATAGCGGGACCTTCGGTATCCTGTTTGACTCAACTCGGGACAGACAAAGGTCATCTATGCCACGTTTTGTTTCGGCTACATGGCGCGATTTGTGTCGCCCTGTTTGTTGTAGGTATAATACGAAAACAAAAGTGCGAAATTTAAACGACAGCTGAAGTTCGATAGGATCAATTTAAACTTTATTACCGACGAAACAGTGTCACAAAACAGAACTAAATTAGTACGATGATCGGTTTCGCTTTTCGGAATAGGTGAACATTCAACGATCCAGTCGTAGTCAATACAAAGTTCCTATTATCTGTTGAGGAGTATCGACAGTCCCAGTATAGGCAGATGATAATATGAATAACCGGCAATAAGGAAGTTTACATCGCTACAGCCAGGACTGCGGGAATCCTATTGACTCAACTCCGGGACAAGGTTAGTTTTCGACAACGTGACGTGATTGGTGTCGCCCCATTTGTTGAATAATATGAAAACAGAAGCGCTTGATATCTCAAATTCTGTTGAATCATTTTTAAACTTTATTACCGACAAAATAGTGTCACGAAACGGAACTAACATAAACGATGATTGGATTCCCTTTTCGGAGTAGGTGAACCTTCAAAGTTCCACTCGTAGTCAATACAAAGTTCCTTATCTGTTGAGGAGTTTCGACAGCCCCAGTATCGGCAGGTGAGACGAATAACCGGGAGCAATAAGGAAGTTTACATCGCTACAGCCGGGACCGTCGTCGCTATCCTATTGACTCAACCTGGGACAGACAAAGGTCGACTATGCCGTTTAGTTTCGATAACGTGACGCAATTTGTGTCGCCCAGTTTATTTAATTATTATATAAATATTATAGTGTGTATTATGACTATTATGGCTTTTAGTACTTTTTAATGTAGTGTTAGACGCTGGGGACCTCTCTTGTAATTTGGTGTAGTTATTTTCGTAGCAAACATTTTGACGGGTCCGATAGCGCAGAGGTAGGTAATACTTACTTGATGTCTTCCAAGAATCAGATTTTATAGGGAATGTTGTTATGTTTCATCCTTTCACCACAATATATAAATTAATCATATCAATTATTGATTATACTACGCCGTTGCATCCTCGAGATTTATATATTCACTAGGTAGTCCACTCTTCAATGTACCGGGCAACAAGCACAATTTTAGAGCTAAATAGAAAAAAAAATAAAGATACTCAATTGATTATGACGTTTCCCGCTATTGCCACAGATGGCGCCCCTCCCGCGCCATTTTTCATTCGCTTTCTTTGTGCGGGCATCAAAGCACGGAATTATAAATTATTTATCATTTAATCAGGAAAGTTAAGGTTTTTTGTGTTAGTTACGCATATTAAGTGAACTGAGTGATATGGGTAAACGGAAACATAAAGATTCATACGAACACATCAAGAAAAAGTTTCGTAAATATGAGAAGCGTTTGCGACGGTAGGCGAAACTTCGGATAGCCGCAGCGACAGTAAGTGTTGAACATAATATTTATCTTGTAATCATTCAAATACGTTTTCAATCATATTTCAAACAAAAAAGTATTAAAAAATAAATTTAAAAATATTGGAATTATCTGTTGTAACTCGTGAAATTTTCATGAGTCTTGAAAAATACATTGCATTGCACGCTAGAGGATTAACAATGTATAATCTTAATATGTTTATACTTACGTTAACTTATAACATATTATTGTTGAGATTCTATTACTGATTACCCACATTTAGACATTATTTTTTTCTCTGTTTCCAAATGAGAATTATTATAACAGTTTTAGAACCTGTTTAATTTAAACATTAGTTCATATAAACTATAAATATTTTGTGCATTGTGAAATGTATACAACATTTTTTATATGACAAACATGCGTGCCCTGGTACTATGACGCGATCATAGTCGTGCACATAAATACTACGATGCGATCGTAGTTATGTTTTAATATTGACCATGTAAGTACCGTGATGCGATCACGGTCAAACTTTTACACAATATACTCGTGTCATGATGCGATCATGACTTTATTTTTTCCACTTCTTTTATCAGGCGACAATCGTTCCGATGCGATTCCTGAGCAAATGCATAATGGAGCAGACAACCAAGTCATGGAGCTATCAGACTCTGACGCCTCCAGCCCTCGCCCCGATGCCAATGTTCGTTCATCTATACACATCGTTGATGTTCACAATGAATCTCCGAATATTGAATGTGACATTTCAAACGCTACAGCGATCCCTTCTGCAACGGCGCCGATGACAGCCGTGGATCCCATTCCTTCTACATTTAGTGAAAATACATCCGAGGCTATAGACGATAAAATACCTACTAGTCTGCCTGCTGACATTCTAAATGTACTGGGAGAATCGAAAGGAAAACAAGAGGTATTTGGATCAAAAATTCAAGAAGAAATCCCTAAACGTTGGGGCCGTATTCTATGTGAAGGACTGAATAAAGACCAGAAAAAGGAACTGATGGGAAAAATTCTTGTTCCAAGTAACTTGCAATTAGTAAAAGCTTCTAGGTTAAATCCTGAAATTGCAGCTGTTTTAGTCGAATCGACAAGAAATCGCGACAAGCGACTGGAAAGGGCACAAAACCACTTGGGCATTGGAATATCAGCATTAACTAACGTTATATCATCTCTTATCGATAAAAATTTGGATAAGATGGAAATCATTAAGAAATTGTCAGAGGCAAACCAAATTTTACTAGATTTACATTTTGAAAGTACAATTAATCGAAGAAAATTAATATCGTACGTATTAGATAAGAAATTCCAAGACATGATTGAAGAAGTTCAAAGAGACTCCCTTCTATTCGGCGAAAATCTTACTGATAAAATAAAGGCATCAAAATCAGCTGAGAAATCGGGTTTGCAAATAAAAAAGGCTACTTCTGTAGATACTGCAGCTTCAAAGAAACCTGTCACTCATCAGGGAAACTGGAGAGGCCCACCTCGTCAATCTCAGCGTGGGAACAGACGAGGTGGGGCCAGGGGTCGTTCGACTTACCAGTCCACAAAGAGGTCTGCTCCGCCGACCGACCGCTACCAGGCTGCGCAGAAAAACCTATCGAAGACACACCCCAAGACACAATAGAGGTAAATGCATATTCGTGTAAATTACAATACTTTCTCCACTGTTGGAGATCAATTACTAATGACCCGGTTATTCTTAATATTGTGCAGGGTTACAGAATTCCACTTATAAAACCAGTTTATCAATATGTAAGTCCTAATAATGCCAATTTATCCGATTTAGAAATTGCAACTGTTAAATCAGAAATAATAACATTATGTAAGATTGGTTCAATAATTCCTTGCAGCTGATAAATTTTTATCCAAAATATTTCTTGTACCCAAGCCAGATGGCAAGCATAGGTTTATTTTAAATCTAAAATTATGTAACTAATTTGTTGAGGTTCAGCATCTTAAAATTGAAGATCACCGTACTGCTACCAAGCTTATGTCAGAATCTTGTTACATGGCTAGCGTCGATTTGAAAAATGCGTACTTTCTTGTCAACATGCTTGATTAGAAAACATACGAATTTCAGTGCCTTCCAATTGGACTGTCGTCAGCTCCATATATTTTCTCAAAATTAATTAAACCAGTGGTATCATACCTAAGAAGTAAAGGTTTTTATATAGTAAATTATCTCGACGATTTTCTCTGTTTGGGAGACTCTTATGACAATTGAGTTACAGAAACGGTTAAATTATTCTCCTATCTAGGATTCTTAGTCAACTACGAAAGAGTCAGTTGGTGCCAAGCCAATGCCAAAAATTCTTAGGGTTTGAACTAAACTCGACTAATATGACATTAGGTCTTCCTCGCGAGAAACGAATAAAACTACGAGATCTCATACGAGATATTTCTAAAAGGAAAAATATTTTAATACGGGAATTTGCTGCTTTCTTAGGTATGCTCACTGCAGCCTGTCCAGCAGTAGCATATGGATGGGGATATACGAAAACTTTTGAAACAGCAAAGTACATTGCTCTGGCACAAAATAATATGATAATTATGATTTTAAAATGACCTTAGATAAAAGTCTAAAATCAGATTTTACTTGGTGGGAACAACAAATAATGTCATGTGATAATGCAATTCGTAACGGCCACTACACTCTTGAAATTTTTTCAGATGCGTCTTTAACTGGATGGGGTGTCATGTGTAATGGTGAACGGTGCAATGGTTATTGGGATTCAGAGGATTCTAAAATCATATTAATTTATTAGAGTTAAGGGCGGCTTTAATAGGCCTTAAATGCTCTGCTCAAGAAAAACAAAATTCGGAAATTTTATTAAGAATAGATAATACCGTAGCTATTTCCTATATCAATAGAATGGGAGGTACGAGGTAATTAAGTACGACCATTTAAATGAAATTACCTCGAATATCTGGAAATGGTGTGAAGATAGGCAATTATATGTGTATGCTTTCTATATAAAATCAAAGGAAAATACGGAGGCTGACGAGGAGTCTAGACGGATTAATATTGATACCGAATGGAACTTGGCTTCCAAGGCATTTAGAGATATTGTTGTCGAATTATGCTAGCCGTTGCATCCGAAGAGATTTATAACCCGCCCATGCCCTGATTTGATCCTTGGCAAATTTTACCCAATGAAGACTTTGCGAAATTTGGCTCTAAAACAATGAAAAATGGCGCGGGAGGGGCGCCATCTGTGGCAATGTCGGGAAACGTCATAATCAATTGAGTATCTTTATTTGTTTTTCTACTTAGCTCTAAATTTGTGCTTGTTGCCCGGTACATTGAAGAGTGGACTACCTAGTGAATATATAAATCTCGGCAACGGCTAGCATAATTATCCATGGGCCGTCGGAGAAAAAGCTGGTTGATCTTGGAAAATATGGTGTTCAGATAGCCAATTTAGTTTTACACCTTTATTTTGGTACGTATTAATTTTCTTTAGATCTTGCATATGCATTATTATGCATTTCATGGGTAGTTATATTCTAGTTCTATTATTATATATTATATATCTATGGTATTATATTTTCATATTTTTGTTTATAGATATTAGAATAAGACCCTACGGAGTCTTAGTTAGCCGTGTTAATTGCTTGTGGTGATCTCGGCGTGGGGAACAAAGGGAATCGAGTGCTCCGGAGTTTCTACCCGTAGTGCCGATCGTCCGCGTTGCTGCTGTGTCGGGAACTATTGCCGTGATTCGTTCCAAACCGGTTGGCCATCGTTGAGGTGGCTGCAGATTGGTAAAGTTGGTGACCCCTTCAACTTCCAATTGTATTCAGATACCCTAACAAACAACCTGTCATCGCGCGACCTTAGAAGCCCTGTGACTATTTTTTATCGTGTGCGGAGTTTGATAATTTAAATTCTTTATATAAGATATTCTTAAAGACGTAATTATAAGTTCGGTACTGTTCTACCGAGGCGAGGTTTTTTTATTTTGCGTTGCAACAATTCTACTATTAGACCTATCATTTACGTTTGCAAACGATGAACGGCACCCAGACCGCCTAACAGTATAACTTGTACTATCGCTATGGCTATCAAACTTCAAACTTTCATAAAATTCTTCAACGATAGGGTATTTGTCTAATTCCTACATATTTCTATTCATCTATTGGATTCACTTTTGCATTTTTAGTATGAAAGTGATAGCTTCAGCAGGAGTCGTTGTAGGGGGTTTGAAATAGCGATAGCTATAGCGATAGGACAAGCTACACCGTTAGGCGGTCGGGGTGCGGGTAGGTATACCAACCCTTTTTTTTTTTTAATATATATGTGTGTTTTTTCTCTTTCCCCGGCTCTGGCCTCACATGATGGTGCTTGTACACACACCTCCTTGTCGGTTTGGTTTTATAATGTTTTTTTTCCTTTCTCATTTTTTAATCGTTGAATTTATTGTTCTTTTTGTGTTACTGTGTTTGTTTATCTGTGTGTTTCCGTGTAGCGGAGTCAACCGGTTCCGGCGGAAGATCAGCGCTGGTCGTAGACCATGCATTATGCTGAGCCGGGACCGTTTTGAGACAATGCTTTTGTGTTAATTATTAATAATATGTTCAATTGTCCTTGTTGTATTGTCTCAATAAAATTAATTTTCTTTCTTTCTTTTCTTTCTTATACTACATCCGCGTTAACTTGTAGTTTTAACCTCCCTTTAACATTCACCGAGGAAACTAGTTACTTTAAAGCCATTAATCGAAATTGTTTACCGAGGCCTATAAACACCAGATTTTAGGATTATAATCTACTATTTTATGTCAACCTTTCTTATGAACAGTTAATTTTTATTCAAAATATATTAATAGGTGAAATTCAACGTGACTGCTTGTTATTACGTAGTTAGAGCCTTTTTACTCTACAATACGTACATCTTATGTTTTGGTGCGCACTGTTCATTGAAATATTTTTTTTGTAGATATAATATATTCATATCATACATATCTTAATTTCTTTATAAAGGTGGAGGTCGGCCCACTTTCGAAGTTTTCTTGGCAGCTTCTTTCTTCGAAGGTCCTCCCAATTTGTGAACTGCCAGTAGAGTCTTTAGTTTTCTCTTTTCTTAATAAAAAAGATTAAAAAAATAATTAAATCAAAATATCAAATCAGTAATAATATTTGCCAAAGTAAATGTCTAACCGTATCCGAACGAAAAAATTAATTAACTTTTCGAGGGTAGACTTATAAGTAGCCAGTCATCCCGTGACCACGGCAATCAAAAAACCCCTAAAAACCAAAAAATACGGACATTTACACCTTAGTTCGTGAAATATAGCGCGTTTGATATCCATAAAGGTTGTTTTATTTCACTTTATTACATTCCTAAAACAATATGTTTTTAATCAAAAATCCTTAAAAATCATTCATACCTTTAATAAAATAGATAAGAATAGCTTTAGGCGATTCTTAAGTTTAGTGCAAATACATAAAATCTCATCGGACATCTCCACTATGAAATGTTACTGACGAAGGAAAATAGGTTCAAATTGACTAGCACTAATTACTAAGTGGAACTCACACGCTTTCACAGAGACGAGGAAGTTGAACAAACCTCAAATTATGCATCATTAGTCGTTTCATTGATTTGTAAAGTGTCTTCAGTGACTTTTCTAACAACTTCCTTATGGCGTGTGGTTTCTAACAACTTTCTTTAGACTAATCCAAATGGTATATTTTATTGAACTGTTTAGGAAAAAAATATCTGCAAATGAATAAGTAAGTAGGTAGCTAATTAAAGGTTTCTTTGGAGTTGGTTTGAAGGAGTTTAGAATTTCAAGTTGAGAAACTCTCCAACATCATTCAGCAATGATATTGTATAAATATATTACTTTGAGTTAAGTCTGAACTTAAAGTTCTCATTACAGAAACCGATAAACTGATTTTCCCAATTCCGGTGTTTAAGGAATTGGGGAAAACAGAAGAAGAAGATAACACTAATCCGAACAACACAATCTAACACAAATAAAAAGGTTGCCACTAAAAGACAATGCCATAAATGTATGGAGGGTTGGCGCCTTTTCGAAAATCCCTCCACACCATTCAAACCTTGTTCAATCGATAGAGTATATATGTACGAACAATAGTTATTGACACAGCACATTTCTAAACCGTATCCATTCTGAGATAAATGCACCTGTTCATTATTTGGGAAATATTTCTGTTATTGTATCTTTGTAACAACTAAACTCAAAAACTACTGTACTAGACTATGAAATTTGGCTCACAGAGAGTAGTTAGCCTGGATTAAGAAAAAAAAGAAAGAAAAATCATTTATTTTGGCACATAAGATACTTTTTATCTCAATATTGTCTCGGGAACCGGGACTACGCGGATGAATGGCATATACAATTAAACACAGATAAAAGTTTCGATAACTTAACGGCTGAACGGATTTGGATATTTTTTTATGGTAAATAAATTAAGATCTAGACTAACATTGTAGACTACTTTTCATCCCAAAATAACGCAAACGGAGGAGCAGGCAAAAACTGTGTTCGATGAAAGTAGTTATTTCAAAAATTTACACTTTTCCAGAAACCGTAGTTTGAAAAATAGGAATAAAAAAAATTGTATAGAATAAAAGTTGTAGAAAAATTAATGAGCTTTCATTTAATTGCAGATAATTTTGCTCTACGAGGCACCGTTTAGAATATATTAGCGAAAAACTAAAAAGTGGGACCATCTCCCGTCCCTCCACTCCAGCGCACCTCCTAGAAGCGGGGATTTTTAGTATGTTTACTTCCTAAGCACCCTGAACAACTTTCTGAAGAAATCGCTTAGGTTCCAGCTCACGCACTCTACAATTACTTTGTCTGGTGGGCTAATTGGAGACGACGTAAAACCAGTAACAGAATACGTTGAAACCATTTTCAATTTTTTTCTGTCTGGTTGTCTGTCTGTTTATCAGTACACGCTAATCTTGGAAACTACTGAACGGATTTGAATAGGTACAACTTTTTGTAACATTTAGGTACTAGGTCTGGCCATAATATAGGCTACAATTTATTTCGAAATCTGGAAAATCTGATGCAGGCGGCTTAGAGAAAAGCTAAACTATAAGAGATATGGAAATGGCGCCTTGGAAAAAGTTGTAAAGAGTGATGGGCATTTTCTGTTGACATAAAAATCAGGGGTATGGAACATTTTTTTTCCATTACATGATACAAAAATAATTCTGGGATGGGAGTACCTCCACGCGGTGAAGTCGGTAGCTGTGTACATACCACGTTCGATGTATAAGCTGATTGATACATTTTAACTCCACTTGAAAGAAGTCGCAGGCATCAACTAGCTTATAATATTAATTAGGATTAGGATGTTAATTGGACACAGACTAAAACATGAAGTACTAACAATATTTATCGTTACGTTGGTGCATCTGTTATGAGGTATGTGTAAAAATTATTGTCCATGGTACATTTCAGCTCGCTATATTTCCTGACGGCCTACAAAATGTTGATACATAAACCAGGATATTGGGCATAGAAGCGCAGTACAGTAATGGATTGTTGTCACAGTGTGTGTACCCATCAAGTACCCTCCGGAAAAACAAACAAGCCTGTCGTTGTTTAAAATTTCGTTGCATCCTTTGTCCTTCCACATGAAAAATTAAACAGAAAACAAAAAGTTATAAATGGTTTGCTTTATAATCGGACGTTGGAAAAATAACGTTGTTTTTCTTCGTGAAACTGAACAATGTTTTTGTATTATTTTTGTTTGGTTTTCGATATGCTTAGATAGCCTGTTTTTTACCTTATCGAAATTGATTATTTGTCAGTCACTCAGATACAAAAAAATACTTAGAAGTTTAGGTTTAGTTTTTCATAGAAAACGTGCTATTTCTATCAGGCATATTTCCGTTAACTGTGTTTCTGTCACTACGGGACGTTGGCGGAAATTCAGTGAAAAACGGAAGAAACCATTTAAAAAAGTTTATGGTTCATTTACGTCCTTTGTATGAACCATAAGGTTTATTTTTTACTAACTGGTCATCCGTTAAAAGGGACGTTATAAAGTTTACCCTATAACGGTGAAAATTGGGAATCTGAAAAGATCGCTTATTACAAAATTACAGATTAGCGTATTTAACTTCGTGATTGTAAAGGGTCCCAACAAGGCCTTGTTCCAATGTTCCATGTGTGTTGGAGTCTGCTACTAATTGTTCCCGAGAGTGGGGCGATCATTGCTGTGCTAATGGTCGAATAGAACAATTTGTTATTCGATTTCAGTATCCGAATGCCAGGATACAAACAGACGTGTAACTTCCTAGAAACGCGGAACAAAGCTACAGTCGGCATATTATTCGTCTGTCTTTTGTTTTGATTCATTTTGAAATAGCTCGCCGTTAATACGTAGTACTTCGTACGCGTAGTCAGTTTACGCGTGTCCGGAACGTCATGTCCATACTTGCAGCTACGCGTACACTCTTGGGGAACGCGTACCGTGCGAGCTAGCTCGCAACGCGAGCCGCCGCCAGTCGGTTTTTGGTCGCGCGTCAAAGAGGACGCACACGACCGGGTACGCTATATTTGGACGATAAAATGAATAGACACGCGTGTTCTTCGAGTTTCAATAATGAAAATATTATAAGATTGATTCAACTTTATGAATTTCTTCGGGTCTTGTGGGATAGCAAACTAACTGATTATCGAAATAACGATTTACGCCAAGATGCATAATTTATATCTTCCATAAGCCTATTTCCACACCCTAATCTTTCACGATACAATTTTTTCATCCACCATCTAGGTTTCCGTTTATTTCTCTTTTTTTTATTTAAAATGTGTTGAATAATGAGTAATGCCGCAGCAGTGGTGGTGCACGCAACCGCTAAGTTTGGCCGAGGCATGGCGAATGGCTGGGGCTCGCGTAGCGCTCTGGATCGATTGGCCTCGTGTACAAGTTTGCGGCGGTCCGTACAGGAGCTGTACGCGTATCCAATGTACGCGTGGACAGTGTTTCCCAACTACGCGTAATACAGGAACGCGCTATCCGTACGCACCTTTACAGTTTCCTTCCATTTAAAGATCAAATAGAATTAATTATTCGATCGGATGTGGTATGGTGATATACCTGTTGCTTGCTTCGTTAAAAAATAGTTTCTAAAAAAATTAAAAAGTATTTTTTTTACAGATACGTTAGGTACTCTAAAATAACTTTTATAATTGTAAAGGTAAATAACGCCTTGTTCCGCAAGTGTTCCCGAGAGTGGAGAGATCGCTGCTGTGCTAATGGTCGAATACGACAATTTGTTATTTGATTCCAGTTATCCAAATGCGTATGAAAACAGATCTGTTTAACTTCCTCGGAACTCGGGACAAACCTACAGTCTGTATTACATTATTATTCGTCAGTCTTTTATCCCCTTTAATTACATATCCTTCCAAAAAAAAAGATCAAATGGAATGAAAATTCTATCGAATATTCTATGTACCATAGCACATTAAACATGTTTCGTTTTAAATATTGATTTATTTTTTCATAGGTTTGTGATACTAAAATCATTGGCCAACCGCCTGGAAAAGCCATAATTATTCAATCAAATATAGCCACCAACTCGAACAAAGTTTGTGGTAATATTTCATTACACAGAGGTGACTAATAATTAAAAGTTAATAAATCAATTTCAATTCAATTTGTCCCAATGACGAGTATTTAAATAACACATTTTAATTTAAATTAGATGCTTCACCACAGACCTATATCGAAATAGACGAAAAGAGCGCTTCAAACTGTATGAGAATCTATAGCGTGTCGAATTTTTCGTATCTCGATGACGTCACGAGCGAGATTTAGTGATGTGTAAATGTTGACACATTGACGAGCTCTTGCAAGAAAGCACTGCACCATAAACCGATTTCGTTTCTGAGTGGACGCGTATTTTTAAGGCAATGCTAGTCTCAAACGGACTGACTTAGGTCGTAAAACTTTGACCGTGGATCAAACTTTTGACACGCAAGGTAGGTACAGTTTTACTGTCTATCTCGATTTAAGTCTGTGTGCTTCACAATACGAAGGTGGTACATATGATGTCGTTTGATTTCTGTTTTAATTATGTAACATTTTAACTGAATATTAGGAAAATGTAAAATTTGTAAAATAAAAATAGGCGTCCCCCTAAGCTCCGTTCTAGGCCCTTTTCTGTTAATGGTTTATACCAGGTTTATACTCGTTGTAAGTAATTACATTTAACATTTGTAGAAAGTTTTATATTTTTTTATTTAAATGTAGGTATAAGACAAGCGACAAATTGTAATAGTGTTTATTTTTAATTTTATAAAAAGTTAGACCTGAGAGCGCCCACAAATATTACACGTAATAGCAGCAGTAATCGTATTGCAACCGTAATGCCTAAGGTCTGTTGCCTGTAAGCCTAGCACAGCCAGGCCAGTAAGGTATCGAGGTAGTAAAGTAAAAAATGTATGAGATATTGAGCAGCGTTCCTACTGGACGTAAACGGAACTACATTTTACACTACAACGGAACGACATTACGTGCTCAATACTTACTCGATACTATTTCGCTAGTTCTTTGTGCTAACCCTACAGAACCTACTGAGAGTACCGCATAGGGGTGGCGCGGCTAATCGCACGCTGTCACAGTCTGTTATTCAATTTGATGTCCCCGGGCTAAACAAACGGGGACGCTGCGTGCTGCACTGCGGAACACTGCCGATTGTCCATGCAAATGGATAACCGACAATATTGTGAGTTTGTAGCTATTGCACAAAACGATTCAGGGCCCGTAGACAAAGTAACATCGTTATGTAGCGAAACGATAATTCGATTCGTTATTGTCTATATTCGCCAATGAACTGGCGGTAAGACCACGTGATTTAGAGCGGCTTATGCCAATCCGCCAATCCCATACATTTAATTCTTTTCGAACTTCGTTATCGTTTTTGAATTATTACTTTGGCTTAGGGCCCTGTATCTGTAACTGTATCGCCATCTTACGGTTACGAACGCTTAGCCTTCATCATACTTGATGTGGAATAGCCGTAACACTGAAGGTGGAAGTACGCCTCTCCTGGAATCCTTAACCACTGAGGATCTGGCTATCTTATCTCTAACTACCACAACACAACAAAGCTGAAAACATTGATGTAGCGTCAGACTTACCTAGATGAGATGATAGTAGCTAGCCAGGCGGAACTAGTCCAAGTAGAACCAGACCTACCACTACTACTACTTTTTTTAAAACAGCTAATGCCGGTTAACAAACTGGGGATTACCGATTGTACCATATTTTATATGATCAAACGAACTTGCAAGTGAAGTTCGATCGATATTATATGAGTTCGCTTCATTCGAAGATATATTTATCACAATGTAGTCCTTCTATCCTGCAGGCAACTTCGCACGAATCTTAAAAGACCTTAATTTTACTTTTTTAGTTTTCTTCCTGACATACGGTTGTCCGCTCGTCATTCTTTAGAGTAAACAGAAACACAAAATTTTTTATGGGTATCGGGAGGGTGGGAACATATATCTTCGAATGAAGCGAACTCATATAATATCGATCGAACTTCACTTGCAAGTTCGTTTGATCATATATTATATTTCGTCGCTTCATTCTTCAGATATATTTATCACAATGTAGATGTTTAGAGTAAGAAATTTTGTGTAAATAATAATACCACTATTTAATTGATCATTTCGTTTTATTTTTATTTTTAACACAAAGTGGAATATAAAATAAAGTAATGTAAGTATCTCATATTTATAATTAAATCATTAAATCATCATTAATATAAATCATTATTCAGTCAGACCTTATAGATAGTATAGATCTGGCAAAATTGCCCTCATCCGCTAAAGGACGATGATAAAATTTGGCAAAACTCTGTGAGTTAGTGGTCCAGCCAGCTGCTTTCCTAATAGCATCTACAGACAGTCCGGAAGCGCGCGCCGCAGACGTGGACGCGTGGCGCGTGCTGTGAGCGCTGAACTTGGCCACGTCCACACCACTCTCGCCCAGCACTTGCTTTATCCATCTACTGATGGATTGAGCAGACGCTGGTTTGTATGGTCGCTTACAAGTGAGAATGAGACGGTCCGCCGTCTCAGGTCTTAAAGTACTTGTTACAGATATATAATCTTCCAGTACTGTAGCCGGACCGCGCGATTTTCATTAAAATACGTTGGTCACGACCCGCAGCAGATGTTTTGATTGCATCCGAGATACCAATACTTATACCTGAATCAGACATTTTAATGTTTTGGATTCTTATAAGAGAAAAAGTTTGCACACGGTGCCCCGTACATAATGCAAGAAGTATGACCAATTTTTTTGTAAGTTTTTCTATAGAGAGGTTTCTGTTAGGTATCCAAGTAGCAATCATATTTAAAACTGTTTGCGGGTCCCACGTATTTGTATACTTAGGGCCGGCTGGCCGTAGTTTATAGGCACCCTTAAGCAGTCTTTTTATTTGATCATTATTTACTAATTCGGTACCTAAAAGTAAAGACAAGGCACAACGGTGGCTATTTAAGGAACCATATGCAGAGCCGTGGTTAAATTGTTCTGTTAGAAATAATATCCAGATAGCACAAATAGTTGATATAAAAGCCATGAAAACGTAATTGTTACAGCCTTTGCCTGCAGTGGTTATCAGATAAATGTGTATGTAAATGTCTATACAGCTTCTACACAGCTGGTTTGGGCGCACTTAATATAGCATTTGTCTGCTGCATACAAGCTGTGAAATAGCTATTTACGATGCTTTTTAAATGTCAAATAATTGCTTGATAAGCAACTTTTATTTAGGTCTAAATTATATAGATGTAAGTTTTTGCAACTTAAAGCAATATAATGCCGAACAAAGCGAATTAAAATTTTTATGACTTCTTAACAATTTACAGAATTTGTCTTGTCTACTTTAATGGCGAACTTATTAAAATTACGGTATTTTTGATGGTGGTGACACGTAAAGAAGCGTTATTTCTTATGCAAATTAAATTTTACTGATAATTTATACTCATGTTATTATGTAAATTTTTGATGCGCCCTCTATATTTTTCCATTTAAAGAAATAAATACATAAAAATAAAAAATGCTAAAAGCAGTAATTATAACATTTTTCATTAATGGTATAAAGAAACGTTTTATAACAGCTAAACAAAGCTTTTGGTTAACAAAACATAACTTTTTTAGTTGTAATTACCAAGGAATATAAATTTTATATTTGTTAAAGGATTTAATCTGCGAAAAGAAACTACAAAAAAATGGCGTTGCTGTTTATATTACAAAAAAGTATTTAATACTGTTTATTGTAATGAAGGGTGCTAAATTTGAGCACTTACGTTGCTCTTTGCTACGATATTAGCATTTATGTTGCCGTTAGCCAGTAAAGAAGCTATTAAGTTGCTATGAGCTATGATATAAGCAAAATACAGCAAAATGAAAATCGTGCATTTTTATCTGAGCGAGTGCGTCGCGTCGGTAGTACTGAATTTTATTGGTGAAACAAATAAGCACTTGAAGCTTTATAAATTTATCTAGGTAAAGCATTTTAACAGTGTTTTATTGCTATATAAGTAACAAATTTATCACAAAAATAGCGACTGGCAAATTAGTGAGAATAATGACAACTTTTAATCAGCATTTTATCGATTCCTTGTGGCGAAAAGCTATTTAAATGTAACTTACAGTGCTTTTTCATAATAATAGTATGAAGTTGAGTATTCGTGATTTTTAACACTAGTATATGTACTTAAAGCACTATAACAGTAAATTACTCCACGTTTATACAGAAAATAACAACTTAATGCCTGCGTAGGAAGCTCTTTTACGATTGCTTTTCAAAATTGACATGAAAACGTTTACATAGCTTATTTCAATCTCTGTTAAATGACAGCAACTTAAAAACGCTGTTTAAACGTTTACACCGCTATTTTATAAAGCTTATATTAAAAAAAAGATATTAACCATATAGTATGCCTCTTTCCGACTATATTTTGTATAAATCGCGGCTACACACCCTTTAAATGATTCTATGCTATTTAAGAAAAAAAATTCACAGCGTTTGTGCTACCCGAGGCTAAAGAACCTATATAAGGGTTCAAATTATTATTTATACAGAACTGCCACCAAGATTTGTAGGTTACATTGTACTGGAGGAGCGTGTTCTTCGAAACTGATGCCATCATTAGATCTAAGGCGGTGTTTGGTGTTCCTCTTGAAGCAAATGCTGTCCTGAGAGCAGTGCTGCAGCCAGGGTAAATGGTCTTGGGTTCGGTGGACGAGTCCTGGAAAAGGACGAGACCGGATATGAGTAAGGTTCAAAAAACAAGATATCGGATTGTCGAATGCTATTAAGTATAGGGAACCATGGTTGTGATGGCCAATACGGAAAGACCAAAATACCTGTGGCTTTTTCGCTTATAATTTTTTGAATACATTTTAATATAATGGAGAACGGGGGGAAAGCGTAAAATAACTCATCACATCAATTTAGCGTAAACGCGTCTATACTAAATGCGTCGGGGTTTCGCTTCCAAGAGACATATTTTTCACATTTAGCAGTGGTGCGAGAAGCGAATAAGTCTATTGTAGGTTTTCCAAAACTTGTGATAACACGCTCGAATTCTAAGTCAGTTAACTGCCATTCTATGTCGGGATTTATTTTTCTAGACTCATAGTCAGCGATTGTATTTTCTTTTGTATTAATGTACGAAGCAAATAACCAAATATTACGTTCTTCGCACCACTGCCAAATGGTTCTACTTAAGTCGTTCAGGTGGGGAAATTGAATTCCGCCCATCCTGTTAATATAACTTATTGCTGTTGTATTGTCAACACGTAATAATATATTCTTACTGTCCAATACTTGAGCGAAGCTTTTTAAAGCTAGAAAAACTGCGAGCAATTCAAGGTAATTAATATGACTACTTTTCTCGGTATCTGTCCACCCCCCATTAACGCGATCCTCACCACAACAGGCTCCCCAGCCGGTTTTTGAGGCATCGGTGAAAATTTCGAGATCGTATTCAGGCATAACTAAAGAATTTTTGTTAACAAGAATATTACTTGCCCACCATTGTAAATCAGGTAGGATAACTCGAGAAAGTACTATTTTTGTCTCATAATTACTATATTTCACAAGTGCGAGGTATTTTTGCCTTTCAAGTCTTTTAGTATAAAGCCAGCCATACTTCACTGCTGGGCAAGCGGAGGTAAGTACTCCGTTTAGATGAGCAACATCTCTTATTGTACAAGCCGGTAACCGACAGTACTTTTGTATTAAATTATGTATATTGTAGCGTTTATCATCAGGAAGTGATATTGTCATATCCAGAGAGTTATACATAAAGCCTAGGAATTTACAACATTGTTTTGGAGTTAAAGAACTTTTTTCTTTGTTTATCACAAAACCCAAACAAGAAAGCAACTTTAAAGTTTCGTTAACATTGTTAAGGCATTCTAAGTAACTATCCCCAATACAAAATATGTCATCAAGATATATTACAGATTTAAAACCTTTTTTCCTTAAATGAGTTATGACTACCTTCATTATTTTCGTAAATGTTCGTGGAGCACATGAAAGGCCATAGGGCATAGCTTTAAATTCATATAGCGTTTCTTTCAAATTTTGATCACAAAATTTAAATCTTAAAAATTTACGGTGTTCAGGATGTACTGGAACCAATAAATATGATTCCTTAAGGTCAATAGTAGCCATAAAACTATTTTTTGTAATCATTTTTGATGCCGTTCTATGGTCTTCCATCTTAAAATGAGCCGGAGAAATAAATTTATTAAGTTGCTTTAAATTAAGTATAAATCTGTGGCCACCGTTAGGTTTTGGTGCCAAAAAGATACTGGACAAAAAGTGATGCTTATCTGGTTTGCATTTTGAAATAGCGCCTAATTCCACCAAATTACGAATAGCTAGAGACATTTGTTGTTTCTCTTTACAAGACAATGAATTTTTAGAAGGCAATGCGTTCTGAAACACTTTAGAAGAAAAAGGTAATTTATAGCCAAAACGTATCCATCTCAAAATAACTGGATTCTTAGTGACATGTGGCCAACAGTTATAAAAATGCAGCAACCTGCCAGCATGTACCTGGGATACTGTTGAATTTAAGCACGCCTGTTGCTCCCGGATGTCGACGGACGGCTCGTCATCGGCGCCGACGTCGACGGTGCAGAGCGCCGGTATGGGCGATATGACATCGGCGTCGTCGTCGGAGTCCTGTATGTTGATGTGCGCCCCCCCCTGCTCGAGCGAGGAGGGCCTGACCAGTTTCCCTGGTAGCGAGGAGGAAAACGATGGGTTGTTGCATTAGGTGCGGCCGAGGTTGAGGGTTTCGGAACTACGGCCTTTTTTATTTGCATTCCCTGTTTTTCAATAGCCCTAGAGGCTTTAATTTTTTCTGATAGTTTGGAGCCGAACAAAGTTTCGTCTCTTTCTTCGTCCTTAATAACGGAGAGAAAAGATTTTTCTAACCCAGGTGTTATAAGCTTTGTTCGTATCTGAGTTTGCGTATAATGCAAATCATTGAGTATACGACAACCATCAGATAAAATTTTTACTGCTTCTATTTTATCATCTCCAGTTAGAAGTAACGTCATAGCACGGCTGATAGCCGTTATTCCCAGGCCAAGCTGGTCCTGGTTAGATTGCAACTTCTTATCTCGATTTCTTACTAAATCCGATACCGCTGCTGACAATTCGACATTTAGGCTTGGCGCCTTTAACAGTTTGCAATTATCAGGAACTGCATACTGTGACAACATTTTCTCCCGGGCTTCTTGTGGTACGCCTTTCTTCAAGATGGGTAACCATCGTTGAGCTAAATTTGAGTGAATGTTGGGTCCAAAGATCGGAAGGTCATCGGCAGCCTCGCCCAAGGCCTGTAATAGGTCGGGATCGAGATCGGATGTATGCTCTTCACTAGCCTCTGGTACAGTTGAAATAATGGCGTCGTTAGCATTTTGCGCTGATAATGGTGTCATTAGTGGCGTATCACTGTGTTCCACGACTTGTGCTCCGTTATCTGACCACAAGAAGAAAAAAAAAAAAAAAAAAAAAATTATTGAGGGTATCCGTAAAATTATTATAAAATATATTTTTATATCAAATTATTTATGAAAATTTTACAACTTATTTAGTATAAAACGGTAAAAGTATTTTACTTTTATTATTTACATAAACCATCGTGTTGACCCTCGGTCAACCACCAGGTATATTTCATAGCATCACACTTTTCCATCATGTTAACCCACAGTTAACCACCAGGAAAGCTTACAGACGCCAGGGTTGTGTTTTATTTTACTTTCACATCACTTTTAGTATTAAGGTACGAAAAACTTACCCGATTTTTCTTCGGAGTCAGACGATGATGAATACACAATTACACGTCGACGCTTATTAGACTTTTGTTTTAGTTTATTAATTTTAGCACTGTAATATTCAATTTTCTCTGTAGCGCTTCGTTTAGGCATGATTTTAAAATTCTACTACGAGTTTTCACGAAACACTTGTGCTTGTTGCCGCGCACGATAAAAGAATGACGAGCGGACAACCGTATGTCAGGAAGAAAACTAAAAAAGTAAAATTAAGGTCTTTTAAGATTCGTGCGAAGTTGCCTGCAGGATAGAAGGACTACATTGTGATAAATATATCTGAAGAATGAAGCGACGAAATATAATTCATAAATTCCGTAGAAAAGAAAACAACAAGACGATATTTCAGTGAGTTATTCTGCCGCACAATTTATAAACGCAGTACCGCTTACTGCGTTTATGAGTTGACTATGTATTCGAGATCGCAAAATTGAGCTTAATATAAATCAAAGACCCGTTTTTTCTTTCTCCCTATAGAAGTCAAGATAGCAAAAAGCATAAACGCAGTAAAGTGTAAATTTTAATTTGTTGTTCATGATTTAAGAGCAGTAAGACTCCTTACGGATTTAATAATATGTAAATATTATATGTTGATAAAGGTACAACATAGCATAAATTCATTAAATGTCAATTAAAGCATTATTGTTGTGTCTTAATAATAGGCAATAAAATTGTACACATAGTACAAATGCAGTAAGTTTACTTAATAAATTTTTGTTATGTTTTGCTAATAACAGCCGATGAATTTCACTTAATAAAAACGCAGTAATTACCAATTATACTGCGTAAATAGTAAGGCTACTCAATAATCCTTTATGAATGTAACAAATTATAAACGCAGTAAATGTAAATTACGGCGTTAATGTTAAGTCCCGCAGAACCTTTACTCCATTTTTTTACGATTTTTACCTATCTTAAGATTATTTACTGTGTTAATATTAGGGTAAAATTTGAACACAAATGAAGCGTTTTCAAAACTTATGAGGCTGTCATGTATTTTACTGCATTTATAACTACTCGAGTAAAGGGGTGTGAGAGGGGCGGGCGGCAGCTAGCCGCGCCGCTCGCTTCAGTCAAGTCCACAGAACAGAAAAAACAGTAGAAGTCGCAAGTGGGCGGTACCCGCGTAGCCCCATATGAGCAAAGGTTTGCCTATGTTCAAGTACATCGTCGTTTTGCTTACTCAGTCGCGATCGTAACCTCCACGCGGAACAATATAGAGAAAAATTAGAAAAATGCCATACTGTGCAGTTTTGATGTGAAAAAAATATAGCCGAGAGACTAATTAGTCTAAAGGAGGCATAACATATCATCGGTAATTCATATTTTCTGTTATTTTCACTTATTTTCACAAAAAAGTTAAATTGTAATATTTTTAATAATAAACAATCTGAATCCAATCTTCCGTCTATGTTCTTAAGGTGTATATTTCAATGTACAGTTTACCGTTTCTAGAAATTTCTAAGCATAATCCGAAGTACTGAAAGCATGCTTTGCGCCGTACTTGGTCGCCACTCAATTAGTGATGCGCCTTATCGCTGATACATAACCGGGGTCGGTCGGTTCCAAGTTTTTTTCGGTACCGGTACTGAAGGGTGATGGACCCGGGAAAACCGATACTCGGTACTGAGAACAATAATCTATTTTTGTTATATTGAGCTATTTAAAATGAGTGGTTATATGAAAACTTTAGGAAAACAAGTATTATCAAGAAATAAGTAGGAATCACAAAGTTAGATTTTACACGTTACAAAGTTCAAAGTCGCATCATTTTGTAATAGATAGGTCAGCGTTTGACCTTTACCTCGCCTGATGGTAAGAATAAAATACAATAATATTTGTTATTAGCACCACATGCTATGTGATGCCATTACTGATCTCAGTTCAGTATAATATGACGCAAACAGCGGTTACTGCACTGATACCATGTAGGTAAGCGATGATGCGATCTACGATGATCGCACTAGCCTGGATATACCAAAACACAGACTGCGATAAATAAGTTTCACTCAAGCTAACAAATGCGGAGCGCGTGTCTTTGAGATATCCATAACTTTTTGAGAGTAGGTGATGGGGATGATATTAACCATTTCAGCTGCACACTGACCGAACTGTGAACCGTCCTCTTGAACTGAAGCGTGTAAAGGTTGTATTGGGAAACCACCTCAAAAGTGAGAAAAGTACTCCATGCTTAATCGAGCTTGCGTTTGAGCAAACTGTTCCAGCGTGAAGTACTTTCTCACCTTTGCCAGTAATGCAAAGCTTTTTTAGTCTTACAAGCTAAATTTCTGTATTAGAAGAAAATAACATGAATTAGCAGATCGTTAATTTGAGTATGTAGCAGAAATAGTCAACAACGAGTATTGAACCTGAATAGCAATGAGAACTCAAATTGACTAACTTAAAGAAGTTCGATATCCAGACACACAAACCAGTCGGGAAGTTGATATGATGAAAGTTTGCCAATAAGGCGTTATTTTCAAACCATGTAAAAAGCCTTCGAGACATGAAAGACGGCTTACCCCTTACCATACCTCTCGATTATTTCACCCATTTTGAAGATAGTTTTCTTTTAGAGCCGGGGTAAAACCTAGCCTACGACAAGGTATTCAGAACACTTTCCATTATCTTACAAATAATAGGCGTGACTGAAAATTGGCAGGGTCGCCACCACTGCCATTTTAAACTATTGGAGAATTTCGACGGTGGTTCGCAAGTCTCGGTAGCTCAGTGGTTAGAGCATTGGACCGGATTTCCAAAGGTCGTGGGTAGAGTCCCATCTGCGAATTCACTTGTGGCCGAGTTGTTTTTTTCCAATATTTTTCTATATGAAATTTATCATAAGTATAAAAATAGCATTGAAAAATGCAACAATTCAAAAATCATAAATTTAACACATTAATTTGAATGGTTTTTTACTATTATTGAGCACCGAGAGTGTATACCAATTCTCCGATACAATGATACCGGTACCAGTTGATTCCCGGGGATTCTCGTTGTATGTACACACAGGTGCATCACTAATTGATTAGCGATTTGCTATTCAATTAGTGATGCGCCTGATTATCGTATAGACTACAGATATCGATAAGTATAGATGCAGATAATTTGCGACTGATTTCTAATAGGTATTAGCTTTCCATTTTGCAAATTGTGAATTAACATTGATACAAATAATACAAAAACAACGTTTAATTTTAATATGGACATGGATTTCAAATTCTTTGATTTATGAAAGGGTTTTTAAATGTTTACCAAGTGTATCTTCTAACTTTTATCTACTATTACGCCCATGGCGACTACAGTCCCCGAACTGTTAAAATCTTGAAATGCCCATGGGGAGTAGTATAGTCCTCAAAGCGATTTCAGTACGGCGGCCGGCATTCAGATTAATGCTAATAGCAAAGCACAGAGAGCTCGTAGTTCCATCAAAAAAATGTTGCTATCGGTGTTTCTGATTGGTGGTTCTGAGTGAAAAGATTTTTCAAAAGATTTTTTTTTGGTGATAAGTATATAACTGTTGATTCTTTATTATTTCTAAGAAATTCAGATTGACTAAGTGCCTATGCAACATTGACAGGGTAATATGTGCCTAAACGTGATTAAAGTCAATTGAAATGTATGTGATTTTTTAAATAAATGTTCTCTAAAAGTATATTCGTACTAATTTTATTTCTTTTTCTCTATTCTCTATTTGGCAAAGTCCCAAATTTAAATGTTATTAACTCACAATAAATGCAGTATGACACCCATTTACTTTCTTATATGTCTCCTAGTTATAAATGCAGTATAACAAATGGATACAGTGCATACATTATGGTGTAATATTAAAAACTCGTCTTCATCTCTTAACATATTTGCAGTAAGTAGCAGAATCTAGTAATAAATGCAGTAAGTAACACTTATACGGCGTTTATGCATCATTTGAATCACGCGAAAACTTAATTACATCATAATATGAACAGTTTTTTTTAATTTTAAATACAAAATATTAAGTTTTGAACAAAAAAATGTATACCAAGGTGTTGGCCGTGTTTTGCTCTTTTAGTACATACATCATTTTTGAAAATCAGATGAATAGGTAACGAGAGACGCCTTAAAACTTTTTTTTAACTTTACCCGCCTTTTTCTCAAAACAGTGCTGATGTTCCTTACTGCATTTATAAATTGTGCGGCAGTATTTGGTACTCGAATTCGAATAATTTACTTCTGGTTTTCAGTCTTAGTTATCTGTGTACCTACTTATGTAATAGGTAATTTGAGCTTTGACTTTGGTTTGATTTGAGTGTGACTTTCTAATTATAGTACATTACTGCAGTGGCCAGCAAAAGAGGCATTGATGGACGAACGTGTAAATGTGGGCCGAGGCGAAGCATATACGTAAGTCCATCAATGCCCAGTTGTTGCCAAGGCTTGTATAGTACTTTTTAATAGAGTAAGGTAGAACTTTTCAAACCTTTTTTGCCGTATCAATGACGAACAACAAACAACAATAAGTATTCCCGCGTTAAAGTGTTCATTCGTTTTTTTTTCAATAAACAGCTTTCTATTCGCAAGCTAGTTCGAAATTTAAATAAAACCTTTGTTAAGTTACCTCCTTGGTTGCTATGTTTCGAAGTAAAAGATCGTTCCATTTTTAACCGACTTCAAAAAAGGAGGAGGTTCTCAATTCGGTTGGTATAATTTTTTTTATGTATGTACACCGATTACGCCGAGATTTCTGAACCGATTTCCATGATTCTTTTTTTGTTCGATCCAGAATAGTTGCCAATTGGTCCCATAAAAATTTGGTTTCGTTTGACCCCGTACTTTTTATGTTATGAGTATTTTTATATATTTCATTTCATTGTTGACTTGGACGATGTAGTATTTACGATAATATTGTTTATAATGTACATGAAACCTTATCTATTCTAGAAAAAACTCTGCTGTAGTTTACAAAACAGCCTATTACAGACAGTAAAAAAAAACTGCGTTATAAAAAGCGACTTCAAAAACTAAAAAGCAAAAAATAAGCCTTTTGGAGTTTTTTAACGCAGTTTTTTTTCAATTACACGACAGCTGGGTATGAGTTTACTATGTAATTTATTTGGCCGCTAAACCACGACAGATATGGATTTTCATACAACTTTTGCCGGCGTCTGCTCGCATGTATTTGGCCAGTACAGCAATATCGATTTATCTCAAAAAAAGATTGTCAAAAGAATGGTCAAATTTTCAAGCATGTTTGAGAAACAGTATTTGTATGCTAGTTTTACTAAGATAGTCTTTCTTGTACTTAATTATGATTTTTTTTTTTAATGAAATGAGATTTAAAAAAAAACAACAAACGGCGGGCTTATTGGCATGAAACATTATTTGCCAGTCAACCGGTCTCTGGTATTGAATATACGGAGATTACCGCAGCAGGAACCGGTGGGATTATAGTAAGCTGTCACTGTTATTCAATTTGACGTCCCAGGGCTGAATACGAGGACAATGGTGTCTTGCACTGCCGTACACTGTGGTTGTCCATGCAAATGTAACTGACAATGTGCTGGTAGGTGTTAACACCTAACCTTAACTATGACGGAATAATGACGTTTTGGCATACGGTACCCATAGTGCCAGTTTGATAAACTAACTATATTCTAACGAAAACTATCGTTTTGTATTTCATTGCTTTACCGATACGCTCCGTTCCTCTGGATGGAATCGAGTTGACATTAGGATCGAATCAACGTCAAAAATCTGTTATTTTGGTACTTTGGAAACGGTTGCTATGGTTTCCATTGTACCGTTTTGATGTAACCGCAACTGGTCGCTAGTCTATTATAAAACATCATTGCTTCCACCAATAACTTAAATAGCTAGTTCAAATCAGAGTATAATGAAACCAACTCAGAATATTGAGTCAAATCTTGCATTCCACGGCACATCTTAAAATATTGATGTTTGACGTCAGCTGTTACACGTGTATCAAGAAACTCATTTTGTTCAGGTAATAACATAATTTATTCGCCATTTTGTAGTCAAACGCCTACTGAGATGATCGAGCAAGATTGTTTTCTGATGTCTATGAAAATATGATTATTGTATGTCACTGACTGCAGATGCTAAGAAAGAAGCAATAAAATCTTAACTGTGAGATAGTAAAACATTGTTGTTAAAGCAACTAGTCTCATGTCGCCCTGACGGGATTCGAACCCGCATCCTTGGGAATCCGACCCAATGCACTAACCAATTATACTACAGACTTATGAGGATATGTCGAATTTTTCTAGTATATTCGTTTCATCAATGAGAGAAATATCCTCGCATTCGAAAGAAACATGTTTACAAATGTTTAATTGTATTACGACGTTGGCCAACACCGTAGAAAGGGAATATACTAGAAAAATTCGTCGTCGTCGTCTCAGCCACATGACACCCACTGCTGGGTATAGGTCTCCTACAAGGATCTCCACAACGATCGGTCCTGCGTAGTCACCAGATCGTCGGTCCACCTTGTCGATGGCCTACCCACGGAGCGTCGTCATGTGCGCGGTCGCCATTCCAGAACCTTTCCACCCCAAAGGCCATCGGTTCTTCTCGCTATGTGTCCCGCCCACTGCCACTTCAGCTGAGCAATCCTTCGAGCGATGTCAGTTACTTTAGTTCTCCTACGGATCTCCACATTTCTGATTCGATCACGTAGGGAAACGCCGAGCATAGCCCTCTCCATTGCACGTTGGGTGACCTTGAGCTTTCTTATCAGACCCATAGTTAGCGACCACGTTTCACTACCGTAAGTCATCACTGGCAACACACACTGGTCATAGACTTTCGTCTTGAGACACTGCGGTAAGTTGGACGCGAAGATTTTACGGAGCTTCCCGAATTCTGCCCAACCTAGTTGGATTCGACGGGAGATCTCTTTCTCGAAGTTGGACTTACCTAACTGGATTTTCTGTCCAAGGTAAACGTAGTGGTCAACAACTTCGAGTGTAGTGTTCCCCACGTGAACTGTAGTGGGTATGACATGGGAATTAGACATGATTTTCGTCTTATCCATTTTCATCCTAAGACCCACTCTTTGGGAGATCTTCGAGCATTGTGTTCAGGTCCTCCAGGGTCTCAGCCATAAGGACTATATCATCGGCAAAACGAAGGAAAAATTCGACATGTCCTTATATATTATATTTCTAGTTTAATATTTATCATGTATGAACTTGTAATAAAATCTCGTTGGCTATGCTATTTGTATCTGGCTGGATTTGATATCATTAAATTTTAAATTTTAAACAAGATAATTCCAAATTCAAAGTGAAAGTTCTTCTTCCGTTTGAAAGCTGTGGGTTCACTTCCAAAGTGGTAAAATGTACCCCCCCCCCCTCTAACTATTGAAATAAGAAAGTGAAAAATTAAAAAATATATAAGAATATGTTGTAGATTGTAATAAAAACTTTCAACGAAAATTGGTTTGAACGAAATATAGTTGGCAGTTTTAGAAACATAGCACATTTCGCAAAGGGAACTGAAATTGACTTTTTCCATCAAACCTATACGTGTAGATAGATCTTTAAAAATTACATTGGGGTTCTTAAAACAGATTTTTCTTAAAGTCAACCGTTTGAAAGATAGGTATACACTTCCAAAGTAGTAAAATGTCACAGCCACTTTATTCCAAAACTATGAGGATTTCACAGTTGAAACTTGGTAGGTATATATATATTATTGTTATATATATATACCTATATATATTATATATAATATATTTTTTACAAGTCTTTACGTGTGGGGTATCTATACACTACCTATTACATTGAGGTTACTAAAACTTCTCAAAGTCAACCATTTGAATGATATAACACTTTGAAAGTGGTAAAATGTGTGTCCCGCCCTCTAACTTTTAAAATAAAAAGTGACAAATCTAAAAAATATATATGCTGTAGATATATATAAAAACTTTTAACAGAAACGAAATATATTTAGCAATTTCAGAGCTATAGCACATTTTATTACTAACAAATATAACTTTGTAATTCATACAAACACTATGAAAAACAAAGTTTTTTTTGCAGTCGAAACATTATAGTGGAATTTTGGGTAGGTATTAAATATAATAATAATATAAACTTTATTGCACACGGTACAAAAACAAACACATAAAAAGAGGAGCACACAATAGGCGGCCTTATTGCTACATAGCAATCTCTTCTTGGCAACCTTTTGTGAGAGGCGGAACTCTTCATGTGCGAGTTCGACTCGCACTTGGCTGATTTTTTTTGCTAAGAAAAATACGAATACTTTTCTAACCGTTTAAATAACACCCTTTTTAAATTACAACTATTGCGAAAAACGCGTCCCCTCTAAATACTGAGTCTAATTACAAGGGGTTGTTTTGTTCTGCTAGGTTTTGTTTAAACCAGAGTTATTTCGTCAAAGAGTAGGTATATGTAAAGAATAAATAATACAATGTCATCAGTATGATACCAAAATACTCACATGCAATTGATTATTTCCGCTGTCCACCTCCAGACTGCCCTCCAAGGGAGGCCAGTGGCACAATTGTTAAGAAAATGTACATAATTATGAAATAATTATCTTTAGCCACCCTTGGTGGACTCTGGTACAACTTTTTACAAGCATTTACGTTGGTCATATCTGGTGGACAGCGTCACTTTTAAAACAAAAAAATATTTTTGTCCACCCCTGGTGGCATTTATTTTGATACTTTTCTTTTAAAATTGTTAATGTTTTTAAGCCCATGATTTTAGTGACACGTGGTTCGAATTAAATTGACCTAGTTAATGTTCTGCCGCAGACTGTATTTCAGTGTTAAAAAATAAAGTCCAACTCAAAACTAAATTTTTCAGTTCGTAACAGCATATCGAATTGAATATGGAAACCGACGAAATAAAGTAACACAATAAAATTTCAAATGAAAACGTGAACATCTGGTTCGGTTCAATTTCAGCTTTTATACCTTAACCTTTTAATTTTATATTGAAATATATTATTTATCTTTATATGAAATTACTACATTTGAAAGAAAGTTGAATAGTTTAGTTATCTGACTTATTTTGGACTTTCAAGCTTGAATTGGCAAAGTATTAGGTGCTTGTATAAAGTTTCATCTAGTCTCAGCCATATAACACACACTGCTGGGTATAGGCCTCCCCCAAAAAGGGGGTTTGCCATAATCGCCACGCTTGGCAGGTGGGTTGGCGATCGCAGTATGGCCAAGTCTGTAAGAGACGCTGCTGCTCATCTCCTGAAGGCTGAGTCCCTTAGTCGCCTTTTACGACACACCCGGGATGAGAGGGGGTAGTGCTATTCTAAGCCGACACTACATGCCTTTTTTTCAACGATAAAGTTATAAAGTTTCATCTATACAGTATTATTTGCTTACTATGAAGGCCCAGTGATCCAAAGTGAATCTTGGCCTCCGATAATAGGACGCGCCATTTTGCCTGAGATATACGTACATACGAGGCTAGTAGGTATTTAAGCTTTTTAGGTTTAAGACATTTATTATCATTAAGAATTAAACATTAATTCACTTACATGAGAACAACACATTTAACAAACAAAAAATACATATTTTAGAGATGCGTACTTATGGACGGTAGTTTTAAAACATTGTCACAAGAAATACACGAGCACTGCGAGCCTCAGTATAGCTAGCATGAGCGGCTTTTATTGACTCGATAACTCGATAACGTGTCGCTGTCCCGCTCACATCGCAGCGGAGTAAGCAAGACAGCATGATGCGCTATATCATATCGCGTGATATAGAGGTGTTCATGCTAGAGCGGCAGGCATCGGGCGCAATGAAAACAAAACATTGATATATAAACAAAAAAACATTTTATAAAAAAAAAACAAACCGACTTCAAAAAGTAAAAAATAAAACTTTTGGAGTCGGTGCCAGCCAAAGC
Source organism: Chrysoteuchia culmella (assembly GCA_910589605.1). Classification (NCBI taxonomy): domain Eukaryota; kingdom Metazoa; phylum Arthropoda; class Insecta; order Lepidoptera; family Crambidae; genus Chrysoteuchia; species Chrysoteuchia culmella. The sequence continues at coordinate 15,670,225 of OU342642.1, read as the reverse complement.
ATTCTACATTGCACTTCTATTAACTATATTTTTTTGGCCTTAGCTAACTAGCACCGACTCCAAAAGTTTTATTTTTTACTTTTTGAAGTCGGTTTGTTTTTTTTTATAAAATGTTTTTATTTCAGATTTTTTTGTTACATTATGTGCCGTTACTTACACTAAAAATCAGCCCATACACAACAATGATGTCATCTAGGTATACGACTACTTGCCAAAAGGTGATTGATATTTTTCAGGATTATGAAAAAACTACTAGCCAGATCTTCGTAAAAATTATATGGGACCACACATAAACCATTTCCTTTCTGATAAAAAAAGAATTATAAAAATCTGTTAACAACTGGCGAAGTTATGGTGGAACATACATAAAAAAAAAAAAAAAAAAATACAGTCGACTTGTGAACCTCCTCCTTTTTTTGAAGTCGGTTAAAAACAAACAAAGCTAGGATAGTAAACTTGTATATATAAGCTAGGTATGTTCTCACGAAGCCTAAATGACTAGCTTAGTCATTCTGGCTTCGCGTAAACATAACTAGCTTTATTTCTAGTATAGGCCAGGTCAGGACAGCAAACCATGAAAGTTCTAGCTTGTTATCCTAGTTTGGGTTTGAGGTGTCCAAGCTCTTTTCAGTCTGGAAAAGTATTACATTAAATTAAATTATTAAAATGAAATCATATAACAATAATCAACATCCCATTTTGAGCTAAGTATACGTTGAGTGGACTATATTATAAAATAACAAAATATTTTTTATTCAATAAATTAACTTATTCAACTATATTCAATAAAATTGTGTAAATTTTAAACAAATGAAATTGATTCCATGTTATATGTTTCGTAAATAATGATATTAAAATCAAATAGTTGTATAATTTAAAGTAAATAATATTGTAACCTATTTTGTTTTAATTTTAAACAATTTAATTTAATGCAAATAATGTAATATTCATTAAACATCATTTATATATTAATAATTTCATAATTTTAATACTAGAAACAATAATAAGCTTGCCGCTCCAAAATTTCGGCTTGAAAAATGTAGACGCTCGTTTTTGGGGAAAGGCATAGCCTTTTTTAATAAAGTTCCACAACAAGTGATTGAGCTGCCTTTGCATAAATTTAAAATATATGTTAAAAAAACGCTCTTAAGCAAAAGTTATTACAAGGTAGATGACTATTTAAAAGACCAAAATGCGTGGATGTGATACCAACATTAAACATAACTATTGTAAATAGTGTAAGAAGAAAATATTCTAATATGAGTATGAGAAAATTTTCTTCTTTTATTAAATATATTTCAAGATTGTAGATTTGTGTTTGGCAACAACATGTTCCATTGTAAATGTTGTTGTTTCTGCTAAGGCTGATAAGTTTCTTGCGGCCGTTCTTCTTATCAGTTAAAAGATGTCCTGAATGGCTGGTAGGGAAAAAAATGTTGGACTATTCGAAAGTACTTATCTATAAGTCTATTTGAATAAAAATCTTTGACTTTGACTTAAAAAAAAATATCAATTTTATTATTCAAAGTCACATAACATGACTTTTTTAATTAAAAGAAATGCATTTTAATGCATGCAATATTATTTTTTATTATTTTTTTATTATGAACGGTGAATCATATTATTTATTATTTAAAAATTCACATGAAATAAAAGGCTTTTTTTAATTAATGAAATCATAGCACAGAATTAAAATAAACAGAATTATTTTTATAACTCGGTATATTTAGTACCTAGAGTTCGGATTCGGCCTAAATACAAATCAAAAGATATTATTATCATTACACACATCATCAAAGCATAAAAAATATACCTATATAAGAAATTGTTAGAAACGTTACAATGTATGGTTAAGAAAGTAAATTAAAATAGCTTCTTTCGTGTCTCACTAAATGAATTTTAGCTACTTTATTTACATTTGGTTTCTGACTTGTGATATAATAAAAAATAAATATAATTTTATAACATAGCACTTCTAAAAAATCAATTTTACTAAAAACTCAAAAAGTTAAAAATAAAATTCTACATTGCACTACTATTAACTATATTTTCACAAGTTTTTAGATACATCATGTCCCGTTACTTACATAAAAAATCAGCCCATACATAACAATGATGTCATCTAGGTAACGACTACTTGGCAAAACGAAATTGATTGATTGATTTTTCAGGATTATGAAAAAACTACTAGTCAGATCTTTATAAAAAAATATGGGACCATTCTTGAACTATGTTCTTACAGATAAAAAAAAATATTATTAAAATCGGTTGACAATACTGACGACGTTATATTAAAATATACATAAAAAATATACAGTCGACTTGAGAACCTCCTTTTTTTTGGAATCGGTTTAAAAGAAAGTAAATAAAACTTAAAAAGTAGTTATCCTTTCAAATAACATTACAAACCTACTTTCATACTAAGTAGTAATTATAGACAAGCCACGCCATGTACGACTAAACCAAAATTAATTAATTAATGCCATAAATGAATTAGTGTCAAGTTATTTGTCGATTCGATAATTAACGAAAGTTTTGTGATTGATGACTATACCACCACAATAATTAATATTTCGGAGGTACGTTTCACTTTCTCTTAAATTTTCACTCGAAATAAATTCATCGCAATCAATCAAGAATAAACTTCCAGAAAGTTTCATGCGATTTACAAAATGACGTTTATCTTCGAAAGACTGAAGATAAACACTTCTTACGAAAGCTTTTACCAAACCTTCGCTATATTCCGGCTTTTAAAACAATAAATTACGCAGAGCCATCATTTTCCACGGACTTACCCAACGATTTAGAATTAAAATAATTCATAATCGAAATTGGGAATTATAAACTTTTTACAATTATCTATAATGGAAACGTTTACGTCTTGAAATTGTATTGTTTTATATATTTAAGAACCGGCATAAAACTCGTCAAGGGCTGTTTTTTCTCCCTGTTTTATTTCATACAGACTAGTCAAATTGAAAAATGACCTCAACCCATCAGTAAGATCACTTTCCATCACAAAGAAAATGATTAATTATATTGTATGGTATAATACATTGTATGGTATTCCTACCCGAAAAGAATTAGAAATATCTTCTGTGGTTGAGGATTCTGAGAGAAATTCGATTCCACCTTCAGTCTAATCATTACTTAACATCGTATAACGAAGACTATGCGTTTCTCGTTGCAGATTAAAATAAAATACAAAGCTGATGGAAGTAGCTGATTTTGGCTAGTCTGAAAATTTAAAACCGCTCCAATTAAATACATACATATATACATACTCGTACGTAGGTATAAGTTACCACGTATCGTACGGCCTCAACGTGGATTTGAGTGCGTAACAAATGTAAAACCAGTCAGGACAAACGACTTATCCTGCCTACCGAAAAATAGCAGCTGATATCCATCTTTTGATCACTTATCCCATGGCTGACCTTAGCAGAAGCGGTTTAGCAGTTGCAATCAAAGGCTGAATGTCTAAGCCACTGCTCCGTCGAACTACTCACGATAGTATATTATGCATTATGTAAATGTTTGCTCAAAGTTGCCATAGTAGACACAAACTTTATAGTAAGTCATCATAAATTCAGACTCTGATTCGGAACCGCAAAGTTCTCAACTGCAATGGAACGTTGAAACTGCACCTGCTACAGTATTAAAGACAAACTGTAGTGAAAAACAAATAACCTGTCTTTTTGTCTTTGTGTTTTGCCTACAGAATTATTTCTAGACCTTCTAGACATTGTAATTTAATAAAAACGAGTTCAAATTTTTTTTTTCTTCAATTATAAATGCACAAAAACATATATGAGGCTGATGCCATTACTAAAATTTTCCAAGATCTATAACTATTATAGTAGGATCTATAACTTCACTCAACTTCAATTACTACGAGATCATGACACATGCAATTGTCCCGAAATATCGGGGACTCAACAAAAAAACACAAACATGGTAAAAATCCCGTTTATCGTATTAGTTATAGTGATAACTAGCTGTTCCCGCAACTTTATTCGCGTGAGAACCGGAACATCGTTTGCAATCCTTCCTGACTAAAGTTTTGTTAAGACGGTCTTTTTAACCAACTTAAAAAAAAGGAAAAGGCTATTGAATCGCCTATGTTCTTTACTTTTTCGAGAGAATACTTAATACATGATACCCGTGTTATCCTTACCCTACTCACTGTATTTAACTGTTCCAAATCACTGCACTAAAACTCCACTATGAAGGCTATGCAAGATTCTATGGCCAAATTGCAGCAGCTTTTCACGGAGCGCATGGAGACACATCAATCCCAACTTGAAGCGGCAGCCCCCTTGGCCAACATCACCACCTTGTCTGCGGACTTCAGCTCCTTTAAGACTTTGTCATGGCTGCACTGACAAGATTACAAGAGCAGTTAGGCTTGGTCTCTTGTCAAGTGGATGCTATGGAAATGAGGAGCCGAAGAAGAATTCTGTTGTTACACGGACTGCCAGAGGTTAACGCTGAGGATTGCACGGCTGCAGTTGTAGCATCTGTTAATGGACATCTCAAGGTGCCTGCGCTTACTCCACATGACATACTTCGCTGTCATTGCATGGGCCGTGTTAAGACTAATGACCGGCCACGTCCCATTCTGTTTGAGCTACGTGATCTGGAGGTTAGAAACAAAATCTGGCTGACCAAAACTGCGTATAAGGTACTGGGATAACTGTTTCGGAGTTGCTTACAAAGCCTCGGCACCAGGCTTTCATGGCAGCCCGTGAAAGGTACGCCATTGCGAAATGCTACACCAAAAAGGGTGTTGTGTGTGTTCTCAGACCTGATGAGAAACGCTACCACATCAATTGCATCGCCGAGCTTTCCAGCATCCCCAGTCAGATTGCAGGGAAATGACTAGACGCGCGTGCGCAGCAACCAAGAAGTAAGCCAGTATTAGTTAACGCAGTTGTTTTCATTCAGTTTTATGACATTCTTTGGTTTGTGTCGAAATATTATAAATCTTACTCATTACTTTTAATTTTATTTAACGAATTACTTTTTTACTTATTGTTTAGAGTTGGTTTATAGTCAGTCACGCTAATCTTGGTAAATTATAACTTCTCATTGGTTTAGTTAGGTACAGTTACAGTTAGCAGTAGAAATTCACTTCTGTTCTAACTACCCTTTAAATGTTTCACTTTTTTTCTTGTTAGTTAATTTCGATACCACAAACTATTAATAATTTTATGATTTTCGATTTCGGTCAGAACAACAACTGTATTTAGTAATGATAATGACATTGATATGACACATGCATGGTGACATTGACAGCTAATAGTATATCTACTTTTTTTTGTTTGTTCCGTTTTGTACATGGAAGTAATAAGTACTACCGTACTAGTACATGTTATCTAATATTTTCATGGTTTTCTAATATTTTTCAACGGCACTGAATCGAAGTGTCATAATCGTGTCCGTCCGAATCTTACCTCGTTAGCTATATTTTTTATTTTTTTCTTCTTTTAATAACACTGTCCGGCTGGTGTAATGGTATCAGCCTTGTGACTGTTTAAATATTATTTTTTATTTATTATTATTAGTCGTGTTTGTTTATTTTTCGTTTTATTAAGTTTTATTGTTATGTATTCATATTTATAAATTGCAATGTCTTATTATTCGATGAATAGTAACGACGATATTTATCTATCACTTTCCTCCAGCCTTTCCTGCTGCAGTGATGATAGCTTCTCTAGCTTTGCATCACTCTCTCCATACTTTTTTTCTGATATACCTAAAATTTTTAACGTCATTCATATCAATGCCCAATCTTCACGCTGTTTTAGTCTTCGAGTCTTGGCTCAAACCCTGCTTGCCCTCGTCTGCATACACTCTACCTGGCTTTCGACTTATACGCAATGACCGCATTGGTGCGGGTTACGGAGGAGTTGCCATTTATCTACGTACACACCTTCCTTTCTCTGTAGTCAGCTCCTCGTGTCACCCGCAGCCCGTTAATGCTGGTGAGCATCTGTTGATCGAGGTAGTTTTATCACACGTAAAAGTCTTGCTCGGAGTCTACTACAGTCCTTCTCCTTGCGTCAACTACTTCTCTTCCTTTGAGAAACTCCTGGATGAAGTCATCCCTTCATATAGCCACTCAATATCAGTGCTTCTGGGTTATTCTGACTATCAATGAATGACCTAGAAGTTAATTTTGCTGAGACAGGGCCTATTAGTAGCACACTTATTGTTCTTTTTCGTCATTTTGTTTTGCTGTATAGTAACAATATAATTCTTGTCTTTTTGTCTTAATTAAGTACCTACTTGTCTCATTGTATTACTGTTTTTTTTGTGTGTTGTTAATAAATGGTTTTCTAATCTATTCTATTTATTTAAATAATTACGTTTGATTTTAACATAAATGCCTTCTTAAAAATTACCATCATACGTCCTCTCCTAAATCTGTCCTCAATTCTGCTAATTTACACATAATTCCTCTAAATGCCAGTCACCATTTTCCAAATTGTTCACCTTCACTTCTTGACCTAGCGATAGTCTTCAGCATGTTGCGATATAGTCGGGGAACTTCCGAGTAGACCAGTAGACTTTCTTAAGGAGTGTTACCTATTTATCTTAATCAAAGTCAAAGTCAATATCATTTATTCAGTCTAGGCTGTCACAAGCACTTATGAACGTCAAAGAAGCTATGCCATCGGTTCACAAACCCTACGGCGGGACACCTTGTAACGAGAAGAACCGGCAAGAAACTCGTCAAGGGCTGTTTTTTTCTCCCTGTTTTATGTCATACAGAGTCGTCAAATTGAAAAGTGACCTTAATATAGCAGTAGGGTCAATTTCCATCACAAAAATAAGAAAACTAATTATAATATTACATTTTATGGTTATTGTAACCGTAAACAATTTTCAACTGGCAAAGACAGACTTATCTATCATACATTACAACATTTCTCGCATTACAAGATTACTGTACTGCAAGTTGTGAGGAACATACAGGTCAGTATCAATTTATTTTAGAAAAAAATATTTAACCTTTAAGCACAACATTAAGATAAGCAGACTGAAGTAGACCCGTTTCCGCTGGCGGCACCCGTTCACGAGCATGACGCATGAACCAGCCATCTATACGTGTATACTATTTTACCAGCTGTATACAACCTACGTACGGGAATTTATGCGGATTATAGTGGTTAAGTTACTCTCGCTAAGGTCGGTCGCGAGGTGCGTGACCAAAAATAATAATCTTGAGCTACTCTGTTAATTTCGAAGGCATGTTACAAAGCCACATTGAAACATGACAGATGAAACTAAATCACAGGCATCGGCTATCTTATTATTATCGTCACAACAAAAAAAAAATCAAAAAGGTGCTACTTTGCATTCTAATAGGTACTTTTAGTTCTATTATAAAATATAGGTATATATAATATTATTACCGGTACTGACGAATTGATAAGCTTCTCCATTAAAGGCGATAATATGATAAGAAATGGTATCATGTGTTAAGTATTCTCTTCAAAAAAGGAAAAGGCTATTGAGTCGCCTATATTCTTTACTCTTAGGAGTTTATTTAGGAGAAGACGTATGATGGTAATTTTTAAGAAGGCATATTATCACCCATAATTATTGAATAAAATAGAATAGAATAGAAAACCATTTATTAAGAACACACACAAAAAACAGTAATACAATGAGACAAGTAGGTATTTAATTAAGACAAAAAGACAAGAAGAAACAAAATGACGAAATAGAACAATAAGTGTGCTGCTAATAGGCCCTGTCTCAGCAAAATTAACTTCTAGGTCATTCATTGATGGTCAGAATAACTCAGAAGCACTGATATTGAGTGGCTATATGAAGGGATGACTTCATCCAGGAGTTTCTCAAAAGAAGAGAAGTAGTTGACGCAAGGAGAAGGACTGTAGTAGACTCCGAGCAAGACTTTTACGTGTGATAAAATTACCTCGATCAACAAATGCTCACCAACATTAACGGGCTGCGGGTGACACGAGGAGCTGACTACAGAGAAAGGAAGGTGTGTACGTAGATAAATGGCAACTTCTCCGTCACCCGCACCAATGCGGTCATTGCGTATAAGTCGAAAGCCAGGTAGAGCGTATGCAGACGAGGGCAAGCAGGGTTTGAGCCAAGACTCGAAGACTAAAACAGCGTGAAGATTGGGCATTGATATGAATGACGTTGAAAATTGTAGGTATATCAGAAATAAATGTATGGAGAGAGTGATGCAAAGCTAGAGAAGCTATCATCACTGCAGCAGGAAGGGCTAGAGGAAAGTGATAGATAAATATCGTCGTTACTATTCATCGAATAATAAGACATTGCAATTTATAAATATGAATACATAACAATAAAACTTAATAAAACACGACTAATAATAATAAATAAAAAATAATATTTAAACAGTCACAAGGCTGTTACCATTACACCAGCCGGACAGTGTTATTAAAAGAAGAAAAAAATTAAAAAATATAGCTAACGAGGTAAGATTCGGACGGACACGATTATGACACTTCGATTCAGTGCCGTTGAAAAATATTAGAAAACTATGGAAACTATGAAAATATTAGATAACATGTACTAGTACGGTAGTACTTATTACTTCCATGTACAAAACGGAACAAACAAAAAAAAGTAGATATACTATTAGCTGTCAATGTCACCATGCACGTGTCATAGCAATGTCATTATCATTACTAAATACAGTTGTTGTTCTGACCGAAATCGAAAATCAGAAATTATTAATAGTTTGTGGTATCGAAATTAACTAACAAGAAAAAAAGTGAAACCTTTAAAGGGTAGTTGGAACAGAAGTGAATTTCTACTGTTAACTGTAACTGTACCTAACTAAACTAATGAGAAGTTATAATTTAGCAAGATTATCGTGACTGACTATAAACCAACTCTAAACAATAAGGTTTTTTCGCGCGGGAACCTTCAAACTAGAAAGGCGCTTTTGCTTGAATTTTTTCTCAAAAATCCAAAAATTTGTATATTTTACTGTATTATAAAGTGTAATTTGTATATATTTTGAAGTGCTTTTTGATATTTCTTATGTAAATAATGGGGCGAGTGAAGAAGAGAAAAAAGGCTCCTCCTGACGATCGAGTGGCGGGAAACTCTACGGACTCTTCCTCTGAATCTTCGGATTCAGAGGACGCCAGCAGGAAGTACCAAATTTTTAAAGTCCCTGGGTACTCTAGGAAGTACCCAGAAAACTGCAAAAAAAATGATTACGTAGTATTTCTCTCACATTCTGATGAAAAGAAATCATTCACTGACAAAGACAGGCTAGCCATTTCAAATGCCATCAGAAAACACTGTGTCACTGGTGTTTTACACCTGCGGCCGGTTAATAAATTCAGAGTTGCCTTTGAATTTTGATGTACCGAACAACGCTAATGTATTTCTGAATAACGTAAAACTTTTAGACGAATTGTCTTTAAAGGCCACCATTCCTGCAGCTGATACAGAGGTGACTGGAGTTGTAACTTCAGTTCCAATAGGTCTTTCAAATCAACGAATATTTTCCTTGATTGGTAGTTCACGCAATATCATACAAGTCCGGCGCTTCATGCGACGAGTGCGAAACGACAATGGTACTATTTCGTTCCAGCCGATGCAGACTGTTGCAGTCACTTTCGCTTCCACAGAATTACCTCAATTTGTGTACTTAGACAACTGGAGGCATGAAGTAAATGTCTATATTCCCCCCGTAAAGCAATGTCTACACTGCCTACGCTTTGGTCATATCGCTAAATATTGCAGAAATGCTGAGGTTTGCTCTATCTGTACTGAGAGTCATAATTTTAAAAATTGTAAAGAAGATCATAAAAATGCCAAATGTGCGAATTGTGGTGGCAATCACATTGCCATTTCAAACACTTGCCCTAAAAAAAAAGAAAAAATTGAAGAAAGCAAAATAAAATCAAAAGCTACAACTTATTCAGCATTATTTAATGAATCGTCCTTTCCACATTTACATGCAAAAACAATAGAAACCCAAATTCAAAATCTTACAAAATCTGACGCATTTATGAATATAATTACAAATGCTATAACAAAAATTATTTTAAACCAAAAAGATAACCCTATTAATCATACATCAATTAAAGAAACCCTGCTAAATTCATTCAGAAACAATAATAGTACTGTTAAATAATGGATTATCTCAATATAATGCAATGGAATGCTCAAAGCATTATTAGTAATAAATTTTTACTTACTCAATTTCTTTATGACAATAACATTCACATAGCAATTTTATCTGAAACTTGGTTACAACCAAATAAAGTATTTAACATTAAAGGTTACAAAATAGAACGAAACGATATAGGAAATAAACATAATGGCGTTGCTATTTTAATTCATAACAGTATAAATTATCAAAAGATTGATATATCTTTTGACAGTTGTCTACAAAACATATGTGTAAAAATTATTGTAAATAGCAAAGAAATATCTATTGTAAGTTTTTATTGTCACACAAATTGTACACCTTCGTTTGACAAGCATAAACTTGATGCTTTAGTAAAATCAGTACCAAAGCCAATGATCTTCGCTGGTGATTTTAACGCCCATCATACATCTTGGGGATGTAACTCTACTAATTCTAGAGGTAGAGATATCTTGGAAATTGCAGATCATAATGACTTGGTCCTTTTGAACAATGGCGAGGCGACTACAGTTGGTTCTTTGTCGTGGCGTCCTAACGCCTTAGATTTAACTTTTGTTTCTCCATCACTTTCTCTTTGTTGCGATTGGTCTGTGCATAATGATCCACTTGGCAGCTATCACCTTCCTGTAATTATTAAGGTGCTTATTTGTAACAATGTAAATAATAATGTTCAAGCTTGTAGTATCGATAGTAAACACTTGCCCATCTACTCTAACTTCAAATCAGTGGATTGGAAAATGTATACTCAAATTGCAGACTCTTTATTATCAAACTTTCCGGTACAAAACTATACACCTTTGGAATCATACGAAGAGTTTTGCAAAAGATTGCATTCAGCCGTTGAAAGGTCTCTTCCCTCAAAAACTTCATCTCCTTCTTCCAATAGTTCCAATAGTATTAGAAAACCATTAAAAAATATATCTTTGCCATGGTGGAAAAAAAAATGTTCAGAAGTAGTTTTAAATTCCAAATTAGCATATATTCACTTTAAAAATAATCCTTCAACTGAATCTTACATTGAGTTTAAAAGACTACAAGCTCTTAAAAAACTTACTTTAAAAACTGAGAGGTCTAATAGCTGGGTTGAATTATGTAGTTCCTTCCATCGTTGCACTCCTCTGTCTAGTATCTGGAAATTTATGCACAAGTTTAATAAAACATATTCATACAGTAATAAGGATGATAGTTGGATTCCTCAATTTTTGCAGAAATATACTCCGGACTATGTAAATAATAAATTAGAGTTTTCGACATCAAATACAACAAACTCTTCAGATAGCTTCATGGTTAAGCCTTTCTCATTTCAAGAGTTAGAGTCTGCAGTTTTCTCTAGAAAGGATAGTGCTTTTGGCTTAGATGGTATTCCCTATATAATGCTTAAAAAACTGAGTATAAATAGCTTTCAAATTCTCTTAGATCTCTTCAATTATTTATGGTTGAATAATGAAATACCACATACATGGAAGTCTGATTGTTTGGTACCTATTTTAAAACCAGAAAAAATCAGTTCAAACCCCGATTCCTATCGTCCTATTGCACTTACTTCTTGTGTTGGAAAAATTTTTGAACAACTTTTAAAGCAAAGACTAGAATTCTATATAGAGCAAAATAATATCTTACCTGCTAATCAGTATTTATTCAGAAGGGGTACATCTGCTCGTGAAAGTATTTGTCAACTTCATCTTGATATTGTAAATAGTTTAAATAGTGGGAAGTCTTTGTTGTCTGTATTTTTTGATGTTGCTGGTGCTTTTAATAGTGTAAATATTGATATTCTTTGTTCTGAATTATTGTCAATTACTATTCCAGCCAAATTGGTTCACTGGATACATAAATTCTTAACTGAAAGAGAAGTTTTTGTGAAATTTAATTCTAAATTATATGGTCCAAGGAATGCCTCTGTTGGGGTCTGTCAGGGAGGTATACTTTCTCCATTGATATTCATTTTGTATATTCGTCGGTTAAATTTAATTCTTGGTCCTGATGTCAAAAATCTCTAATTCGCAGATGATCTGGTTGTTTACTCTTCTGGAAAAAATTAATCAGAAATAAGTGGTTGCATAAATAAGTCTCTCGAAGGGCTGTATAAATACTTTTCATACTTAAACCTAGATATTAATGCAACAAAATCAAAAGTGGTTATTTTCGGAAAAAATAACTCCTCTCCTGATGTATATTATAACAAAACTCATATTCCTATTTCAAATGAAGCTAAATTCTTAGGTGTCATATTTTGTCAAAACTTAAAATGGAATAAATATGTTGATTTGTTATGTACAAGAGCTAACAAAGCTTTCAATATTTTAAAAACATCTTGGGGCGCTGATCCTAAGATATTACTTCTATTATATCGATACCTTGGGGCTCAAAGGGCGTAACCACCATTTTGGTCAAAATGAGTTTTAAATGCCATCTAATTCAGTTTTTTCTGCGCTATCGAACTGTATTTTTAAAGTTCTCAAATTCGGAAAGCAATGGTGAATACGACCCCAAATTTCAAGGCTGGTAATGCAGATTTTTTTGTATTTTTGGACGTAAAAGCAATAATTATTAGGCATCATCAAAGTACTGGGCGTAAACGACAATCCAAATGAAAATGTAGGGCGTATATCTGTACGACTTAAAGCCATAAAGAACATATTTAATATATATCATTATAATTTATTGTTGTATGTTAAGGTTTAGAGGGTGGAAACGTTATCGCCGTTTGTATGGATACCGTTTGCTACACATTCCTCTTAAAAAGTTTAGTTATAACCCATGTTAAGGCCCTCCAAACTAGGTTTAATTTTAAAGCCACAATCATTGCTTTAATGTGCCTAACATTTGACAAAGCTGTGAAGCTTTGCAACTTTTGTAGCTTAAGGTTAGTTAAACCTTACTGGCTGTGTAGCAAATTGTTAAAAATAATCATTAAAAATAATTTGTAGTTCCAATTAATTTGTCTTAATATTTATTACCTTCGTCAGAACTAGCCAACAATCAAGATTGTTTTGCAATAGTAGCCTTTTACTCTTATCTTCCTTCTAGTAACTAACTATAAAATACTAAATTTATTTTGTCATTCCAAAAGTAAAAAAAAACTTCCCTACTTATAAATATCAGAATAGAATAGAATACAAGCCTCTGATGGACTAAGGGTTGCCAAATTGACCTATTTTACTAAAAACAGTTGTAAGTATTGTAATATAAACCCAAAAAGTTGAATAACTAATAACAGATCGATAAAAACTACAGTTTTCATTTTGAAAGATGGTGGTTACACTCTGCGTTACTAACGCAGCACTCATTTTATGGGGCATAAAAGACAGCGTTACTAACGCAGCAGTCATTTTATGGGGCATAAAAGACATTCATGTTGGATTTTGTGGGGCGTATTCACCAGCTAACTTTTTAATTACAAATATTTCTTAAAATGTTATGTTTTAACATTATGCACATCAAAAATTAACGACTTTTGGTGTAAGAATCATATTTATAGGATCAATAACAACAAAGTTGTGATAAATACAAAATTTAAATTTTAGTTTTTTGGCTCTCCTGAAAAGTCGTGTTTTGGTGGTTACGCCCTTTGAGCCCCAAGGTATCGATATAAATCACTTATCCGTAGCCACTTTGAGTATGGGTTTCTCTGTTTTGCAGGTGATAGTAAGCTAGTTGATGTTTTGAATAAAATTCAGAATAAGTGCATGAGACTTGTTACTGGAGCATTTAAAAGTACTCCAATTAATGCATTACAAGTTGAATGTAGACTACCTCCCATGAGTATAAGGTTTACTTATCTAAAAGAAAGGTTTGTTTTAAAATTATATTGTAAAAGTAAGAATCACCTGTTTTCAAACTTAAAAGCTTCCCTCCTGTATCTTGTCACAAATCTCCATATATTCTTCAGGGTTTTACCCTGTTCAATGATTTTCTTAAAGATTTGCAAATATATCAATCAGAGTTGTTGCCATGTTACCAAGGTGAATTTCAAAGCAAATTTCCAGCTATTAAATTAATTATTGATCATAGTTTGACCTGTAAAGAAGATGTTTATAATAGACTCTCTGTTTTGATTGGTTTTAATTGCATTTATACTGATGGCTCGAAAAATAATTCTGCAGTATCTTTTGCGTTTTTTGATGAGAATTTAAAGTCCGGCGTCGGTTTTAAAATTAATACAAATACAAGTATATTCACAGCTGAGGCTGCGGCTATTCTTGCAACTTTAAAACATATTAAATACAAAAATGGTGGTTGTCGTAAATGGGTGATAGTTAGTGATAGCATGAGTGTACTTGAAAATCTTAAAAATAACAAATTACTTGCTAACACTAACTACTTAATTTTGTCAATAAAACAGATTTGGCTAGATTTGTTCACAGATGGTTTTGAAGTCTTGTTTATGTGGGTTCCATCACACTCTGGCATACTAGGAAATGAAAGGGCCGACTTTTTAGCAAGAACAATTACTAACTCTTCAGTCTCTATTCCAGATTCAACTACCCATCTTAATCTCTCTGTTCCACCGTCAGATATTATTTCTCTTTTAAAGACAAGATCAATAGGTGTATGGTCAAGACACTGGAATCACAAAGTTCAAGTAGAAAACAATGGGTTATGGTATGCTACATTCAATGTCCCCATAGGTTCTACACCTTGGTTCTGTCAGGGCAATAATTACCTTTCTCGAAAGTTTTATACAACCATCCTGAGACTGCGTTTTGGTCATTGTCGTTTGAATTATCATCTACATCGTTTAAGAATGGTACAGAGTCCCTTTTGCGATCATCGTAACACACAAACAGAGCAATCCTTGGATCACATTTTCTTTAATTGCCCATCCTTTGGCATTCAGCGCCTTGTGCTGATGGATGAGCTGATCGAAATATATGGTAGTCCAGATTCGGTACCGCGCTCCATCCAGGCTATTCTTGTAAATAATAAAACTCTTTTGTCACTGTATAGATATGTAACTAGTACTGTAGGGCAAATTTAAATGCTTTCTATTTTTTTGTAGTTTTAGCATTGTTTTGTTTTGATTTGGTTTGACGTTGACGTTTTCATACGTTTTGTATAATTTGAATTTGTTTGACACCTGAATTTTTAGGCGGTTTGTCTTTTACGACTTCTTGGATTGACTTTGAAAAACTTGATTGACCTTTAAATATGGACATTACGTAAACTAATGAATTAAATATTTTAAATCTTTACCTATGACAAAAAATACTGAAATATGACTTTTTGGATTGACCAATAATTTCTTGGATTTTCTAATAAAACTAATGAATTTATATTTATAAAACTTCACTCAAGAAAAGATACCTACTAATGACGAGGCAGTATGGTCTATGACCCTAGCCTGTTCTAAGGAACGAAAAAAAAAAAAAATCTAAACAATAAGTAAAAAAAGTAATTCGTTAAATAAAATTAAAAGTAATGAGTAAGATTTATAATATTTCGACACAAACCAAACAATGTCATAAAACTGAATGAAAACAACTACGTTAACTAATACTGGCTTACTTCTTGGTTGCTGCGCACGCGCGTCTAGTCATTTCCCTGCAATCTGACTGGGGATGCTGGAAAGCTCGGCAATGACAGCGAAGTATGTCATTTGGAGTGAGCGCAGGCACCTTGAGATGTCCATTAACAGGTGCTACAACTGCAGCCGTGCAATGCTCAGCGTTAACCTCTGGCAGTCCGTGTAACAACAGAATTCTTCTTCGGCTCCTCATTTCATAGCATCCACTTGACAAGAGACCAATCCTAACTGCTCTTGTAATCTTGTCAGTGCAGCCATGACAAAGTCTTAAAGGAGCTGAAGTCCGCAGATAAGGTGGTGATGTTGGCCAAGGGGGCTGCCGCTTCAAGTTGGGATTGATGTGTCTCCATGCGCTCCGTGAAAAGCTGCTGCAATTTGGCCATAGAATCTTGCATAGCCTTCATAGTGAAGTGAGTTTTAGTGCAGTGATTTGGAACATTTAAATACAGTGAGTAGGGTAAGGATAACACTCACCGGCAGGTATTGTTCAATGGTCTTTAATATTCCATAAAAAAATTCAAATATGTAACTTTTGTTTAAATTTTCAAAAATAATAGAACAGTTCTTAAAATGGTGTTGTCACTTGTACACCTACCCGCCGAAAAAACGGAAAGATACGGACTTTATACATATAAACAATTCTGTGGACTTAGATCAGTGGATTTGGTGTGATGCTCATACATACAGACGGACAGACATTAATTCTAAAAATGATAGAAATTAGTTCTGCTGTTTATTCTGAGTCCCCATATCTATTTTATAAATTAATTGATAAATTTTAAATAGAAAAATATTGGAAAAAATTTACTCGGCCACAAGTGAATTCTCAGATGGGAAACGAACCCACGACCTTTGGAAATCCGGTCCAATGCTCTAACCGCTGAGCTACCGAGACTTGCGAACCACCGTCGAAATTCTCCAATACTTTTATATTTTTAATACGCTGTAGGCCAACGTTGTCACATCCTTGCATTCGAAAGAAACATCTTTTCAGGTGTTTAACGATCGATTAAGATGCAACAGCCAATAATTTATGATTTTTTAATTTTTAATTAACTCGGCCACAAGTGAATTCTCAGGTGGGAATTCACTTGTTTATTCACTTGTTTGTTAGTTAATGTTTTCCAATATTTTTCTATTTAAAATTTATCATAAGTACAAAAATAGCATTGAAAAATGCAAAAATTAAAAAATCATAAATTATTGGCTTTAAGCAAAAAAAGCAAAAATTAAAAAATCATAAATTAAATTAATTGTTAGGCAACTTGGCAATATTGCGTTTACGTCCTTTTTAGACCCTCAGGAAAGTTTAAAATATTTTCAAAGATCATTTTGAAAATAGTACAGTGCTTGTTGTTATAACCTGCATGCCGATTCTGTTATATTTTTACCACTTTGATTGGATTTCGAGCGTGAACTGGTTTCCACTTTTCAATATCACTATAATAAAATATTTATATGCCGATATCCAGAAATAAACTTATTTTTTCTCTCTAATATATAAAATTTTGGGCTTCAAATTTCTTTTAATTTGCGTATCTAAAAAGGAAGACGAAACACATTAATACCCTTCGCAGTTTACCATGAGTATTATTAATGTTTAAGTACTTAAATTAAAAATTACCAACCGAATATTCAGAATGCTTATGCTTCCCTCTAATCTAACCCTCTACAGACATCGTTCTAATGCTTCTATTTAGTGCTGCTGTATGAAACTAGTTATATCGAGCATAAGGCTAATGCTCTTGAAGTAATTACTCCACCAGATTTCGTGTTTCTAATTAAGAAATGTAATTTTAACGTCGACGCAGATTTCGCCGTGATGAAAAGGGCCGTAATTAATAAGGTGAGACTGAAACGTGTGTCGGTTTGCTTGTGGGCGTTTTCATATTCCAACATTCAGTTTAAGGCTTCTTTATCCGGATCGGGTTTGAAAAAGGGGCTTTCATTCCATTCTTTCTGACACCTACCTCAAATCATATTCCGCCCACTTGTAGTCAGTGGGCGGAAAAGACCTTTTCCCACGCTCAATAAATAAACTGAAGCGATTAAAATGACAGCTCTTTACCTACTTTTCCTTACGAACTATGGAAACTTTTATAAGAAGAGAATTTTGACCAACAGTTAAAAAAAAGATTAAGTAAGTTTGAATATATTTTTTATCTTACGTCTTATATCTTTTAGATACCTATTTATCTTACGAGGGTTTTGAAAAAGAAATCCATTTATTAATACAAATAAATGGTGAAGAAACTCTCTTCGACAATTTTGATGAAAAGCACATCGTATGTCACGCATACATTTATATAAAACAACTTTTAGGGATTAAAACACTTTTCACTAAGACTAGATGGATTATGGAAATTAGATTATAGACCTCGGAAAAGGAAAACTAGGCTACTTTTTAAAGTGAGTGTTAATCGAGAGCGCATTATAACCGAATACCACGTGGATGAAGTCGTGAGCAGAGTGCTTAGTGTGAGTTTTCTCACCTTACTCGCTAATGCCGATGTTTGCGAATAGAGTTAAATTTTCAACCTTATTTTTATTGCATTAAGGCAATCTGTGAAAATTTAACTCTTACGCGATGGTAACGTTTGGATATTTGCAAACTCACACTCCTCAGAACACTTGTTATATGCCTTTGTACGAGTATATGGTACGCTCAAAGTCCGAGAACGCTCATTGAGCTTATGAAAACGACGACAACGCGTTGTGGCAATCGTAGATGGACCACATAGCGAAATTCGTGTGGTGGGTGTCTAGACCACAACACGTTGTGGGAACGAAAAAAACTATATATGGCTATGTATGTTATGGCTCTTATGAAAACGACGACAACGCGTTGTGGCAATCGTAGATGGACCACATAGCGAAATTCATGTGGTGGGTCTGGACCACAACACGTTGTAAAAACGAAAAAAACTATAATTTAAAGCTCTTTTTTCGAGTCAAGTTTTATTTGATTTGTCAGAAAATATCATGTAACACTTTACAAGTCCTGTGTACAAACCAATACCAATATATTTTTACAACTTCTAGATACTATATCTCCAGAAAATCCTCACAAAACGAACGATACACTCGTGGAATGTGTTATTGATGTCGTCGATGATTGATACGAGATTATCTGCTCATATTTGGAGGTGATTGGGGCATTATTCGAAGTATTCGATTAGTTTTGGTACAGTAGACAGTGCGTGTTGACGGTTCTACAAAAACGTCTATTTATCATGAAGTCAATATTTGAATTCTCGTGCTCTCGACTGTTCAACATTCAGGCAGTATGGTGATTCTAAAAGCTACTTGTTTTTAAATACTTACCTACTTTTAATTGGTCATTTTTACACAGGCGTTTGTTTTCTTACGTACCAAGTTACGTTGTTAGGACGTAGCAAGTTTTAAAAAAAAATGCAAATTAAATAAGAATAATCAAATATAAGCTATCCTTAAAGACTAAAACAGACCTGTGGACGGGAGCTTATATATGTCGCAGCCGTATCGTATAACACGGCGTATTACAAAATGACGCGCCGGCTTGAAAAACGTCGCCGTTATGTAATAAAATAGTAGCACCGCAAAGTAGAAAGCCTTGGCTGGCACCGACTCCAAAAGGTTAATTTTTTGCTTTTTAGTTTTTGAAGACGGTTTTCATTTTTTTATAAAAAGTTTTTTTATAAAACGCTATTAAACGAATAGTATCCCGATTAGAACACGAATATTCGGGTAATCTTCTGAACTAAATAGCGTCTAAATATATCCAATATATTACACCTACCACTGAAATGTAATTCTTTAATTAATTCTGAAGTAGATGAGAACTGTCCATAGAAATATTTCTGGTATAAGTACCTACTATAGATTTTATATTTATATGTTATAGATTATTTATTCCTAATTATTATTGTTCCTAATTATTATTATTATTTATGTATATACAAATCAAAAGGTAACAAAGGGTATTTGTTTTTCGAAAATTTTCAAAGAGGCTTTGCATTGTCGATTTCGTGAGCAAGAACCCTTACTTCAATAAGTTTAGGGGTCGACGTACAGTGGGCCAGTTCAAAAGGAATTGAATTATCTGGGCCACGTACCGTGAATTTTCCACTTGTTAAACGATTGCATTAGTGTACAATTAAATCGTACACAACGCGAGTGAAATTCTGAATACTGTGGTGGAATATATTCGGATTCGCTGATGCCGGCTACGTTATTTATTATCTGATTAAAATTGTGACTGGTTTATGCTCTGCGAATTTATCAATCCGGCCGAATTGACTTTGTATAATGCACTTGCTGAGTTTTATTGTTGAGAAATTGATATCAGCTTTGCCAGCATAACATTTAACAACAAAATACTAATATATAAATCAAATGGATACATTGTTTAACTAATCGTTCATTGTGTACGAGTGAAATTCTGAATACTGTGGTGGAAAATATATTTGGATTCGCTGATTTCGGGAACGCTTTTATTTTCTGACTAAATTTGTGTCTGGGTTATACGGTGTGAATTTATCAATCTGGCCGAATTGACTTTGTATAATGCACTTGCTGAGTTATATTTTTGAGCAATCGATTTCAGCTTTGGTAGCATAATATTTCACAACAAAATACTTACCTTTGCATCAAATAGATACACTGTTTTACTTTAAAGCTTGCTTTTAAGGCAAATATCTCTATGAAAAATATGTTTTAATACTAAGTACGATATGTCGACCACAAAATACTACACCTACTAACAAGTTGAACATTAATTAGGTAGGCAATAGATTGATGAGCGACGGTTTTTCAGTTATATATAAAATTTTGTCCGATTCTTTAAACGCTCATGGTTAAGAAATTCTCTATTTATAAATATGCATTCTTTTAAGTTTTATATTAATAGTATATATAATATTTATTTTTTATTCTTTTTTATATTTTTAGGAATGTTATTTCGGCTCTATGCAATTCTTATTGAATGTGAATTTTCGTTTTAGCTTGTAAACTCCCATTTTTATTGATGCACACAAATAAATAATTTTACAACTATTCCCAATATCGAAAATAACCGAGCTAGGCGCTTACCTATAAAGTTTAATATCGCCTGACAAGGCCTGTAATAAAGTGCACGTATAGCTAAAACTCTAAACGTTTCATCGGTGTTGATTGGAAAACGGAATAATACGGACCCAGTCCGGAAATAATAAAACATTTACGACCCATTCTGTGGAAGATTCGACCCCGTTCCGGTCGGTCGTCCTTTACGCGGGACCTCTTATCCTTTATAACAGCTCGCATTAACATTATGGCTGGGACCATTGATTATAATTCGTTTGGTTTGTGCCCAACTTATTAACAATTTAGCAGGGTCGCAATTAAGTAAATAAAAAAACAATAATCTTAATAGATCTTAATAGATTCATGATAAAAGAAGTCACCTGTGTAACCGTTACAAAAACGGCAGAATTTTTAAGATATCCTAAAACTACTGAACCGATTACAAAAATTAATAAAATGGGAAATTGGAAAAACTTAGGAACAAACCTAAAAATAAAAATGTACGTGACAAATTGATAACCTTTTTTTAAGTTGGTTAAAAAAAGCTAATATTTAAAGAAAAATAAAAAGGTGTGAAAAGGAGGATTAAAGTTCATATGGGTATTGGAGAAATGACCACACATTTAGAGCGGGGCGGTAGTCTACTCATCAAACGATTTTTATACTGTTCATCTTTGGTATTAGGTAGAGCAACATTCTGAGTAGCAAGAAACTGGAGCCTTAAATATGTCTCTACTAGATTATTAATGGAATGGTTGTTTTATACCTACGCCCATGTTGTAATACACTCATCATCAGAAAAATCTTACCTTTACCAAAAAAACCCACTTTTAAACCTAGTTAAACTTTATTTGGAAATTTTGGATATCATTTGAAAGGTAACGGAAAGGAGTACACACAATATTTTTTTTTTAGAATAGAACAAAAAAAAGGGAAAGTTTACAAAACAATAACACTCCTTAATTGCACCTACATTGACCCTTTAACACCTACAAAATGTAGCGGAATTGCTCAACAAACGGCCGTTATAAGGAACAAAATTGCAGTTTTTTGCCGTGGTACTTGTATGGCCTTATACTGGTGTGCAATTTGGTGGTGCAAACTGGTGAGCAGCCCCCCTCCTGCCGTAGTCGAAGCTGCTTAGTCCATCGCGGTGTCTGTGTTTTGGTACGCTTTGGCGAAGGGGTTGCACTTCCCGTAGTGCCGCAGACGTGTATTTTCCATTTGCATGCTTGCTTGCTTGCTTTGTATGCTTGCTTTGCATGCTTGCTTTGCTTGCATGTTGCTTGCATGCTTGCTTTGCATTTGCATGCATGGCATGTATGAATTGTATACTTGTTAACATTAAAGTACACTCATTTGCAAAAAAAACGGGCGGTTTTGATTTTCATTCATCTTTAAAAAGATACAATACCAAAAAGGTTTCAATCGTTTGTACACGTTACTGGCCGGTTCTAAAAATGCTGTGGTATTTAAAAAAGTACGTTCTAAATTCAAATTTTCATTTGATGCTCATTTTTACAGAAAACACCTTTTTATCCTACATTTTTGGCGCGAAGTTCCAGAAGTTAACATCGACTTTCATAACTTTTATTCAATTTTTATCGATTAATTTCATATCCTTGACTGTCAAAGCTTTATTTATTGCTGTTTGGCTGTATCAAAAATGGTAGATAAAGTGGTAAAAGCTACCAAAATTATCGCGCTGCTTGAAGAGGGTTGCAGCCAATGTTTCGTGGCTAGGAGGCTAAATGTTAGTCGCTCGACAGTGCAAAGGACCTGGCAGCGATATCAGGAGACTGGTTCCGTCGAGAGAAGGCCTGGTTCTGGAAGAAAACCATGTACCCAACCATGGGATGATCGTTTTCTTGTGAGTCGCGCATTGAGAAATCGCAAATCTTCGTATGTGGATCTTCAGAACAACCTCCAAGAGTAAGAAATGTGCATATTAGTCTATGGACGGTCAGGAGGAGGCTTCTCGCTGCCAATATACGCAGTCACCGCCCGGCCCGCGGCCCCAAATTACTCCGTGAGCACAGAGTTCACAGGCTTAGGTTCGCTAGAAATTGTGAATCATGGACTCAAGAAGATTGGAATAGGGTTTTGTTCTCTGATGAAGCCAGGATATCTCTGTTCGGTGAAGATCGACGTCGGCGAGTGCTAAGAAGACAAGGAGAACGCTTTGCAGAGGCATGTTTCGAAGAAATCATACCTTATGGTGGGGGCTCTGTTATGTTTTGGACAGGAATATATTTAATGGATCGTACAGAGTTAGTCTTCATTGAAAACGGCTCACTGACTGGGCATCGATACATAACGGAAGTTCTAATTCCTCATGTACAACCCGCATTGGCCGCTCTAGGTGAAGACTCGATTTTTATGGACGACAATGCTCGCGCCCACCGATCCCGCGATGTTAATGCGTATGTGCAAGAGGTCGGCATTCGTCGTTTGGATTGGCCAGCTCGAAGTCCCGACCTCAATCCCATAGAGCATGTCTGGGACGTTCTGAAACGGCGTGTGAGATCAGTACACCCGGCTCCGCAGAACATCAGAGAGCTGAAGAATGTGATTACTGCGGCGTGGGAACGTATTCCGCAAGCAAGTATCCGGGATATACTCGCTAGCATGCCCAGACGAATTCAAGCTGTGATTTTAGCTAGAGGGGGTCACACTCGATACTAAACATTTATCTGCTTTTACTTTATTAAAGAAAAACAAACAAAAAAACTTTTTTATTTTTACTTCATGAGTATATGCACTACTAGCGAACATACACTACTAGCGAGGTTTAGCATTATTTCCCATAAATTGTATCTACATTTTATGAAATACTGATGAAAACGATTATTTTCTTATTAATTTACCAAATTGTGAGGATAAAACTACCTATAATTATCAAACAAAGCAATATTAACATTTGAAATGGTTCATTGCTTAGGTGCCCGTTTTTTATGCAAATGAGTTTATTTGCAATAAATTTTATGATAAAAATTGATATGCCAATAAATGTTATGTTACTAGCCGTTATGGTAAAAACATTTATGTAAAAAAAAAGCTGTGTAGTGTCGGCTTAGAATAGCACTACCCCCTCTCATCCCGTGGGTGTCGTAAAAGGCGACTAAGGAACTCAGCCTTCATGAGACGGGCAGCAGCGTCTCCTACAAACTTGGCTATACTGCGATCGCCAACCCGCCTGCCAAGCGTGGCGATTATGGCTAAGAATGTTATTGCCTGTTGGACTTTTTAAAATAAACTTATGTTCAGTAACATTGACAGTCATCATCTATCAGTACACAACAGAAAACGGAACGAGGAAAAATATACCTATTTCGTGTTAATCTAATTTACGTTGCAGTTACGTTTGATGTCGGCATTCCATAAGTAAGATCATCGCAAAAAATGCCGGGGCCTTGATATGCCCTCGATTCACTTTCGCTCGGCCTTTACGAGGGCCGGCCACCTCGTCTAATTATAGGAAATACAGTATGTTCACTTAGATCGTAACGATCTTGCTGCATCCGCGATAAACTTGATTTATAGGAACACTAGGTCGTCGAGATTTTACTAGTTTTGGAGGTTTGAGTTCCGCTTTGCAGAAATATAATGTTGCAAAAGTTTGCCTTGAAATTTACTATATTGACGAATTAGTAACTCAATTTTGTAAATTAATATAATTATGTATATTATAAAGTAAAATAATGTAAACAAAATTATTTCGATTACTAAATTATTCAAAAACTTTTAGATGCTTTTAGTTAATTTCCCAATTTGGTTCCCATCTTGCCAATGTAAATTGAAACAATAAAAAAACGTAAGCAGTTTTATGACTTTTTATCTATTTTTTTTAAGAAATATGTATAAACATTGGAATTCTCAGCTCAACAGTTAATTTTTAAGTATAATTTTATAAACGTTAAAACTTCATTGGACTAAAATGCAGCACACTTTTATTAGAGCTCAGCCACGACCTCGCTCCTTTTATATTGGTTCGAGCCCAAACCGATTTACGTCGCAAATATAGTACATCTAGTATTGAAAACTGGAAAAAGAGAGATCTATACAAATTAAAGTAAATTAAAAAAATATATATATACTAATAGTTCATAAACATAATAATAGTCAGTATATTCGTGAACACCCTGTAGTAACCGGGCAATACAATTTATATAAACCATTACTAGGTACTTTAATAGTATTTTAATGAATGAATCACAATAACTTTGTCTTACAACAAGGTGGTAGTATACTACGAGTATTATAAACATAATAACAGTCAGTATATTCGTGAACATCCTGTAGTAACCGGGCAATACAATTTATATAAACCATTACTAGGTACTTAAATAGTATTTTAATGAATGAATCACAATAACTTTGTCTTACAACAAGGTGGTAGTATACTACGAGTATTAGGAAACCATTTTAAAATCTCTTCTAAATAAGATTTTTCGTGAAACTATCACAACTTTCCCGGTTTTATTATATAAAAAAAATTTACACCGAATTTTGTAGTTTGTGTGCACAGCATTTCAGTATTTTAAGACGATGACATAGTGAAATATATAGACTGTGGTATTGCTGTGTAGTATCATTCATTTCTATAGGTACTCGTAGTTAGATGCATTAGGCTTAATTTCAATGTAGGTAGTAGTTGCTAAGAGCTAGTAGGCAAGATTAGGGTCTAAAACAACTATTATCTCTTTCTGGTCAATTGCAACATCTTGCATTAATGTGCCCCAGTTATAAGAGCTTATGTAAACTTGGACCATTCTATGGTCAAACAAACATGTATCCTAGATGCCTAATACGTTTCATGGATGCTATAATAGTCATATTCGCCTACGCTATGGTTAAACCACACTTGTTCAGGAAGACAATATTAACATATAATAATCTCAGCAGTGGGAGGTAACACCTTACACTTCTATTCCCTTTTATGTGGGTGCTTTGTATAATAATAGTAGAAAACGAAAAATATGTCGCGTAATTCCGCAAGAAAAAATGCAGATGCAGCCCAGTGACACACCTTGCACCAGCACCCGGTGCTGAGATTGGCACGGTCTAACAACTCCTGAGGATGCTCCGTGTGTGGGCGAAACACGTGTAGAGTAGTCGGTGAAGGTGCAAGGTGTGTCACTGGGCTGCATCTGCATTTTTTCTTGCGGAATTACGCGACATATTTTTCGTTTTCTACTAAGATATGGATTTCCGCCAAGTAACGCCTGATTCTATCAAATTGTATAATAATGTTTGTATTTAAATTTATTTTATCAATATAAGCTACTTACGTGTTATACGACAGTGAATAGTTTTTACCATGTATTTTTATTAGTATTCTTTTTAAAGAGGAAAATTTATTTATTTATTTATCAATTAAATTGTGAACATGCTGACTTACAGTAATCCCAAAACGCCAGTATGTTATAATTATTATAAAGACAAATTAATTATGGTCAGTTTAAAAGTACAAAATGAAATAGATCATAATAATAAAAAACATATTAATTAAGATGTCAATAGTAAACTAAACATACATAATACTAAAACTGCAAATGTCAATAATATTACATTTGCAGATTTAGTATTATGTACTCTCTGACATTGTAGCTTTCAACCGTATAGACAATTTTAATACGTTTTTTTGGATGACTCTTAGCCTTCATCATACTTGATGGACTGAATATGGAAGCGAGCCTCTCCCGGAATCAATCACTGAAGAACTGACTATCTTATCTCTAACTACCGAAACACAACAAAGCTGAAAACATTGTTGTTATGGCGTCAGACTTAGATAATATGGTGGTAGCTAGCCAATAGTCCTACCACCCATTTGAACCAATGGAACGAATCACTGAATTGAAAAATATATTATAATTCATTCAGCTAAACGTCTCATCGATTCTTTCTTTAGCATTTCTAAGCAAAGTTTATAAAGTGATATCGGCTAAAATAATATCAATAAGACGAAACGCAGAACAAACAACAATATTTTTATTAAGTAATTCGTCCCATTGTGACGAACGTGTGGTGGGACTACTGAAAGATATTGCCTAGTCAACCCAGATAAGTTATGTATCATGATAGATCAAAAGCAAAATACTTAAAGATATTAAAAAACACGATTAATGGTCTATGTAAGTAAAACAGACAGTACCTACATACCTTTATATATAAGCATTTTTGTTTTTACTTTGCCGGAGAAAAAGAAATTGCTATTTAAATCGGTTATAAGGAAGAACCTTCTGGAACTGGAACAGCGTTGCACCTGACGTTAAGTGACGATAAACGCCCTTCACCCGGAATCCTGTAAAACTCTATTTTTGGTACCGCCGACAAGCGTTTGTTAAAATTTGATATTATAAATATATATATATATATATATATAATATATTTCCATACAATCACACCAATTATCTAGCCCACGTTAAGTATCATGAAGAACTTGTGTTATGGATACTAGATAACGGATAAACATACTTATATACTTTTTTTTTTTGTAAATACATACATAATATATTAAACATCCATAATTAAACATCCAGACCAAGACAAATAGACATGTTCATGCACACAAATATTTGTCTTGTCCGGGGATCGAACCCGGGACCTCTGGCGCAGAAGTTGGGGTTAGTACCCCTGCGCCAAACAGGTCGTCAACGAATAATTAATCAAAAATCTACTGGAAGCTATACATTTTTAATTCTTTATTTTGCAATGCTATTTTTGTGTGATAAATATTAAACAAGAAAATATACTAGAAAAAAGCAACTAGTCTCATGTCGCCCTGACGGGATTCGAACCCGCATTAATTAATAATATTTTTATCGATATCATGTTCAAGTTGGTAAGATACTTCACTATTCTTTTGATTTTTTCAGTTTATGTTGGTAGTACGATTTTATTTATTAGGGTGGTAGAATCTTACTTACTCTTTGGAGTGTTTAATATGGATGGGTAAATTTCAAGAAAAAAATTATTAATTGAAACATTTAGAATTTTCATTTTGGAAATATATTAGTTTGGAGTGTTTATTTTTGCAATTTCATTTGGCATTGAACCCTATCAAAGCTTATTTTCGCAGCAAAATTGCGAATAGTCATAATTTGTCCGAATCTATTCTATCTCTATCCTACAATTTGTTTCTTGGATGCTTAGTTTGAGTACTTAGATCTTTGTTACAAAATCACACAAACACGGCTGAACGATTGATTTGGATAAAATTTGTCACTCAAAACTGAAATATTTCAATCCGTTTTGTGGTTTAAGACATTTATTCTCATAAGAATTAATACATTCACTTACAATGAGAAATACATTTAAGAAACAAAAAACAAATAAGAATACAACGGTCACCGAACGTGCCAGGCAATGAATATTACAAAGTTAAAACATACTTATTTACTAACAATAATGTGAGTAAGTTGATTATTACAAATAACAGGCAGGACTGACTATTCACGATGCAAGAAACAACAACAAAGCCGGCCAACAGATACACGGATCTAAAGAAGATCGGCTAGATGCGGTTGCTTGACAGACGTTTTAGAGTTATTTTTATGATTTCAATGTTTATGTACTTATTAAAATCATAATTATAATTTGCTTTTTATAGATATATTCTTTTTAATTTTTTTTTTATTACTTATTATTCTTATTTGTAATTTTTATAAGTTATTATTTATACAATTCGGTTTAATTTTTAATTTTTAATTTGTAAATATCTTTATGTACACATCACTTACATAGATGCAATTTATTGTTTATGATTTTGTAAATGTTTTTAATTTTTTTTTAAATGATATCATACTTTTGGCTTCTTTGATATCTTTAGGAATTTTATTGTAAAGTTGTGCGCTTTCGAATGTTATATTTTTTTTTCCGTAATTAGTTCTTGGTGGTCGAAGAATTAAATTATTAGCACTTCTTAAGATTTTTGTTTGTATAGTTTTTTTGAGAGTAAAAGTTATATTTGTATGGATATATTTATTAAGAATTTTACGTATTAATATGCAAGAATAGTATTTGTAAGTTTGCTCTATGTTTAAAATTTTAGTATCTTTATATATTTTTGCTGTGGGTGTGAGGAAATCATAATGAAATAGTATTTTAATCAATTTGTTTTGTGCAATTTGGACAATATTGAGGTTCGTTCTGGCAGCTGATCCCCAAATTTCTACTAGGTAGTCAATGTGTGGCTTAGCTAAGGTATTGTAGATAGTGTACCGGACTTGTTGTGGCAGGCAGCGAACTATACCACGTAGTGCTCCAGTAAGTGACATTAGTTTTTGTTTTATATTAGTTAGATGATCTTTCCAAGTTAATCGGTTATCTATAGTTAGGCCCAAATACTGTTCCTTGTTTACTCTGTTGATTACAATATCGTTGATTTTTAAAGGTATGAGATCAGGTAGTTTTTTATTCTTAGCTGCAAAGATCACATACTTTGTTTTGGCTACGTTTATTGTTAAAAGATTTGAGCTAAACCACATATTAAGAAGATTTAAATCACTTTGTGCGTCTTGATTAATTGATTCGACATCATTACCAAAATAAAATAGGCTGGTATCATCAGCATATAATGAAAGATCTCCTTTTAGTTCTAGTGTGCTTATATTGTTTATATAAATCAGGAAGAGCAAAGGTCCCAGAATTGAGCCTTGAGGGACTCCGTACGTTATCAGTTTAGGGGTGCTTTTATATTCCGACAGTTTGACTATCTGATAACGATCAGAGAGGTATGATTTAAGAAGTTTATGAGCTGTTCCTGTAATGCCTATGTCGTTAAGTTTATTTAAAAGAATATTGTGGCAGACTGTATCGAACGCTTTTTTTAAATCGATAAAAACACCAATGGCAACTTTCTTATCATCTAAACTATTTTTCAATTTGGTAACAAGATCTATAGTAGCTGACAACGTATTTGATTTGGGCCTAAAACCATATTGCTTTTGGTAAAGAAAATTAAGGGAATCAATATAAGTTTCAAGTCGATTGTAAATTACTTTCTCGAAAATCTTGGACACTACAGGAAGCACGGATATGGGTCGATAATTGTTGGGATCAGTTCTCTTTCCCGATTTATAAATTGGTATAACTTTAGCTATTTTTAAATT
Organism: Chrysoteuchia culmella; assembly: GCA_910589605.1. Lineage (NCBI taxonomy): Eukaryota > Metazoa > Arthropoda > Insecta > Lepidoptera > Crambidae > Chrysoteuchia > Chrysoteuchia culmella. Next base: position 15,640,359 of record OU342642.1, on the reverse strand, counting down.
AGCGGGGAATATTCCTTGATCTAAGCAATTATTTATGCATCGAGTTAGTTCGGGAGCTATTAGGGTTTTTATGCATTTGATTGATTTAGTATTGACATTATCGATGCCTGAACTACTATTTGGATCTAAGTTGTCGATAATTTTAATAATTTCGTCTGCCGTAGCCGGTTTCATTGTCGTTAGGCTTATGATGTTGTCTTTAATTCTTGCATTAGTGAAGGTCCTATTATTGTGGTATTGAGGAGGAATGTTTTGTGCTAGTTCTTCCCCAACTGTCGAGAAAAAATTGTTGAAGCATTCGCAGATTTCTTTTGTATCAGTAATCAAAGTTCCTTCTTTTAGTAATTTAGATGGTATTGTAGTTTCTGTGTATCTATTATTACTGAGGTTATTTATTAGTTTCCACGTCTTATAACGTTTTGAAACATTTTATCGTTTATTTTTTATTTTCATTTCATTGAAATGCACTGTTACATACTCTTTGACTATATTGACAGCGATTTTTTTATTGATTTTTAATAAGAGAACTTTTATAAGCAAATTAATGTCATTATTATTCCTTTATCACGACAAATCGGGGTTTATTCCAAATATTTCGTTAAAATAATTGATTAAACAATCCGAAAAAATACGTACGGTGTTAGAAATTGAAAAATCTCGAAATGGTTTTCGATTTAAGGTACCTTGTTGTAAATGAAATCATGGCAATTTAGTTATGCTTAATTTTTTATTTACCTTTTCTGTTTTCGTATCAAGTTTCTACAATTGGAATACTGTGCTTGATAAGTTTCGACGGCATTTTCAAAGCAAAGTTAATAGTTATGTTTTTATAGTCAGACACGAAACATCAAATAAATATTTATAAAAAAATGTATTTCTGTTTTAAATTATCGCGATTGTATTCCTGCAAATCTAGTATTTTAATCATTGATATCGTGCTTGGACGAATTAACCTCGTCCAAGATATCGTGATATTGATTTAAAAATATGAAAATACTAGAAAAAAATCCACCCATCTCACAAGATTCCCAGACGTGATTCAAACCCCTTTGAATGTCCGATCCACGACTTTTCCATTTGAGCTACCGGATCTTATGACTCTGCCTTGTTTGAGGCTAGATGGTTTTATGTTTAACTAGCGGCCGCCCGCGGATTCACCCGCGTGGTTCCCGTTCCCGTGGATATATCGGGATACAAAGTAGCCTATGTATAAAGCCAGGCTATCTTCGACCAATTTTGTGTGCTAAATTTCATCCAAATCGGTTCAGTAGCTTTTGCGGGAAAAAGTAACAAACAAACTGACATACTTTCGCATTTATAATATTAGTAGGATGTTCCAAATGTTTATTATTAGACATCGTTATATAAGAATAACTCTTTCGATATCGCCATGCTATTAGTATAAAAGTTTTGTTCCAATATGCGTATTTTTATAGTTTCACAACACAAGTTCTAATTAAACGAGTACGTACGTACGTGCAGAAAATACGTCCTTTATTGAAAACTAACCCGTAGTAAATTGAATACGAAAGAACAAAGAAATTTTCCGTTTCTGGTTTAGTAATTCATATAAAATAATACGATGTAAACAACCGAATTACGCATAAAAATTTTAATTTTAAATCTGCACCAATTCAATGAATTGTTTTTGTAACATTCCTGTACTATTGTTTTCAGTGTTCACACTAGTTAGAAGCCGTGGGAAATAGTGGATATCTACCTAAAATCTATTTCCTTTTGGCATTCTCTTCACCTGCGTCGGTTATCTCGATTAAATTATTTCCTCTAAATACGTGTAATTAACGGATTTAGTTTACGTTGAGTTACAACGAAGACGCGGTAAGTAACTTAGCTAATTTACAAAAAATAATACATTATGGTACAAGTGTGTAATGTTGGTGATTACCGCTGAGGCGCCATTGAGAGAGCCGAGGAAGGTAATCATCAATACACACGTGTATCATACGACGTTTTTCAACACACTTTTTTTTTAATAGATACAAAAAGTTTATTTAGATAAACAATTAGTGAATGTGCAGTAAGTAAAATATAATTAACTGTTTTTGATGGCAAAGCGGTCTCATCAAATAGATTATTTACTTAAACACTTTCATTTTGAATTGTTATTTGAGATGGTTCATTATTCGTGTAGGTAGGTGAAATCCAATCATTGGATGTACTTGGTATTTCGCCATTAGGACGCACCTCAGAATCAAGTCTAATTCTTTTTGTGATTTTTGTACAAATTTCCTTCTTGTTTTGTATGGAATCTTCTACGTATGATTCTGCTACATAACTAGATCGCCACCCACCATGACGCTTCAAAGTCATTATATCAGCTCCTGAATTAGAAAGCAAAGTAGCTGAAGTTCTGCTGAAACTTTGTCCAGTGTAGCTCTCAGTATCTGCTAAACCTAAAAACTTTGCGATTTCTTTAGGCATAGAACCAAATTTGTTTATACATGTCAGTTTTTTCTTTTGGTGAACGCAAACTTTCATACTTCTTAACTATTTCATAGAATGGACCGTGTATGGTGAATGACCTCGGTATCTTATTTTTCGTGATAGGTATCTTCACTAAAAGCATCTGGCCATGGTTCTCTATGTCTTTTACAGTTATATTTGTTAATTCTTGTATCCTACATGCACCAGTTACACCAAATATTAAAGCAACCTAAAAATAAAACAATAATTAAGTTCAACACACAACACAGGCTGAAGTCGCGTAGATATTTATAATTAATTTAACTAACCTTAGTAGCCAGATATTGGTTATCTGGAGCATCTTTTAAGTTTTCAACAACGTCAGACGATAAAATCTTTGATTTTTTGCTTCTAAATCCATCGGATAGTCTCTTTAAATAAGCTGACAAATTAGAGTATGTTTTTAAGTCCACTCCATTCTTTGTTCGGACTGTACCTTTTAACATTGAGTAGTTATATACACCACAAAGAGCTAGGTTTGTACTTCGAAGATAATAAAATTCTTTAAAGTATGCCATAAACACATTTTCTGAAAAAATACTGCGTTTTGCCATTGTATGAAATTTTGGTACGTTAATAGATATTTTTCCATGGAGTTTTCCGGTGGTAAACATTCCATAACGTTAATGTCTTCACATCTTATACCTATCGGGCGGTGTACAACATAAATAATTTTCTTCATAACTAGTACTTGCAGACATTTTAATTAATAAATAACTATAATTTCAACAGTGAAAACGAGTAAGTAGTGAATTTTTTTTCGCAATGGCGGGAAAAATTTGTTAGTTTTCCTATGCGCGCGCATCAACGGCCATAGACTAAAATAATGAGGTTTATTTTTTTGGTTTGTCGCGGATAGGGTACAAAATGGGCAGTTTAAAGTTTTTACAGATATTTGAGTAAAAGTTTTGTTTATTAAACACGTACTTACAAGTTGAAATTATCTATTTAAATACGAAGTGCATGAAATGAGCAAGCAATAGGTATATTAATTTATTTTTACTATTGAACACGATCTTTTTGGTATCGAAACTTTTTTAAGAACAAAGCAACTTGTATGTGGACTCAACAAATAAAATAAAAAAAATCTATAACTCACTTGTGAATGTGTAATGAAAAAGTCACAGTTTGATTATAGGTGTCATTATGTGCCTAATTGCAGTGAAATTATAGCCACTTTATGAGCAAGTGTGTTTAAAAAAACATTTAACTTCATCATTTCGCGATAAAAGGTAGTTTATACAAGTTTTAATCTTTCGACGAAAATTTATTAAAATTGGTGGTGCAGTGTTTCAAGAGTGAAAAAGTAACAGACAGATTTACTTTTGCATGTAGGTATGATATTATTGTGAATGTATGGGTTATTTATCTATCAAAAATATAGACGAAGAAGGCTTTGATTTATTGTTTTTTTCTTAATATTTTTACTGGGATAAAAGTATTCTATGTTTTAATCCAGGCTATCTAAGTTTGTGTATCTATATCTGTGGCAAATTTCATTCAAATCCGTTCAGTATTTTTAGCGTGAAAGAGTAACAAACAACAAAAAAATAAATAAATAAACAAACAAACAAACTGACATACTTTCGCAATTATAATATTATTAGGATCTTTTATCCTAACTTACTACGATCAAAATCAAAAATCAAAATCAATATCATTTATTCAGTCTAGGCTGTTACAAGCACTTATGAACGTCAAAGAAGCTACGCCATCGGTTCACAAACCCTACGGCGGGAGACCTTTTAACGAGAAGAACCGGCAAGAAACTCGTCAAGGGCTGTTTTTTTCTCCCTGTTTTATTTCATACAGAGTCGTCAAATTGAAAAGTGACCTTAACATATCAGTAAGGTCAATTTCCATCACAAAAGGAAAATACTAATGAAAATATTACATTTTATGGTTATTGTAAACGTAAACAATTTTTAACTGGCAAAGAAAGACTTGTCTATCATACATTACAACATTTCCCGCACCACAAGACTACTACACTGCAAGTTGTGAGGCACATACAGGTCAGTATCAATTTATTTTAGATAAAAATACTCGCTAATCACTACCTAAATAATCAGCACTAGTATGAATAGATAAGATATAAAATCACTATTATATATAACACTTCGCGACCGCAACACACAAAGGTGTTTTGTGTTGTTGTTGTGTGCAAGAAAAGAGTTTCTTGCTTTGCTTCGTCAACAAAACAAAATGCAGATGAGAGGAACATCAGGAATACATCGAGCTACGTGAAGCGAAAGCTTTTGACAGATCGCGACTGACTGAACAGCGATAATGGGACGATGGCGATGTTTGAAAGAATATTTTATTTTATTATAATCATTGCTTCACTTAATAGATGATTGAACTGTTGTTAGATGTATGTACTACGCATTATTGAAGACGAAAGCACAAAAGTCCAATTTTAACAAAATCGAATGTACTTTTTCTAGTATAAAAATCATTTGTTCATCTGCAATGGCTATTTAGATCAAGTATATTTTTGTACAGACAACAGCCCATCGAGTTTAACAATGCAAACACTTTTTTTAATCTATAAGGAAGCGCTCAAATTAAACAACTTCTATAAAAATCTATGATTGTAGGCCACCAGCTAGTATAATAACGCGGCATTGTTAATGACGTCAATAAAACAATGTTTATTTGATGAATTATTTTATTTTATTTTTGCTTTGGTGACCATTTCGCCATTTGAACGTTTAAAATGTTTAACTACCTACATCATAAAAAAAAACTATAGCCTCACTAGCCATTTCGATGACATAACTGCCCTTATAATTTTTAATGATTCTATTAAGCAAGTGAATGATACTTTCACATTGCTAAACACTAAAGCTATTACTAACTGTCAATTCACAATTTTACAATCATGTGCAATCGTTGTGTAACTGTCCCTAGGCTGTGTAAGTTGTGGTGTTGCCAATATTTTGGTTATTGAATAACGGCAGCATTAGCTTGAGGCAATTCTATCCCCCGCTCGCTCTTACCCGAATGCAATAATCGTATATTGACAGCTCAATTACCAATAGCAAAACTAGAGAAACCAGCGAGTTGACACGTACAGCTTCCGAAGGATTCGGGCTACTAAGAGTCACTAGCGAACCTAGCGGCAGGAGACGAAAGATTTCGCTGCTATAATGAAAGCTATAGAAAGCCAACAAATAAAATTGTCATCCCATTGCGTTATGGCCGCTACCAGAGAGCCGCTTAACGCTGTTTAAGGTTGCTTAGTAAATTTATGAAAAACGTTAAGGGTTTTTGTCTAGTTTCTAAAGTCTTAAGACGCTATACGGAAAATGTATGTTCTTTTTGATAATTACTTGATGGTTAGAGAAGTTACATATCTGGTAATAAGATATACATTTCTTCATACTTTATCTTGATTTGTAATGTAACAGAAACACGATTTTATTTTTTGCCTTCACGCTTTTTCTTTTCGAAATTACCCCTTAAAAATATGAAAATTCAAGATTATTCTCCAGTGGGGTCACTTAAAGGTATTATTGGAAATTGGTTTAATTAGTGGACACCAACAATATTTAACATCGTACAGTTTCATTTTGTTTTTAATCGTTATAGGTAGTTATTTACCACGAAGTGATTTCGTTGTGTTTTCACCTAATCTGCAAAATCTGTCTCACTCCCGCGTGCGTCCTTTTCATTACTATTATTATTGTAGCGCTTTAATCAATAATCCCGGGTTTGAATCTTATTGGGGATAAATTGAAGTAATCTGTTTGGTTGGCTATTTGATCTAAGTTTATCCCCATAACAACATTATTTTTAGCGTTGAAGATTTCTAATAGTTAAGAGAAAGATAGCCAGTTAATTTGGTTAAGGATTTCAGGAGCAGCGCGATTCATAAACGATGAGAAGCTTAGCGCCGTTGACGATTTAAAAAAGTTCACATATAGAATTATAAAGGGGAAACAACGTGAAGATACGAATAATATTTCGCAAGTATTTGTGCTTGCTACAGTTGTCGTTTGAAGAAATTGATTAACCATTATGAGAATTATGTGTAAGCCTTAGAAATCAATTACCTATATTTATTTATGCATCTTTTTATAACCTTTTTGTACCTAATAAGTAATACAAATATAGTGTAATATGATCAATACGCTTGAGCATAAAAGTCTACAAATTGGTATTCGTAGAAATGTGAATGCTAAACCAAAAATGCTTTCAGTAATCTACATGCTTTACGTTACGTGCTACATGCTTGTACATGCTCATGACGTAAATGCTTTTATTAGATATAAAAGCATTTACATCGTTATTTAGGTCATCGATTTTTGTGACACTTCACTCTTGCTAATAAATGTAATCTTTAAAGTATAGCTTTACAGGTTTAAGGCGCTATACGACTTAATCAAAATAATAATGAGAGAAAAGGACGCGCGCGGAAACGAGACCGATTTTGCAGTTTGGGCGAAAAAGCCACGAAATCATTTCGTAGTACCTAAACAACTATAGTGCATAAAGTGAAATGCATCTACACGATCCTAAATATTATTGGTGTCTACTAATTAAACCAATTGCCAATAATAGGTATATGTAATGTGTAACCGCATTTGAGAATAATCTTGAATTTTCGAACTTTAAGGGGTACTTTCGAAAAGTAAAAGTATCGTGGCAAAATCCTAAAATCGTGTTTCTGATTCATTAAAATCTAATGATCTTCTGATTTATTAATCAGGTTTTAGTTTTAGGGTCATTGTTCTAGTATATATATCTTTTTTAATATTGCCCATAATATATAAATCTAAATAAAGGAATGAAGAAATGTATATCTTCCTAACCATCCTACAGTATTATATAAAAAAATACAGACTTTTTTCGTATAGCGTCTTAAATTATATGGTCCAATCCAACTATAAACTTTTAAAGATTTTTATTCTTGCAGTGCTTTAAGTTTTTGTCGACCGAAGCAAATATACGTTTTCTACTTAATGCTTACATATTTTATAAGGTGTTTTGCTTAATAAAATATTCGAAAAGCATAAAATAAAACCCAACCTACTTAAATGACAACGTAACCACTGTTTTAGCTTTGTCATCCATAATGGCACGTCACGTTCAAAAATATGTTGGAATAGGATTAAAAAAAGAATACTATCAATTCACCAACTGTCGATTATAAACTAGTACTTAATAATTCCATGGTACTAACATCCAGTCGCTTTCAACTCGAAACAAACGACTGAAACTCATTGACATTTAAATGACGTAGCGTTAATCAGCCGGAATCAGTTGGTGAACTTGGGAAACTAATAAGTTTAATATAGTTTTATAGGTAATCGATTCCATTCTACGTCACCTGTTTGAACCTTTCGTGACAAAACATAGTTATTGAATCAATCAAAAACGTATCGTATGTTGCTAGTAGATTGAGCTTGAAAAGGCCACGTACGTACCATGTCCAATGCCAAAACAGCGTACGCGGAACCAATGCTGAATGTCTGGCCAACCTCGCTCATAATCGGAACAGACCAAGACAAATTTATTATTTTCCTAATCTTTATCTCAGTAATTGAGCAAAGAAATTGTTTTTAAATAATGGTAGTATTCAGGATGTGTGCAGCGAATTGCAAAGTATATTTATGTAACAAGCACCAATTGTAAAATATAATATCTAATTCTCTCATTTCTCTCTTGCTGGCACAGACCTACATCGAGATAGATGGTAAAAGTGTACCTACCTTGCGTGTAAGAAGTTTGATCCACGGTCAAAGTTTTCCGACCTAAGTCAGTGCGCTTGAGACCATTGCCATGAATCACTCACAAACATGCGTCACTCACAAACGAAAATGGTTAATTTTGCTGTGCTTTCTTGCAAGAGCTTGTCAATAACTTTTCCCATCACAAAAACTCGCTCGTGACATCATCGTAAGTACGTAAAATTCGACACGCTAGGTTCTCACACAGTTTAAAGCGCTATTTTCGTCTATCTCGAGGTCTGTGCTTGCTGGACTAAGATTGCATGTGAATAGTAATAACCTATCAAGGGAAGACTGGATTAAAAAAAACGAATGTATGGGGATGATGGGCTGGAAAACCTGCCACTATTGCTCCGGACAACATCATACACCCAACCAATGCCAGTTGTGGCATCGTTGAGGTGTGACCATGAGAGTGCTTAAACATTTCACTTTCAACCTGCACCTGTGATGATCTGCCAACTCCGTAGGTGTGAGGGTAGGTATGTATTTGTGGTATTATTAGCACGTAACCGCCTCTGTGGTCTAGTGGCACAACCACCGTTATTAGACCCAGGGGTTCGATTGCCAGCGGGGTACATATTGTATTCTGTTTGGTTGGTGGTAGGACATGTCCACAACAGATTCTAAGTCCGTCTAATCACTGAATTACCCATTTGGCCTCTGAAACAGGCATAGTTTCAAAAGTACCAAAAGATTATTTATTGTCTTATTTTATTTTAATTTATTGCTGGTTTATATAACGAAACCCCTAGAAACTAAGGAAATGAAATACTTTGGGAAAGTATTTTATTATTCAGGTACGGTTTTGATTCAATTATATACTCAAGTTATCGTTAAATCCGTATGTATCATTTACAACAAGTTCATAATAACAAAACGAACTTAGCACTTAAAATTTAATAAGTAAGTCAATGCAAGTCGCTTAAAACATTATATTTACGTCACTTTTGAGAGTGTGGATAATTACGCATTGTTTTTGGTTACTACACAATTGTTATTAACTCTAATGTGGTCTTATGTAGATTATGGATAGATAACGTGTTCTTATGTAGATTACGGGTAACCACATGTTTAATATGTCCAAGTATTGCGCAAACTAATTATAGGTTCACACCTTGCAACGTCGGGAAATGGAAAATTAATTTTAAAATTATGTAGCGGTTTCTAGACTTTTTTCTTTTTTGCCTTTAAATACGACATAGTCTCCTCGAATATTTGAAGAAAGAAAGAATCAGATGGGTTCTTCATTTAATATATTAAAAGAAAATATGGTCGAAGTGTTGATTTTTTAAAGTCAAAATTGAAATTAACCAGAATTTTGATCACAAATGTCTCTGAACCTTGGTTATAACAGACTTAAACACCAATGACTCAAGAGCAAAAGAATATTGCATTCTCATACAAACTTATTTTTGAACTTGAGGGCTGGTGCAGCGGGTATAATATTAAAGAAAGTTCCAAAACTTAATTTTCTCTTCGACAATATTTCACTATCGAAAAATACGTATTTTGTAACTTTGAAACTTTCATAATACCGGGCAGTAAGTTTTTATTTTAAGAAAATTTAAAATAAGTTGGTTCAAATTAATATTTTGGGGACTTTTGCCTAAATATCAAAATAGGGTTTATGCCTACATAGACTCAATTCCTATTGTGGTGTGGTATCCTCTTTATTTTATTTTAACTATAATATCGGATACACGTTGATATCTCGCTGGAGTTAATCCTAGCTAATAGCGTGTATATGTGAGCTTTAATTAAGGATTAAGATCTCTATGAATATTAAATGAAGCAATCTCTCTATGCATGGGCCGTCGGTGTGTTTGTCTCCAATAAATGATTGAATAAAGGTCATGCGTAGTGTTTCTGGGATTGAAGTAGCGAAAATGTCCTTACTTGCAAAAATGTGAGAGTTTACTGCGGATTTCCACTAAGTACATTTTAAGAAATAAAAATGAGAGAGAGTAAAAATCTTTTTGGTGCTTTTTATGTACCTATTACGTATTATGAAAAATCAATCAATCGATAAAAACGTATGGTTTTTATCGATTGATTTTTCATAAGCTAAAAAAGGATTTTCTCAAATGAGATTTCTAGAAAAAAAATTTTTTTGGAGATTTTTTTTTATTTTAATTTTCATACCGATTGATTAGATTCATTATTATTTTCCATGAGAGAAAAAGTAAATGTTAAGCTGAAACGCTTAAGTGCGCGCCTTGGCTGCTTTTATATCAAGTTCCTTGAGCACTAATTGAAGTAGGTATCCAACTTTGTTAGGAGTAATAGCTTTACAATGAGCAGAAAAATCTAGGAAAAGATCTATTTGCTTAAACTATGCTAACAACTTGATATTACCTTGTAAATAGTTACGGAATTGCTCATAATAAAACAATTAAAACCGTTTTTACCGTTTCCGTTTACACGTATGATTGTGCAACTAAACATACCTTTCGAATAATTCACAAAGGCGAAGCACAGTCGTAAGTTAAAACTATAAAGACTTGGATTCGGGTTTTCCTGAGGCTGAGCTATTTCTGTTTCTTTCCTGCTCGTGTAGAGGTAAATGTGCGGGTTGTGCGTCTCTGTCTGGCTTGGGAGGCTTGCGCGGAAAGAGAATGTGGGTAACGAACGACCTTTCGTTGGTACGGGTAAGCAAGCAGTGCGACCCGTGCGTTCGTCGGGAGAGGTTCTGTTGACGGCTGTGTCGACATCGCGACCACATGACAGCCTGAAAAAATTACGTAAATATTACAACACTCACGCATTGATTATGAAACGTCTGTAACTGTTCAGCCGCAGCACTGATACCGTTCAGGATAGTTGTGAACCAACAATCTGTGTAAGTAAAGTGTGGAACAGATCCTGGTTTGAATTGTGTGAATCCTGTTTGACCCTAGTGATTTTATTTTATTACATCTAATCCTGCTCCTGTTTCGTGGTGTTCACTTAATTCTTCAGCCCTGTGTTTTGTTGTGATTTATTTCTGATTGGATTGTCACTTGTTTTTGGTAAGTGTCCCTTTATTTTCTTCCCTTTCATTTTGTTGCATGTTTTTTGGTTAGATTTTCGGGTAAAACACTGCCAAAAACGATTTACTACTAATCCCAGCCCAGCAGCAATCTATTTAAAAGTGCTAGGGATTAGCAAATAGCGTTTTTTATAAGTTTCTAAAGTATAGTGTTTACTATTAAGATATAGTGATTGCACTGAGCGTAAATGGCAGAAGCTTTACCGCAATTCGCATTGGCGTATTATTTTGTTTTGTATTGTTTAATTTCATCACATTTTGGTTCACTTTAGTATCTATCCATATTTTTTCAGCCATGAGTTGTAAACATTGCTGTTGACGTGCTGTCAGATATTGGACAAAAGTGCTAATAAAAACATTGCTGACAGTGATGTAACTTGAAATTTTACTTTTGTTTCAATCTATTTGTAATTGTGTCACTGGTACCGTCTGACTACTCTAACCTTTGCTCTAACTACTACATTAATAATATTATCTAGCTAGACAATCAGACACCTCTAAATTAATTGTTATAAATATTTCATTATAATATTTACCATAATGGTATGTGTAAATTAAATGTAATATGTTTTCCTAGTGGTTTCCAATAAAAAAATCGACCAAATAACAATAAAGAGAGTACATTAACAATTTAAGCTACTTATGTAATTAAGTCTCAGTTTCTATTTTTTATAACGTTATCGGTGGATTACAAACACAACAAATGTAGATTAAAATAAACAAACAATTCCATCTTTCCCTAATAAAAAAACAAAAGGAATCCCCGTAAAGCCCAATTTTCAGAAATCATCACATTTAAGCTAATAATTTTCCAGTTTTTCTCTAGCTTTTCTTTGACCAGCGTTATCCGCCAATGTCATAATGAAAGGGGACGGAAAAGGGGTACCTTGATAATTAAATGGAACAATTAACACGATGTTTTTTCTTTAAATAGGGGGGGATAAAAGAGTATCTTTTTAATTGTAAACGTTCATTTGAAAAATACACAAAAGTATGTAGTATTCGAATGTGAGTTATGTTAATGAAGGTCGCTTGGTGGTTACTAGCTTAATTATTTTATTGAATTAATTTAATAATTATGAATTTGTTTATCATAATATTTCATAGACGATCTATATATATAGGTGCACAGCCTCTTTAGTTAATTTTTTATGGTTATTTTAGGTAATGTTGCTATTGCATGATTTCTTATTAACCCTAAGCTATTTTCAGATTACACAGATATACTCGTGGGGGACCTAGGTCTCCTAACAATGTATCCTTTACTTTAAAAATAATTGACACATTTATTTTCATAGATAAATGACAGACAAACATTACAGATAATATCACAAATCTAAGTAAACAAGTTTTCTTAAAACTTTAAACAAAAATGTGACATTAGTAGGGTATTATTTAAAAAAAGGACTTTAAAGTAAAAAAAAAATAAAGTCTAATTTCTCGACTCTCGGCTATACAGAGAATACACGAAGCCGCTAGCGCGTAACGTCTGAGATGAATCAAATATTTAAGAAAACATACTTGGTGGGGGACTCTACTTCACCACGAGTAGTGTTATGGGTTATTTTTTATACATAATTACATACATTAATATTGTACGCGAGAATTAATTAAGTAAGACATTTTTATCAACATTATTATCCACTTTAACGTTTTCACTGATGGGGCACTGGCCTTCCTTATGGTTGGATAAAGAGAATGGGCCATGACAAACCACGCGGGCCCAATGCGGATAGGTTTTAACATGAAATATTGTTTCAACATTATTTCAAACCTACTATAATATAATAAATTAAAAAGTATGACAGTTTGTTTGTTTGTTACTATTTCACGCAAAAACTACTGAACGGATTTGGATGAAATTTGATATGTAGGGACTTCAAATGGTGGATTAACACATAGGCTACTTTTTTATCCCGATATTCCCACTGGAACGGGAACCACATGAGTGGCCGCTAGTGAAAACATTAAATATAAAATTTAATAGAAACAAAAATAATTTACAAGTAATCGGACAAAAAATAAACCGGATATACAAAGTGTTAACTGAAACGTAACATGTAACAAAAAACAACAATATTTTAGGAAACTGGTACAAACAGCGAACAGCAATCGTTAGGTACCTATTTATAGACAAATAAATTCAAACGTAATTGAATTCGCCAATTTTATTATAATGTTACGTTGGTATTAATTATATTTATATCGATCGGCTTGAAAAAGTTCAAAGAAGGGTAACCACAATTCCAAGACAGCTCAGGAGCATTGATTAAGAGGAATTATTAAGTTTTCTAGGACTAACAAGCCTAAGAGAGCGAAGAGAGAGAGATGATATGATTGGAACTTATAAAACACTGTTCGGTCACTATGACATCCAAAACCTTGATGGGATGCTTGCGCTCTATCAAAACTTACACTTACGCGGCCACAGCCTCAAGCTAACAAAAACGAGATCCAACAACAACCCGAAAAAGCATGTCTGTAACAACAGAGTAGTGGAACCGTTTAATAAGTTGCCAGAAGACATATTGACAGCCAAAAATTCAAATCAATTCAAGAATAGACTAGATGCTCACATTAACAAACATTCATTATAATATATAAAATAAATAATTCACTGGATACAGGCAATTGTCAGTTGTTTCAACTGCCTGCCTGAATTAACTAATCGTCGTCTCAGCCACATGACACCCACTGCTGGGTATAGGCCTCCCCCAAGGATCTCCACAACGATCGGTCCTGCGCAGTCCGCATCCAGCGGCTTCCCGCGACCTTCACCAGATCGTCGGTCCACCTTGTCGATGGCCTACCCACGGAGCGTCGTCCTGTGCACGGTCGCCATTCCAGAACCTTTCCGCCCCAACGGCCATCGGTTCTTTTCGCTATGTGTTTATTTTCGCCCACTGCCACTTCAGCTGAGCAATCCTTCGAGCGATGTCAGTTACTTTAGTTCTCCTACGGATCTCCTCATTTCTGATTCGATCACGTAGGGAAACGTCGAGCATAGCCCTCTCCATTGCACGCTGGGTGACCTTGAGCTTTCTTATCAGACCCATAGTTAGCGACCACGTTTCACTACCGTAAGTCATCACTGGCAACACACACTGGTCATAGACTTTCGTCTTGAGACATTGCGGTAAGGTGGACGTGAAGATTTTACGGAGCTTCCCGAATGCTGCCCAACCGAGTTGGATTCGACGGGAGATCTCTTTCTCAAAGTTGGACTTACCTAACTGGATTGTCTGTCCAAGGTAAACGTAGTGGTCAACAACTTCGAGCGTAGTGTTCCCAACGTCAACTGTAGTGGGTATGACATGGGAATTCGACATGATTTTTGTCTTATCCATGTTCATCCTAAGACCCACTCTTTGGGACGCACTACGCAGATCTTCGAGCATTGTGTTCAGGTCCTCCAGGGTCTCAGCCATAAGGACTATATCATCGGCAAAACGAAGGTGTGTCAAATACTGGCACATTAATGTTGATGCCGAGTCCTTTCCAGTCCAAGAGCTTAAAGATGTCCTCCAACGCAGCTGTGAACAGTTTCGGAGTAATGACGTCTCCCTGTCTCACACCTCGCTGCAGTTGAATGGGACTTGTGCTCTGGTTCTGCAATCGGACCAACATGGTGGCATGTTCATATAAGTACCTTAACACCTCGATATACCTTTAATCCACTTGGCACCTCTGAAGAGACTGCAGCACCGCCTTGGTCTCTATCGAATCGAAGGCTTTCTCATAGTCCACAAACGCCAAGCAAAGTGGCAGATTATACTCCTCAGTCTACTGTATAACTGCCGCAGCGTATGGATGTGGTCTATGGTGCTAAAGCCTTTTCGGAACCCGGCTTGTTCGGGAGGCTGGAAGTCGTCGAACCTGCGAGCGAGACGATTTGTAATGACTCTCGAAAACAACTTATAGACATAGCTTAGAAGTGAGATGGGTCTGAAGTTCTTCAAACGGGTGTTATCTCCCTTTTTGAAGAACAAAATCACCTCACTTATATTCCATGCCCTCGGCGTTTTGCCCTCGACGATGACGGAATTGAAAAGCTTCTGGAGGACTTTGAGTACCGCCCGCTCTCAGAAGTTCTGTAGTGATTCCGTCATCACCCGCCGCCTTGTTGTTTTTGAGCGGTTTGAGAGCCATACTAATCTCGTACAGGCTGACGTCCGGGATATCTTCGGTGAAGTGTCGGGTAAGCTTGGCTCTAGGGTTTTAGCCTTGCTTTCAACAGGTGTCTGTGTGGAATATAACTGTCCATAGAAACTTTCGATCTCCCTCAGGATTTCAGTTTTAACTAATAATCAGAATTAACTAATAAAAATGAGAATTATAAGTAAATATCAAGGGTAGCGATTCAGTTAAACATTTAAGTAATCATTGTCGTGTTAAATAATCTTATCCTTACGTAGAAATGTCGCAATATCTATTAGAAATAAACAAATACGTATGTACGTAATTAGGATTACGTAGGTAAAGTTATTAGCCCTCTCCGAACCTTCTCGACAAATATCATTACAGAATGTTGACATAACGTACATCAATTAACGCTACGGCTTCAAATTATTAGTTAATTTCTAATTGGGTTGCGATTGTTTTCGAAAATGTCAACACAATTATTATTAAGACTGATTGATTTTCAAAATCGTAGTAGGTATATTTATCAAATAGAGGATGCTATATTACAAAATAATTATGCAAATTAAGTAGTACCGAACTTTTATATGGTTGTTGATCTCTTTATTGAATTAATAATCTTCTTAGATATTCTACTAGAGATGTTACTAATATGTTGTAAACGAACATGCATTTTGAGTTTTTAAGAATTTCGTCAAAAACCGTGTTGGCGTAATTTTTTTTCATTTTAACGCTTGGATAATTCGTAAAGAAATAAATGTTTATTTTACACTATTATTAATCTCTACTTAAAAAAAAAACAAAACTTATCCAAAATTAGGCGCAGACGTAATCATTGCAGTTTTCACCAAAAAACTTTCTATACAATCTACACTTCAACAAAACCATACAACAGTTACAGTAAATTTTAATGTGGTAACAATAAGAAAAAGTTACTGCAGTAGAAACCTTTCTATTCTTCGAGTGTCTAAACTTGTCATATTTCGCAACCGAGCCGCAACATTATGGTGTTGGCTAATCATCGAATCTCTATCATTCACTTTGTCGGCTTACATTTTTACAAGCAACCATTAAAGTAACATCAGCGTTTCGTAATCGTCATCACGATCTTTACAAACCTGCTATTTAGTTTAACGTTTTAAAATAACATGCTTTCTGTTATTAACTACCTACTGGTTTTTGATTTTCTAGTTTGTAGTCATTCGTCATTACATTAAACCTAATTACTTTTTGGAAACGACAGTATCCATACCCGAACTATGGGAACAAGACACAGAATAAATATATGTATGTACTTATTGGAAATTTATACTTATAATTCATACATACTACACCCAGACTATCACCTGTAACCTATAGGAATTGAATTCACGGCGACATGATCAGCAATTAAGTCATCATCGTATAAGACAAAAACTTGAGTTGGGCCATTAGATAGGTCACACATTTTGACAACTTTACTGTCTTTTGCACGGTAGTGGCAAATAATATATACACTCGGGAAGTAATTTGAATTTTTTGAAGCACATTTCAATATGAATTTGAATATGAAAATGTTAAATATGATCTTTTAAAATAGTGTAAAGTCGATTTTTTAATTAAGTTGATCAATTTGACAGGTGCCAATGTCATATTGTAAAAATAATGCTGCTATAAAATGCAGCTATAATGTATAATGATAATATTGAATTTGTGTAGGTGAATGGAATCAATTCTTACTGAACTGTAACTGGTACTGAGCAAATCATTAAGAAAAATAGTTTAGAGTACGATAATTTTTACAAATTGACATTGGCGCCTGCCAAATTACTCTACTGAATAAAACAACGGGTTGGACTAAGGGAGTGCCGGCAGAAGTGTAAAACGCTTAAACGAAACAGCAGGAGCAGGCATACATTTTTGCCGCGCGGTAGAAAGAGAGGGGGATATTACTTAGGGATAGTCTACTCTCCCGCCGTCTTACGAATTTTCGATCAGGTCACGTGTCCTCTAAAAACTCTGATGCACAGAACGCCGCTAAAGAAGTTTTTTACTTAAAAAAACCGACTATATACAACCCTGTCATTGACGCAATTTCGATGTTGTTATTCACAGTACTTCGAGTGCTTTACTGCAATGAATGCTCTGGAGTCAATCTTTAGTAGAGAAATATCAATGAAGTTATTGCACTATTTGCGTAGAAGCGATACAATAGCCATTAAAAATAGAATTTCCTGACATTACTTTCACAGAAGCTTTTTATATTCGGCTACACATTGCCAACTAAAATAGGATGTTACCCCTCAGGAGTTAGATGACAGATTGTCGAAACTATACCGTAAAGAACAAACCTAAGTTTCCAAGAGACAACTGACGTTTTCGACGCGTTTTTGTTTTCGAAGCATCGTTTGAAAATAATGATTCTGGACCTGTATTTATGTGTGTGCGTTATTTAATTACACATGAAGCTGTTTACTGAAGTGTAATGAGTTAGAATCCAACGAATAAATAACGCGCCGTAATAAGTAACGTTTGATGATCCCCGTGAGAGTCGACACAATGCCGACTCATAGCGACATTTCATTAATTTATTCAGAAAGCTTTTTACGACTTGTTGTCAATAATGTGATTTCGATGGAGATTTATTAGGTTGCCCTGTAAAATGTTTTAGTAATACTTTGTCTTTAAAACAAAATAATATTTTATGGAACCTGTTCTTCTACTCTGGTCGTAAATTAAAGATGATAGATAGAGTCGCAAATTATGTTATTTTACAATTGTATTGCTAGAAAGACAATGAATGACCAGTTTATAACAATACTAGTTGCGGCCCGGGGTTTCACCCTCATGGATCATGTTCCGAGTGATATATCGCCTTTTCGGATGAAAAGTGTATAATCTCAAATTTTACAAATTTTACAGGAGAGCATTTTTAAAGTTCAACAGTAGATAAAAATGTACTGAAGGATGTTTCGCAGTTGCTTCTTTTACTAATTAACAGATTCGTCCCTTATCTTAACAAGTAACATTTAAATGAACACAAACTCACAAACAGAGTAATTTAATTTATTTTTTGAAAAATTGTCATTTTAACTTTTGTTAGTTTTGTAGATAACTTTTGTTCAAAGTTAGCTTTTTATTTATATCTTAAAACGTACAATTTGAAGTAACAGGGTTTATTTCAGGGTAACATAAATAAATATTTAAACTATTAAACTTTATTTGTTTATTTACCTTTCCCTTAATGCTTATACTTAACAAGGCACTTCAATATTATCACAAAAATAGGAATATAACAATTTAAGACTTTCATCTTTCTTAATAATCTTAAATTGAACATGGCACAATGAGTATCATTAAATTTTATTAAACAAAACGTTAAGAAATATTAAAACTAAACTACATAAAACGTAAACGCTTGTGATTAGTGCTAATCACAAGCATTTACTAACTACTACATAAGTAAAAAGTAAAAAATAATAATTGGTATGTTACTCTTAGGATCTTCGTCATAAAAATCAAGTCTCATTAAGTGGCACACCTAGCACACGAAGTACTTACATAATTTCTAATTATTCTTAAAACAGTCTTAAGTCTCATAGACAACTGAAAAAATATATTATTTAAATAACAATACTCAGAAATTAAGAACGGGAATATTAAATGTTGTTAAAGATTCTCATAAAATGTGCGATAATAATCTGGAATGGTTTTCTTTTGAACTAAACCCAATAAACCTTTATTTTTTTGTTCTGAATTTTTTATAGGTGCATGGTATATTGATCTATAGGGGTAATTGGCTCTTAGGGCTTTCGAAGTAACGGGTCCAACTTTTATCATTTTGAAGTCTTCTTGGCTGTACGACGTTTTATAAAAAAAACCATCCGCGATTATCTTTTGTAACTTTAATAATTTTCATTTCATTTTCTGTATTTTTTGTGTAATTGCGGCCTAAATCATTCGCAAGAATTTTAAAATCTTTTAATAGTGTGTAATTTAATTCATTGACTTTATAAGCTCTGCTAGTTCTTTTAGCAGTTCGGATAATTAAAACATATTGATCCGGTGTATAAATTGGCCCAGATTTAAGCGCTTTCTTAATGTTCCTCTCAATGACGGAATGCGCCGAATCATTTTCGTTTTGCGTGTGCCCTTTAATGAGGAATTTGTGGGTTATTTAATTTAAATTTTGAATTGTTGCCACAGCATGAATGTACATACTTATTATGAATTTATTTTTTTGCTGACCTGTACAGTTATCGCTGTAAAAAATTATGTCTAGATCCTCATTTGCACTTGCACATAGGGTCTGGATATAATTATAAACGCATGTTGCAATTTCATTAGCTCTCCTATTTCCTTATCCCTCATGCCAGAAGAAACATTCTACATCTTTTGAGTTTAAATTAAAAACAGTAAAATTATAAGCATTAAGTTTGGAAACGTAATAAAAGGTTGAGATTTCGCCTTTTGGACAGGGCATTGACGCTTGCAGGTCATACACTGCAACAATAAGCGATGATTTACTTTGGGCCTCGTTTTTGTCTTTTTCTTTTTCTTCTCGCGATAGTACTTTTTCTTTTAAGTTGTCTTCATGACGTTCTTTCAGTTCTTCTTTCTCATTGGCAAGAGCATTACTATAGGCAGTAGAATCCTCACATGCATCTTTCTTTGGGATAAAAAAGCTAATATTAAATTCCGTATTGAATATTTTATTAAACATGACGTAGTTAATATATTCTGTTTTTCTTCGGTACATAATTTAACGTAATCCTTGTAAATATCAGTAAGATTCCTTCCTCCATCGATGTATTCTCTGCCTGAATTAGCTCGGATATAATGGCTCTCCACTCTAGAAATTGACCTAATAAAGTCCCTGGCAATATTTTTTACTAATTCATCAACGTGATGATGGTGTTTATGTTTGCCTCTCATGTCATCAAGTACAGGCACGGGATTATTTTCATCAAATACCCTATTTTCGATTATCGAGAGGGAGACATCAATAGTATTTATGAAAAACTTTTGGCAGACCCGAACTTTTTCGTTATGGCAGTCGGTAAAGAAAAACTTTAATTGTTTTTTCTGGGTCTAGTGCTTGATTTATATACATACTTCGGTTTTATTTCCTCAATGCTGTGTGAAATAAAATAACGCTTGTGTAACGCATCTGGTAAAGCATAGTATGCATCAAATTTTTTTTTCTCTGCTCTTCCGAAAATATTATTGAGCATTTCTGTCTACATTTTTCTCCACAAGAAGCCTTAACAGATTTTGCACTTACGACTGTTTTTTTAGTATTATAACTTTTACCTGAATGTCTCAATCGTTTTAAGACATTAGTTTTCCACTTGGTTGACTTTCTAAGAAAAGGGTTCTTTCTGCCATATCGACTATACTTATCAACCTATTTAAAAACGTTATGACAATATTACATAAATGTTCCAAGTAATAATATACAAAAACATCAACACCAAAGAAAACAAAATGGAAAAATAACCTGAAATAATAAATTAAAAAGAAGGTAATTTCACAATTAAACCCTAACGTGGCGCAAGGTTTATGATTAAAACTGAATAATTATGAACTTAAACGTACGTCTTGTCATATGTTATCTAAAATAGTCTACAATTCCGGAAATATATTGTTTTACTCGAAAATTTTACACCATATTCATTGTAATTTTATCACGAAAACTATACAATTCCGAAATTATATGATTTCAAAGATAAGAGTATTTCGAATGTTTTGTAATTTTTATGAGAAAAACACGATAAATTTGATATTGTATACTTTTAATGAAATATAACACTTACCTTCGAATTAAAATTTCGTTTTTGAACACTTTTAAAGAGAAATGGCGAGCGGACTGCGCTGATGCCTGAGCAATACTGAAGATTGTACTGTTTTGACGCGAAAGAGATGTAAAATTCGACCAATTTAAAACTAACCAATGCCGCTCCAAGCGGAGATTTGTGGAACTATCTTCTTTTGTCACTATTCTAGAGAAAATATAGGTGGTTCTGAGGATTTCTGTATACTTAGTTATGTTTTGGAAAATTTTCGATATTGTATACTTTTGATCCGAAAAGGCGATATGTTTGTATTTTGATCGTATGTTTTACTTCAGGCTTGAATATATCTATGTGCCAAACATCCAAATCCGTTCAGCCGTTTTCACGTGTTTGGGCAACAAACATAAAAATAAACATCCCAAAAAATAAATAAAAAAACATTCATAATATAAGTAGGATTAATGTTGATTAAAATTGCTTTACTTAAATGTAACTGAATGATAATTGGATTAAATTACTTCCAATGACTAGTGTTCATGTTCCACGACACATATCGAAAGAATGGTCTACATTCCTATGTCCAATAGTGTTCGTACTAATCGCCGTTCCGTCTCATGCACCGCAAATAATAAGCGAGTAGCTACGTGTCTCTAGATCCGCCTCGATTCGTAGTCACTTGTCACTTTGGTATTTCCTAGCGCAAAAATCTAGTACCTATGTGAAATGACTCATTTGCAATAAAAAAGTAAAAAATAAAACTTATGTAGTCGGTGCCAGCCAATGCAAGAAAAATAAAAATATAGTTAATAGAAGTGCAATATTTTATACGTTTTGAAGTCGGTTTTAATTTTTTTTATAAAAAGTTTTTAACATTTATTTACAAGTTAGATATTTTTACAGCTCCAACAGACTATTGATCTGAAAATGTGGTTTCAATTTCAACTCAAAACCTCCACGGGTTCCCGAGATAAACGAAGATGGACAACAAAGTGATCCTATGAGGGTTAAAAAAATAAATATATGGCTGCTTTGGTCTAATTATAGGTACAAGTGCTGGACTGCTTATCTTGAAGACTTTGGTTCGTTTGACATAGGACATAAACATTTTACGGAATATTGAATTGCGTTGATTCGGGTGTCGTTTACCTAAATACGTATTTTTAAAGTAAAGAATTTGTACCTAAATCGAATAACTAGATTAGATCACATTGTGTTGAAAAAAATACATTAAAATACTTCTAAATTTTTGTTCATGGAATGAAAAGTTCCATTTTACTAAAGGTTTTTTAATACTTTTACCAGATCCAACATTGTGGGAAAATGCTACAGATTGTAGCATGAATCAACATAATACCATACTAAAAATCGGTATCTTCCTGAAACAAGAAGAATTTTATACAAATTTTCCACAGTTTCATTAACAAAAGTTCCCATAGATACTTAATTAGAGAGATTGCATAGGAATTCCTTATTGCAGGTAACCTTCAAAGACGTTAGCTATTTAATTAACATTACAAACTATAAAGTATGAATATAACTGTAAACTATAGAGTACGCTTTCTATTGTAACATAGGAAACGAAGGGAAGTTTAATATAGTTCTTATAAATATAGAAAATTTATTTTTAAACTATTCTATAATCTTGAAAAAAAACATATTTTTGCAATTGTTTGCGGATTAAAGTGCACTATATATTTGACAAACTATTTTTTTTTTATGATGTACTTTTATACTATTTTCTTGAATAATAATGTGTTTTTCACGTCTCTAATTCGGGAAATGGAAAAAAATATAAATTTCATAAACTTTATCTACTGTTTCACACCTTTCAAGATAAATTTCACAATGAAAGACTTTAATTCATTTGAAAATACGAATCGTACAAGCTTCTCCGTCCACCCACCCTCTCAAGTTCCGCCACGTGATGGGTGGCAAACCACGTTGCCGCCGTCTTTTGAACTTGATTTATAAGACTTCATGGCGTAATGAACCGTTTCCAAGAAAATATCGGTAAATTTGAAGTCAAACGGAACTTGAAAACGACATTTACTGCAACAGACACAAACAGTTAATTAGCTATTGAAAATCCTTTGTTGAGTTAATCGGTTTGGGTAGTGACTAAGCTTTTTCATACCAAAGGTCATATCGACATTGAGATTAAGAGATCGAAATGTGGGCAGAGGTACGTTTGGGGAATCTCTAGTAGATGAGTCAGGTTTGGAGGTAAAGGTCATTCTACACGTTCAACATTGGATACCGTATCCGTATTTTTGTTAAAGTATTTTATCGTGTACATTTTACCAAAAGTTAGTCTATTTAATCAAATCGTATTGAATAATTATGATTATTGATAAAAGAAAAAAAACGTTTGTCCGAGATTGAAAAAAAAAAATAAACATCATAGAGTCATTAGGGAGATAACCATGCTTATGCTTAATCAATACAATCCTATCCTTCCTGCTAATATTATAAATGCGAGTTTGTGAAAATGTTTGGATGGGTGGATGTTTGTTACTCTTTCACACAAAAGCTACTAAACGGATTTCGTTGAAATTTGGCACACAAATAGTAGATAACCTGGATTACGACATAGGATACTTTTTATCACGATATTGCCTTAGGAACGGGAACGAGTGAAACCGCGGCCAGCCGCTAATAATATATATGTTTGTACCGTCAACTACTACAGCTACCAGTCTTATAAACCCCAATGAGTTTAGTCGGGGTCATGGACCAAGTTCATCTTCCAAAAGACCTAAATGTCTTTTGTATTTTTGTATGTACCTACACTTATGACTTTGTCTGTTCCCCAGTCGAACGTCAAAAGCCACGCGAAGTGATACTTACATATTCAGGCTGACATTTAATAAAAGTAAACGCTAACTTTCTTCGTAAACTTTGGCCTCGAGCTACGAATGGAATGTCAAGTGTCTCTCATAATTTTCCTAATCACATTTGAATTTAGAACTGTTCATGTTGAATGATCTCACTTTATTAAAAAAAAGGTTGGCTTCATAAAAAATAATTTTAGCTAACTCCAATGGGCTTCACGTTGATTTTTCCCATGCTTTTCACATGTACGGGGACCGAGTACGGTTATAACACGGTCGCCGAGCATGTAAAACTTGTCTATGAATCTTATTTCATTATTGCTTTACACTGCATGTAGCCGTGCACGGTCGCCGTATATGTGAAAAGTCACTAAGTTTCGTCTTTCTTATTGCCAAATCATGTTTTTTGCATGTTGAATTTATTTCGAAGACAACAATATTAAGTAACGAGAAAATATATGCAAGCAAAGAGCAAGTTATTATTAGACAGCATACTATTAGCGCTACGAATATATTTAGTAGATCCGGCTCTCAGATGCTCGTCGTATCCACTTTAGGCGCTTACGCAACCACAAACGCCCACACGGTTAAAATGTGGACGTGTTTGTGCGAACATGCGAAGCTTGCTTGTAGCTTTGCCGTATATTTGAATTTATAGCACCATCCTTGGATAGCATAAAATCTATTTTCTGAGAATAAATAGTATTTTATATTGATAAAATGTGACTACCTAAAGTATAAAAATAATAGGTAAATTTCAGAACATACTGCTTTAGTTTTTGTTCTGAAGGCTTTATTTATTATTGACCATTTTTATAACTCACCTTTAATTGCATCGGTTTATCTGTCTCTCTTTCTCTTATCGTATGTGGATTAGTATCCACCTCCGGTGTGAGAATTTATTAAGCCGCCTATAAGGCCTCTGACTTGGCTTAACGACTGTTATCAGAGGACAACAGCCGGGACAGACGGTTTAACGTGCCTACCGCAGCACGGAAACCCTCAGTTGTAATGCCACTTTACGATCACGTTGCTTAACAAACTTGATCGAATACGATCAGTCTGTCAAGCGCCACCACGAGCGCTCATCTGTCATTTGGGGCCAAAGAAGTTCATCGGCAACAATGACCTCGTTCATCATAAGCTCAAAAGCCTTGAGCATAGACGAAAGGTTGCAAGTTTATCGGTCTTCTATCGGATACATTTCGGTGAGTGTGCAGCTGAATTGCACAGCCTTATTCCACCATCTCCCTTTTCCCATCGGACAACCAGACGTTCAAATATGCACCACCGCTTTATGGTTGATATCCCAAAGATTCGCACTAAACGTCAAATTTTATCATCCGTACTGCCAGAGAGTGGAATTCTTTGCCCGAGTCTGTGTTTCCTGATACTAACAATTTGGAGGCCTTCAAGTCGTGTGTGAATACGTATCTACTAGGAAAGCGTGTTTCATTCTACATCGCATCGTCGCTTACCATCAGGCGAGATAACGGTCAAGCGCTAACCTATACATTATATATAAAAATAAACATAAATAAACAAAAATATGAGTGCGAGAGCAAGCTAAATTTTGGAAGCTTAAACGTATGAAAATAAAAATAAACGCATTTCACACTGAATGTTTCACAACCATAAACCGCAAAAAAACTTATTTTCACTATTGATTGCCGCGCTTTTAAAAGTGCCGTTTAAACTTTATCGCTGTTTAAGAAAAAGACATCAACGCACGCGCACTATTACTAGAGTAGTAGAGAGACATGTTAGTGTTTTTTTAACGACCTACACTTTTAAATCGTCCACTTAGTTTTTTTAACGTCTCTTTTAAATCACCGACCATAAAATGTTATGAGCCATATTATTTTGACTTGTATATAATTTATTTTATTTCTCTCAATACAATTTTTTATTAATTTAAGGGTTATTAAAATACGTACAATAACACCATTTATACAAAATTAAGAACTTATGGATACTGGATAACGGATAAAATTACATACTTATATTTTTGTAGAAACAAACATTGTTCAATAAATCAAACTGGAACTTTAACACTGAACTGTATTTCCATAGGTAAAAAATATACAAAATTTAAAATGAAGCGATGTGCATAGGCACGTCGATAGAAGGGAAGAGTGCGATGTTGCCAGTACACAAAATTATTTTTTACTAAGTTGAGTGATACCATTTCTTAACATAAAATAACTACTTAAATAACAAAATATTACATGTTCAATATTTAATGGAACAAACATAATACAGAACACCTAGACCAGGCAAAAAAAATTGACCATTATTTGTCTCGTGCGGGAATTGAACCCTCGACAACTACGGTCTAAGTAGAAGGCCGATATGCTAACTGTGCCAAACATATCGTCAAGTCCGATTTTATTCTACTTCCTACTAATATTATAAACACGGACGTATGTCAGTTTGTTTGTTTGTTACTCTTTCACGCTAAAGCTACTGAACGGATTTGGATGAAATTTGGCACAGAGATAGTAGATAGCCTGGATTGAAACAAAACTTTATTCCGATTTTCCCATGGGAACGGAAACCACGCAGAAAAGCCGCGGTCGGCCGCTAGTTTTCAACAAAACAAAATAAAACAAAAAACATTTTACGCGATAGAAATATTTAAATACGAAGTCAGATATCTTCACCCGATTATTCAACTAAAAGTAGCAGATACTTATTATTCAACTAAAAGTATCTTTTGTTCTATTAATTAAGTTTGTAGTTCCAACAAAGGCTGCGACCGCTGAACTAGTTGCAAATTAGTTCCGAAACTCGTTGCTCTTCCATTTCCTACTATTGCTCGATTTTATAGTTGGTTGGGGACTGTCATCTTTGGAACAACTCAATATTGTAACTGCATACAGAACAGTTGGATCTCGGTGCTGGTATTGCACTTATATCTACGGCGGTGCATCTTGCATGTAATTATTCTTGCGGAATCAAGCTACATATTTTTCGTTTTCTACTAAGGTATGGATTTCCGCCAAGTAACGCCTCATTCTATCAAATAAGATTTGATATGGTACGAGCAAAACAAGTAATAGATACGTTTAAGTTCACATGTGGCTATTAGAGTGATGTATAGCATCATAATTATACGCAAGCTACACCTTCGATGCTCTACAATGGATTTAAGGCGTGACGTGAAGGTATGTATAGCTGGCTTTTCTTACACCACGTGCGTTATATCAATTAGAACTTATAAAAAAGTTTTTTTATTTCACAAAATGTTGCTTTTCCCGGCGCAGAGACGTTAATTATTGAGGAGTTCTCCTGCTACTTCATCATCAGCTCCACTTCATCACATGCATTGAGACATGCATAAATTGATTATGAACCACATAAAAGTCATCGCATCGCTTCCGTGAAATGCTAAGTATTTTAATCAAATCAAATCATTTTATTTGCTTTAATGGTTCCAATGACCATTTGTGGTCTTCGTCATCTATTCCACTACACCAAATGGTGCTTAACGTAAGCAAATGCACGAGTTACTTAAGAAAACATCTAAATTGATATTGGTGTAACTATACGTTCTCTCGATTTCACCAAGATCTCATCACCACATCCTATCTTAACGTTAATGGGACCAACTTGAAAGAACATCCCTTCAAACAAAAAATAATCATTAAAATCGGTTCATAAATGACCGAGTACTGAGGTAACAAACATAAAAAACAGACACACGAATTGATGTCGGTTATTCAAGATATTGGATATAAGAAAAATTCGCTATAAAATCTATGCTCATTCTGGAAAGTTATCGTGCATTTTGAGAGTTGAACATTTTTGAAAATTCTATTGAATCCCACAAAATCAAATTCAAAGCATTTTTTTTTCTACTCATAATTTCTCGCTCGTTGTCTTTAAATTAAATAAATAAAACGTGAGAACTCACGTATATGTTATTAATTTACTAATTAAAGAGAGCGAGCAAGTAAATAAGAGCAACACTGAAATGATAACCAATTCGAACCGCAGAATCGTCACCATCCAAGCATATCCGCGATTTCACCGCCAGCCAGAACCAATTAGTCGGCAAATGGGTCCACCGCAACGGAATATGACTACACTAATCATAATTCCCTACACGTATGAGGTTACCGTTCCGTTGTTACGTGAGCCACTTTCTGTGAGTGAATAGAGTCGAAGGACTCCACTGTGAGTGGAATACGATTAATTATATCCTACGCATAAATATGATACGACCTCGTTTTCGAAACCTATTTCTTAATTGTCATTGCGATTAGCACTTGGGGATTCGGTGAGGTGAATCCACAGAATACACAAAAAGTGAGAAGCCTTTCGATGCTACCCTTGTGCGCGTGAAGAAAAAACTGTCTAAACATTTTATACATTTCATTTTGTATGATTTTAAATTTCTTTACATTTTAAAAATATAAATAAGAAAATATACCGGAAAAAAAAACCACTGGTCTCATGTCGGGACTCGAACCACCCTTAGGAATCCGGCCCAATGCACTACCAACTAAGCTACCGAGACTTATGAGGACCGGTCAAAATTTTTGTAGTATTGACTCTATTGGAGCGTTCTTTACATTTTCAGGGCAAGGTCCTTGTTTTCGAGGTGGCATTTCTGTTATTGTATTCGGTTTGGTTGGTGGTAGGACTTGATGTAAGTCCGTCTGGCTAGCTAATACCATCTTATCTAAGCCTGACGCCATAACAACAATGTTTTCAGCATTGTTGTGTTCCGGCAGTTAGAGATACGATAGCCAGTTCCTCAGTGATGAGGATTCTGATTAACATCAGGTATGATGAAGGCTAACCCCCATATTCTAAGTCGTTCCTCCAAAACTTTTTACACTCCACTCAACCTCGCCGTGGGTAAAAATAGTAGTGTGCGCTAGGCCTAACACGGAGTGGCTACGTACTCTTTGGCTCCTCCAGGTCCTTACGGAGTTATGACTTACACCCATATTCTAAGTCGTTCCTCCAAAACTTACTAGTCCTCGACTTAACGAAACCTCATTGAAAACCTCTTCGAAATACTCCTCGAAATCGGTATTCTAAGTCATAACGTAGCCACTCCGTGTTAGGCCTAGCGCACACTACCATTTTTACCCACGACGAGGTTGAGTGGAGTGTAAAAAGTTTTGGAGGAACGATTTAGAATATGGGGGTTAGAATGCCGATTTCGAGGAGTATTTCGAAGAGGTTTTCAATGAGGTTTCGTTAAGTCGAGGACGAGTAAGTTTTGGAGGAACGACTTAGAATATTGGTGAGTCTCCCCGTTGTTAATAAAAAAATAAAACAAAAACAAAGATATTATTTTTACTCTGACACTGAAGAAAACTAGTTAGTACTTACATACTTTACCTAGTATTTACTAGGTAAAGTATGTAAGTACATAACGGACTTGTAGATTATTTACTTGACATCTTATTGTTTTGCGCTCGATGAGTTGACATAAATATCCTTTGAACTGTGCCATTCCCGAAATGAAATGGCTTCAATTATCCCCTACCTCCTTCAGTTAATAAATACTTACAGATTTGAGAGACAAAAGATCTCAATTTGTATACGAGAATTCATTACTTTAATTTGGCAATTAAATTGCTGCGTTTATTAAATTCAAGGTGCGGCCGCCTTTGTATAGAATTGTGAATTTCGAAATTAATGTACACGAAAATTCTTGCCTAAATAATAAATAGTGTATGAAATTTTATGCACAAAAATAACAGCAATAATAAAACTCGTGTAAGTATTTAAATTACATGTTTTTTTATTACATCAGTTTTGTTGTTTCGTAACATATTGTGAAGATATACTCAACATTTGCAAGGTCAGGACGGTTTTGGGAAAACGAAAATTCGCTGGCAATTTCTTTGGAACAATCCGTGGTGTTTTTATTAACTCTGATGAGGGTTACTGGAATGACGTACGTTTCAAAGATTTTCATTATTAGGAAGAAACAATGGAACAAATATGTGTACTCGTATTTACTCAACGTGAATGTTGTCCTGAAAATCCTGAACAATCCTATCCTACGTATCTCTTGCATTTTTTTCATATTTTTACCCCGCGAGGGCTATTCTGAAAACTAACACTATTTGTTTCACTTCGTGACTTAGTTCAGGAAAAAGTAAGATCTGGAATTAAGTATTTATTTTTGCTATAGTCACTTTTTCGTGATACATTCTGCGTTAAAAGACAAAAACTTATAGTTAATAATAATAATTATTTTGTTAATAATAATTATATAATCACACCAATTATCTAACCCACGTTAAGAAATTTTTGTCTTTTAACGCAGAATGTATAGTTGTAAATTGAAACTTAACGTGGGTTAGATAATTGGTGTGATTATATAATTATTATTAACAAAATAATAATCGAAAATTCCATAACACAAGTTCTTTATGAATAAAGAACTTGTGTTATGAATACTAGATAACGCATAAACATACGTATATACTTTTTGTTGTTGTAAATACATACATATTAAACACCCAGACCAAGACAAGTACACATGTTCATGCAGACAAATATTTGTGTTATCCGGGGGTCGAACCCGGAACCTCTGGAGCAGAAGGCTGGTTTAGTATTCCCGCAAACAGGTCGTCAATGTAGCATTCGAATATCTCCAAAGGCAATACTAGTTTATCAAATATGATTAGCTTCCATTTTACTTGTTATGTACCCCGACAGTCAGTTATACCCATGCTGATTTCGTAAGTTGCCTGTTGTAATGCGCTAAAGACATTCATACTTACTAAGGATCAATTGCATAAAGCATTTAGGTATCCTTTTAAGTTTTAGCATCGTATGTATAATGTTTGACTATGTCATTATAATATTATAGGTACAATATAAAACTGTAAAAATATTAAGTCAGCGTAACAATAAGAACTATAATTATTATTAGCCCTAGTTGGCATAGCTTCTTTGTCGTTCACAAGTGCTTGTTACGTAACTATCTATCAGACTTTATAAATGAGATTGAATATGGGTTTTTAATTATTTAATAATATTTTAAACTGTTTATACGCTTTTATTACGTTCTCTACCAACAGTCAAGCGGGTTGTGTAATGGAAAATTTCAGCGGTGAATTCTTGGAAATTCATAATGAACAGAATTTTCTTGAAACGAAACAGACACTTCATTTAAATGAGATGAATGAAACAATTTTCCCTCATTACTGTTAATCTTCTTTATAATTGAAAAAGATTTCTAGTGAGGCAATTTTTTACAGCTACAACTTAGTTTAAAGAAAACTATAATTCATTTACTAAATAAGTAACATACAGTATTTTAAATAAATCTTTTAAATTACAAACCGTCTTCGAGAAAATATTGTAATATTACTTTGATGGTCTGGGGTGTTCCCCATTCGCCTCACTAAGTTATGCCCACATAAAAAAATCTCCCTAAAAACAACAACCCCCCTCGACCCAAAACAGAAATTATTAAAAATATTAATATTTTATTCTTGCTTCGCCCCATTTCATATTACTGATTCGCACCACATTTATTTTATACTGCCAACTTACATTTTCGTAGGTACAATCAGCAAACAAGACTTGGTATTATTTTAAATAATATGAATTTAACATCAATTAATTAATTTCTTACTTTTATGTTCAATTACTTATATTCTGAATACATAAAAAATATTTTTAGTTCAAAGTACCAGGGTCGCATAGCTAACCAAGAGGTTATTTTATTTTAGATGTATTGAGAAGTTCTGATTTCATTTCTTATATATCGTACCCTCGGAGAAACAAAGGCTCAATTGTAAAAATAGCAAAATTTAGTTAATTATGCCAAACCATTTTTTAAGTGCACCTTTAACCGTAGAAACAAAGATCCAATTGTAATTTCATAAATTTCCGCTAAATGTCGTGATGTGTCTTTGAGGTTCCGTTGTAAATTTTGTACGGAGTCGGTGACGCGGGGAGCGAACTGTCAGTTGTGCGGGGCGCTCCGCAGGTAGTGAATTTAATTTAGGGACACAAAGGCACATCTTCAATTTTATGTCAATTAGAATATTATTTTTATCGCTTTTTTTTTGTTGCCTTTCATTATGTTACTATTTTTATTTAGATATTCATAATTAAATACAATATTACGAGGTAAAAATGTACTTTTGTTTTCAGATTCTGTCACAACTGTACTTAGCAATTCATGTACTAGTGCCACAAAGGCACATTTAAGAGACCTAATTACTTCAGTTTTTTTTTTACAGTTGGTAACTATTTTAAATTAAAAAAAATATTGATTTTCTTAGTAGACACCCTCTTGTTACAGAAATCGTGAACAAAATAAATAAATAAATTATTCCCTCATCAGGAAATCCACAAATTATAGAAAAAAATCTTTAAACTCAAGTTCTGAAAAATGACAATTTTACAGTTGTGCCTTTATTTCTCCGGAGGTACGATATTAAGATTTTGTTTAAGTGTTGGTGGCAGCAGCTTTTTAAGTATAATAACTCCTGGTTGGTTATGCTGCCCTGGTACTTTTGGTTAATTATTTGACTAATTTCGTTTGTGGGTTGAAAACG
The DNA here is from genome assembly GCA_910589605.1 of Chrysoteuchia culmella. Taxonomy (NCBI): domain Eukaryota; kingdom Metazoa; phylum Arthropoda; class Insecta; order Lepidoptera; family Crambidae; genus Chrysoteuchia; species Chrysoteuchia culmella. The sequence goes on along the minus strand of OU342642.1, from coordinate 15,607,818 downwards.
GAATTTTAAAACCTAATACTTTTCTCTAACCCAAGTATAGAATTGATTTATTTATTGACAGTACTTGTTTACTTTACAATGATGTGGGGCGAATCGGGACAACTTTGGAATGTGGGGCGAACCTTTGGGGTGAACGGAGAATAAATCCTCTTAGACAATACAATAGTCTTAGCGCAGTATTGTTTCAATCTTACCATGCTATTTCGTACTACGAATCTCTTAAAGTCAGCTTGTTTTTTGATGGAAGTTATGTGACGTCATCGCCCAATCATCTCCTACAAATTGAAACAAAACGTTCTTATGACACGATGGTTTCTAATAGATGATGGTAGGGATGAGCCTACCCGCAGATTTTGAGTCTATTGTATTGGTGGGCCAACTAATTTTGATATTTCTTGTTACGGTCATCATTAGGATCAATATGTTTACTTTGCATACTCTTATCAGGTATATAATAATATTGATACCTATTTGTAAGTAGTGAGCTAGACTATCTAGCTAGTTGCGGTCATCTCAGATCTGGTTATGGCCATTTTGATTTAATCCTTATTTGAGTAACACTACATATGGATCAGTGTGATCTTAATGTGTTGTAGACTTCATATGAAAATAAAAAAAAGGCATCCACCTCTTTTTAAAGACATCTAATTTTGGTATAAAAAAGATATATTTTTGTCGCAGTTCCACTTGGTAGTTTTAAACAATAAAGTTCAATATCCCTTGTCGGTGTCTAAAGAGTACCGTTTATTACTTCCGAAACGGCCGTTAGTTTGCTCTAACGGCGGTCCATTGTTTCGGTAATATTGACACTTAACCTTCCGCGTCACTGGTCTTCGGTAAGTCTTCAAACACCATTTTATTGAAATAAAGGTCTTAGTCCCGAGGAGCTCGTGGCACAGTTGTTTGCACGTTCGGCCTGTGATTGTTGAGCAACTTTCGCAACGGTCGGGTGGCCAAAAATTTACTATCTTGAGCTCCTCCGTGCTTCGGAAGGCACGTTAACCCTTCATTCGACGGATTTTTATTTAAATAAAATTTGTAAAATTGTTATACATTTCGATTCTTAGCTTGTAGAGAGCCCGCGAAAAAATAGCTGAAAAAATCTACCCATTTCAGGTTCCTGAAAAACATACGTCCACTATACTGGACATTATCAAGTTCATAAGAATCTAATCCACTCCAACCGCGTGCAGTATACTTCCCATTGTCAAAGAGAAAGAATAAAAGAAACAAGTGATTCCGTAGAAAAATAGTAATTTTATTAAAGCTAATCAGTCTCATAGTCACATTTCTTATGCTTAAAACACTAGTACAAACTCCAAAAACTTATAAGTACGAAAAACTCACTTATGTTTTGAACATAATAATTAAGTACGTATAAAATCTTCATAATAATTACCATTTTTCTTTATTAAAAAATAATTAGTCTTCCCGTTTTTTTTTAAATATCAATATAGCTTAATCTATATAAGCACGTAATACTTAATAGTACAAGTAATATAAGTACCAACTGTCACTTATTTTTTTATTGCCCTACCCTACTTACTTATTGTGGAAATAAGAAAATCAATTCCTTTTGGCCACTAAGCACTACCTCTGCTTGCATTTGGAACAATGTACGTACGTTCGTTTTATTGTTATTGCAGAATTTGCAAAATCCATAATGTCGTATAATCGTATATTATACGTAATAATGTCACATGTCGACGACTCGGCTAGTTGAATCTCTGCCTCATTTCTTTAGATATTTGTCACATAGTTCCTTGCAATCTTTCAGTCTGTTTTGCCTTATTATTCCTTAGCCAAACTTGGTAAAGCCTTCACCAGTCGGTGTGGTAACAATAATAGAAGTCAACGGTTTATGGATCAAGTTGTCTTCGGCTTCTTAGGCAGGGTTGCTGTCTTTTTTTTATGAACAACGGGAATACTCTAAGCCTTCATTATATCTGATGTAAAGTATTGATAAGGCTGAAGAACCGAAGATCTGCGACCTCTCCCGGAATCCTTAACCTCTGAGGAACTGGCTATCTTGTCTCTAACTGCTGGAACACAACAATGCTGAAAACATTGTTGTTACTTATAGCGGTAGACTTAGATAAGATGGTGTTAGCTATATAGCTAGCCAGATGGACTTACAAACATAAGTTCGATCACCAACTAAACCGAATACAATAATATGTACCCCGCTTTGAATCGAACCCGGGACCTCTGGGTCTGGTACCAGTGCTTGTTAACACTAAGCCACAGAGGTTTCTCGCTCCCACTGATGCTGGAACAGTCCTCTGTTTGAAGATTTTCGTTTACTGTCTCGATGAAAGTATCAGTACCAACGTTATCTTGATCAGTGTCCATAGAAATATTGTCTTGTGTATAGTTTTCAGACCTGTCTAAAATGTTAATGTTCTGTATGTATGAATCGATGGAAGGGCAGGGTGAGGACGACGACTCCTCAGTTTTATCAGCAATTTCCTCTTAATTTTCAGGTTCAGAACCACTATCTATATCTGAAAGAGCGTTTTCAGGCGACACCAACTCTACCAAGTGGTGCCCTCTCGATTACTGGCTATAAAAAAAAGATATAAAACGTTTTATCTACGGATCCCTACAAATATTAACAAGCGAAACAACGAAAGTTAATATACTAGTAATACGGCAACGGGAAGAATACTGGACATAGTATTTAGCAGTTACTTTACTAGTGATTCGACGACGTGTAGTATACTGGACATACAAGTTGTGGGCGTCGTTAAAACTAAATAAAACTCAGTAAGACAATCAAAACAATACGAGAAGCTTTTCGGGAATGTTATCTTTAGTTTTTAATAACATTGCTAGAAAATAAGCCATAACACAATTAATAAAATGCAATTTACCGAAAGCCCACGCAGCGTGTTATTCCTTTCCGCCATCTCGCTGGTGACTGCTCGCGTCCCGTCGATGCACGCGCTTTGCTAATTTTTGACAACGTAGTTAAATAGGTTCAGATGCAATTATAGCATCTAAAACTAAGAAATAATGGTCTATTATTTATGTATATTTTTTTTCATTCAATGGGAAGTATACTGCACGGTGTCGAATTAAGGGTTAAGCCGTTGATCCCGGCTGCATTTGCAGTCGTTAAAACCCACCAATCAGCATTGGGCCCGCTTGGTGGGTCATGACCTATTGGCCTTATCCATCCATAAGGAAGGCCAGTGCCTCAGCAGTGGGGACATTAAAAATGGCTGGTGACGAATGACGAAAGGTTTTAGCAAGTGCATGTTGGTTAGACGACTCGGTTGTGGTAACTTTTATTTGATTGTTATTTACATCGCTATAAGGTTCAAAGTGGCTGGAACAGTGCGGCTGCCCTAAGCCAAATTCAAGTAAATTCTGGCCAATTTTATAGGAAAAGCAAAAAAAGAGTTATTTAGTGCTATTGCTTTTCTTTTTACATTTTACCGGACGAAAATAGTTTATATTAATACAACTATACATTTTGAAACTGAATGAAAACTATGCAAAGTGGTAGAAAATAAACTATATTTCAAAATAAACGTGATATCACTAATTACGTCATTACATTATAGTCTTGGAATTTGTGTATTTGTCACCGTCTTTTTGCAAAAACCGATTGCTTGTAAATAATCGAGGCTAATTATAAACCGTCGAACTATTGTACATGGACAATTGGATTTGCAATAAAATGAATGATTTTTTGATTATTTATAAATAATCAGTATCTCTTCGTTATATTGTACGTATGCGTGTGACGAAAAGTATGTTTTACGCCGATTGGTTGAAATACGTAACAACATAAAAACGTGTGCTCGAGAGTGTTTTAGTACTAAATACCAGTTCTAATCGGTTTGTTTAACATGCAAAGTGAAAATTCATTGAAAATAAGTGAAACCGAGCGTGCATGCGAAGAAATAAATGATCAACGAGCGCTAAATAACTCTGAGTTTGTCGATGAACAACAGCCTGTTTAACACACGTGCTATCAATACATGGGCCAATCAGATGACCGCGTACAATAACACGTATACGGTAACTACGGGTAATTTTACACCGTGTCGCAATTAGTGCATTTGATACGGGTATACACAATTAAACGCTGCTGTTCTCGTTTACGCTGCTGATCCGCTCCAGTTTGTGTTGGTTGGGAACACTACACTCGAAGTTGTTGACTGTTACGTTTACACAGAACAGGCGGTCCAGTTATGTAAATCCAACTTCGAGAAAGAGATCTTTCATCGCATTCAAATCAGATTGGAATTCTACCCAGGAATTAATAAAACCTTTATGCCTAGACTGAATAAAAGATATTTAATTTGAACCATTTGTAGTCCGCGTCCAGATTTTCAGGAAAAATGCATGTTATTACCACCATAACTTCTTTTCGTTATTATTTATAAAAAATAACTAAATAAGTATTAAATTTTATAGTACAGTGATGGCTACTCCTATCGAAATTTTATTACAAGTTACTTTTTGCAGCGTAGATATATCTTTCCTCAATATTACTTCACACTTTAATGTAATGTGATGTTGAAAACAAGTATCGCGTAAATTCTTAATTTCAGCTTGGCGTAGAATTTAACTGGCCTCTGAAAATAAGTACCAAGAAGTCAAGTATCTCTTATTTCATATGATTTACAATTATCTCAAATCAACTTGCTTGTTTTTAAGTTAGAAACGGGAAAGATGCTATATTTTAGCGTAGATTTTACACACAGAAAAGAAACTTGAATAAAATAAAGGGCTATAATTTCCGAAATAAACCGAATTTTACTAAAATAATAATAATACTATTGGATGTGTTTTACAAATAATCAAAATGTGAAATAATTTATTTTCAATAACAACTGAGATACTTGACTTCTGCGTAGGGCAGCCGAGTGCCTACAATTGGGGCTTCTACTAATCTCCCTATAATTTTTCCACAAATTTTATAGTTATCGAAGTAAGTAAAGTGTCAAGATATACATATTATGGATATCTCTGAAGCATTCTTATAATAACCTTTTTGGTTAAAGCCTTGAAATAAATGAGGTAATAAATAGAAACTCATTTAGTAAACTATAAAATAAAATAACGTTCAAGTCTAGGAAGACCGATAATTTTAAAAGCAAAATATTTGGAAAACATTGTCCTATTAACCACATTCTGCTCTCCTTCAAGGGCAATTGTTGTTAAATTTATTTGCTAAACAAAAAGGCACCATTGCACTTTAAATAAATTTACATTAAAAAGAAAAAATCTTTAAAATTCATTTTACGATTTTGCCTTTAAAACAGCCTTGAGCTGCGTTATATTGGCGGTATTCCAAGATCTTTCGCCAAGGCTTCCAGTTTTTGTATCTGCATATACTGCTATCCTACTCCTTAAGATATAGCAATAAACGCCACTTCGTAGAGAAGCTCATTTATTTGCGGAAAACACTTCGGTGGACTTATTTTTAATTTCCTTTGTACTCGCACATCCTATTACTTTAGAATGCTATGTTGGAGAGATTGAATCGAGTTCCAAGTACATTTTAGACTTATGTTTTAGGTAGTTTTATTTTCATTTGGGAATACTGCATTGTAGAACTAAGTCTTACACTAGTGTCATACAGTAGGAACTAATTTTCACTTATTAAAGAGGGGTTTCCGACCATATTATTATTGCACAATATTGGCATAAGTTGGTAATATAATGCGAGCTTTGTGACTGGTAAATCTCAACAGTATTATTTGCTCTTGTTGAGTTAATGTTTTGAAGTCATTTTAGTAACTTTTTATGGTTAAGAGGAAAACATTGCTCGTACGACTCTCGTGCGTAGGTTACATACATACATACTAATAAAGTAAACTTTTTTATAATTTGTTAATAGCTCAAGCTCAGGATTCAATATTTGAATCCTAGAATCCTTCGCTTGCTCAGGTTTCAATTGAGGTAACTCGCCGTTAAAGTCCAACTTTCCATCTTAGCATAACAAATAACTATTGTTTGTCCTTCCTTCACGCCCAAACTAAGCAACCAATCGACTTGATTTTTGGCATGGAGTTAATTGAAGGAACGGAGAGTAACATTGGCTACTTTTTATCCCCATATTGCCAAGAAAACGGAAACCTAGTAACGAAAGATAATGGAAAAAGCTAAAGCAAAAGCTTTTCTCTGAACAATGGTGAAATACTTAAAAGCTACTTAACCCTTGATTACTCGTGTCTATAAAGTTTCATTAACGCTCGCGTGGGGTACATTTTACCCCAATCTTAAAAGTCAAATGATATTAATATATATTGCTTTACATTTTATTTATTAATTACAATTATTAAGAATCAATATTAAACTACAGAATAACAGTCTTATAAATCGTCAGTTTTTGTAAATTATAAAGTAGTAAATATTTACTGAAACATTGATTAGTGCATCCATCACATATTATCATAAAATGATCATGACAGACCTGCTGGTGTAGTACACGAAATTTTTTATCCTCTTGTTCTTAAGTCTTCAGCAAATATGTCAGGATTTAAGCCGACTTAATACGATTAAACAATAAAAAATTAAAATATTTTTAGGAGGAATTATTAACCAGTAATATTGCCACAGCCGAAAAAAATCAGTTTTATTACCATCATTGGCACTATTCAATTCCCGGTCCGATTCATTGGAACTATTTTATGATTTCGAGTTGTGATTACTCTGAATCACAGATACCACTTTATCTTCATTATAACTATCAATGATGGTTTTCATATGTTTCCATTTATCATTTATTTATTCATAAAGATGGGCCTTACAGGTTGTCAGATACAAAATATTTTTGAGTAAGTACAGCCATGATTAACCTTGAGGTTTATGAACATTAGAGTGCTTAAGATATTTTATTACATTATTTTTACTATTAATTAGTTACATTATAGTATGATCTTGATCATTGTTATTCTTACTAATTAGTTAAATTTTAGTATGTCAGTACCTAGTGTTATATTATTGCTTAAATATTATATATTCATTTTGTCATCCAAAAAAAGTTCTAATGTCATAGTAAGCTTTTTCAGCGAGGAAGCAATTGAGCGCAGTTTTAAATCTTTTTACGCCATTAATTGATCTGATGTAGGTATTTTATTATAGATTTTAGGTGCCATGCAATTTAAACTCATTCTTCGGAGGAGAGCTTAGCACCCATAAGCTACTTTCAGTGTTCCTTTACGACAACTTCCGACAGAATTAATTTCAAAATAGTATGGGTTAATACGAACAAAGTTTGCAACCTCATAGATCGGCCTCATAGACGGCAGTGTATGAATTTTATATTTGCGAAAATAAGGTTTACACGAATCATCCTGCTTTAGGCCGAACATGGACTTAAGACATTTCTTTTGCGCTTTGATGATATTTTTTTTGTCCTTGTGTTAGCCCAAAAGATTATCCCATATCTTAAAGCTGATGCAACATATCCGTGATATGTTGCATCATCATCATTGTTGCATTTTCATCTTCTTTTAGTAAAAGGATGCCATATAGCCGCTGACAAGCTTTTGTAACCGTATAAACTTTATTACATAATATAATTAAAGATACGCAAAAAAATACGAATGATTTTGTATACACAATAAAATATCTAGAGTCACTTGTCCAAAAAAGTTTCACCAATAGTCGCGTGGAGTTATATATACACCAGGCGCGGTCTCCTGACATAACTTTATGGCATAGAGCAACTTTCTCGACTGATTCATGGAGAGGGGACATATTTAGGCAGCTACTGGGAATGCTGTGGAGGTAGCTTTAAAAATCCGAGGTATTGAAACGTTCAAACATACCGTGGGGTAGAATATACCCTACGTGAGTAATGAATGGTTAAAACTAAAACCTAAAAACAACATCAACAGACTTAACTGAAGCAAAGATAAAAACGTGCAGTTCTAACGTCTCGTAAACACCATCAATTTAGCCGATTAGCCACAAAGGACCCCTCGACAGAACGGAAAACAAAGAGTGTTAGTAAAAATTCAAAAGCATATTGCTCTTAGGGACACTTCCTTACGAAGTGTCTCTGTGCTTTTGTTTGTGTGATAAAAGATCCCCTAGGGACATCAATCTTGGAGAAGTTAACCAGCAGTAAATATAAAGTCGCAATAGATAGTTTATATTCGATGGGTTAGTATATATTTACTCTTGTCCGTTATCGTGAAGAAGTAATATCAATCATTATTTTGTTGAAGTACGTATGTTCAATGAGTAGCAAAAGGTTTCATCCGCGTGGATTTAGAGTTATTAAAATTCTACGCTGGCCAATGACATTTTATAATGATGATATGTTACCTTTATAGTAATTTGCGTTGAAATCTGTGACGCAGACTGCACATCATCCCAGTGTTTCACAATGCGAGCTCATATGACATATCTGCTTCAAGCACACCTATAATATCATTGACGCTAGCGATTTTGTTCACGGCACTTAGGGATTATTGTAAACTTCCCATCAAATTCCATTCCATCCCATAAATTTTTGCAGTTTTTCTGATGACGAATTACGTCATCAGAAAAACTGCAAAAATTTATCGTAATCACGCCACTGCTGGTATTTCAAAATAAATTTCCTTTGTGACCGTTGACGAATTTACACATAAATTCTATAGTATTGGCGAATTTACTTTCAATGTATGGAACTTTTAAAAGGTGAAAGTAATTCAGGTAGCTAACGATGTGTAGAGCAAGCCCACAACTTATCTTATCATTTACGCTATTGCTTTATTTGCATACATATGGAGTGAACCAGAATAATCTTTGCGTGCCCATCTAATGCTAGACCACTGAAAAACTTGCTTAACTTTCACAACCGCTTACCGTGGTGGCGTTAGTCACCAATCTTCTTAGTGGTCTCAATTTATTTCTCCAGTTTGTCGTGTCGCGTGTCTCATGCAATGTTGCTGTAGCAACTATTCTCTCATATCTGTTAAGCCGATCTCGGTATTAGTGCAAAAGTATTTGGAAAGAAGATAAAAAAGTATGTTTTTACTAGTAGCCACCCGCGGTTTTACTCGCGTGATTTCCCGTGGAAATATCAGGATAACATTAAATATACCCTGTTTTAATCCAGGCTATAACCTACTTTATGCTGTGCCAAATTTCAACCAAATCCGTTAAGCTATTTCGTGATTCAACAACAGCGATTTAACAAACATATATTATTATACATATACATATATTATTACATATATATTATTTATAATATTAGTAGAATATTTCTAGTTCAAGAAGTACAAAAATTCTAGTACAAAAATTCAAGTTTCCATATAACCGACTTTAATAGAAACGTCACTGGTATTTCCTAAAATAAGGTTAGGTATATGTAAAGGATTCCAACCGGCATATCTACGAATACGCGTACTCGACAAAGATCACCCAGTGTCGTCTCCGTGAGAAAGCAGCACCTGGGTCTCACAGATTTCTAATGCAAACATCAATAGTTGCCGAATAAATACTTTCTAACCCGTCGGATCACTTTCGCTATTTGAAAATCCTTACCGAATCCTAAATTGATAATTTAATGTAATATTTGTGAATTTTGCAATATTTGCTTTAGGCGCAGAGATGATGTTATCGTTAAAGAATTCGCTAACGCATGGAAATTTTTCTTTTGTCATTTTCATACTTTTGTTAAAAAGATCTTTTCTATTTGAATGATATTTCTATATGATGTATAGAAAAGTTTATGCCTCAAACTTTGTAATTCGATTTTTGGGTCGTGCATTCTTTGAATATCAATAAACCCTTCAAAAGTTTTTACCGTTCCAAGAAGGTTTAATGGGATCCTTTCGTTTGTGTCCCATGGGGTTTTAGGCTACCGATAAAATATAATTCGGAAAAAAGGCTAAAGCCGAACATGACCTCCATCTAATAACCCTTTATTTTCCGTCGTCAGTTTATGCTATTTGGTATACATACTTTAATAGGGATGAAGAAACTACACGACTTCCTGTATTATTAAATAGACATCATATGCAAATAAAAGTATGAAGCAATTACGACGATAGTCAGAATTTTTTACAAAATGGCTCTCTCGGTCTCGGAATGTGACCGCGCCGGAATGTCATGGTACATACATAACGTACTAGTACTAGACGGTAATAGGGCTGTCAGATGGCACGCGTTTGCCGGATTCGGAACGCATTTTATGACAAGGACAACCTAAACAACCTGTTGGGCAGCGAGTACAAACTCTGAGATTGCTTCATCTGTAGTCGGAAATTCGATTATGTACCTATACTACACGTACTACTGCTAATACTGCATGTAGTTCATTTTCATTGGAGATTTTTCTTATTATTATTATCACATTCGGCAGTACCTATTAACCAATCACAAAACAGCGTGAACTTTGTTCCAGTTTGAAGTAAACGAAATGATCGTTCGGGTCAAGGAGCCAGTGTCAAACTTTAACCGTGGGTAATATTTGATGATATGATACACTTGTGAAAATTACCATTCTCTTACGAGATGTGTAAAACGAATCTATTACGAAGGTATAACTTTAAATCAGTTAAGATAACACATTAATATTTATTTTAAGATCCTTAATTATAGGATCAGTTAAATACACTTCGCGAGAATCCCGTCTCTCTAATATTGGTGAAATTGCTGCTGTAACCAAAATTTCTACGTAGTTTTCACTTCATTAGTACGCTTCGTTAGCTTGGAGTCACTGTAGCTTATTTCAATTAGTAACTAATTAGGCGCGTCGAAAGCGATAGATATCAACGCACATACAAATCAAACCTTTATCATTCAGCTTCTTCTAATACTATTGTGTTTAGAATGAAGAACTACGAATGACAAGCATCTAGACTAGAGCATGTAATTTATTTATTTTATAAACAGCTTTCTTATTCTTTGTAAACGAAAATTTCATTATATTTTTGTATTAGGCTTTAGAAGATTTAGGTGAGAATTTGGTTATTTTGTACTCCGAAATGCAGACGAAAGGAGACACTCCTTACCTCCAGTTATGCCAAGTGCGTCCTGTTTACGTAGCTAAAATCAGAAGTTGTTTGTACCCCCTGCTCTACCGTTACCATGATCGCCAGTGTGGTCAGAAATAGCAGAACAACCGGACACTGGAGGTGTTCAATGGGTGAGCCTCGATGTCCTACTAAGACCACGTGGTGTAGTCTCAGACAGTCACCACACGGCAAGATCACTTGATGCAAAAGTTAGGTAAAGCAACAATTACTGCTCGAACTAATTGAAGAAATTGAATCTTGAACTGCTATAATTAGATCAAAAAGTCAAAAGTTCTTGTATTACATATGTTGTCAACCCTACTACCTCGGCGTCGATATGGCGCAACCTACGGTTTGCCGACTCACTGCACCCGCCGGCCGTGTCATCAATCAGGTGCATAAGTTAGAAATGGCAAGCATGGTAGCTCACAGTGCATCTAAAGGTCCCCTAGTAGTCCCCGGTCCCCACAGCTTCGGAGGGCACGTTGAACCGTCGATCCTAGCTGTTGTCATCTGATAAGAGTTGTTAAGCCAAGTCAGAGGCCTTATAGGTGGCTTGATAAACTCTGACAACAGAGTTGGCCACTATAATCCTCATACGGTAAAAAAGAGTAAAATAGGGTGGGTGAAAGGGATGTAAAAATTAAATACTTAAAGACAAATGTGTTATGCAGCATATAAAAAGTCAAAAGATCTTGTATTAGACTCCATCAACCCTACCACCTCGGCGTCGATATGGCGCAACCCACGGTTTGCCGACTCACTGCACCCGCCGACCGTGCCGTGAATCATTCACGCATGCACAGAGATAGATTCTTGCTGAGCAATAAATTTCACCGCTCGATCGAGATACCGGCCCGGCTCCAGACAGCATTACAATACTGTGAGTGACAGAAAGGAGGTAAATGGAAACAAAAACATAGCGATAAATATGCTTTAGATAAATAATGGTTGATACAAAACATAAAGGATGTTGGATGCAAATATTATTGGAACTGGCACTCGAAAACCTAACCCAAGCAAGAAAATAATTTGTGTGCTGTTTCAATATCAACAGGCTAACATAGGTACACTCTTTTCATATGAAACTGATAATACATATATTGGGTATCCCCATTGTCTAATTGAAATCGCTTTAAATTTGATATTTATAAAGATACATTGCTCCAGATAAAACTTACATCGAATCGATAACATATCGTGCTAAGATAACTCCATAATAATATAAAATAATTGTCCAAGTGCCTGTCGGGCTACGCCCAGTATAGGGTTCCTTACATAGTCTTTACAATAGTTTAAAATGGTTATACTTATAACTACTCTCTGTTTGACGCGCCACTCAAACAAAATTTTGCACTTTATAGCTTAATATTTCGAAACCAGATACCTTAATTGAAAAATGGTCTTAGCAAACCTACCAAGATTTTATTCTAGCCTTTTTTTGGCGTGATTAATGTACACATACTCGTACATGCCAAATTACAGCTTTCTAGAAGTAAGGGCCTGCGGACGGATGGGTTCCTTGTTGAATTTAGTACGGAACTCTAAAAACTCTCTGCAATTGCAGTAATGTCAGATAGAAATAAGCAAATTGTAATAAATATGTTTATGCTGTTACCAAATGAAAAGATACATAAAAGACCTACTTATTAATGATTATTTAAGTCATAAAGACTATACACTAAAGAAATTTACCGCGTCTGTTGCAGGCTAGACTTATGTGAACTTATTCATGTAGTCACGTGCAATAATATAGTTAAACACTAAGCAACCTTACACACACAATATTGAATGTCACATTACAATATTGAATGAAATTTGTGAACAGAGAGATTTCCGTGTGTGTCAATGCGATAAGGTTGTATACATGTCACTGCTCGTGACTGTACAGACATTTTTCGGATATATAGACGTCACTTAATCGAATGGAGCTCATCGGGACTCTAAAATAGCTACGATTTTTTCTCAATCGATGCAGGCAGAGCTGTCCAAGTGCATGACGGGCCTCTGTTTGTGGATAGCAATGACATGAATTTGTCATAGTCTAGCGCCTATGCTTAGCTAAAAATACCATGAGATCTTTTATAACATTCTCAAAGGTAATAATGGTATTACTCGCTTTCAATTACTTTTTAAGCCTGCATTGAAAAGTAACTAATTTATCATACAATAGTGCACAATAGATTTTTTACTAGCACAATTGCATATTGCTCTGCGCTGTGACTGAACGTACAAAATTCCTGAATGTTCACGCTTGGTTTCTCATAGATATGCATTTCAACACCAATAGACATTCACAAACCATATTTCTTCATAGTAACTGCTAGTGGATTTGAATTAACTTCGTGCTGTAACTTAACTGTGTGATGTCTATGTGAAACTTATAAAGTTACTTAGGAAGCGCTCGTGGCCGCGCTTGACGGAGTGATCGTAATCGATCACGTTTGTTGAGCAACGTTCGGTCCGGTCAGGTGTCGGATGGGTGACCGTAAAGTGGCATTACAACTGAGCGCTTCCGTGCTTCGGAGGGCACGTTAAACCGTCGGTCCCGGCTGTTGTCATCTGATAACAGTCGTTTAGCCAAGTCAGAGGCCTTTTAGGTGGCTTGATAAACTCTGACACCAGAGGTACGATAAGAAGAAGAAGAAGACTTATAAAGTGTCTTCGTATTTGAACATATTTACAATTCATAAATGTAAAGACACTTTAGTTTATGTAGGTAAAAAAATTTTTCCCAACAAGAGTTAAATCTAAACGCTTACGACCGAAATTAAGTAACAAATACGTTTTCGGTGAAATTGTTTCATAATTTTAAAGAATGTACTTTACATAAAATAAAAGTTTATAGTTTATTCACAACAAACTAAGCTAACATTACCTTTATAAAGGCCTACTTAATTTTCTAAAGTGAGTTAATATTTTATGATTTTTAAATTTTTGAATTTTTAAATGCTATTTCATACTTATGATAAAAGATAAGAGCATTGGACCGGATTTTCAAAGGTCATGGGTTCGATTCCCATCTGAGAATTCACTTGTGGCCGAGTAAATTTTATCCAATATTTTTCTATTTAAAATTTATCATGAGTTAATATTGTTCTCTTAAAAGTATATTGCTGCAACATTCCTTGCCTTCCAAGCGAATCCATTTTTTTTCCTTTTTAACACGAATAACATAAATTTCGAATTTCCGTGGCTCAACAGTGTAAGAGAAAAATTAAACTCGCAGTCAGCTACATATTAGTTCTTTACTCCGCGCCGTTCTCAATACTTGAAATATTTTATTCTCCGCGTTTTTCACTAAGAATTTCACTTTTTCTCAGTGAGCTGAAATATTTTACTTTCCTTATTTTAATATGACTAATAAAATGTATTTTCTGAAAAATATTAAATATTATTTCGTAGTTATCTTACAATTTACCTTGTAATTTGTTCAGCTTGCAGGAAGACATAGTATCGGCTTACATGTGTTTTTCTTTTCTTTTTATTTTCTTACACACGAAAGAGTTCGTATTTGACGATTGGTCATCTTACTTAGACAAAAAGTCGTAGATAGATCATAGAAAGATAAATACCTAAATAAAAGCTTTATTTCACGATGTCATAGAACCCACACACACACATGTGTGCCACAGCAGACAGCAATATTCTAGTTCTAGCATATTTCATTCCGTACACAACAAACCCTTTTTTTACAAAAACAAACACTTGTATTACATTCTACAGCCACTTTTCCTTTCCTATTAATTAAAAAGAAATGTTACGCTAGCAAAGCGTCAACTGATATTCGAGAAAGCGTTAAATAGATACACGATTGTTTTTAAACCATTAACAAACACAACATCGTGGGAAAGGTATTGGTATTGAACGCACTACGAAATACCAGAGACAATAGAATATAACGATTTGTAGTATTGACACGTAAACTCTTAAGTACTTAGCTCATAGATTTAAAGACATTGGTATGTAAAGACTTTGTTTGATACTTTTGATTTTAATTGATTAAATTTTAGCCAAATTCGACCGGTACTAAATAAAATAAGTCATTTAACAAAAATGTGACTTAATAGACATTTAACTTAATAGAAGTTATTAAATAATATATAGTTTTTGTTGTACCATCCGATTTTAATATTTTTCCACCAAGTACCTATTCTTGGCTATTAAATAATCTTAAAAACTAAAATCACAAAATATATTCTCAGAAATTAAGGTTGTTTTGTCTCTTTATAAAAAATATGTTTTTAATTATAGTAGGTACGCGGCAGAAAAACCGGTCCTCAGAAAGTTACAAAAGCGCAAATTGGCTGTAGAGAGGCCAAATGATTCGCGAAAATAATTGGATAGCAGCTGCTTATGCACACCGGAATTTCCCTGTCATTGTCAGGCTTCCCATTAAGTGAAACAAATTATGTAAATCTTTGCGCTCTTATTGCGAAGAACATAATAGCGAATATTGCTTGCTTGTAACGCATTGCAGTCTGTGGCGAATCGGAAAATATGAGCTTCACCAGTGAGCCGTACGCGGACTCTTTGGAACATTGGCCATGACGAAAATAGGGTGACTGTGCGTTTCTTTCAAGTCTAATGAATCTTAAAATGATGACGTCACATTTTATCCTTATTATTTACATGCTTTGGATTTAAAACTCCTAACTTGTATAACATAAGCTGAAATTAATAAAATATATTTGCTAATTATTCATAAATACACTTGTTAGTTGTATGATTAATTTTTTTTATTGGGCTTTTGTGATTAGAGAAGAGTAAAAAGAGGTACCTTGTCACATTTTAGTACAAAGTTTTTTGTATCTATTGAGAAGAGCCCTTTTTCCTGGATTTCTAAGGACGGAGATCATATTTTTGTACGATACGTAAACAAACTTGCAAAAGTTGTCGATGTGCGCTGATGGATAGGCGTTTTTTGTAGAAAGTTTCTTCCGCTAGCAAAAGTTACTTAAGCATTGATGTAAATAATAATAATTCCATTGTATAAATCAGTCATCATCATCATATTGACTTTTGGTTCGGAAGTCTAAAGTGCTGGTAAAAGAAACGAGCTAAAAGAAACTCGCTCTGCTTTTTGACGAACCTTGTAACTATTTTTATCCAAAACACGTTCTTTGCTCATGATAAAAAAATACAGGAATGAATTGTTTGCACTTTGACCTTTTTTATTTGGATCTGAAAATAGAAAATCTATATTCGGGAAAACAGTTTCCTGTAGTTTGCCATACTGCTTGTATTTGGTAGCCCTTATTTGCACAGCCAATCACTTTGAAGGGTACGTTTGACTTTAAGTTTATAAAACCTCATTCTACGGAAAATATCTGTTTCATTCGTTGGCATTCTAACTTTAATTTAATTATACTATTTCGTATTCCTTGTGCATTGTAGTGGCTTCGTACAGCTATTGTTTGTTTATAAAAATAAATTTAATTTGACTGCATTTAAAATTTACTTTTTTAAAGAGTTTGCATTCGGTGTAATATTTTTTCTTAGACGAAAAATCTATATTAAACTACAATAGATAATATTTCTTTCTATAAAGCACAATAGAAAAGAGCCATTATTGATACAAGCTCTAATTCTTTGATAGCAAAAGCATGTTAAAAAATTACGTAGCATCACGATTAGATGACTTACAATAAATATAAAAGAAGAAACAATCTACTTCAAAAACGATTACAACACCAATATCATTATTCGCTTGTTTAGGTACTAGCCAGTTATCAAACAAAAAACGACTAGTAAACAAGTTTAGATCACGATCGAGTAAGGTATGTGAGTGACTAGGCGTGGCGCCGAGGCCGCCTAGCTGCAAAATTGAAAGTATTCCTGACCAAAGAGGTGAACCAGTTGTCAGCGCTGTATGGCCAGCTGACCCTAATTAGGGCAATGTGTAGCAGAAAATGTAGCCTAAGAACTTATACGTTGAACTTGTAAGACCTTGCTTGACTGCAAACCTGGGTTCGAATCCAGGAGAAACAAAGTCGGAAAAGTGTTAAATGTAAGCTATCAGAGACTGTAGAGTATCTAACGTCGACTAGATAGATACATTTTCTAACAATGTTACACGACAAAATGTCCATTTCCGTGCCATAATTTTAAACTAAGAAAAATATTACTTACTGATAAAGTCAGTTGTTTATCACGCTGTTGACTATGCAACGAATATTTAATATTGTTATAAATTATGTAGTATTCCAAACTCTTTTACAATAATTATTACTCAAAGTTATTTGACGGATATTTTTTGCCCTTTGCAACATAATAATAGGCAGACCTATAAAAAACAAATAAAAATAAATTATCAGAAATTGCAAATGAATTGCGAATAAATTGCCAGTTCTTCAATTGGAAAATCACTAATTACGAAAGTACTGTTAAGGTAAAGCAATATTTGCCAAGAAACTAGATTCGGTTTCGTGGTCTATATTTACAAAGTATTAATTACTTAGCAACACCTCTAAATCGTAAAAAGGATGTCAGTATCTATAAAAGTGTGATTATTGCTTTTATTGATTAACACTACCCAATTTAATGAAAATTCTTTAAAATATGTAGCAAAAGGTGATGTTAGTTTTATGGTTTGAAAAATTATTATTCCATCGTGTATTAAGAATAGCGATAGCGATTCATTATTTTAAACTTAATATTTTTCATCTCAGTTTTTTTTAAACATTTTAGTATAAAATACCACACAACCACAACTTTTTTTTATTAAAATCTTTATCAGCAATATCTGTTAATTCCTAACTCGACCTACGATTTAGCTTTGCCCTAGATTCTCCCAAACCCTCAAAACGAGAGCGTAGCAAACAATTCCATTGTTCTACATTCGCTCGATCATAACCCTAAAAGTATATGTCTCTATTTACAAACTTGCAGAACGCCGCAAAGCGAATAATCCCGCGATCTATACGATCGTGGAGATGGTACGGTTTTGTTTTTCAGAAGCGCGGCAAAAACAAAGTAAATGGAAAGCATTGCCAGCCAGTCAGATAAACCAATAGCTGCCTTGATTTCCTTCTCAAAGGCTTTTTGGGGCTTTCCACGCATGCGATCTGGTATATTGGTTTTAGATCGACAAACGCTTTAAGAAAAGTGGACTAGTGGGGTGTACCTTATGAACTGAAGGTGCTCTAAAAACTTGTACCTATAGGCGCTAAATAATTATGATATATGTAGTTGAAAAGTTATGTCTACCGACGAGTATGGGAAAAACGGTCCTTATAAGATAAGCAGACTTATTTTCAGATCAGTTATGAATTCAGTTTTTATTTTTATTTTTGACTAGCGGATCCTCGCGGTTTTACCCGCGTTGTTCCCGTTCCCGTGGGAATATCGGGATAAAATATAGTCTATGACACTCGGGAGAAATGTAGCTTTCTAATGGTCTAAGAATTTTCTAAAGCGGTCCAGTAGTTCCTGAGATTAGCGCGTTCAAACAAACAAATTCTTCAGCTTTATAATATTAGTATTATTATGATTACAACAAATAATAATTATACATTTAATTTTTTTGCAGGTAAGGGAACGACGCTGATTTTCTCAATGAATTGGGTATGATTTTGTGTTTGAGAGAATATATAAATTAACCTGTTTTATTGAGTGTTTACAATAGTTAAAGTGGGGAAGTTAAATATATATTTTATATAGTTAGTTATTATTAATGCCATGATGAATTTTTTGTCCACTCAAATCCGTTATGGTCGATCTCTTTTTTCTAGGCGATAATTTTCAACTTTACCTACATCCATAATAATAAAGATACTCTACCAGCAAACAGACAAAAGTCTGACATCATAATTTTTCCGTACGTTTTTTATTAACAAATCTTCCCCAGACAATAACGTACAAAACAAGGAAGAATTGTCCAGGTGCAGTCGTTCTGATGTTATGCGCAGTATGTACGAGTATATTTCGGCTGTTCTATTTTAGATTTAATATCTTTATCGAGTCAATATTATTCAAGTTATAGTTTTTATAACATTGGCTGACCTTAGCAAGACTTGTCGATGCAATTAACCAAGTTTGGAGGACTTGCGACCTTCAAATAGTTTTTCTGGACGGTATTTAGTTTACCTTCATATTTATTGAAACTAGAAATACTTAGATAATTTTTAATATTAACTATTTAAACCATGAATTTACAACATTACACCTGTATCTATTTCAAACTACTGACAACTATGTAAAATTAATAGTGTCGTTAGGTTTTCTTAAATTTTTTATGTCAAGCTCAACTTTCTAATTTTTTTCTTTCAATAGAACCTTTTTCGGATAATTAGAAACACAACAAATAAAGAATTAGCGAAATTGTTCCATTCGTCCACGCATGATACGATGACCAAGGGAAATAGATATTCATTTTTAAATATAAATTATAAAATATAAAAACTCTAAGAAGAGAAGTTGGTGCGTACTGTGATTTTAAAGTTTTGTTTTGAAGGAATTCTCGCATTAACGAGATCTAAAAGGCGCTTTCCAGTTTAGAATTGGTTGTTCAGCAACAAAAATGATTTTAATATTGTATTCGCAATACAGTTATAAATAACTATAGCATTGTGCTGAAATGAAATCAAAATATTATTTTTTCCACCAAATATAAAATATTCGTATGCATTTCGAATAAGTACTTATAAAAATTTGCATATTTACAATTTGTTTCAATTTGCAGAACTAATAGCCATTGACCGATATTCTGTCTATAACACTGTTGTATGTTTTTTCATATATATTTTTTAGTCAGCATTTTCAGAGAGAATTCGTTTACTCGCGCAATTAATAAAGTTGCAAAACTTTGCTAATATTTCTGTTTTCTTACTATTTCATGAGATTTGAAAATGTTAATGACAGAATGTGAATCAAAGCATAGTTAGCTGAAAGAAAAATTTGTTGAACTCAATCCGATTCAATGTTTAGCTGGTCCGCCTAAAAAAGAAGATTTGCATTCACGTCTTTCCATACTGTGTCAAAATTTAACTTGTTTAGTCATTTAAATTATTTAAGGCCGTTTGAGCTCTGCCTAAGAATTCGTTCAAGTCCAATTTCAGAACTAGCTGAAGTGTCAAAGTTAACAGCCGTTTAAATTTGCACGGCCCACCCAGGGAAGCGAGCTGAAATATTTTCAGCCTTGTTAGAGTAATGGCAAAAGATTTATAACGATTTTCGTCGCAGTCAGCGATTCGCGAATATAAAAGTTTCATACGCCCCTCCAACTTTTAAAGTTGCCTAATATTCTCACTCGTAATAAATTTTCCAGATAGGCCCCCTTGATATCGTTAGAGAAATGAGAACATTAAAAGATCTTTCGGATTTCCTTTCAAAGGATTTTTTGTTATGCGACCACCACTTTGTACTCAACTGTATTTTTTTTACGAAAAGGGTTGATTTAATGGAGATAAATTTATCAATTTATATGCAAGTGACTAATAAAAACTTATGACTTAAAGTTATTTCGAGTTTCAATTGACAAAACAACGCAGTTTATCTACAATAATTCAGGCAAAAGGAGTTGTTACTTTGTTCTTGTTTGCCTAAAATACAATGGAAAAAAACTCTTTCTTCTTGATTCTAAAATTGATTTAAAATCCGTTTGCACTTTAGATGCATGGTACACGATAGTATTTGTAATAAGAATAGATTGCTTACATCTCGTTTTTCATAAGAAATCCTTATTAAAAAATCATTTTTACGCCATCAGAAATGTCCCTCCCGATCTGAAACAGTTTCTTTCAGATACCGGATCAGTTTTCAAGTCTCATCGAATTAACAAGGGTGCGCAGTGACGAGTGAACCAGCCACGGTACCCAGAAAGAATCTGCTGAATGAAATTCCATAGCAGCCAGGCTATTCCACTAATTGGAACGGGTCGCGAAACGTTAATTTGATAACCACCCCGTACCGTTTACATAATTGCGGCTGTAGTACTAAAGGCGGTCTGAACGACGATCGTGATAATTTTGAACGATAAAATTAAAACTAAAACGTTACCGTTTCATTTCTGTTTGCGAAATATTGTTAAAACTTAACTATATAAAACCTCTAAGGAAAACATCGAGAACGACAAAAAAAACCGTTCAAGCTTTTGTCATCAGTGGCTGTGTGATGCTAGTGAAGGCACTGAGAAAGTTGACAACTGTAGAACAAAAGCATAGTATAATTACAAAGTTAAGAAGCCAATTGAACGTCAAAATTATCCAAAAGTAATTTGTAAGTAGAGGTTTTTGTTCGTGGTTCTACGAGTAGGATCACGGGCAAATGGTATAGACGTAAGAAGTTTTAAATAAACTAAGTTTATAAGCTGAGAGAGTGTTTTGAAACTATTTTCTTGCAGTTCAAGTTTTGTTACTGCTTTCGAATGCAAGACGCAGAGTATTAAAGTTTAGTTGAATTCTTCAGAATAATGCAAAGTCAAAACATAAAACAATAGATAGGCTTCATTAGAAAAAGGAATGGGCCTCGTTTTAAGACAAAAACCAATCACTACTTTGAAAAAGGTTTAGGGTCGTGGTCCGGGTCTGAACACTGTGAGTAAAGTGCTTTTCTAGTATACAATTCGTCTTAGTCTTAATATTTCAGCCATTTGTCAAAAACGATGCCATTAAAAGACCTAGCTCAAAACAAAATGGAAGCGAAGAAGGTTTACCATCGACACTAAAACCTTTTAATTATTCATTCAAGACTTCAGTTTGAATTCCTTCATGTCCTTGAGAGGGCATTTTAAAGCCATCTCGACCCACCTGTTTTATAATTCAGTGTCTGTTGCCTCAGCCCGTGTGGTTCTCTACGTAAATTTGCTATATTGAAGCACCTGACTCTCTACCTACTAAAAACGTAAGTGATATGTAAAAAAAAATGTGAAAAGCTCTTTAAATAGCTCTAAACTTTGCTCGATCATGTTGAGAAATAAAATCATGAAAGTTTGAACGCTATTAAGTCAACCTATTCTTTTGTCGTGGAGGTAAACAACCACTTCTTATATTACTAAGAGTCACTTGGCCGCGGTCCCTAAAAAGGTCCTGAAAACAAAAAAAAGCATATAAATTGGCGTTAAATAGTAATAGAGCCTTTAAACGGGCTTTTTTACAATAATTAACTTTAATTAAATAAAGCATTTCATTCTTGAAATATTTTCTCCCGAAGCACTTAAAAAATGTGGTTAACTACCCTAAAACAAGTGACACTGATGTACTTAAATATATGCAATTTTTTCCCGAATTTATGTTTTCGAAAACACACCCTTTTTGCTTTAGGTAAAGTCGAGGAACTTCCCGGTTGACCAGTAGAGTATTTTAAACAGTTTTATTTAAAATAGTAATAGGTATAACACGTTTGTATCATAAATAATAGAACATTAAATGGTATTTTATTATAATAATTAATTATTTCTTTAACTATAGTGCTTTCCAAGAAAACGCTTCCCAAAAAAACTCTACTAAGCAACCGGGAAGTTCCCTGATTGTACAACAGGGTAGGTAACACATTAAATGAAAGCACGAAATAGATAACATACGAATGTATATACGAATACGAAAGATTTCTACGAAATATTAATGGAATGCAAACTCGTTTCGAAACGATTGAATGTCAATAACTCGGTTTAATTGAAATGCGTGAAAAAAACACCTGATATTTATTTTCGGTCATCAGCTTTCAATCAAGCGAATCGACCAGTTTTATAATTCAGATCATATTCGATCAAACCAATACCGCCTCTGTGGTCTTATGGTACAACCACCGGTATCAGACCCCGGGTTCGATTCCCAGCGGGGGTACATATTGTATTCGGTTTGGTTGGTGGTAGGAAGTCCGCCTGGCGGCTATCACCATCTTATCTAAGTCTGACGCCATAACAACAATGTTTTCAGCATTGTTGTGTTCCGGCAGTTAGAGATAGAGAGTTTCTCAATGATCGAGGATTCCGGGAGGCTCGCTTCCATCTTCAGCCTTATCAAACATAGCATCAGGTATGATGAAGGCTAAGAGTCTCCCCGTCGTTCATAATAAAAAAAACAGAACTTCCTAATTTTGGTTCGCGTATACAACGTTATTTTACGTTTACCCAAAACCTCAAAACCATTTGTAATACTCATCATTACGAAAAACTTTTTGTATGGAAGCAATCCTGAAATTGCGAAAAAAAACTGCTGTTCTGTTACATACATTTTAGCAGAGTTCAAATAAAATTTTCTATGTAACAGCTGATTTTGCTGCTTTTTTTCGCGATTTCAGGATTGGTTAATATATTAGATAGACATTTATTTATTTTATTTATTTATTATTACAAACACTTAAATTAGGACAATGTATTGGTTTTCTTACCTCTACAGTGCTATATAAACCTTTTTAGGTTTTGGAGGTTGACATACTAGATGACATATTTTAAGGTAAAATAATGAAGAAAGTACTGAGAAATAAGTGATCAATCGCTGTTTTTTTTATAATTGCATAAATAGACTATACGATAATCACTTGTTTAATAGCGCATTTATCAAAACTGTCTTATTTATATCCTACAATGACGCACTTTGAGACAAGAACTAGCTATTATTTGTGGAACTCAATACGGGTCCATTCCACCTAAGAAGGTGATCAAGTGACATTAAGACACTCCACTCTTCCGTGCTGATATTCAGTACAGTCATCGGCATATGAGAATATTCAAAATCAAATTACTCCAATCAATATTCAACCTTAACGTGTTGGACGCTAAGTTGAAAATCGATCGAGAAATGTTAACATGTTTTGGATAAAAGGTGCTTTTGACTGTACACGTGAGATTTGCATGTAAACCGGTATCTGGCCCGCCATCATGAGCAAAAAACTTACGTCCTGTTCTCAACAATGCGATTATCGATTTGATGAAACTTGTCATTATTATTTAAATGTTGTTTTGCATCACGAATTCTTTGTTTTTCACATAATTCTAATCTTCAAATTGTTTTAGGCAATTGATATTTTATAATGATGAAGAAGTTAATAGTGAAACTGTTTTTAAAATGAGATCACTATGAAAAAAATATTTTCAATCATTAGCTTTTTCTAAAGTTTTAAGTGAACTGTCAATGCACGAACTCGTAAATTATCAAATTTCTTTGATAACAACTATAGAATTAAGGAAGTCATTAAAAACAAATTAAAAGTCATTTATGCCATAAATACGAAATTAGCTATTTTATTAAGTTACTGTTATTTGCAATAAGGTAATGACTGCAGCTGTTATTGTTAAAATATATTTTAATTTTCCATGTGCAGCAGGAAAATAAATCACAAAAACATTTAAATATCAAAAACATTAAGAAAAAAATCATGTTGCTGCTTTTAACAAACTTTAAAAACTTTATTATTCCTAGGTACTTACTGAAGATATGTTTAATTCTATAAAAAAAATAGTTAAGTTTCTCGAAAGGTAAAAGTGATTGCAGTTTGTCACTTTTTATTGTGAAGTCAATATATTTCATTTAGAGATGCCAAGCCATTGTATACAAAACGCATGTATGTATTTTAGTATCTTATTCTAAAACTACTACTACTATTGAAACCGCTTAAACACTTTATGAAACAGATTTTGGTAGACACATTGCGACTTTTTCATTTATTATTGAATTAATGAATTTTATAATTCGCCAGTATAAAGAGTTAATCGCCTCCCAACTACCTAAGCATAAAAGACGTATACGTACCTACGTCCCGTCAGTCAAAACGGTATTCGCTAACCGCCAATTCTCGTATGGTGGACCCTTCTTATACAGACCGTTTAATGACCTTTATAAAATTTATAAAATGAACAGATCTGAGCTAAAAACATTTAAAAAAAATAAACTTGGATCTTTCAGTTACCTTGTTAGTGATAACTTATTACACAGGCTCGAATAAGCTGTAAAAAAGTTGCTAATTATGTTGTTGTAAAAAAAGTTGTTTTTTTTATCATTAGTAGGTATTTTTGTAAAAAAAAATCTCTTGTGTGTAATGGTTTAACAAAAAAAAATTTGTTGCTTTTGCTTCTAACTTGATTTTTTAATTTTATGTTTTTTTTTTACATTTACATGTACCTATGCTGATTTAGCTATGTTAAATGCTAACGTGTATAATGTAAACTACGGGCGGAGGGCTGGCAACCTGAGATACAGGATTTTCCTACTTCAGGTGTTAGCCCGCCGTAACCCTATTTGATAAAATAATGTCATTTACTATCTTAGATCCTATATTTAAGCATACTATACCTCATTGAAATAAAACAACTTTTACGGATATTCAACGCGCTATATTTACAACACAACTTAGTTCGTGAACTATAGTGCGTTTGATATCCTTAAAATTTGTTTTATTTCAATGAACATTGTGCGCCAAAACATAAGATGTACGTATACTGTACCTAAGTTCATGTTTATGTAATTTTATTCAAATGGGTTATGGCGAGAATAAATGAATTCACCACAGAATATAATTTACGTATCACGAGCGGATGCTATTACAAAAGAGATTCAATCAAATTTACGAAAAGGTGATAGCATAGGGGCGTTATTGCACCAAATTCTTTTCACAAATCTTAATGTACCAAATTTGCGAGCACATTTACCTCGACACTTGTCTTCGCGATACGTACAACGGCATACATCACCGGCTCGTCATTATGCGACGCAATTTTTATTACCTATTACTCAACGTTGTATGTCTAAGGCTGGAGGAGCCGGTCCGCAACCTTGCCCCCTCCTCTACACGCAGTACACTTTCACTCGTGGAGTCGTGGTTCGGCCTTCGCTCGGGTGGTTTCGGCTTACTTCGGTATTTGCATAGCAAAATTTTTTGCGGTTAATGGTGTAAACTTCGTATGAAAGTATGTTTGACAAGTTTTTAAGCTCTTTAAAAAAACTTTTTTCTGGCGTTTTAGCTTCTACATTACATATCCTGATTACAGTGTAGTGCAAGTATATAAGTTTGTAATTACAAACACTTGAAGTGATCATAACATAAATATAATCTTAAATATAGGTTGTATTATGAATGGTAAAAAATTGAAACTTCTTAAAAGTGGAATGCAGTTCAAGGTAATTTAATTATAAAAACATTATTCTTTGCGCGAACAACACAGAGAAACTTCTATTTGGCTTTTTATTTCATAAGAACCCACTATACGCTGTGATAAATAAATTTAAGTAGTTGTAAATAAAAATCAACGGTTTGTTGGCAAGCACAAAAAGGTCTATAAGTACTAAATAGTGAATCTATTTCTAATTAGCAATTTCTCAGTGTCGTCATGTTTTTAAGAATGATTAATCGATTTAGTTGGTTTTCATAAAATTGAAATGTTTATTTGGAAATTACCTCTAGACCACTTTGTAACTGGGTACTTACGAAAAAAAATGTGAATCTTACGTTATTTATACAAAATGTTATACCTTATAGCTGATGCGGCAGTAGTCTATGTACCTAATTAATAGTTATTTTTTATATTATCAGAATTGGTTTTAAATTTACATTCCAATGTGTAAGGAGAATATAATTGAACCTACGCAGCTACGTTTTATGAGTTTTTAAGAAGAAAGTCATCTTTCGAAATGAATTATATGTAATTGATGCATTAAAATTCAACATAGTACTAAAATCGCTTTGACATCAAAGCTTGTCGTGTAATTGATGTAAAGTGTAATAAATTTGAAATCACTCCGCCCTTGAGGTTGATCGATGAGAAGCCAACCGAACGCGACTAATTGGACACTTGTGTGGTTATATCTATCATCTATCCCATTCGATTCACCGTTATGGCGCGTGTGGTTACCCGTTTCCGTGGTAATATCGGGATAAAAAGGACCCTATGTGTTAATCACTACTTGAAGTCTCTACATACCAAATTTCATCCAAATCTGTTCAGTAATTATTGCGTGAAAAGTTACAAACAAACTTTTATAGGTATTATAAGTAGGATCAAGAAAAATATCAGTTACTAATTTATTTTATGAAATAAATAATAGTAGATTATGCACTAAGGGGATAAAGCAGTGCCTTATGTTATGGGCAGCATATTGAATCCTGGACGAAATTAAGGATTCTGAAGTGAGATGTTTTCCTCCTGAATGGAGTGAAGGATTCAATTCTGCCCAAGACTAAGACACTTTTATCCCCAAAGAGCATGTACTCTACTTTATACACATACTGTGTGTTTATAATTTGTTTATATTTAACGTCACAGTGTCTACTGTGACGTTCGTCGTCTCAGCCGCATAACACCCACTGCTGGGTATAGGCCTCCCCCAAAAAGGGGGGTTTTGCCATAATCGCCACGCTTGGCAGGCGGGTTGGCGATCGCAGTATGGCCAAGTTTGTAGGAAACGCTGCTGCCCGTCTCCTGAAGGCAGAGTCCCTTAGTCGCCTTTTACGACACCCACGGGATGAAAAGGGGGTAGCGCTATTCTAAACCGACACTACACAGCTAAAACTGTGACTGTGACGTTAAATATAAACAAATTATAATAAAAGAAAAAATATAAAACTATTAAATGCCAAAAATTTAACAATTCACGGAAAAAAACATGGATCGATAATAACCGATATTTTTTTATTTTTTCTTTTTATTTAGTTTTGTAAGCATTGATAACCTAACAATAGATATGTTGCGTTCATAGTAAGTTTTTTTGAAATCTCTGACCAAGACTACACACATTCACAATTTGCCGTGTTGTACTGATATCATATGTATGATTCTGATAATAGGACAAAAGACACTAAAAAACCCGGAAATTAAAAAGATAGCTAATTTGAATGAGTACATCTATTCCAATTTCAAATGTTTTCTTTTTGCAAGGGACCACGAGACACAGCCAACTTATTTTTATTAATTATTTTGATTAGTAGTAAAGACTCTTTGATGTGTCAGTTTTATAGTCAAAACCTCCTTGGACCAAGAAAGCTATGCCTTGAACAGCCTTTTCTTTTTCCTCGAAACTATTTTCGATAGGTCTTTGTTGACTGAGCGTTCCAAATTTAAATGTCATCATAATTACCCAAGGGAACTTCCATACAACATTAGCTCCCTCGGGCTTTATAGCTTACTTTAAATTAAGAATACTTGACATTTAATGAGTGCTCCAGATGCAGGTAGTGTATAAATAAATATTTTTTACCCTCACACCAATTAACAAGGGTGTACTAACTACTTACTTTTTAATTAACGGAAACTATAAAACTAACTTGCCTAACTAATTGTGCATGGCGATGGCCCAATACTTAGTTATTTTTTGCCGGTCACATTTAAAAAGTCTAGTTCAGGATATTGGCAAAACAATTAGATTTTTTTTTTGCAAATGTGGTAGTATAAAGGTTTATTAATATTTATAAAATAAAGTCCATTGTAAATA
Organism: Chrysoteuchia culmella; assembly: GCA_910589605.1. Taxonomy (NCBI): domain Eukaryota; kingdom Metazoa; phylum Arthropoda; class Insecta; order Lepidoptera; family Crambidae; genus Chrysoteuchia; species Chrysoteuchia culmella. Next base: position 15,579,479 of record OU342642.1, on the reverse strand, counting down.
CAAAAATACTAGATAAAGTTTGCAATTCAATATGCAAGACTATTATGCAAGAATATTATTACTATACTAGAAGATAAATTGAACGAAAAGTAGTGTTACACTAATTTTCGTTCATTTTATCTTTTTTATTATTGTTTATGTTAATTGTTTAAGTGAAGTGGCTTACCAAACATTTTATTCAGTACTTAGTCGTTGAAAAAGAACCAAGTAGCACTTTAATTAAGCCGTCTCGCAACGAATGCAGATTCGTATAAAAAAGTAACGGACACTTGGTTATATTCATTTCAATCTTGGCTAACTCATAACTCCATTTCAAACCTTGCCAACTATAAAATTTATGTAAAAAATTGCGCAATTGGTATTCAATTCAATGGTAATGTTATAACTGTTATAAGTCATATAATAACATGAACAGTTGTTGTAATAACGAATAAAGTGTATTGGGCAATAAGAAAATAATTTAACTTAACCGGTTATAATCTCATTCGTAATACGTGTGTGGTATTGTTATGTCGAACTGTTTATTCTAAGAAGTATTTGAATAGTTATGCTTATTTTAACATAGTATGGAGAAATCGCATTGTGGAAGCATTCTTGACATTTTACGTAGAAGTTGTGATATTAAACATCCATTAGTACGATTCAATGAGGCATGACATGAGTAATTGGAGTAGCGAAAGTCGTTTAGTAATTATAGGAAGCAACCTTTCCGCTGTCATTTAGCTATGATTTGTCCCGCCGCATTTCTAGTAAAGGTAGGGTTAGTAGCGTTATCACCCAATTACATAAAGAAAACACAAACAAAAGAGCACCTATTCAATCTGCCGGAGTAGCCACAGTAAAGATTATAAAGGTGAGAAGGAGTATTATGTTAGAAAGTAGCGTAATTTACTAATGAGCCATGATTTTTTTCTTACAATATACACGCATAATTAGAACCCACAACATTTTCCGAGATTAATATTAAACAAGAAAATATTTATCACTTAAATAAAGCACTGTAAAATGCAAAATTCAAAAGTTATAATTTTCCGAGATTTTCAGTAGATTTTCTAAACACCAATTATGTAAAAAGGTTACATGTTCCATACATCAGATTCATTTAAAGGTCAACAATTACGTTCCGTCAATTGATCATGAAAGGACTCATGATATTGTCAACATATTACATATTATTTTAGTGCATACTTACCTAAAAAAATGAACTCAAACTCAAACCTAGTCGATAAATATTTTATTACGACAACCAGTTTCAAAATATTTTTGATGTTATCTTTAGTTATTCTCCGCATATCTTTTGTGTTGTAACTTGTAACAGACGGTATAAATCGGCTCTATTATTTATTACGGTGCAGTTTTGTGTGTCCATGCGCATCGACGCGGAGAAATATTGCAGTTTTTGCATAATCCCAAAACTCGTTTTAGCCACCACCGTAATAAAATATCGTGTGCGTTGCTATAAAACCATTCTTCACGTTAGGAAAACATTGTGCTTTTTGTACTCTCAAAAGTTAAATTAAAAGCGAAATATAACTTTATAATCTCTAAATACGAGATAAAATAATTGTCAGAAAGTTCAAAATGTTTTTGAAGTGAAAACATCTTTAGCGGGCGTTGTGCACATCAGATAAAAATTTTTTGGGATGAGTAAAAAATGTTAAAGTCGCGTCCGGACGTGACCCTGATCGAAAATTCGTAAGACCATATACCGTTGACCTATTTCAAATTACAAAAGTCTCACACTTGAAAGATCTCCGTATATTAGTTAATAACAACCATTATATAAATATCTCTCATTACTACCAACTTTCATATCGATGCCAGGTCAGTTTTAATGGATTTACCTGCCAAATCAAGTTGGTCTCCGTTTTCATCAGCTTTTTATAAAGTTGTGGTCAAGAATAGTGGATTTTGATCGTTATATACGTTTAAGCGGTTTTCACTTCTGCCGGCACTCCCAGAGTGCAACCCGTTGTTTTTTTTGCATAAATTGCTTTATAGCTGCAATCGAACTGCGTCATCAAGCTCCTGCAATAGCCTCCTAAGCTACCAGTTGTGGCCAATTACAGTTCAAACTTTAATAATGGATCTATGTCACAGTTCAGAATAGATTTATTAGGAAGTGGAGGAAATGAAAAATAATCGAGAAAGTTTCAAATGTCTCCGTGAAGTTGTAAAAGGAGAGCAAATTGACGATATCTTTAATGGCAGTAATACTACGAAAGGTGTAATTTATTTTTTTATTTTTTCCCGCAGTGCCATTTAGGATTTCTCCTTTCGTCCCTTTACTTAAACGCGTTTCATGTTATTAAATGGAAAGTGGTGTAGTTCACAAAAGAATATCTAAGTATTTCAAAACTAGTTGATCCGCGCTAACTTCGCTGGGCGTCAAACATTTTTACTTGTGATGAAATTGTCTCACAATCAATCAACAGCTATAGCCTATCACCAGAACTAATGTAGCTACTGGTGAAAGAATAATATTTAAAATCGGTTCAGTAGTTCCAAAGATTATTTTCCACAAATTAACAAACTTTACGTCCTTAAAATATTAGTATTGCCAGAAACAAACTGCTTTCATTCTACTTATTTAAAGGCAAAAACATGTGGTCTATTAGTGACAAAATATACTTGAATTTAGTTGATTGTTTGTTTGGCACTGACTTCAAATTAGGAAAATTGCACTTGAATTCAGTAATAAGTATACTATAAGTAGCACTACCAGTACCATTAACTATTAATTTCGTCATACTTGCATCAAAATTAAGTTAACGACTTCCATTGTTACACAAATTCCTTCCTCTTATGACGCAATTTTATAGTATTACTCGTATTTTCCGTACGAAGCAAAAACAACCGAAACTGATTTAATTTAAAGTTCATTGCTTGTTAATATTTGTATTTAACAATGGTCTATATTGTTATTAATGTGAATCATTTTATTTCCTGCTGTGAAATATAAAACACATAAAATAATTTCTTGCCAATTTATTAATTGACTAATTTAGACTAATCAAATATAATATAGTAATAAAGTCGATATACCTACTTAATTGGCATCGTATCCGGTTATTTTTTGTTGCATTACACATATTATGTAAAGTATGATAGACCTACTTCTTGATGGAGGCTCTTACAGAAAGGAAAAATTAGAAAATTGGAAAATTTCAGAAAACTTATACTTCGCCCATTCGCATATTACAGGACAACGTCTGTCGGGTCATTTAGTACTACAATAAAGGATAGTTTTCATACAAAAAACACCAAGCAAAATTTGCAAGTTATACAGAAAACCTAAACTGAATAACCATCCACGCATTCCCAACCTGCTGGGATCTAAAAACTATTAACACGTTCGCCGCCAACGCGGTCAATGTTGGGCGACGCTTAGCTATCCCACCAAGCCAAGTAAAAATCCACAAAAGTACTAAATCGGGCATTTTTAATTTTTATTTATATAATGAAATTATTACGTACTTTTTCGTTAACGTGAACGTGTCAACCACGAACATGGTGTCAATCTAAAAAGGTCGAATTTGTCGGCGATAACAATACCTACCGTTTGGAGTGACCTTAATTCTTGTTTATTGGAAACTACACGCGTTTTACGACTAAGGTCGTAGGAAACGGACAAACTAGTCGGATGTACTACATGTCGGGTTTCTGATACGATCCTCGAACGTACAATGTGTGGACTTGTGACACGCCATTGTCTTGAATCTTTTAGGCTATTTGAATGCTGCACATTAAATATTCATCTTCCGGCTTAATAAGAGTTTTGATTAAAATATTTGATAATTTTGATTATTAACTAGTAGTCAAAAAAACATTTAGTGTCTATAATGGTTTTTCTATATAGATATTTAATTTAGCTTTCTTTGTCAACTAGGCGACTTGTATACCTAAGTATTCGTCTTTTTTATGAGTTTCTTAACCACTAATACAACAGATATTTCAGATGACTACATTAGAAGATATTTCATTGTTGTATGACCGCCGGCGGACTTGCGCTGCTTAATTAATTCTCAAAATAACTAGATCCACCATTCGTCCATGACTGTATTCCTAAAATCACGATCGAAATGGATTAGTAATAAAGCTAGCCATATACAACAATCACTGTAATTAATAATGTAGCAATTGCAATAACTCCTAATTTCCGATTTTATTGTTTCTCGTTAAGAGCAATGGCCAAATATATCGATATTGTCATAATTTGACAATAACAATGTTGAAAGGTCACTTGTCGATTTACGAATGCTTGTAAATTGTTGAATCGTGAATCGTAAACGAGCCGTAAGTGTCATATGGACCTTCGGATATATCGTAAGTATGCGCATGAGTGCCTTGAAAGCGCTGTCCTTAGGAGCTTCACACTTGCTTGACTAACGAGATGATAACGAAGCTTTGTGATTTAAAAATACATTTTGATTATGAATAAAAAAGATTTCTGAATTTAGGATGCGATGCAACAAGCCTTCTGTGGTGAATTGTTAAAATTAGTCGTATTGGACATTTGACACGAACATGTCAAAATCATGAACTTGTCGGGATTTCATTTGGCACACAAATTGCATGTATAAGAAAAATGATTTTCTGATTCAGTCGTGACTCGTTGTATGTTTCTACTTACCTATAAACCTTTTTTACTGGTAGTATCTATTGAAAGACGTTAATTAACGAAACCCTATAACTAATAATAACCCTATATCTATAAATTATGTATAGATAGTCCGATGGCTGAGCGACTCGAAGTGAGTCTTGGCGATATTGAGTTACAAAATCTCTGTTAATATGAAGTATTGCTTATGAGCTAAACTTTCTTAAAACTTTAACCTATTACCTTATAACAACAAAAACAATTATCATTGGAATTCACATTTCACCAATTCGCAACTTTGAAAACTTTCACTCAGTTTTCGCAGTGACAATCTATGTTTGCAGAAGTTTCAATAGTTTGTTAGCTTCTCTTTACTTAATATTTACTTATCAGACTACAGTAGCATTAAATATATCATATTAGCGGTAGTAACTAAAAAATTATCCTCACTTATACCTACTTTAAACATTCAAGAACATAACGTGATATTTATTTGGTGTGATAATACATATCAATATGTAAGTAAGTACATAAGTTTACCCAAAAAAAGGAGTCAATTGAAAACTGTAGTTTTAACTAATCAAAGATAAAGTAGGTATTATTCGAATTAACTATCTTGAGTTGACGTGAGGACAACTTGAAGGCCGATTTAGACAGACGGCGTCGACGCTTGCTCACGAAGTTTGAGACCAAAGAAAAACCTAAGCGTATAAAATGTTTTTATAAAAATGTTAAGTATCCATACAATTTCGTTTGCAGTAATTGCATCATTTAAGCACAATACCGTTACTAAATTGAATATTTTTTGTAAAAGTTTAAAGTAACGAGTGTAAAAATTATTTTATTTCATGACAGCGTGGAAACGCTTCTATAACGCGAATTTAAACTCTATGCAGAAAAAATCGTGACTGGTATTTCAAGTATGATTCGAAAATCTGGGAAAGCTAAATTGTTTATTTGGTATCGGGAAAATATTTTTGTACATATTTTTTAACAATTGCTTCCTGTCTGTGCAACGAAATGATTAAAACTTTGAGGCAACATGTCTGTACATTTTCGGAGTTTATTGTCCTACATGTTAAAACTTATAAGTATGAAAGTGGAGTCTCAAACAACCATGGATCTATTGTTTCAAGTTGACTGTTTAATTTTAGTTTGGAAACCAAACAAAAATATTCTTTTAATATTCGAACTGCGCAAGCTCTGTCGCCACTCTTTTGTGATACACTATGAAGAAACCTTTCGCATTTGCTTCAAGGTCACGGGCCACATACAGCAGTTTCCTATTATATTCGCGGGCTAAATGGTGTTCTAAATAATAGACAAATCTATTAACGGGCATGACCCAAATGTGGGGCACACACGACAATAACCGACCGTGAGAATGTTTCATAAGCCCACAATAGGGGGCAATTCAAATCTGCCTCAGACACGCTCGGACTTACGTTATTTGCATGTAAGAGTGTAGTTGTATAACGTCAATCGCAGACCAGAACAATTAACAAAACGTTTAACCGAGCAGCCTCTGAACCCATATGAAAACATCTGCCGATCGTTTTTCTTGCATTATCTTACATTCTTTTGTACAGTGGCTTTATATGTCGGCCTTTTTCATACTTTGAAGGCACATTAACGTAGGACTTGGATACCCGTATTGGATGGCGTGGGGATAACTGAAACATGATCCCGGCCTAAATCGAACGGACGATTACCTAAATATGAGGTACAGCTTTTTAGGAATATACTCTTTTTGTATACAATTTAAAAGGTTTTAGAGGTAATGCTTTCCATTTAAAATATGTTGTTCGGAATGAATCAATAATACAGACAGTGAAATTGCTGAGTCAGTCAAATTGTTCCTTTGTGTAAGCCGCCCTTAGAAACAGTCGATTTGTTGATAGGCACGCGCCCTTTGTGCGGCAAACCACTTTGTTTTCCCATCTCGAAGAAAAGTAAATATTCCCAATGTTCCACAATGCTTTTATTTTTTACTCGCAATAAAAATCAAAATGTCCGGCTGAAATTAAAAAGTACTTTCCTCTATGTTAAAAACATTTTCAGGTTTGAAATTAATTTTAAAGGCTTAGGAAAGAAAGAAAAAAAAAGAATATTTCCCCTCTGGTATTGTTTATTCAGTGAAACATTTTATGTTCGTTTTTGCTCATTAGCTAGCACAAAGGTTGTAATAATACGGGAAGAAAAAAGAATAACGAAATTTTTCCAACATACCTAAATAAAAATTACGCTCAACATTTTCGTTGAATCCGTCAAAATGAAGTTATAATTTTTACATTGCACGGGCACCGTATTGTTATATGGGAACAAAGCCCGAATATAAATAAGAATCTTGTTTCTTGTGAAACCCTTTTCGGGCAAATGAAATGTTATATAATAAATAAACAAGCAGTTGTGTACTCTGACAGATACATTAATTATGGTTTAAAAAAAACCCTAGCATGTTTATATGAAAAACTTAGTTCATTTTATATCATAACTGTAATGTTATATGTAACTATTAGCGGCCACCCGCGGTTTCCCCCGCATGGTACCCGTTTCTGAAGGAATATAGGGATAAAAAGTATCCTATTATTAAAATTAGCAAAATTAAAAATTTATAATTAAATGGCTGTTTCATCTTAATCGATAGTTAAACATCTGTAAAGATGTTTCTTTCGAATGCGAGGATATTTCTCTCATTGATGAAACGACGGTGGCCAACACCGTAGAAAGGTGAATATACTAGAAAAATTCGACGTGTCCTCATAGGTCTCTGTAGCATAATTGGTTAGTGCATTGGGCCGGATTCCCAAGGATGCGGGTTCGAATCCCGTTAGGGCGACATGAGACTAGTTGCTTTTTTCTAGTATATTTTCTTGTTTAATATTTAAGTATCCTATGTTTTAATCCAGATTATCTACTATCTCTGTGCCAAGTTTCATCCAAATTCGTTCAATAGTTTTAGCGTGAAAGAGAACAAACAAGAAAACGGACATGATTTTGCATTTATAATAATAACAGCTTCCGCCCGCAGTTTCATCCGTTTGGTTCCCGTTCCCGTGGGAATATCAAGATAAAAAGTAGCCTGTATTAAGAGTAACATAACGACGGAAAGCTGTCCGTACTTTCAACTAACTCTATGCCAAAAATCAAGTCGATTGGTTGCTTAGGACGTGAAAGACAAACAAACAACTTTCGCATTTATAATATTAGTTAGAATTAGGATTAATAGGACTATTATTATTATAGTAGGAAGAAGGATACTAAACTGTACAAACTTATATAAAAACACAGAACTATTTTGAATGAGACCTTAATGATATACTTTACTATCATTCCGTTTAAATAAAGACTTATAATTATGATGATCAACGACTTTGTATAGATTAAAAACTGATTTGTATACCAATAAAAAAATCATGTCAAGCACAAGTCATAGAGTTTTTCTTCGAATGTAATGGATAGAGTGGAATATTAAGTAGAAAATACAGAATACGTTTACCTAGTTCTTTCCTCAAGCATGTCACATTTCTCTCGTAGATAAATATAATTTTCTCGGGAAATAGCACCAAACCGTAATGGTTTACTGCACCTGGAATACTGCTCTAGAACTACTGATTGGAAAATCTGTTTTTCTTTCCTAGACAGATGAATACATTTTGAAGAGATTGTCTGCTTTTTTTACAATTTCTCTCAATTAAAGTTATTGTGTACGAAAATGTGAGATTCCTTAAAATGATATGATGTTGTCTTAGATCAGCCTCTAAGAAGAAGAAGAAGAATTTATTCCATACATAACAAACTGAATCAACATTTTATTACTTGAATCGTTTAGTAAAGGAACACACAATCCAAACTTAGGTATTTAAAATAAAATTATGTAGATTTGAATTTATAAAATAATATTCGAATTGTGATGCTAAAATTTTTACTTCACTAAATACGCATAATAACAAATAATGTTAGACAGACTTTTCCAATAGATTTCCTTCCAGAAAGGTCCAAACAAATTGTATTCGAGCCTACTTTTCCAATTGACCAATATTGAAGTATTGTCGATGCGTGCCTCCGGCCTCGGTGTGTTTACGTGAAACTGCTTGGCGGGCCGGATCGTCGCGGCGCTTTCACACGCGCGGCATCTCGACTCCGTGACGTCACGACACGTTTCACTACCTCGCCTGATGCACGTGGTACAATAAAAAGGTTTTCTGTATTCGTTCGTTTTTATATCTGTGAAATCGGATGTCATTTGTTTGTAGCCGTATCGTAAAAATTTCAAAACAAAAAATAATGTTTGGACGCTATCTTGTAATAATATCTTGACATTATTTTTAATATTTTTTTTTATGAATCTATTCAATTCCCTATTTGACATTAATATTTGTACATCGTTTAATTTTAACGGTAGACATGTTAAGGAAAAAAAATAATTAAGACTACCCAATGTTATACCACATGTTGTTACAAATAAAGATTTTGATTGATTGATATCTTTTTTATGATTTTGTAATTTTTGCATTTTTCAATGCTATTTTTATACTTATGGTAAATTTTAAATAGAAAAATATTGGAAAAAATTAACTCGGCCACAAGTGAATTCTCAGGCTGGAATCGAACCAGCGACCTTTGGAAATCCGGTCCAATGCTCTAACCGCTGAGCTACCGAGACTTGCGAACCACCGTCGAAATTCTCCAATACTTTTATATTTTTAATACGCTGTAGGCCAGCGTTGTTACATCAATGCTAGGAAATATCCTTGCATTCGAAAGAAACATCTTTTCAGGTGTTTAACGATCGATTAAGATGCAACTGCCAATAATTTATGATTTTGTAATTTTTGCATTTTTCAATGCTATTTTTATACTTATGGTAAATTTTAAATAGAAAAATATTGGAAAAAATTAACTCGGCCACAAGTGAATTCTCAGGCTGGAATCGAACCAGCGACCTTTGGAAATCCGGTCCAATGCTCTAACCGCTGAGCTACCGAGACTTGCGAACCACCGTCGAAATTCTCCAATACTTTTATATTTTTAATACGCTGTAGGCCAGCGTTGTTACATCAATGCTAGGAAATATCCTTGCATTCGAAAGAAACATCTTTTCAGGTGTTTAACGATCGATTAAGATGCAACTGCCAATAATTTATGATTTTGTAATTTTTGCATTTTTCAATGCTATTTTTATACTTATGGTAAATTTTAAATAGAAAAATATTGGAAAAAATTAACTCGGCCACAAGTGAATTCTCAGGCTGGAATCGAACCAGCGACCTTTGGAAATCCGGTCCAATGCTCTAACCGCTGAGCTACCGAGACTTGCGAACCACCGTCGAAATTCTCCAATACTTTTATATTTTTAATACGCTGTAGGCCAGCGTTGTTACATCAATGCTAGGAAATATCCTTGCATTCGAAAGAAACATCTTTTCAGGTGTTTAACGATCGATTAAGATGCAACTGCCAATAATTTATGATTTTGTAATTTTTGCATTTTTCAATGCTATTTTTATACTTATGGTAAATTTTAAATAGAAAAATATTGGAAAAAATTAACTCGGCCACAAGTGATGAAAATGGCAAAATGGCAACGGATATATTTCAATGTAGGTAATCTTGTAGCGATTGCAAAAAAAAAATTGGTCTAGTTATAAAATGTATATTCGGAGTCACATAAAATCTAGTTAAAGTGTCAATCACACTTTGACTTGACGTATAATTAAATTAAATATTCATAATGATACAAACAACGTCCCTTAACTGCATACAAATTAATTATCAGCTAGTCATCTTGTAAATCGAGGCGACTGTGAAAGTACTCGTGAGTGATAATTACCACGTTAAGTGCAGTTTTTCCAACAACTACAGTGACAGTCAAGGGATTAACAACTAATCAGAAAAAATGTTTTACTACATAGAATCAAAATACCCATAAAGATATTTAAAATAGTTGTGCAAACCTACCCAAAAAGTAACTTCTACAATTACATTACAAAATAAATAACAACACTCAAATTAATTTCCCGCCAAAATGATTACAACAGAATCACGCAACACAAGTCGACGAGTTTACAAGTGACAGCTAATGTCAGGTTCTTTGAGCCGTTCTCTTGGCAAGTTTGAGACCTGCCCGAAAGTTTGCGCGGCTCGGACGGAACTCGTCGACAGGGTACGACAAGAACCCGCCTCTGTGACACGAAAATGCGATTATAACCTTTTCCATTTTCAAACTCAAACGTGGTGTTCGAAATTTATTTTGAGATTTTTATGGCAACACTGTCATCGATATTGGAATGTCAATTACTCGTCATTATGGGTTTTAACGATACCATTACTTTTTGTTTGTTGGTTATAGATCTAACCTATCTCTTTAATAAATTAAAGTGCTATATTTCTTTTATTTACGAATTTTTTTATAAAGCCACAGGACGAAAAAAGTAGGATCACTATTAAAATTTCTTTTTGTAACAACTACAACAGAGTACTAACGATATTTTTTCCATCCAAAACACAAAGTTTCTCAATGCAGTAGGTTCATCATCGTTATTTATTGGATGCGCAAAGGATTTGCCTCTATTCGCAGCCACTGAGACGTGTTTTTAACCTTTCGATTTCATAACGACTGTAACTAATTCAAATGTCGTAGTTCAATGGCAGACAGGTGTCATTAAAGTTTGAATAGTGTCAATCATAGTATTTTTTTATGAAAACTAATTCTTAAAGATGTCTATATAAATATTAACTAGGTAGATTTATAAAGTCTACCCTTGAAATTTTAGTAAATAAAGAATAGAGCAACAATGAGAGATTAAATTGTTAATTTTTCGATCAAAGCCTTATAAAAAAAGCAAGTCAAATAATCAAATCAGCAGCTGTAGCTTGTCGAGCACGAGAAACATTCGGGATGTCGCAAACCTAAGGTTTATTTTCATCGGGATGTCAATTTTTTTAAATTCGGTATTAAAATCAGTTCGTGTAATAGCTGCCTGTAATACCTTACTTATTTTCAGAACTAACTCTGTTACAATGACCTATGCGAGTAATATTACTTTTGTCAATATATTTTTACATATTATTTTTATGTATTACATTCGTCAATTTGTTTTCCAATTTCAATACGTGACGTTCTATTTTGATATTAATACTTATTGATTCATAGTTCGAATAAATTCTCTTTGGTCGACAACTTACACTGATACTATTATACATATCTTTTGTAGTTAGTAACAATGTGTCCATCTAGCCTATGCAATACAATTACTTACATAACAGATATGAAGGCACCCACCGCCTTGCTTCATACTTTCCAAATTGTAATTAAGATTTACTATTTGATAATAGATAAAATGCGTTGAATAATACAGATGCAATAAATTCCTACTTATCTATACAAGAAACTAGATGAAAAGCGGTCAATGTACCTTCAACTAAACACTAGGGGCCATCGTGTTACGTGTCGAAGATAACACCAAAAGTTAAGTTTAAACTTAAAGTTAAGCTTAATACTAGTCCCCTGGGTCTCCGGAACCTAGTTTTGTAGTATAGGCCTTGAAGTAACCTGGTTTGTTGCGGTTCCATTAATAGTGTATAGTTTATCTTGAATTTGTCGAGAATGCTATGCATGTCGGGTCGTAAAGGATACCAACAGGATAAAGTTATCTGAAAGAGTGTCTTGTCTATAACAAAATATGTCTATGGGGTTATTATATATAGTATAATAACTAGTATAGTTCTTGATACTCACATTGTAACAAAATCCCCAATTTCGACCGTAAATTCTAGGTATAAAATCTAGTTAAGTATAAAAAATATTACAGTAAAAAAAAATTACTCTTGAGTCAACAAATGATGTGTTAATATTTATCGTAACTTAAAGCTCATCTAGAAAAATCAACCTTTTTTACATAAAAATCTTTTTTATTTCAATAACCGTACCGTTTTAAGTTCGTTCACACCTCTATAATTCTTAATTTAAAAGTTGTTGTTTTTTACAGTATATTGAAAGTACGTCTACCTACGCTAGTTTTAAAAGTTGTTGTTTTATTGAGAGAAGCTTAAAATATGATGGAAAGTAGGTCAGAACAAGCATTCAGCTTCCCTTTTGTCGTCTCCCTGGGGAATCGCCGGCGATTGACACTCTGCAGCAGCGCGTCATATGCAGCTACTGAAAGTGCATTACCATTTTATTTTAAGTGCTACTGAATTATTATGATGGCGTAAAAGATATAATGTGGTGTGAAAAATCTTTAACAGTAGTAAATGGAATAATTATTATAGTTAGCCACTTTTATGGACCCACTGTTGGGGCACAGGCCTTCCTTGTGGATAAGAAGAATGGGCTATACCATAACCCACCCATGGCATATGCGGGCCAAATGCGGATTGGCTGGTTTAACGACTGCAAACGCAGCCGGGACTAGCGCTATAACGGATATTACGATCGAACATAAATTGTTGTTCAACTTAATTATCCTGCCTGTATATTAGGTGCTCTTTGGTGACTGAAAATGTTCGATAACAATTTCTCACATTCTTCCGTAATAGAAGGTGAGGTGTGAGAAGCATTACGTAACTAACTATATTAGAAAATAACACGTTGGCGACTACCACCTGATCCCTACCTATTTATTTATTTCAAAATCCACTTAAGAAAACCTAAATACTACTACATACAGCAATTAACTGATTTTACATATATGAACTAAATAAATTTATAGGTAAGAGGAGACGCACACATGAAAGGAGTGTTGAAATAATGAATCATTTATTTCAATAGTCTAAGGTACATACATAAAATAAATACAAACATACAAATAAATAAATAACTACTTCAAGTGGATAAGCATAAGCAGCAGAATGTATCTGTCGAAGCAAACCTATCATTATATGTTTTTTGAAGACGAAACATAAATACTTAATAGAATTTTGAGCGTAATTACTGCGTACGATTTTGCAGCTAAAGAGCTTCGTGTGTCTAGTACGGGTTGAAGGAGGAAATTCTATTTTGTTTTGGATACTAAATAAATGCTGTCTATATCGCCGTTACATATTTTGTATAGGAATTACACGTCTATAAGATGCCGTCTATTTTCAAGCGTTCAAGCTATTATAAACTCTATCTATCGAAATCTTTCGCTTACTTGGCGTATGCATCCAAGTGGCGCTAGCTGAACTGGCAGCAATCGATTTCGTTAATTTAATGCGTTTTTTGTAAGTCTAGTCTATTATATTTTCATGCATAGGTACTATTATTACATTCGCTGTAATTAATCCATTCACTTGTTATCCTTCGAGCTCTACCAATTAAACAAAACTGCTATTATATGTGGGCGGATCAGACGTAACTAGAAGTGTCGTGTCGCCTTTAATGTGTCGTTGCAAAATTGTTGTTATATTAGGCAGTTTAGTTTCTACTATTGCTTAAATATGTAGCAACTATCTAGCATTTTACGAGGTCTATATATATTACAGAACTGATGTCAGTTTTTTTTTATAAGAAATGCTTTTTGTTAAATACGTATGTAGAATTATCAATTTCGCAGAGTTCTACAAATGTATAAAAAAGAAAAGATTGCAGCCGATAAATTTAAGGCCCCTCTACATACTTTGAGGCAATGTAATTTCAGGTTAGAAATAGAGTATCCGTAACGTTTACCGTACCTTGTTATTTATAAAAAAAATTGCTTTAAGTACATTATTTTATTACGGAAGATTAATTTCCAAAGCTAGAACAGCTTTTAATATCTAAATCGAAATAGTTATAAAAAAATTCTTTAGTTTTAGTCTAAGTGGATACCTAGTTAATAACATTTAATCCCCTTGTTTCAGATGTGACTGTGCTGCCGACATGGTGTAGACTAATCAATGACTGTGCCAATTTCCGTGCCAAATATGGCCATGCTCGTCGCCGTGACTTTCTTCGTATTATAACTTCGAACGGTGCCGTTGTCGAGTAATGAAACGGTGAAATATACAATAACAACATGGCACGACGACGTTGGAGGTTCATCACTATCGCATCGTGCCTGCTTTTTATAATAAAAGATACGCAATGTCAAGGTAAGACATATTGCATTCTCCTTTAAGTACCTAGGTACTCTACGCTTTTGTTCCAAGCCGATACAAATGGGTCTTTCTATGCTATCATTTGAAGATAAGTTAAAAGTTTAAAATGCATTTCAAGACTCTTGAGCTAAAAACGCGAAAATGCACTTAAGGATGTATTGTAGATACACTAGTTAAAAAAAGTATACGACAAAGAATATATTTTTAACCGACTTCAAAAAAAGGAGGAGGTTCTCAATCCGACGGAATCTTTTTTTTTTATGTATGTTACTCGAATACTCGAAGACGGTTAAACCGATTTGAGTAATTCTTTTTGTTCGAAAGGATATGACCACATGGGACATCCCATGTGGTCCCATTGTCATCATGTCAGGATCTGATGATTGGATCCTGGAGAAATCTATGGAACTCTTCAAATATTATAGGCACTCCTATAGCGATTTTTTTGTTTTATATAGTAACTTATATATGCTTCCGGAAAGCATCATTCATCATTTATGCTCAACTCAATCCAAGTGATAAAGTGGAACTGCTTATGAAGTACCGGGAGAACTTCTCAATAAGTAACGTCGGTGCACCGGGAAAAGCAGCATTTTGTAAAATGTGATGAGCAGTTGACATAAGGTTATTAGCGCAGGCACGGGACCTCTTCTACCTTCAAAAATTGTGAAATAAATAACTTTTTTATAAAAAAAAACGACTTTAAACATTCTACTTTACGGTCCTACTCTTTTATTTTTCTTGCTTTAGCTGGCACCGACTCCAAAAGGCTTATTTTATGCTTTTTAGTTTTTTTTTTTCTATAGGAAATTAATGGGCTGAGTTTATTATTTATCATATAACTAGAAAAAATAAATAAATCAGGATTGCAATTGAATTGTTTAAAACCGAAATCCATTCGATTTGTTCAAACATACAACGTTGCTTTGAATTTGAAATGTTATTTAATTTATTATTGCCTGTTTTAAGAAAACTGAGAGGTCTTTTACCTTTGACATTTTTAACCAAAGGTTGAGCTATGCGCTTCTGACGAAATATGGAAACATGTTATAAAATTTCAAAGTAAAAAAAAATATATAAAACGTGGTGGACCGTTTTTCTGCTCGCGAGACGGTTTTCTGTCCAAAATATTACCAATAAACTTCAGTACCTTCATTGCATATTTATGTCATTGGTGCAATTTTTGCGCAATGAAGTAACTTATGCCGGTCGACCGAAACAGATCAATGGATGTAGAACTAATAATACCGGTCGGTCGGTTGATTAAAACTTTAGATTTCACGAGTGTATTGAATTGACCAAATTGGCAGTTTATCGATTGATACAGACTTATTTAACTGTCTTGAATTATCTATCATGAGCTTTTCCTTTTTTTTCTTGTTAGGTACACGTAGGAGTAGTATGAGATTTCGCATAGAAAATTCAAAATGTAGAAAATAAACAACTTACATTCTTTCCATATAATACAGAATGTTGAAAGACCCATAACGAAAACGAAAACCACGTATTCTTCCCAATATTACTTTAATTTTCTTGTATGGGGCCAAGTATGGGAACCTAAAGGAGTTATTGAGGATCAAAGTCAATATTTATTTTTAATGATTATCGTTTAAAGCTACAAAACAGCAATGAATATCAAAACCAATCAATGAAACTGGGTCCCGGTCGCCTACTCGTACTCTCTAGACATACATACGCACGCTTTGTTGCGTGCGTTTCATTGCGTGTAAAAATAACACCTACATTTTTTTCCTTCAAAACAAAAGTTTATTTATATTATTTTTACATATTCGTTTTTAGTTTGATGTACACTATGCATATTTTACGGTTTCGGTATGGGTCTTTTAACACCCTGTATATAATTAGTACAATTTTGACCACTTGGCGACTAACTGGTTAAATTTTTGATACATGAAACTGGATAGCCAAAAAAAAATATTGCAGTCGTAAAATACTATAGTCATTGCAGAGTAAGTAAGTAAGGTAGTGGTTTTGATGTGCAATTAGTATTTTTGTAGGTAAAGTTAGGATAGATTGGTGATGAAGTTAAATACTCGTCGTTTTATTTTATGTTTCATCATTATTGGTAAAGATAATATTGTTGCCGACATGATAATATTGTTGCAACGAGTGTCATAAACTTAACGTGCTTTCGTTCGTAGTTTTTTTCCACCAAGCACGTACGCATCGTGAGCAGCTTATGCTCTCTCACTTTCAAAGTAAAAAGTCGAAGTCAACATATTTTCATTCAAATAGACATATAGATAAGTCTTTCGAATCGTCAATTTTTTTCCCCTACTAGTGAGGGAGTACTTTAGAATATGAACAAGTATACTAAAGCCAATTCAACAACTGTTGATTGGATAATCGTGGCTTAAAACATGGATCTCACAATCCCGAGTTCACCAACTTAAATAACCGACCGATTAACACTAACACCCATATTCTAAGTAGTTCCTCCAAAACTTACTCGTACTCGACTTAACGAAACCTCATTGAAAACCTCTTCGAAATACTCCTCGAAATCGGTATTCTAAGTCGTTACTCTGTCTCGAAGTAAAGGACCTGGAGGAGCCAAAGAGTACGTAGCCACTCCGTGTTAGACCTAACGCCCACTACCATTTTTACCCACGACGAGACGGCACGGAGATGGTTTTATGCGTTTGGGATGAGAGGATGTTTGTTAGTGCAAACCAATGTTGCCATTTATCTCCAAAACTACTTGCCAGATTTTGATGCGGTTTACAGTGATGGGTTTGGGTTTGATTAGTGCTATGTTCTTAGATAGGTGTTATGGTGACAACTCACCAGGGGGCGCTGCAATAAACATTTGATTGTGCAAAACCAAAACTACTAGTCTGAATTTGATGTGGTTTTCAGTAATGGCGTTTATTAGTACAGAGTACATAATACCTATGCTCACTAAAAAGCTTGAAAAAAAAGCAAAATTTTGAATTTAGAGAATACCCACTACGGTTAAAACGTAAATGAAATACACTTGTGGCCAAGTTAATTTTTTCCAATATTTTTCTATTTAAAATTTGTCATAAATGAAATAGGTTAAATAATTAAAAACCCCCAACTTATTATCCGTCGGAGGCTGCCATCACTATTTTAAAGTTCAACAAATATAAATAAGTATTACAATAAAATATCTCCAGATATTCACGTTACTATAAAACTGCAAAACTAGATCATTTAATGGTAGCCCCGGACGGATAATTAAGTCGGGGGTTTTTAAATTATGGAAACATTTCGAATGGAAGAGATGGGTATAGATGTCACCATAAATTTTATGTTTTTTGCCTATGGGCACTTAAAAGTTGACAAATAGAAAAATGTCGTAAATATTCTCGAGGTTTTTTAAAGGCACCGTCTGTCGCAAAGTTTGGCAGTTGTTTCCTCAACTCTAGCAAAGAGTTCTAATTATTACACTCAAGTGAGGAAAATTTTGAGTGGAAGATATTTTTTGCAACTATGAATACCCAATTTCTCGAATGAGTTTGAGTAAACTGTAAAAAGTTTTGGAGGAACGACTTAGAATATGGGGGTACATGTCATTGCAGTTCAGTCGTTTTCTAGATGTTTAAAGAGACATAACGGTGTCCAAAACAACGATATCTAATAGACAGATTAAGAACACGGCTCTAACACTGAGTTTGGATAATAATTTCTTCATGTCGATTACAAAAACGTACCTATTATTTAATATCACAACGCAAACATTGACCTATCGGGTTTTGGGCTGAATTTAATACCAAACCCCTCTGTGTTTTTGTTGACATGATATGAGTGATTTCCATAGGGACTTCATTGTTTATTGCAACACAAAATCAAAGTAAGGTGGTATTCACCTGAGACCATACGTTATTTCACGTGACGCATAAAAAAATACGCTACTTTTACTGAGCCAACAAGAGTACCTACGCTTTTGCTGAGTGCTATTTGTGCTAAGTGCTAGGTAAATATTATGAAAGAAAGTTTCATTTTTGATAGCATCTATACACTTTTACTTTTGCTAAATCAACAAATCTAACATCCGGGTATAGATTATTGCAACATAATCATTAAAGGGCGGTAGTGTTGTTTTATGTACTTATTAAAAAAATATATATTAGTAGTTTTATCCGTTATCTAGTATCTATAACACAAGTTCTTCAAAAAACTTAACGTGGTCTCGATAATTTGTATGGTTCATCATCATCATCATCATCATCAGCCTGTCGCAGTCCACTGCTGGACATGCAGCTTTTGTGTGGTTGTATGTAATTATTTATTTATTGTTAATTTAGCAGAACGAAAATATCGTTTAACTAAATGCGGATACTTTCCTTTTGCGGAAGTGGTTTGGGTATAATATTATTGTACTAAACATTCATGCCACTTTTACCAAGTATCGTCCATCCAGCTTATTACTAGTGGCTACCCACAGTTTTAACACGCGGTTACCTATATTGAACGGTAATGTGGTTACCGCATAAAAAGTGTCATAATTTTGCGTGATTAAGCAAAAAAAATGAAACATCTAAACATCCAATCTTTTACATTTATAACAGTAGGACTTTATTATTGTCTGTCCTTAGGATCTATACTTTTAAATAATATCAGTAATTAAGCCAGGATACGTTCAGTCACTTTTATTTTATTAAGACGCAATCAGTACCTAAGTTTTTGGAAAGTTCACTTTTTTATTATTAGCGGCCGCCCGCGGTTTCACCCGCGTCGTTGTCGTTCCCGTGCGTATATCGGGATAAATTGTAGAAAGTTTGATCTAATTCCATTCATTAGTTTTAGCGTGAAAGAATAACAAACATACATCCATCCAAATAGCCTCACAAACTTTCGATATTAATAAAATTAGTTAGGTTTATTTTAATTGAGAAGTTTAAGCTGAGAACTTCTTAAACTCAACTTGTTCATACTATAAGTATCATATGCATAACATGAGTAAGATTTTAGAGATATTCTACTTGACGGTTATTCTCAGCTGCCCCGACTTTTGAGCGTCCGTACAAATATCTACTAAGTATTTTATTTCTCGGGGCTGTTTTTTTTATATTAATTCTAGCAATTATTCGATAAGAAATGGAATTATATACTCTTTAATTTGGTACAACAACATCCAAAATATTTTTTTTACAAAGTTGTTCTCCTAATTTCCATTCGCGGTCCAGAACCCAGATCACACGTTCTACCTTTAATAGTTACAAAACAGCTGTTTTATACATTACTGTCTATATATTTTGAAAATATATAAATACATTTTGTTATTTGAAAAATGGGTCTACCCATTTTGTCAGAACTTTTTATGTCATGATTTTATTCTGCATAACAACGGTTGGCATAAACATCATTTCGCAGAAAGTTTTTTTCATACACTCATTTGTAGTTTTTCTTTTAGCCATTTACATTTGAAAAATTACTTGGTTGCTGATTATTTCTATGTATGTCTTATTAAAAAGGAAATTTATAAATTCTCGCCACCACGAATCTTATTTTCGTCACACCCAATAATTTATTGCTTCATAAATCCAAAACTTAATGTTTTTTTGAAGTGTCAAATGTACACATTTATAAAGTTTAACGTGTTTTTCAAGTTTTATTGTCTATATAAACAATTTAATGAAATTAAAATCGTGACGGAAATTATAAGAAGAATACCTTGTCATTAAAATGACCGTTGAAATACTCAATCGACCAATAGTGTAGACGAAGCACAAAAAGAAAGAAAAAGGCTAGATCAATAATATAATAGGAAAAAAGGCAAAATAGTAGTTTTGTGCAAATGGCCGGTTGGTTGTCACATATTACTTTCGGAACAATCCAAGCCGGCTCCCCAACTCTGGAAACAAAGCGACAGTAATGGACAAAACCAGACCAAAAGAAACACGTAGACTCTATTTTATAGGCCTAAGGGCGAATAATGCAATAACGGAACCTATAATGATATCGCTCGAAATAATGTTTCTACGACCGTGACGCGGCTAAGTAGCTAGCATGTTAAATATTTGACTTTTTTAGTAGTCCCCTCTGAACGAATTTGCTTTTAGTCTTAGGATTTGAATGAACATCGAAAAAGCATAGACAGAAATATCAACAACTATTATTTTTGTTAGAATAGAATAGAATAGAATAGAATGATTTATTTGTGAAATGCAGGTGTTAGTATTACAATGATGTTACAATTTTGTTAGTGTATCACTACATTTCCACCTTAAGTGATAAGGTATACAAATAATTATGACGTAACATCGCAATACAGTTAGGTATAACAATGTCAAAAAATTACATTTTCATAAATAACTTAACCAACCAAAAATGTTGTCTGTTGTTGTTGTGTATTTTATTGTATATCAAGTACATATTTGGTACTTTTTACTATAATTGATATGGTTGATAATTGTTAAAGTTCACCTATAAAAAATGAAACTATACATTTTTCCGTCTATTGTCAAAAAAGTTAAAAAAAAAAATTAAAACTTCTAAAGTGTATCATATAATTGGCCATAATCTGGCTTAAAGCTATCTTGGCTATATATCACCTTGATTTAAACCTGTCACCATAACAGCGATTTCAGTGTTGGTGGTTTAGGTTTTTACCCTAAATTCAGCCCTTTATCACTTAGGTATATTAATCAAGAAAGGTGAATCGCTTTACCGCCAAATAAAAAAAAATAAAAAAAAAATATTTCATTAATGGTAACAGAATACTTACTTTCGAACGGTTTTAAAATATCGCCTTCCACGCCTTCCACGCCTTTCACGTATGCCGGCTGGCTGGCACCCCATTTATTATTCAATAGGCCGACGCGCACCAACTGCTTGTTATCTTTGAATTCTAAAATCAAGTACCACAAAGATTCTTAAGTATTTAAATTCCTGGAACTAAATCCAAACCTACCGATCCGCATTGGGCTCGCGTAGTGTGTTATGCCCATTATATATATTCCCGTGTTCCATCTATTTTGATCCAAGTTGGTCGAATAAATAAATATTTATTATTATTATTATAAAAGCAAGACCAGTGTTTCAGCAGTGAGGACATCAAAACGGCTGACGGTGAAAATGATACTCGTAAAATGTGCACCGTATAAAAGTTTCAAATTGAAATACGATTGTGGAGTAAACACTTAATTTTTTGGGAATCCAAATTTTGAAGAAACAATTTGACGTGTTTCGCTGACAAAAAAATAAGATTTAAAGTTACTGTGGTCATAATAAGCATTTGCTTAATAAATAAAACTGCGCTATCTGTATGTACCATCATATTATTTCATTTTAGATAATATGCTTCAGGTATGTAAGTATTACATTCCAAATTCTAATAAGCAGATACAACAGATAAGCCCACACATAATAACCTTTGATTTAAGGGCATATAGAATGAGGTGAAGGTTAAGAAAACGTGTTACCTATTCTATATCGAATGCGAACTGCAATGTTCCCAATTATAAGTCTTATCACAAAGGGATAAGGTTTAAGTCGTCTCATCAGATCATGCAGTAACAAGACGTGAGGGACCATTTTAATTAGAGATTTGATGCTTTCAGATCTAAGGCTGTGTGTGACTAGCGATTAAGTTATTACGATTTGAGTGTTCACGGTTCGTACTTTGCTAATGGGTCATATTTCATGTTAGCTCTAGTTTTATAGGAAAATCGATGAAGATTTATTAACAAAATACACAGTATTAAAACACATATTTTAGAGCGCTGGTCAATAAAGAAAATTCTTTCGGCTGCGATGCAGGCGAATCAATCCGCATGGGTTTGGTTCCAGTTTGAAAGGTTTTGGTCTTTCTTACAAAAGTATTTCTCTGTTCGACATTCCGAGAAATTGATTTTACAAAAATATGAGTACCTATGTACCTCATTTGAGCTTTATTTATACCTTTCAGTACTTTCAGTACGATTCGCATAGGTAGTTGTTTCAAAACACCCAATGTCAACGTTTTTGTTTCTTGACTTCATCAGCTAAACTATAACGATGACTTTATCGTAAACGTACTATAAATTGATTATTTGAATGCTAAGAGATAAACTACTACAATAATAATTTATTGCTAAAATTAATTAAATTATGTACACATATTAAATCATTTACTCTCGCCATATGTTATAAAACTTATCTCGCACGTGAGGATCCATTTAGATCGTGTTATTTAGTCCCAGGTGCCTTAGAGAGAGCAGACACGTATTAAAATATGTTTGTTGAAAGCACCGACATGTTGTAAAATTTTGTACGAAGACAAACAATGTTTGGATGCAGCTTTTGAGAAACTGAAGTTTGTTACTCAGTGTTCGGAATTATGCTAAAGCATATTAGACTATAGTTTATTGCGAGGTTTCCTGTTGCTATAATTAGGATGTAGGATGAAAGGCGAAATGGAGCATTATGAAACCATCTGCATTTACCTAATACAATAATAAAGTAGCGTAACTAAATAGGCCTACCACCTAATTTTTGTCAAGATATAGACACCAATGCACCGAAACTATAGTTGATGATAAAATATACTTATTTCTTGCTGAGGTTAAATACTTATTCCCACGGAAATTTCTAAGTTCAAGCTGAAAAGGTCACAGGCGACCGCTAGTTATTCAATAAAAATATAAAAATGAAACGAGCACCAATCTCGTGAAGAGGCCATTTTGAATATCTGTACTTACAAAATACGCTTAATGGCTTTATGTTTCATACCACATGTTGTTTAAACGTTTCGGCTCCAAGTTATCGCACGTGAGGGTCTCTAATAAGGGATTCGGTCTCGACGTGCCCTAACGAGCGTGGACCTACATCATCTGAACTATATTAGCCAGGTGACAATTTGTAAGCACGTAGATTATGCATTTGAGATGTGGTCCTTGAATAGGTACGAGAGCTAGAATGAACTTTGTAAATGTTTTAATACTAGATATAAACAAGCCTACAATCCCCTTAGGGCCATGGTAGATCTACATTATCTGAATAATATTATTCGTAAGCAAGTAGAATATGCATTCGAGTAGCACCTTCCTTATTGACAACGTTTTTGTTTTCAGAAAAGCTAGTTTTTTTTTGTAAATGTAGTTTGAACCTAGTTATAGCTAGGTATTGACCTGCCCTTACGACGACGGTAGATCTACATCATCTTAACGATGTAAGCCGGGTTGCAGTTTTCAGCACATAGCGTTTAAGTAAGATGTACCGGTCTTAGATAGGTGCCTAAATATGAGGTAAAGATCACAGACCTTTATCGAGATAGTCTGTAAAAGTGTGTTTACCTTGCGTGTAAAAAGTTTGATCCACGATCAAAGTTTTCCGACCTAAGTCAGTCCGCTTAAAACCATTGGCAATAGAAGACGCGTCACTCAGAAACAAAAGAGCTCGTCAATAACATCTACATCCCTAAATCTCGCTCGTGACGTCATGGTACATACGAAAAATTCGATACGCTAGGTTCTCAAACACTTTGAAGCGTTCTTTTAGTCTATCTCGATAAAGGTCTGTGATAAACATTCATTAAGATTGGTGCTCACGGACAATAACACTGGACAACATCTAAGACCCAATCAATGACCAATAAAGTATCGCTGAGGTGTGGTTATGGAAATGAAAAACATCAACTTTCTGATTATCTTCACCTCAAAATCTCTGAGCCTCACCCAATTTTCACTATCCTGAAGAAGAGAGCTCATTCTCCTTTATGCTTATTATCATTATACCTCGTTGCTCTTTAGATTTATCAGCATTATTGAGATTCAAAATAGTTAATGGCAATAGTTACCGTAATGCATAAGTACCTAGCTCTGCAAGGTAGCGAAATTCTAATACAAAAACATTAACTTTTAAAATTAATATTTAATATTAAACAAGAAAATATACTAGAAAAAAGCAACTAGTCTCATGTCCCGTTTTTTCTAGTATATTTTCTTGTTTAATTTTTATCACACAAAAATAGCATTGTAAAATGAAAAATTTTAAATTTATAATTAATATTTATCCTATTAAAAGATATATGAAGGAAGTATGCTTGAAAGAAGTCAAATGCAGCTTATTTGAATAATATTTCGGAATTCGACCAAGGTCTTAACTTTCAAATTCTTGTCAGGAAATATTATGCAGCGTTGGCGAACTGTGGAATTATTCAGTCGTTTTCCTGCTGCGAGGACACGATGACCAGTAATTTGGAGAAATATAAAACTTGACTCTGACAAAACTTTTTATAGATGTTCTAAAAAAGTTTTACATGTTATGTATAGAAAAAGTTTAGCGGTAAAGTCTATCATTTTCGAAGAAAGATTCGAAAAAAGTTGATCATTCTCATAAAATTTGCAAATAACTATATAAATTAGTGTTGTATGTCAGTTCAATAACCAGTATTATAAAAAACTGTGGGTACATAATATAAAAACCATAAGATACACCGGAATTGGGTTGGGAAAAGAAAATATTGGGAATATTTTCCTTATAAATAAAAAGATAATTAGGTAATGTACTACCGTAACTCATTGACATAACTTAGTCTGAACTTATTCCTTCACCGAAACTATTCCTGATGTTACACGTAAATTCCTTGGCACTTGCGTGCCTGGAATATCTAAAAGTTGTATGACTTTAAGGGTTCTGTCTGTTCTTCAAAGAGAAGAACAGCAGTCCGTAAAAGATCACTCCGACATCCCACAGTTTCTCTGTTATGCATTTTTTTCAGCTTTTAATAATAAAGGAATATAATACAGGAGCAACAAAAAAACTGCGTTAAAAAAGCTTCAACCATTCAACTTTGAACTATTTTACTATTTTTCTTGCCTTGGCTGGCCATGACTCCAAACGGCTTATTTTTTGGTTTTTAGTTTTTGAAGTCGGTTTTTGTAAACGCAGTTTTTTTTATATTAAACAAGAACTCGCGTTTTAGTCCCGTTGTTTTAATATGTTTAATGTACATTATTAAACAAAGTAACGTGATATTACATCTTCCAGATCAACAAATATGCTCACGTCTGATTCTGATTCATAAAATAACAACTACTGGACCAAACTGAATCAAATTTATGAGGTCAAACCACATCGAACAAAAAAAGAAACACTTAAATCGGTCCCGAAATCTCGGCGTAATCGGTGTATATAAATAAAAAATAAAAAAAATACCTGCCGAATTAAGAACCTCCTCCTTTTAGGAAGTCGGTTAAAAAATCCCAAGGTAGGTAATACTTAAATACTAACTTATGATCAAAATATAGATTTGATGCCATTTAACTATTTTTAAAATTGTAATTTGATCATTTAGTTAATGCTCATTTAAACACAACCCAATATTAATTATTATGGTCAAAAAATGAGACAATTTCAAAACCTTTGTTGTCCATGTTCCCCTAAGTAAGGTTTCATCCAAGTAATGGAATAAACCCGAAAATCTAATAAATCCATTTATTTATGGAAAATATACAATTAGAATCTGGCATTTCATTTAGCTTAAAACTTTTTAACTTTTTCTAACTTGCTAATAATTTGTTACTCCTATCAAATTACTTTCAAGAATAACATTGAAGATAGCCAACCAAATAAATAACTCATTAAACTAATTAGTTTGAAAGCAATAGTTTTCATCCTCAGTAAGTCGGTGCAGATTAGTTAGCTACTGAATGATTTCCTTCCGAGGTCCCATGGCGAAGAAGTTGTAACGTAACTCGATAGAAATGTTAATCTGATTCCTCGGAAAGTTTCCATCCTCCATTCCTTACGAAACTACGGTGGTTTGTGTTACGATAATTGTCTCTATTTACACGAGTTGGCTTTAGTAAAACCTTCTATACTGGCTACCAAAACTTTGTCGGGATGGGTGATCACAAATGTACTATCTCGAACTCTATGCTTTATTTATTTATTTAAAGAGTCACCAACATAAGGTACAGCAAATGAAAAATATAAAAAGAAAATTAACAATGGATTGCTTGTGGCTAACTGCACTTACAATAATTATAGGTAACCACAGCATGCGTTATTATAATTAGAAAAAAAAAACACATTTCTTACATTGAGATTAACATTATATAAAAAAATTAAACTAAATAATTACAGATGAAGCTAATTATTACAAAAAAAAATACAAATAACACCAATTCATAAACAAAAAAGTAATCATTAACGTAAACATTTTCGCAGACAGTAGAGGCACAATATATTTTTTATTCTTATAACTGCTATAGCAGTAATGTATCCACTAAAGTGCTAAGCCGTAGGTGGTTTGGTGGGTCATGGCCCACACTCTTAACCCATCCATAAGGAAAACCAGTGCCCATTAAAGTTGCTGATAATAAAATGACTCAAGATAAAACTAGTAGGTAAAATCACTTCATATCCTCAGAGTTTATTATTAAATTTGATCTGTCTTTAACCATATACTTATTTGGTAAATAAAAAAATGTCCTTAAGGTGGTACGACTTCCATACAATAAACATTGCACAAGTATGGGTTCATCATTCCTTAATAATTCATAAATACATGCGCAACTAACTCGTTTCAGTTATTTGTTTGAGCGAAACAATTAAAAAATTGTACTTTCATACATAAATCACGAATAAACTAATATCTTGTAATTTCAATAATTCTACGTTATGTGTGTGTGACTCATCGCATTTATATACCTCATGTATGAAAGTACATTTTTTTAATAATTTCGCGCAAACAAATAACTGAAACGAGTTAGTTGCACATGTATTTTTGAATTATTAATGTATGATGAACCAATTAATGTGCAATTTTTATTTGTGTGGAAGTCGTACCACCTTAAGGCATGCAACTTCACCTAGTGAAGTTTGTTTTAAGCCAGACACTTTACCGTTTAATATAACAACAATGGTTATAAAAAATTGCGAGCTTCAACAGATTTTTTTATTAAAATGCTAACGTTTAGCGGCACGAACGTTTTTATTTTCCGGTGAAACTTCCCTCCATATAACCACAGTAAAGGAGGAATCAGTATCTCTTTTTGATTTATAAGAAAATTGTGCAGAACCTGAAACACGTTAATTTTTAACACTTTTTGTAGAATGACCAAGTAAAATCATACATCAGATACATTTATTGGACATTTATTCGATGTTTTATACTTAGTATCTCATATTAAAAAGATTACTGAATTATGCTAAGCTATTTTTGCCCTATTTTTTAACGTTATTATTCAACCTAAATTTCAAGGTGACCTGTCTGGCCATATTCTATTTAATAGATACATTTACGATATTAATTTTCCAGGCCGAGCCCTATTTACGAGTAGTACACTTATTGATTAAACAAAGTCAAAATAGAGTTTACATTCTTGATGTTTTTAATTTGAATGTGGTTCTCGTTCCCGTAGTAATATAAAATGTACCCATGCTAAGTTGCAATCCAGGATATAAAGTATCTGTGTACCAAATTTCATTCGAAGCTGTTTTTGCTCCATTGAGTAACAAACATCCAAACTTTCACATTTATAATATTAAGTAGGAGGTGGGAAGTAGGATTAGTATTAATTGTTAACATTTTATATTCCTTTCAGAACATAACTTTGTATTATACCAACAGTTATTGTGTATTTTACCATCGTACATTTTATGAAACTATCGTAAAAGACACGTTAGTAAAATTCAAGCTACCGTTTTTCCGCCAACTGTAGCTATGTTAAGCGGGACTCAACCCTCGTGTGTATTACAAAGAGCTTTTGAGCTCCCACACGTCACGTGCAGGCCCGCCCTAATTACCTGCGATTTACGGCATGTGGAGCACCCTAATATTAATTACAACTTATTGTTCTAATGGATTCTGTTTTTTTAGGCCGAAAAGTCCTTTTCACGAAACTTTAGAGAGCAAAAAGCTTGCCCTCATTATATTCGTTTGTACCATTGTGTAGTATTTAATGAGTTGTGTCGAGCGTTATAGCTAATGATCATATTCAATTAAAATGGAAGATTTATGATACTTTTATGTCATTATTTAAGTATAACATTAACACGTCTGAATTACATTAAATTTAAAGTTACTACTTATTAACGAGAGATCGTTAATCTAAGTTAGTTGTGTAATAATTATCAAATGATCATAAAAATAACACAACATAAGTTAACCGGAAATATTTATTTTTATAATAAACTAATTAATATAATAAATTATCGAATTTAAGCTTCTCCAAAAAAATCCGCCAAAGTAAAGCAATTAAAAAACCATAGGCCATAAAAGAGGTAGGTTACCAACAAATTACACAGATAAATCTGTGTAATTGTAACTAAAATAGACGTTAAACATAATTAGGCCTCTAGCAGCTATACATGCTAATACACAACCCTTAATTATTTAATTTTCTATTTAATTAAAATCTAAGGTAATGAAAGCGAACTCGTAAGTTCAATCTCATATAGGTTGCCACTTTAGTATCGCCCTCCGGCAATAAGACGTTACAGTTACCCTAACTGTACCACACATGTATCCTTACTGTACCACACATGTACCACATATGTGGAGGGAAACATCTAAAGTCGTTTACAAGCTGATGTCTCGAATAGCCTACTAATTAATTACCGAGATTTTACTTAACGGTTGTAAATTTAAGGGAAATTGCGACGGTTGATTTTACGTTGCTTCGTCACAAGTCAAATTACCTATTTGTATCATGTGCATGTCTTATCTGTCTATATATTTGTTTTACTATAATTCATCAAACCTGAACCTGACACCGGTGTCCAGAGAAAAATGAAATATCTATTGTGTTTGTGTCTCATAATCAGGGGTCTAAAAGATTAATTTAACGATATAATATAATACTACTAATGTCATAAACGCGAAAGAGTAACAAACAAAGAAACTGACATTCTTTGTTTGTTACTCTTTCTTATCCTATCTTATCCTATCTTATCCTATCTTATCCTATCCTATCCTATCCTATCCTATCCTATCCGATCCTATCCAACTTTATCTTATCTTATCTTATCTTATCTTATCTTATCTTATCTTATCTTATCTTATCTTATCTTATCTCTATCTTATCCTATCTTATCCTATCTTATCCTATCTTATCCTATCTTATCCTATCTTATCCTATCTTATCCTATCTTATCCTATCTTATCCTATCTTATCCTATCTTATCCTATCTTATCCTATCTTATCCTATCTTATCCTATCTTATCCTATCTTATCCTATCTTATCCTATCTTATCCTATCTTATCCTATCTTATCCTATCTTATCCTATCTTATCCTATCTTATCCTATCTTATCCTATCTTATCCTATCTTATCCTATCTTATCCTATCTTATCCTATCTTATCCTATCTTATCCTATCTTATCCTATCTTATCCTATCTTATCCTATCTTATCCTATCTTATCCTATCTTATCCTATCTTATCCTATCTTATCCTATCTTATCCTATCTTATCCTATCTTATCCTATCTTATCCTATCTTATCCTATCTTATCCTATCCTATCCTATCCTATCCTATCCTATCCTATCCTATCCTATCCTATCCTATCCTATCCTATCCTATCCTATCCTATCCTATCCTATCCTATCCTATCCTATCCTATCCTATCCTATCCTATCCTATCCTATCCTATCCTATCCTATCCTATCCTATCCTATCCTATCCTATCCTATCCTATCCTATCTTATCCTATCTTATCCTATCTTATCCTATCTTATCCTATCTTATCCTATCTTATCCTATCTTATCCTATCTTATCCTATCTTATCCTATCTTATCCTATCTTATCCTATCTTATCCTATCTTATCCTATCTTATCCTATCTTATCCTATCTTATCCTATCTTATCCTATCTTATCCTATCTTATCCTATCTTATCCTATCCTATCCTATCCTATCCTATCCTATCCTATCCTATCCTATCCTATCCTATCCTATCCTATCCTATCCTATCCTATCCTATCCTATCCTATCCTATCCTATCCTATCCTATCCTATCCTATCCTATCCTATCCTATCCTATCCTATCCTATCCTATCCTATCCTATCCTATCCTATCCTATCCTATCCTATCCTATCCTATCCTATCCTATCCTATCCTATCCTATCCTATCCTATCCTATCCTATCCTATCCTATCCTATCCTATCCTATCCTATCCTATCCTATCCTATCCTATCCTATCCTATCCTATCCTATCCTATCCTATCCTATCCTATCCTATCCTATCCTATCCTATCCTATCCTATCCTATCCTATCCTATCCTATCCTATCCTATCCTATCCTATCCTATCCTATCCTATCCTATCCTATCCTATCCTATCCTATCCTATCCTATCCTATCCTATCCTATCCTATCCTATCCTATCCTATCCTATCCTATCCTATCCTATCCTATCCTATCCTATCCTATCCTATCCTATCCTATCCTATCCTATCCTATCCTATCCTATCCTATCCTATCCTATCCTATCCTATCCTATCCTATCCATCTTCCTCTCCTATCCTATCCTATCCTATCCTATCCTACCTATCCTATACTATCCTATCCTATCCTATCC
The DNA here is from genome assembly GCA_910589605.1 of Chrysoteuchia culmella. NCBI lineage: Eukaryota > Metazoa > Arthropoda > Insecta > Lepidoptera > Crambidae > Chrysoteuchia > Chrysoteuchia culmella. Next base: position 15,548,318 of record OU342642.1, on the reverse strand, counting down.
TATCCCTATCCTATCCTATCCTATCCTATCCTATCCTATCCTATCCTATCCTATCCTATCCTATCCTATCCTATCCTATCCTATCCTATCCTATCCTATCCTATCCTATCCTATCCTATCCTATCCTATCCTATCCTATCCTCTCCTATCCTATCCTATCCTATCCTATCCTATCCTATCTTATCTTATCTATCTATCTTATCTTATCTTATTCTTATCTTATCTTATCTTCTTATCTTATCTTATCTTATCTATCTTATCTTATCTTATCTTTATCTTATCTTATCTTATCTTATCTTATCTTATCTTATCTTATCTTATCTTATCTTATCTTATCTTATCTTATCTTATCTTATCTTATCTTATCTTATCTTATCTTATCTTATCTTATCTTATCTTATCTTATCTTATCTTATCTTATCTTATCTTATCTTATCCTATCTTATCCTATCTTATCTTATCTTATCTTATCTTATCTTATCTTATCTTATCTTATCTTATCTTATCTTATCCTATCTTATCCTATCTTATCTTATCCTATCTTATCCTATCTTATCTTATCCTATCTTATCCTATCTTATCCTATCTTATCCTATCTTATCCTATCTTATCCTATCTTATCCTATCTTATCCTATCTTATCCTATCTTATCCTATCTTATCCTATCCTATCCTATCCTATCCTATCCTATCCTATCCTATCCTATCCTATCCTATCCTATATCCTATCCTATCCTATCCTATCCTATATCCTATCCTATCCTATCCTATCCTATCCAACTTTATCCTATCTTATCTTATCTTATCTTATCTTATCTTATCTTATCTTATCTTATCTTCTCTTATCTTCTCTTATCTTCTCTTATCTTCTCTTATCTTCTCTTATCTTCTCTTATCTTCTCTTATCTTCTCTTATCTTCTCGTATCTTCTCTTATCTTCTCTTATCTTCTCTTATCTTATCTCTCTTATCCCATCTTCTATCTTATCTTATCTTATCTTATCTTATCCTATCTTTCACGCAAAAACTACAGAACCGATTTGAACAAAATTTGGCACACATATAGAAGATAGCCTGCATTAACACCTAGGGTACTTTTTATCCCGATATTCTCATGGGAACGGGGAATTGTACCTATAACGTCAGATATACTTAACTGACAGGTTTCTTGTGCCATTTCTTCTTGTCGGTTAAGTCTTGTATTAGTCGGAAAATATTGACAACTCAAAATCACTTAATTAAATACTCTATTTGAGTAAAGATGAGTTTTATTTTATTAAACTATACATTTGTAAAAATACTAATAACACGTATAGTTTCAGTAAAAAATCGTACTTTATGAACATGCTAATAATTCTAAAATCTATCTTTTATCTTTTCCGGTCCGAACCACTGAACTTTTGATGATTCCGAAATGGAAATGGATTGGTCTTTGGGGAAAGACATTGCTTCCAATTTGTCCCGAAATTAAATAATTCGACCAAACTCACACAGACAACGACGCTTGAAATCGCTAATACCTACACTTTTATACTTAAGGCGATATACGACTGAAGCTAGATAGTAATAAGAAAAGGAGACCAATTTTGCAGATAAGGCGAAAAAACCACGAAATCACTTCGTCGTAAATAACTATAGTGATTAAAGAGAAATGAAACTAACGATGCTAAATATTATTGGTGTCCACTAATTAAACCAATTTCCAATACATAGTACATGTAACCCCATTCGAGAATAATCTTGATTTATTGTTTTAGGGGGTCATTTCGAAAAGAAAAAGTGTCGAGGCAAAATCATAAAATCGTGTTTCTGGTACATTACAAATATAGATAAAGGTATATCTTATCACCAGATTTGTAACCACTAAACAAGAAAATATACTAGAAAAAAGCAACTAGTCTCATGTCGCGTCATGGCGACATGAGACTAGTTGCTTTTTTCTAGTATATTTTCTTGTTTAGTGTTTATCACATAAAAATAGCATTGTAAGATGCAAAATTAAAAAGTTAGATTTGTAACGTCTCTAACCATCCTATAGTTTTTATCAAAAAGTACATACTTTTTCCGTGTAGCGTCTTAAAATTCTGTGGCATTTTTTTAAGTAATATTTTGAGTAAATCCTTTTTACCTAATGAGGACTGATCTGAAGACATAACTTTATGGGTTTTACCAAATATCAAAATAAAAATATGACTAACGAAATTCCGTAGGCGGGATTAGAAAATTAATTTAATAGCAGATCTATTGGTTTTCCTGTCAAATATGCCTTATACCTCCATGTTACTGATATCTTTTTTACCAAAAGTTAGTAATGGTTGGTTTTAATATCATGAGTACTTTTAAGATGACATTCTGACACTTATCCACTGTAAACAAGTGTAGTAAACCGTTCTTATAAACGACAAGGGGCCTACCGCTATCTCTTAGCGCAGTATTGTTTCAATCTTACCATGCTATTTCGTACTACGAATCTCTTAAAATTAGCTTTGTTTTTGACGAAAGTTTTGTGACGTCTTCGCTCAATCATCGCCTCCAATGTGTGAAATGTCTCAAAGGGGGCTTTGCGGCAGAGTACAACATCCTAAAGTGTCACGTTAGCCAGATAATTAAAGTTAAAAATGAATAATGCCAACCCAAAGTATCACCTTTGAATCTTTAACTCCAATTATCTCACTAACCTGACACTTTATCTTTACGTTGCCTATCTATTTATATTGGTACTAGCGGTTCCTTGCGGTTTTACTCGCGTGGTGCCCGTTTCCGTGGGAATATCGGGATAAAATATAGCCTATGTCACTCGGGAGAAATGTAGCTTTCTAATGTTCTAAGAATTCTCTAAATCGGTCCAGTAGTTCCTGAGATTAGCGCGTTCAAACAAACAAACTCTTTAGCTTTATAATATTAATAATATAATATTAATAAGTACCTATATAAGTATAGATTATAGTGCGGCGCGATTTTGAATTTGTTTTTAAAATGGCGGACTAGTGACGAGACCAAAAGGTTCAAATCCCTTACCTTTATTTATTTAAGAATGTTTATCGATCGCGGTTTTTATTGGGGGTAAAATAGGGGGAAAGGGGGAAGTTTGCTGTAGCGTTGTTTAATGATGGATTTCAATCAAAGAGATGCATATTAAGGAATTTATTCTACGCAAGATCATGTGGAAAAAAAGGGGGCAGTGGAGGGGGGGGGGGGGAAGATGAAACTTTTAAAAAGGGACTTTCTTCGACAGGTAATTTTGTTCAGCAAATTACTTTTTGGACTTGTTTTTACATTATAATAAAGCAAGCGAGGTCTACTGTTCTCACAGAACCACTAAGTAGTGTTCTATGGTTATGTATGACTGACACAAACAGCTTAGTAACTAAAGACAAAATAGTTTTAACTGTTACTATAAAAATACTAAACCTAAACCTGAGGCCTCGCGACAATAACTTTGACTAATAACCACAGGTCTGTCCCACGGGGACGAGTTTATAGAGCAAATAAGTTTTTCTTTGCGTTTCCAATATTTTTCCTTGATTAAGTTGGTTGCGGTTTAATTTCCCAAGGGGTCGCGAGGGTTTCATGGCTTGGTGTCAATTTTGATCAGTCTATTGATCTTGTTAAGTAGGTATATCTTCTCAGTGTGTTAAAAATAAACTAGAAATGTATTGTTCGTATCCTAAACAAAGTACGCTTTTCTTTATGTGAGTTTAGATTTACTCTTCATTATATTTGCGTAATGCGCAAAAAGTTCACGAATATACTTTTTGCAACAAATCGATGCATAGAAAGAATTCAAACGATAATACGATTGCACAGACTGAGTTCAATTTATTTCAGACAAAAATGAAAGAGTTTACAAAAGGAAAAGGCTCAAAGCATTTAAAAGCAGAACTAGAATTCCAATTTAAATAAAGAACGAAAATGCTTTTTCTGCTGCCGCATCGCAATACAGGAAATAATGTCTCCGCCTAGCGCCTGGGCCGTATTTCACGAATGTTATTAGACTTATGATATTAGTCCATGGACTAATATTTTCTATTAGTTTACTAGTGTGCGTTTCATGAAACTACAGAGGTAAAATTTTAGGTACTAGTGTTCAGCTAATAAATATTAGTTTATTCCCCAAGTAAACTCGGTTTTTTTAACGAATAAGATATTTGTCAAATACACTAATAAATTACACGGATAAATATACTAGGTTAAAGACACTTGTAATTTTTTTTTTGCATAAATTATTAAAGTTAAATATTTAACTGGAGTAACATTGGGATAAAAAGTAGTCTTTGTTTTAATCCGGGCTATCTACTATCATCATCATCATCATCAGCCTGTCGCAGTCCACTGCTGGACATAGGCCTCTCCAAGTGCACGCCACTAAGTCTACTATATGTGTGCCAAATTTCATCCAAATCCGTTCAGTAGTTTTTCCGTGAAAGAGTACCAAAGGTCTATCCATCCATCTCACTTTGCACTAATAATATAAGTATTACTTAAGATGAAGTAGGAGGAAGATTTTTATTTGGTTTTCAATGTAAAAATGGGAAGATGTTGTTTTTATCCTAGCTATTTTTGGTGCCTTTTTGTCAACTACTTACGCAAAGAGACTTCATAATTTTAATTGAAAAAATCAGATATTGTTTTCAAGTCAATAATCTTCAAGCCATGGCACGTAAGAAATGAAATGATATAAAATTCTCTCATTTGATTATTTTTTTCACTTTATTGTGCATGGAATGAGTAATATAGTGCCACACAGCCCATCCACACTCATATTTTTATTAGTCTCTAGTTACGAGTCTAATAAAAATATTCGTAAAACAGGATTTATTAGAATTAATAACTAATATACTAGTAACTAATATACTACTAAACTAATAATTTCGTGAAACAGGCCCCTGCATGTTGTTCGGACTGCGAAGGCTTTTTTTAGTACTGGCAACTTTAGCGTTAAGTTACATTTTTATGAAAAGGAATGCATTCCGAATTCAAAACTAATTCAACAAATTCAAAGCACTTCAAGGCTTTAGTTTATAATAAATATATTTGCTTCAAGTATTAGAATTTTGACAAGATGCAAACATGCGATCTTATTTATCGTTGCGGTTACGTCATATCGTTAGCGATGTCAATTCTATTTTCAAATTTATTCCATCACTTACAGTCGTTTTAAATCGATTGCCACCTATCTAGGCTCTCGCTGACGTAGGGTTCTAATATTCCTGTTGATAGTTCAGGGAAGATAATAAAAAATCGTTATCTTACCTTAACTATCCTTAACCTTCCGCACAAAATCTGTCATTATACTTACTTAGTTTTAATTTGTTCCTATGCATAATAAAATAAGGTTATGCCTTATCTCTAACTCTTCACTTGGATAATAAACTACAGCTAACAGCTAAAAACGTATGTCATTCTAAAAAGCCTTCTCATCTACATTTACATTGACTTTTTTCGACTCTGTACGCCCGCAGTTTCAATAAGTACTTTTTTTAAACAAATAAAACGGATTCTTCGTCTTCGGATTTGAAATGACTCCGAACAAACAAAGAATGGATTTCGGCTCCTATCACAATAAAAAAGCAGTAAAACTTACAGCGAAAAATCTGACCCACTAATTGCCACGACAAAAGGCTGTTTTAAATTTTAACGCTTTTCCAATTCATGTGGAATCTCTTTTTACAACATCGATATAGTTATTTGACACAAAAAAATAAAGTTTGAATTAATTGCCTATCAAAATAGCAGCAACTCGCTAACCAACCTACTTTGTACCTTTGTGGTGGGGGACAATATTTGAATAACCGTACTTACTTAGTACGCAAAGTATAGGTAGACACTCCTAATTAGCGATTGACACAACACCAAAGCTTTGTTTTGCAAAAGCAAACGCCGAAAAGAATCCCTGATCACTCCAGTTATGAGACCAATCAATCGATTTCCTATTATGTTCAGACTAGCTTCCACTCGAGCTCTGATGAGGACGCCGTTCTTAATTAGGTATATGATCCGCAAGAAAGTAATTTCCTTGAGATTATCTTCGGAACGATGTGGGCCCCGAAACCAGGACGTAATAATAAACTGGAAGGGCCGTAAAAGAAGATTATCCGTGCGTTGTCTTTGCGCCCTCCGAATATGTTTTGCGACAAACATAATTTTATTCGTACTGGGATGAATTGTGGCAAATGACGCAGCCGTAGGTGGCTCGGGTGTAGGATCTGATATTAACTTGGGTATATTATGCGACTGAATCACATTATGCAACGATGGCTATGCGGACTGTGCCTTCCTATGATATTGCTTCTGCGAAAATATTGAGAATTTACTGAGCTCATATCAAGCGATCTTGAATCGAAATGCGTTATGCTCAGCGTTATACAGAGATTACTTTCTGCTATCTTACTTTATTAAACTACATACTTTAATGGTTGGTTTCTGAATTGAGTGTTTCAATTTGAGAACGTTCCAAACTCAACTCAAAACAAAATGTTCATACAATTATCATGCATGCGTGCGGTTTCAGATGTTATTAACTTGAAATTCTCAATTCAGAATACATCCATATGACAGTGATTTATAGTTAATACATATTATTATTCTTTTCTTTGTTGTTCTTGTTCTTAACTTGGTTTCTTGTCCTGTCTTAGGCTGATAATTAACTTAACATCTGGACAATGTATCCTACATTTCCTTTTATCCTAATACAATGTATGTTGCTAAATGGCTAAGGCAAAAGATGTTACATTACCTACTGATGGACGCCGTATAAGATAACACCATAATTTTATTATATTTATAACATAGGTACACATGGTAACGTCTACCGAATTCCTCATTCCAAAATCACTGTATCTCACTTGATAAACGCTTCTAACTATCCATCCAGTAAATATTTATTGCATTGTAGACATCAATTGAGATAACATCAAAATCTTAAATATTTATTAAAAGCTCTTTTATACTTTTCAACCTTATTTTCGAAATAAAATCAATTTTTTTACGCGAAGGCCCAACAAAAAGATGAGAACAAATGACTACAGGACGCGTTAATTTGCAAATGTATTCGCTTTAAAAGTTTATAACCAAAAAAAAAAGGAATGAAAAGATAAGTGAAACGAAAGTTCTAAACTACGAATAAAATTCTTTAAAGCGTATCAAAAAATTGCATTAAATGCTCAGCATAGAACGCTCTCGAAAAACGAGCCAAAGTCCATTACGATATTGTTTCGGGTGTACGATGTTTTGTTCGCTGATACATTAGTTTATTGAAATAATAGGGATCGGTATCAACTTGGGTATGACATAGGTACGAAGCAAATTTATTGCGACACTTTGGTGACCTAAATGAAATTCAAATTAAATGGGTCGACCCATGATCCCCATATGGGTAACTTTCGACATAAGTCGATTTATTTATAGTCTAACAAATATGCGAATAGTTATACGGTTTTTGCGTCTAAAAATACAGATAGTCTAAACCAACCCAAATTCAGGGTTACTCCACAACTCATCCCATGGGCCTACTGTTGTGGGCCGGAAACCCAACGGTCGGGTTCGAGTCCCGTCTGAGAATAACTTGTTGGCTGAGTCGATTAATTCTAATTTTTTTTTACAAAAAACTAAAATAAGTATAACAAAGAGGTCTTCATTCTCATTATGCCTATATAGTGTCTAGCCCTGTAGGTACGATTCAGCAGTTGTATAATCTGGACCTGGAGCAAAGATTCATGTAATGAACATCCATATCCTCGTTGTAACTCACAGTTTGAGCTACTTATCTCGCCTTCAGACCTAGTGACATTAATATACGACGTATCTTTAAAAAAAATAACCAATCCTTTTCGTTTCGTTAGGAGCAACATAATAATTGAACATTCTTCTCGTTGAGTAACATAACATGGGTTTCAATTCAATACAAAAGCCAATACCGTTAGGTTTACTTTGGCAACCTCAAGTAAACATAAGTTGCATCATCGTGAGAGCGCAACCTCTGCATACGGTCCGAGGTCATTAACCTTTATTAGTATTCAAGGGATAAAACTCAGAACATTCTTCAGATTGTTTGCATTTTACCTCTTAACAAACTATGTACATGATAATTATATGAACGTTAGCTACAGTGTCTCTAAAGATTTTTTTACATTAGAAAATAAGTCAGAGACCAGGATTCTGCTAATTTTTTGTCAAAATCGTCTCTCAATGGTGTTTCAATAGTAGTGTATTATTGAAACACCATTTACACTATTGCAAGAAGAACTGTGTAAAACAGGACTGTCATTGAATTACCATTGGAAAACGATTGTGACTAAGCATTAGCAGAATTGGGCCCCAGTTCGCCAACTGATCAAGCTTACGCCCGAATATTCAAACGTATTTCAAGTTTGAGGGCTTCTTTACCATCAAACTATCGCTTTAAATTTCAAAGGTATGAAAAAGACGCCATGATGTTTAAGAGCTTCTTAAAGTTAAGGCGGTTTGAGTATTAGGCCATTAGAGTCCAAAAAGACAGAACAAGTTTTTAAGCTACTATTATCTAATCAACAGTTGGTGGATGACTGCTTTGAGAGAAAAATAATAATTTAACATGGCTAATATTTCCTGCAATGACTAATAAGTGAACGTTTTTTTTATCCTCTTTCGTGACATTCAAACTATATTGTCCGGACCATGAATTCGTAAAAAAATATTAAAAACTCATATCGTAGCTTTGAAGTCATCACTAACATAAATTTAGAAATAGTTTATTTAGTCATCCACAACACAAATTAATTTGTGTGATGTAATGTTTATAACTAATAACAAGTCAGTTGTTTGGAGTTTGTTATGTACGTATGTACGATGTAAGTTTGTAATAGTTTTAAAATAAACAGCAGTGCTAAAGATAGAAACACACAATCCAATTGCCTCGATTAATTTTGCACTTTAAATAAACCCATGCTTAAATATACACATACATAAAACACATTACTTAACTAAGGTTTTTAAGTGGAGAATTAAAGTATAACAAGACTACCCACTACTCACATATCTACTATTTATTTTTAATTTGATTGCTTCCGTCTAACATGATTTTTTCTTTTCTTTTCAGATGAAAACGACTTTTACTACACTCCAGTAGAACGAAGTTTTGCTCAAGTACAACCACCTCTGTTTCCAAATAGTCGACCTTCGACTTTCTTCGAACACGGAGACAACTTTAGACTTCCGTCTCAAGCAAGCGCATCGCAACCTTTATATAATGACGGACACGTTCGTTTCCCAAGCCCTAACTACAATCAAAACCCTTCGCCTTTTCAATTACCTACTGGCAGAAGTCAATCTGGCACGCCGTATTACATAAATCAACCAGAAATAGGAACACCGCAACGACAGAGGTTCAGGCCCGCTCTTCCTTTCAATTATCAGTTAGTACACCCAGCTTCGACGAAAAGGCCTGATGTTTCCCAAATACATTCTGTGGCATACCAAAATGACCCATCTAAGCCAGAAACTTTTTTAGGTCAGATAACAATTAACAATCCAGATATCGACTACCTCCGGAACAGTAGATTTAAAAATATACCATTTGATGGTAACAGCTTAAAAAGTAATGGGCAGAGCGGTCATATATCTCATGATGAAGATATAGACAGTGACAACCAGGATCTCTTTGATCATCACAGGGTTACTACATACAACCCCAACAAATTAGTTAGTAAACAAAGACTGAATAATAGACCGAGTAATACAAGATTTTCTCCTGTTGAAACGACCTCAAACTTCAGAAATACTCCTAACAAAGCTGTATTTGGTAACAATAAACCATCTAATATTGATGCTTCTGTATACCGCAGCTCTTCAACGGAATACAAAGCTCTTTTAGATATTGAGCCTTTACTCGAAGATGATATAAGCGATATAAGTTCATTTAGAGAGCTAATGAAAAATACGCAGGGTTCTTTCGACGTTGAAGTTATAAAATCAAACAACAGTGATTCAGAATCACAACAATCTGATGATAGTAAACCTGATGCTAGTTCAATGAATATGAACAATCTTTCAGAACATAAATCGGTAATAAACGATCCATCCAGCAGCACTGTTTCGACAACTACTAAAATATCCACTACAGAAAGAGAAGGAGAAGACCATGCTCACGACGATACGCAAAGTGAAGAAGTGGAAGATAATGAAGAATATGAATATTACGATGAGACTGAAAGTCCCGAAGTCAAGCACACAACTCAAACACCCCAATCTACAGAACATGCTACTGATATTTACGATGAGTACGATTCCACTGAAGAAATTGAAAATACAACTGTTGAATCGAAAACTAATTCTACAGAAACATTTGACGTCTTAGTAATGAAACCTGAAAAAACTTTGGTTAAAGAGGACAATTTCAAACATTTTGTAGATACGACAATGATAGATCAACTAGACAATGTTACTGCTGTGTCGAATATTGAAACAGAAGAAACTTTATCTAACGAAGAAGTAAGTTCAATTGAAGTACCCTCAATACTGGGTCAAGAAGTAGTGTCAGTTGTTACAACAAAAAGTGTTGTTAACGGAACCATATCTATACCTGACGTTACTTTTGCTCCAACTACTGCTAAAGTCAATATAAAATCGAATGTACCGCAGTCAGATGAAAAACCACCTAGCAATGAAACATCAACGTCAGTAACAACTGAAAATTGGATTGTGGTAGCGTCAGTCCAAACAAGTAGAAGCGTATCTGGTGCACGGTTCCTTCCGTTCCCAGCAGTTGGTCACGAAGAAAAGAAACAAACTTTATCTGATGAACATGTTGAAGATGATGATGAAGAAGACGAAGAGCCTGTTACTAAAAATCCTAAAGAAGACGATACGAGAAGCATTTCTAGTAGTTCTTCTTCCACAGAAAACATAAATGATAAATTGGATAGCATTCAGTCCGAATTGTCGAGTGATGTACTATCAGGTTCCTTAGACAAAGAAAACAAGAACATTGAGCTTATAACAGAATCAACGACAGAATTGACTACTTCTACAACAACTACTACGACACCCTCAACTTTAAATGTATTTACCCTGAAAAGCACGCAAGTACCTAATGAACCTGAAAGATCTTCTCCTGATCCATTACCAGTGATGATAAAAAAATTCACTCCACGTGTATCAACATCGACTACTACTCAAAAGCCAAAGAAAAAGCTCGTTACGATAATGGACGATTTATCAGGTCTATTGCCAGCAGGGTATAAACCAAGATTATCATTTAAAGACAAGCGAACAAGCACGACGACAACCACAACAACAACAACAACGCCACGTGCTCCAATCGAAGATCCTATTATTAATGGAACGCAAGGTCGATCCTCTGGAATAAATACTAAAAACAGAGTTATAATACTAGATGATAAGTCTTTGCTTCCCAAAGAATATAAGCCAAAGGAGCATAAACCACACGAAGATCTGGCCAAGAAGTTCCAAAAGGATGAAATTAGTAAATTTTTGCCCGCGGGCTTTAAACCGACTTCTGAGGATCCAGATAAAAGCACGCCTAAAACTATTATTGATAAAGTACAACAGGTCGATATTTCCTCATTTTTACCTAAAAGATTTAATTTCAATGCTTCAACAACTGAAAAATCGGATGCAGGATCGAAAATACTCCCTAAAGTTCTACCTGTGAGTGATTTATCAGCATTTTTGCCTCCAGGATTTAAACTTAATTCTACAGACGAAGAAAGCAGTGAAAGTCCTATACTGAAACCATTTAAAGTTGCTGATATTTCGAGCTTATTGCCACCCGGATTTAGTTTGAACCAAACGGAAAAAGAAATACCTTCAAGTTCTACTACTACAAAGGCACCAGGGGGAATAAAACTTGTGTTCCCATCAAGACCTGGTAGTAAAACTGCAAGAAAAACTACTCCTAGACCCAACACTAGTATAGGTCCAGTACCAGTAACACCAAAGATTCAAAAGGGATGGCCTACGAGGTATTTATCATTTCATGAAAATTCTATTAGAGATTTTTATATAAATTTAAAAAGATGTCACCGGTTGACTGCTTTCTTTTTTCATTTTAGAGCATCTACTGAGTTCACTGGTTGGCCGTCACCGTCAACAACACCGTTCTCTATAGAAAAATTGTTGGAAGCACAAAGAAACGCCACTGCCACAAGTCCACTACCAGATTTCAATACTGATTTAACGACTCGACGATCTACGACCACCACGACCACGACACCAGTGCCACCACCTCCGACTACTCCAGGAATTTGCAGAAATGAATGTGATATTGCTGCAACCATAAAAATTGTTGCAGGTAACAAACCAAACATAATAAATATTAGTTTCTGTAAAAGAAGTTAGATTACATAGTCATGAATATTCTTATTTACTTGCAGGTGCGACCTGGGTACCAGAGTTACTCGACAGAAATACCCAAGAATGGCAAAGGCTAGCAAATGAAATGAAGGAGGAGGTGATATTTTTGTATTATTTGTGCATTAAAATTCGGTTTGGATTTGAATTAGTGAATATAATATCTCAACCTGAGTGTGCTTTATTATTTTTTTCTTCAATATAAATTATATCTAAATTCTTATTTTCTTACAGCTCAATTCTGTATATTCGAAAGCTGCTAACCTTAAAAAGTGGTATAAGAATATTCGTATAGATGGATTTAGTCCAGGGTCAATCTTAGTTGACTACTTTATTGAACTAAATGATGTTGAAGAAAGAATTGATACAGTTGATTTGAAGAAAATGTTCCATAAGTCCCTTCACGAAGCGAAACCAGGATCTGTAATCGAAACAGTTAAAGAAGAATTAAATGATGAATTTGATCCAGACCAAATGATGGGTGATCAGCCAGATGAGGACAGAATGAAAAAGAGTGATGAAAAAATGACTAAAACAATTGATAAATCGGTCGGCAAGCTAGAAATCGGAAAGTTTGTTATGGATCCGGCGTATACTGAATTTATTGGTAAATATAAAAAAAAACTAAGCAAGTCTTACCGATTGTAGTTGTTGTTGCTTAAGTTGCGAACTTTTTTTATATTAAGTAAATGATTTTGTAGAATTACTACATATGAAATTCGATTTAAAATCCTATTTTTATTATAGTTTTACCCAAACGAGAAGAGCCGACACAGGAGACTGAGCTTGAAGAAGAATCATTCCTACCTCAGTGGGGCATCGCTGTTATTGTTATAGCGCTTGCTTCTCTCTTATTCGTAGTAATTTTCGGCGTAACTGTGGTAAGTGGTAAAAAATATATATTTAGTTAATTAATTAATTAAATTAATTTTCTGTATGCATAAATAATTTCAATGGCCTGATTTTAGCTGGTGAATCGACAGAAGAGTGCTAAAGCGAAGCAGCCTATACCACTTAGCGAAGATATGTTACGAGAATTGGATAAGAGTCATATGGGAGGTTTTGATGACATGCATCAACTAAAAGACAGGGAACTACCGTATCTGCCATCCGGCAAGGTAAAGGTAACACAACATAACAATTTATTTTAACTCAGCAAATATTTAGGTATAAGTTACAATAACATTTTAGCTAAAATCTAATCATATTGCGCAATTAAAGGTAAGCATTAAAGGAATATAAATGTACGAGTATACTTAAATTTTATTTATCCTAATCGCAATTTTGTCAGTCACTAAACATATTGTCATTTCATGCTCTATTTTTGTAATCGCTTAATGCACTATTGTTACTTTCTCACAGCGTCTATCTACGGCTTTCATCGAGCAGCTGGCATACCCGAATCCAGGAGACTCCTGGAGGTCCGAGTGGACACCTCAGTTGCAGAAATACATGCAGCACTACACGCCGGATTCAGGTCGCGGCTCGCAAATATATGGTCCTGTAGGAAATGGATATGGGTATGTATACTACAGACAACAACGTTCAATCAAAAAGTACATAAGCACAGTTTTATATATTTTTTTAAGTCAGTTATTAATGCCGCAAGTCACGAATTAATGTGTTGTTAATTTAAAGAAGCTTATAATCTAAATTATGATTAATTTGACAGGTACGGCGGAGGAGGTGGATCGCAGCTGTACGGACAAACGAGTGGTGGGTCCCAACTCTACGGTTACAACGGCGAGTATCCGCGCTCCCACTACTCCAGACGGCGGTCAGAGTACGACAGCAACTTCTAGAACATTCCAATCGTTCTAGAACACTCTGAGACGACACACTTTTGACAATATCATCTTTATAACCTCAGCTTAAGTAGTACCCCGATAGTTTTCTGTCACGTCACATTCAATCATCAACATCATTAACAGGTTGTGAAATATGTTCTAATTAGTTAACATCAAATCTAAATTATACCACAGAATTTATACGTGTTTTAAAAAAAGCATGATATTTTTTGCAGCTTTTAGTCCGGCCTATTTAGGACTACAGTGCCAACAGTTTTTTTTTTTTGCGTTTTGTACTTTAAAAGTATATTTAAACAACCAGATACTGAAATAGTTTTAAAAGAAATTTATCTGCCAAAATATTAACTATACGACTGATTGTGAGATGTAAATAATATAGATTAAGAACTCACCAATATTATAAGTCAGATTAGTATTTAGATGGATATTAATGTATGCTACATAAGCGTGATATTTCATTTAAGCCAACGGAGAGAATTCGTCATAAATACAAATATTGATACGAGAAAATGCGATGATGTAAATATTCATAAGATAAAGTATACGCAATCATAATAGAAAAAAGTCCAAGGGCTTGCTCAAATAAACGGTACAAATGAAACATCGCGCTCTTGTAGAGAATCCGGTCTATAAAATATTTCTGTAGATATTTCTGCATACCTATATTTGCTCAGAATGTCGTGGAGCGTCAATCGGCAATGTGCGTTAAACGCCTCTTAGTGCCAAATGATCGATCGACGAATTGTATATAAATAAATAATAAATTTTCCTGTAGAAAATGTTATTAGAAGGTTGTAGTGTGGCTGCTAAACACTCTTGAAGAACATCCGAATTCAAGAACGAATTTCTATTTAATTTATTGACACGCGTGAGTAAGCGTATTTAAAGGACAAATGAATTGTTCGTCATCACAAAGTAGGCTTATATGTGATTTTGTAGGAGTCTTGGGGGCTTTCGTTTTGAATACGGATGTAATTCGTTACATAGAGTGGTACCTAACGCTTAGGAAGGTCGCGTGTCTAGAGCTCCACAGAAACAGGTAAAAGTGTGAATGAAAAAAACTCATCATTACATTGGATGTAAGAGTATTCATTTTATAAAGAATTTACTTATAATAAAAATGTTATGGATCCTTAAATTTATCATCGTAAATAAACATCAACTGGTATGGATATAAATTTAATAAAATCTCATTTTTATTACTATAACTCTTAGTCATAAAAAGAAGCTGAAACTTTTTAATATTTGATAATGTTTTTCCCGAAAGATCATATTCACCATAGATGGCGATTGTTGTTGTAAATTCCTGATATTATGAAAGATAATTGATGTATTTAACTACCAACTAGTTATAAGTATAGTTGCATTATAATTCGTGTATATAAAATCAATTTTTGTACATGTAGATTTCTAATTTAATTATTATAACTATAGTTAGAGACAAACTAATCAATTAAGACCTTGAATATAGATATATACCCATATTTTGGAGTACTTATTTTTAAACATGAAAACCTATTCAATGAGTTTTTAAACTTGCAGCCAGTTCGCCTAATCTTTGTTTTGCATTTCCACTACGAAAGTCCTACCGAGATAAGTAGCCGCCTTAGGTGACAATTTTGTTTCCACAGCCGGAAGGCGACTGACAAAATGACTTTTACTTTGCAAATAACCTTTCTACTAGTGCCTGTGTATACCTTTAGGCTTTAAAAAAAATATTAGATTGGACAAAAACCACAAAAGTTTTTGGCTCAAAAGATTAATGTAATATAATTAGTAACATACTTAAACAACTTCTTAAACTCATATTTTAACTAAATTCTATTAGCACTTTTCTACGTTAACAAGAACTGATAATATAATCAATTCAGGGATAAATTAGTATTCAAAACTGAAATCTGTAACTTGAATACTAAAAGCCATTATTGCGGCCCTCAATTTCAATAAAAGCCCGAGAAACTTCGAAGCTTGCTTGTAAATCGTTTCTTGAAATTTTTCTAAAAGGTGACGATTTGCCTATTCATTGGCTAAGAACCTTCAGACAGATAAGGAGCCTAGAGCGTTTTCTCACTTATCCGATCCGATATCGGTACCGGGGCCAATAGCCGTCAGCCGTCATTCGATATCGGTGTGTCTTCACATATTGCCGATATTATCGGCCGAATAAATCTGTCATCTCGGTGTCTCGACTCGCGATTCTGCACGTGTTTTTTTTTAAATGACGTTGTTTAATCAAATAAAATGGTGCATATGTGTTCTACGTGGTGATGGAAGTAAGTGGAATACAGGATGATAACTTATCCTTTTACTTACAGTGTTAAAACAGGAAAACAAAAATTACGGCAAACATTATCGTCCGATACCGAGATGTCGCCGCCGACATATCGGTGTCCGCTCTGATATCCGATATCGGAACAGATAATGTGAAAAGGCAGGTACATATTTCAAACATTTTACTTGCTCTGATATCGGTGTTGGCGCCGACACCGATATCGGATCGGGTGGTGTGAAAACGCTCTAGGCACTTCAACGCTGTCTTAAAACTCTTAACATACCTATTAATTTAAGTTTGAAGTAATATGTTTATATAAACAAAAAAATACTTTGAATTCATTTTTTGTGTCCAGAGAATTTTTTTAGAGAGAAATATAAAAAAACACATAAAGCTGAACTATTGGTGTGTTTGGTTCGAAATAACTGAAAAACATATAACACTAGTTATGGCAAATAACTGAAACTAATGAGTGCCAATCGGATGGGAAAAATATTCATAAAAAATGGCTTAGATCGAGCTATGAAACAGATATTGTAACATCTCGCTACACTCGACCACGTAACGTATTTTCAATAGCAATTTTGAGATAATATTCATTTTCTGTAATATATAAAAATATAAGCCTAAATAATAATACTTGAAAAGGCGTTGCCTTTTTTCTTGTTCTCCCTTAGACGGCTCTTACGACACCCATGGGACGGGCGTGTAGTGCTATTCTAGGCCCACACTGACATGGCAAATTTGACTTACCCAAGCATGGAGATAATGGCACATCTCTAAGTGAAGACTCTCTTGTGCTTAGTGCAGGGCCGTCTGATACAGGTGTGTTATTTTTTTATGAACGACGGGGAGACTGTATTCATAAGGCTGAAGATAGAAGCGAGCCTGTCCCGGAATCCTCAATCACTGAGGAATTGGCTATCTTATTCTAACTGCCGGAACAGGAGGCCTACTCTCTAAGCCAGTCAACTAAGATACGCGCCCCCGTCCGTAAGTTTACCGAAACTACGGATAGAGCCTACTCTCTATTGATTTCGGATGTACTTGTTTGGACAAACGGCACAAATACATTGGGAGTAGGGACAATGTCAAAACGTATTCTCATTTATTTTTAGTTCGGGTATCCGAACTAATAAGCTACTAATAAGCCGTAGGTGATACGGAGTAGGAAACGTCCGTAACTTAGGCCGAAACTACGGGTTTCGTGCTTAGAGAGTAGACCACCAGAACAATGCTGAACTGCCGACTCCGACCGAAAACAACAATCATAAAAAAAAAACATTATTCAAATAGACTTCGGAATTGCATAAAAAATTTCCTACAACCCATTCAAAACTATTTTGACTGATAAGAAGAATGGGCGCAAGAAACATTGAGTAGGTATATGTAATTTAGCATAGAGCAAATACAAAATATCACGTTTATAAAGACTAGTGGCCGCCCGCGGTTTTGCCCGTGTTTTCCCGTTCCCGTCAATAAAATATCCTAAGTAGAATAATATGTACCACGTGCCAGTCTATCATCTATCTCTGTGCCCATCAATATCCGGTCACAAACATCAATAACAAAAATTCGCATGTATAATTATTAATTGAATGGAATAGAAAAATGAACCTATTTAGTAGTAGATTTATGATGTTTGACTAAACAAAGTTTTTATTTCATACTAGCTGTGCCCGCAACTTCGTTAGCGTGAGAAAACTAAATTGTTAGCAAGGCGGTAATTTTAACATACTCCAAAAAAGGAAGAGGCTATTATATTATATATATTCTTTACTTTTTGAAGAGAATACTTAACACATGTTACAATTTAATTACATTATCATCTTATCGCCTTTAATAGAGAAGCTTATCAATTCGTCAGTACCTACCTATGTACTCACCTATATTTTATAATAGAACTAAAGTACCTATTAAAATGTAAAGTAGCATCTTTGAGAAGTCAGTTTTTTTTGTTGTGATGATAATAATTAGATTACCGATGCCTGTGATTTAGTTTCATCAGTCATGTTTATGAACAAATGATTTCTATTTCTATTTCAATGTGGCTTTGTAACACACCTTCGAAATTAACAGAGTAGCTCATTGTTATTTTAGGTCACCCACACCAGGACCGACCTTAGCGAAAGTTACTTAACCACTATAATCCTCATAATTTCCCTTAAGTAGGTTATATACAGCAGGTAAAATAGTATACACGTATAGAGAAATAGGTAACACTAACTGCGCCTGTCTTTACTGAAGAGCATCTTACCATAGAGTCATACCATCACAATCATGATTGGACAACATGAACCCATTCTTACCCCCGTACCATGTGCTCTATCCACAGAACCAAACAACTTTACGGGCCGGTTTTACCACCTACTAATAAGTTCTGGATAGTTTAATTGACAGTTTGTTATATAGAAAAAAATACAAATTATATGCCACATAAGCTATCCATAACTTATCAGTAGCTGGTGAAAACGACCCTTACACCCATATTCTAAGTCGTTCCTCCAAAACTCGTCCTCGACTCAACGAAACCTCATTGAAAACCTCTTCGAAATACTCCTCGAAATCGGTATTCTAAGTCATAACTCCGTAAGGACCTGGAGGAGCCAAAGAGTACGTAGCCACTCCGTGTTAGGCCTAGCGCACACTACCATTTTTACCCACGACGAGGTTGAGTGGAGTGTAAAAAGTTTTGGAGGAACGACTTAGAATATGGGGGTAAATAACCAACATTTCGATTCGTCATTAGCCATTTAAAGTACTGAGGCCTGTCTTAGCTGTCTTAGTAAGAACAAAAAGGTCATGACGGCCATGTCAAAAATCCATTTACAATAAATACGCCAGAGATTGGTGCCAGCGTGCTACTAACGTACCTAAGTAGTTTAAGTTAAGTTCAATAATTATTAAGTTCATATAATTTTAAAGGCAACGAAATCGACAGCATTTTCAAGATGTTCTGACTACTAACTGTAGGTACGGTATGATGAGGCGCAGTGGTTTGCGCGCACGGCCGACGGTTTAGTTTCGCAATGGTCGGTCACGGGATAGATAAATCTCTTCTCTTCTGATGATGAATGGAAAAAATGAGAAGGCGAAATGAGGTTTCTGCAGCTCAGATGCACACTCCCCAAAGTAAACTCTGTAGAAAACCGACAGACAAGCGACCTTACGGCGTTGATTCAAACATGTAGTTTTTTAACCAGCTCGTGGTCAACGATAAGTCGCCTGGCTCTGCATTGAACCGAGTCGAAAGTAGCGAGTTGGTGTTTAGCTGAGCCATCCCAAAGGTGTCTACAAGACTCCATACACGATCGTAATGCCCAGCTTTTTCTTTTTCGCCTCAATTTGTGTTTTCGTCTCGATGGTTGCGCAAGTTAAGGTTGGCAGTCAACTCCATGCCGAGAAGTTCGAGGTTGTGGGTGATGTCTACAGACGAGCCTCGGAAAGTCAGAGTCAGGGTGAAAGGACTCCTTTTTGCGGAGAAGAGACACGCCTGTGCTTTGACGGCATTGAATTGCACCAAATTTTGAAAACCATACAAAAAGGTTTAAACATTTTCTTCCTTAAGCAACTGAACCAATACCAAACCATTGTTCTCTTCGATGTTAACAAGGAAACGAGCACATCGTACATACTATAAATCTGAAACACCAATAGACTCAGCCAATGTGCAAAGCCAACAGGCAGGAAAGCCAACATCCACAAAGCAATAGCAACCCCTAGCCTCAATCGCATCCGGATAACAATTTGTATTGACTTGAGCGCACTACGCCATCGCACGCAAACAAAGCAGGAAATTGAAGTCGCACGTATACGTATGAAGATACAATGGAACTCTATCAAAAATGTGAAGTTTTTTCACTTTTGAGTTGAACGCAGGTTGAACAGTAAATTGTTGACTGCAAATTTTTTTACGCTTTTTTATTTTGTCGTTTTAGTGTCTGTAATATGTTGTTTTGTAAATTACAGTTGGATTTTTAGATTAGATTAGGTTTTATGTACATTATAAACGAAATATCGTGAAAATTACATCGTCCAAGTAAACAAAATATGCTTATAAAATAAAAACTACGGACCTTGTACAAAAATGGCATCGATGGCAATAGCAGAGTTGAGAACACCTTGGTTTTTCTAGTATAAAATTCATAAAATATTTTTAGCGCCTACCTTTTAATAATACTTCCGATTATAATATTTTCATAGAATATAATCAGAGAAAATGAAAAATTTATAACACGCAAAGAATGTGAAACGCCTGCAATGATAGAGCAGGCAACATGTTTTTAACCATTGGCAATTTGAATGTCTGTGCTGAAAAACTCGTGTGCTTAGTATTTACTTAGAATAATTACATATTAGATTCATTCCGATCAGGCACACAACAGTTAAAATGATCACTTGCACCAGAAAACTTGTTTAAGGAAAATGATAAATGATATTTTATTTGCAAAAAACATGGTATAATGATGGCGAGCCAAGACTTTACAGAATAAAGTGCTCATGCTTTGCTGATTATAAAAATCGAATGCAAATACTGATTGGTAAATTACAAATTACAAATGTCAGACAAATACTAAGCTTAATTAAATTTAGGTATTACTTACAATGTCATCGAGATATAATTAAGTAGGTATAATGTCAGAAAAAAGTATAACAATTAAATTAAAAAAAATAAAAATCTATATTCATTTGTCACGATAAGAATAAAATTGTTTCAAGTCATAGAAATTATTATCTTTAAGCCACTTACATAAATAATTTTGAACAATGTGTTGTTCAGACCTTTAAAGGTGATAGGAATCTTATTATATATACGAACACATATACATAGAAAGCTTTTAGCATATTTACTGCTTTTTGGAATTTCCTGGAATATTAGTCTGTGCGGACATCTAAGTCTAAAATTCCCAGCTTTTTTTAAATAAATCTAAATGATTATGAACGAAAGTAGCCACTTCACAGATATAAAGAGAGAGAAAAATGTAAAGCTCACTCTAAAAGCGTACAATCATATATTTTTCGAATAATAAACAGACTCTTTCTTCGCAAATATGTGTAGATGCGAGTAATAAATTAATTCTCCAGCAAAATATCTCCCCAGCTTTACCTACACAGTATTTCGGGGTGGAAACTCGGAATACTCGTACACATGTGGCCTGATATTTGATAACACATTACTACGGCATAATTATTAGGGCTCCTGGGGGCAACATTCTCATTACAACAAACGAGGGCCTTTAATAAGTATCTCCTCATATTTACAACATTATGTGCGTAAGTATGTTGACGGTGGTTGCTACAGATAAGAAGAATTATTTTGACTTATTTTAATAAAGCGTACACGATAGAAAACATATTATTTAGAGGTAGAATACCTATAGTTCTTTAGTGTTTTTTTTTTCTTTTCGAAGCTTTTTGTAAAAGATTATATTCTTTTCATAAAAATGACTTTTAGAGGATATCGGGGTGGGTTATCAAGATACTTTCGTGACCAATAGAAAACTAGCAAATGCATTAACCCGTCATACATCTAAATCAGAAGAACACTGAATTATGTCGACGAAACTTTGTTGACATAATTGTCCCAAAGTTTCTTCCTTCCGCTGTCCGCGGGTTGCTAAGGCGGTAAAGTATTATATGTAGCAACGCAACATATATGAAACTGGTCGCCGAGAACGTGAACTCCGCTCAATAAACTCTCAGTCTATAGACAAAATGACCAGCTTCAGAGTTCAAATCGTATTTCCGTATTTCGTGAAAGTGTCATCAAAATAATTATCATCGTTCTTACACTGTCAATCGATTGCATATAAGTAATTTTGATTTTTAATAAATCGCCATTTAAATATTTTTCAAATATTTTAGCATTTATAATAAATCATGACATCTAGAAAAAAATACATAAGTATCTACATTTTAGGCAATAAAGCATAAGTAAAATATTTTTATATTAGATAACTAACAAACTAATTATAACTTTTTGGGATATCTTATTTCATATCAAAGGTGAAAATATAGATGAAACATCTGAAACTTTTAATACGAATGGTAGGTATTCGAAATGTGAAAGCTAAAATGTCGTATTTATTTTCCTACTACGAGTTGTTACCTACTCCTTCAAATAACTAAACTATATCTGACCGACAATTTTTCTTTTCTTGGGAGCAATAAATTGGTCGGTTCAGCCATTGCAAGCCTAACCGTACTAAAGTTTCGCCTTTTCCGAGTTGTTTAAGATAGTTTTTAGTTGGTACTGTTAGGGTACCCTAACAGTACCAACTTGAGAACGGATCTATAAAACAAGTTGATTCATCGAGTTTGAAAAAAATTTCGACTCACTTGAGCAACTGAAA
The DNA here is from genome assembly GCA_910589605.1 of Chrysoteuchia culmella. Taxonomy (NCBI): domain Eukaryota; kingdom Metazoa; phylum Arthropoda; class Insecta; order Lepidoptera; family Crambidae; genus Chrysoteuchia; species Chrysoteuchia culmella. The sequence goes on along the minus strand of OU342642.1, from coordinate 15,525,539 downwards.
ATTCTCCAGGACACTGCAAAAAAGTTAAAACTTTTTTGCAGTGTCCTGGAGAATTTGAACTAAAGTTCAGCTAGCTTATTTTTTACTTTTATACTGTAATTTTTGCTACTTCCTTTTAAACTGAAAATTCGTTAAATTAGTTTTAATGAACGGGCTCAATTATAATTCTCTATCTACTATATTACACCAACAAAATAATCTTGATGAAGCTACATTTGCTAAACGAGACGTTTCTACTGGTAATTTTTTTCTTCTAAATCGAAATAGTTTTACTATCAATATATTTTATACTGACCCAAAACAACTCTTTATATATTGCCCGCATTCTCCACTCAGATATCGCATCCTTCTATCGGTACCCTTTCAGACGTTATTTCGATAAAGCACCTACAAGGTGGAGTGAGATAGGAGAGGATTGCTCTTACTATCGTAGGGTTTGCGATATGGGATGTTATTATAAAATATTAGTATGGCCCCGAGCGAAAAGGAAAACGAACCGGCTAATACATATACGATGCTATCTTTATGTTTATATTTATATCTGCTTATATATTGATTCGGAAGCTTACTTACTTATACGAAACATCTCGCAGTCAGATCAGATCGTAGCCAGAGGGAAAAGGTAAAAGTTTGATTAGCAAATTATGGGAATTTCGCATCTTAGATCTAATAAAAAATAACTCAATTTTTTTGAATATTTGCTACAAAAATTTCCTTGCTTTTAATAAAATTGCTTATGTACAAGCATTAATATTATAATCAAGGAAGTTTGTTTAAAATTTAAGATACTCATCATTTAAATGATGATATAATTAATGTAAATCGCACGTAACGCAGTCAATTAACAAATTCAATATAATTTATTCAGTCGGGGCTGTTAGAAGCACTTGTGAATGTCAAAGAAGCTACGCTATTACTATGTTTCAGACCAATATTTTTCCAGGAACTGGTGCTGCTGACTAAACAAATAATAATATAAACAAATAACAAAAAACAGTCTTCAACTCCAAAAAATCCCTGACCATTTCTCAAACACTGCCGTAACTAGTGATATATGTTTTTATTGGCCAAGATGGCGTCCTTGGGGTAGGCGATAAATTGGCACGTCGGAAGTCGGGAATGAGGGCAGAAGGTCAGTCAGCCGTTGATGACGCTGAAACCAGCGATGTATTAGCATTGCAAATGTTTGCCCCAAGTTCCACCTAATTAATAATCCGCGAATTTGATACAATACGGGTTATTGCGTCCTCTTTGATAATTACCTATTTTGACAGATTACACTGATGTGGCAAATTTAATTTTAATTAATTTTAATTAATCGTGAAGTGCTTTCTTGCAAGAGCTCGTCAAAAAACAGTTGGGCGAGAAAATCTCGCTCATGACGTCATCGTAGGTACGAAAAATTCGACACGCTAGGTCCTCATACAGTTTGAAGCACTCTTTTCATTTCACTCGAAATAGGTCTGTGAACCGTACCTTTAAAAGCAAAAATAGAAATTGTTACGGTATAGACAAAACTCAAGGAATCGAAAAGAAAAAAAAATAGCGCATTAATCTTTTTTTGGCCAAGAAATAAACTTGAGGCTTTTCTTAAGGCTGTTTTACTGGCCAAACTTCATTAAGAGCCATTATTAGTTTCCCAAGTGCAGTAAAAGTTACTAAAGCACTCATTAGTCATGCCAATAGCGCTATTCGGAAGAAGAGCGAGTATTCTAAAAAGCTGTGATATATTCGAACTTTTGCCCATTCGTGAAGCTTTTGTTTTTTAACCTTGAGTAACCTTGTGCAAAGGTAATTTAAGAGAATGGGAGAATTAGACATTACAGTCTTTATATTATGTTACTGTTTGTTGAACCTAAAATGTCTGCTATATAACTTCACGTTATGGAACTAAGATTACGAAGTAATAAAGTCGCGGGCAGCCAGCAAGAGAGATACGAGATTTAAAAAAAACTTCAGCTCGCTGCTCCACAGTCATGAAACAATTTGCGGGTTTTAAACGGTTCTCTGGGCAATTTTCCGATCGCTGCTTGTCCAATACAGTCGCTCTTCTTGGTACCAAGAAATTATTATGTATAGCATGTTTCTATGGGTGACGTATAAACTCTATTTTTTGCAGGCTAAATTCTTCCATTTCATTTCATTTCTTTATTACTATTTTTTTGGCTGCACCAAAAAATCGTATGTTGCCAAAACAGTATAAAAACGCAGAACATACAAGTATCATTCCTCGTACATAACCGGCCCATGAAGTTAGATTTGTATAAGGAATTAAAAAAATCCTTTTACAAAACACAGTTTTGGAGTAGGAATTATTTGTCCTCTCTCAGAGCTGGTTATGAGACTTTGTTATGTACGGGGAAGAAGGGGTAAATAATGTTTAATTTCCGTTAAAATTGTAAAGTAATCCCACAAATAAATGAACAAATAAAAAATTCTGAATTTTAATTTCCGTTCACCACGAATTTTATTTTACTATATTCCTTGGTGATATATTTTCGGTCCAGTCAGTGACCGTTTTATTTATCGGATCAGCATTTTGTCGCCGTATCTATGTAGGAGCAATCAAACACACTCCGTTCAGACGGAAGTAAGAGCATAGACCTTTCAGCGCTTTCGCCTTTTATTGAACGAGACTGTAGAGCAGAACTTAGAGTAATTACTGTAGGATAATTTAAATTGTTTTTTCCTTAAAAGTGATTGGTCAGTCTCTGAAAAGGGGTCAAAAATTTACTACCTTACCTTACTACTACAACCTTATCGCATTGACGCACACGGAAACTCTCTCTCTCTGTCCACAAATGTCATTCAATTTGTATTGTAACAAGGTTGCTTAGTGATTATATGTCATTGCACATGTCTGTGTTTTTGTTGGTAAAAACAAACAAAGAAACAAATCTTTCCTTTTTTTAATATTAGTATAGATTAAGTGCTTGCATTAGTTAAACATTCTCCAATCCACGTTAAGGCCGCGTCAAGTTATGACTAATCCTACCCACAGAGAAAGCCTGTGCACTTTCAATGGAGACATTGAAAATAATGATGGCTGAAATAATGAATGGCTGATAATGATAATAATATCTAAAACACTGCCCTTTAGTTATTAGCTGGCTTTTGCAATACCCATATTGAAAGGGAGTTTATTTATTTTAAGCCTATAATTATATTATAAAAACAACTTGAAGAAACATCTATTGACCTGAGGTAAAAATAAAAGTAATACAAAGCAAAATCTAATGACAATATAAAAATTAAATTTTAAAATTTTAAAAACCCCCGACACAAAAGTACGTATAATATACCCTTTTAGTACCCTTTTGTGGTCCCCCGACCGAGAGAGAAATTTAATTTTTGTAATTTTTTAAAGTTGTTTTTGTGTCGGGGGTTTTTAAAATTTTATTTTTATTTCATCCTTTTTACATTACACACAAAATTAAAAAAAAACGCAATGAAATCGCTTGATCCGTTTAGGCACTACGAATATTTATGTACAGAAAGACAATTTTTTTTAAGTCCTATGACACAGCTTTAATAATATTTGTAAACCTCCCAGGGGGTGAGACCTGGTGACCTGTAACACAGGTTTTCCTTCTTCGGGCATCAGTTCTCATACTACATGTAGCCAATAAGAAATGTGTTTCTGTATTTAACGATAACACTATGTTACGTATGTATGAGAAAAATAAAGATTATTTTTTTAAAAAAAGCTATTGCTATTGGTTTTGCTTTGGCTGTGAAAGTGAAATTTAAACAATTTAAACTCTCAAGAAGAAAGGTTCCCGAGTGGCGACCACGAACTGGACGACGCAGCGTAGGGAAGCCCTCCACTAGATGGACAGATGACCTGGTGAAGGTTGCGGGGAGCAAATCGCTGCAAGCCGCTAAAAGCCGTTCTTTGTGGCGCTCTAAGGAGGAGGCCTATGTACAGCAGTGGACTTTTAATGGCCGATAATGATGATGATGGTACTCTCAAGCTGCAACTTTGATGTTCTGCCGATCTCGAAAGGGTAGGTATTGTATACTAGTTTTATATAAAATAGTCCAAAAGCCAAAAAATCATAAAGTTTTAAGCGGAGCATAGGTACACGATGAGATCATGTCACAAGCTTACTCATTACTGCCGGGCGTTAAGTTATAATACTGTCCCAAAACCAAGGGCCCCGGGCGCCCAGTACATTCCTCCGACAAATCCCTTTGATGGAAAATGTATGTTGTGGTTGGCTGTCGGTTACTATACAATTAATTTGGGCTAAATCTCGCCACTTTGAATTATTCATGGCCACGAAAAATGGAGCCGAACGAATGAAATATTTTATTGTAACGTTAGATTCGATATTTCCGTTTCTGTTTGTACAGCTTGAAACGTGATTTGGTATAACAATATCTTATTAAATTGTGTTATTCTATAACAACGGTATTGTATTTTCACGAAATTTGTTATACAAACTGCGGTGATTGTATTTTTAGGCTGTATTTAATTAGCGGTAAATAATTTAGGATAGCTGTTACCTTTATTAAAAAATAATATAAAAATTATTTGTGGTTTTTCTGCCTTTCAGAAAAAAATTTCAGTTATTGTTCTGAGAGACAGAACAATAACTGAACATTTGTTCTGGATTACTTAAATATCAGCTATATCATATTATAATGTAAAAAAGGTGTTTGTAAATCACGGAAAAAAGCACGGAAAAAAACGTCATCCAATAGATGATGATGAATATCGAAATTGGCATACCTAAGTTAAAAATCGGCATAGTGCGTGTCGGGCCACGCGCAGTTGGCCGATTGGGTTACGTAGTCAAAATACCACTAACTTTTTTCGTCTGCAAACATAACTTTGTTTTTCATAGTGTTTTTATAAATAACAAAGTTATATTTGTCGTTACGGAAAATTAGCTAATATCTTTAAAACTGCTAATGATGCTACAAACCAATTTTTGTTGAAAGTTTGTATTTAGATTTACAGTATATATTTTTTAGATTTTTCACTTTCTTATTTTAAAAGTTAGGAACACACATTTTACCACTTTGGAAGTGTACATCTTCTAAACGGTTGACTTTGAGAAAAAATCGTCTTAGGAAACCTCAACGTTATTTTTCATATCCTATCTAAAAAAAAATTCAATTTCAGTTCCACGTATGCGGAGCCTCCCTTAATCTTTCATTTCTTTTTATTTTTGTGTGAAAATCGTAAAGCGGTTTAAAGAATACATCTACCTACCAAGTTTCAACTGTGTAATCTTAATAATTTCGGAATAAAGTGGCTGTAATATATGGACGGAGGGACGGACAGACAGGCAGACAGACAAACATGACGAATCTATGACACGCTCCGATCGTGTTAAGCACGACCGGTGTGCAGAAAAGATAGAAAAGAAACACTATAAGTGGTTAACAAGTATAATTATAAGATAAAAGATGTTACAAGCTCAGGTGTGGGTTCATGGGAATCTTCGATTGGTGGCTCTCGCGAGGGTAAGAATGGGGACTTAGCTTTAGAACTGCCTAGAGGAGGCAGGAGCGAAAGTCCAGCGTCACGGACTACGTTCGCTTGTTGAGCAGTATGTTCAGCCTCGGTAGCACGGAGGGTGGGCTCGGTGTGGTGATGCGCACGTAGACACGATGTGGAGAGGTTTCCGGGGTAGACCGGAACGGGTGAGCGCTCGGCAGGTAGGTGCCGAGGTAGAAGAGTAGACGGAACAGGTGTAGATGCTGCAGCTGCCCGTGGATACGACCCCTAGTACGGGGATCGCGAATTCACAATTAGAGAGTAGGTAAGTAAAACAGAATAGAATGACTTTACGGCCGTAGTATGAAGAAAGAGAGGCAGATTTCGCTGGAGTTGCGAAATATATACTCAATTCTATCCAGAACTTTTTTTAGTAAAAAATTTAAGTGGGAGATGATTCTCCAATTCTATAGGCGAATAATGTTTAGTCATTAGCATAGACAACATAAGGATTGTAAGACCGATCGACACACGGTGTTTTGTCTATGGCCAAAGAAGTAAGGAATATTAAAGTATGCAAAAACATAATAGATATACATAGAAAAATATGTAGATTTTTTCTATATATAAATAGTTAAATAGAAATAAGTTAATTTTTGTAGTCTAATTTACTTGGCCGAAATACGAAATCTCCCGGCCGTGAAGTTAGCAATATCGAGGGTACGCAGGAATATTTTGTCAATTAACTACCATCGTGAAGTTTTATCAAAACAAAACAAAGTAAACAAACAAGTTAGAATGGTGAAGTGAATGGTTTTGATTCAATTTAGTTAAAAGTAAGTAATAGATTAAGATTTAGGAGTGTGCGGTTTTTAGAACCGTTACATCTATAATGTTCTGTTTTTGCCATTAGGCTACGGAACCCTAAAAATGACGTATTTTGGTGTATACCTGAAATATACCCCAATCGACAGAGAAAATATTTACAAACAACAAATACTCTGCGATAAAATGTCATTGATATATCTTCGGAAATATTTCATTTTAAAGATGTTAATTCTTTTTATTTTACACACCCAAAGTGAAATCTTTGAAAAAAGTATATCATTTACGACATTTTGTCAAATAGTAAATTGTCCTCTATAATTATTTTCCCGGCAGGTTGGCGTGTGTTCCATAGGTCTACACTAAAATATATCTACTTCCAACTAGGTTAGGCTCCGTATCAAAAAGTTCAATGTATTATGCTTTAAAAAGATGATTTATAGTCTGAACTAAAATATACGATACTTAGCTATTTTCACCCGCGACGGTACGGAGACGGTATATGCGTTTGGCGTGAGAGGATGTTTGTTTGTTTGTTTGTGCAAACCAATGTTGCCATTTATCTCAATAACTACTAGTTTTCAGTGATGGGTTTGGGTTTGATTGGTGCATGTTTATGCAGTACAGTACCTATGCTCTCTTAAAAAGTTTTGTATAAAAAGCAAAATAAAAAAGGTTCAAAAATCTACGACGTTTAATTATTTATTATTTATTAGTTTATGTGCTTAACGTAAATTGAAAAAATATAAAATGATTTAAAAATCCTCGACATATTTATCCGTCGGAGGCTGACATGAACAGTTTTTTTACTATTTTATTATTACGTACATCTTATGTTTTGGCGCGCACTGTTCATTGAAATAAAACAACTACAACAACAGCAATTCGTCCGCGCGGACGTTCGGAGAATCCAAAGGCAACATTTTGATAGGGAATAATAAAGAAACGTCGGGAAAATCAAAACACCCCTAAAAAACCTTAAAATTACGGACAATTACAACTTAGTTCGTGGAAATATAGCGCGTTTGATATCCGTTAAAGTTGTTTTATTTTATTATTCCCTATCAAAATGTTGCCTTTGGATTCTCCGAACGTCCGCGCGGACGAATTGCGGGCGGAAGCTAGTATGATGAAAACTGGAATAAAAAAATACTTGACGGGGTTCCGAACATTTGGTAATTGTACATCTGCGTACGTCGTCGGTGAAGCGTAATTGCAAAATCGTGTACCAATGGTCAAAAATAAACTTTCATTTAAATTTTCACTTTCCAAACAGGTATACGTACTGGTGGGGTCGTAGCGTCAGGAAAAATAACTTTTTTTAGGAAAAGCTTTCATGCGTTTTGTATTTCAATTATGGATGCCAAAGAAATAAATTTTGCCAATTTAAACACCTTTCCTTGCTTACTGTGCGAATTTTCTTTTATTTTAATGGTTTTCATTTTCACATTTCATGAAATTTATTATAATTCCCATAAAAAAATTTGTTTATCTAGTCTAGGATACTGCTATTATCCTTCAACTTCATTCTAGGTACAAACTTCAACCTCTTTTTATGGAAAATAGAGGGTCCCAAATCCTTCATTCATCTATTATTTACGAGAGACGTATTTACTTCAGCAAATACATAGAACGAGAATACATTTATCGGTTATACAAATGAATATGCATGAAAATCCAGAAGCGTCCATAAATAAAATTTACGAGATCCCTTCGAATAGCACTCGGGAATGGAACAGGCCGGGAACATTATAGAATACTAGCCCCCGACAATTTAGTGGCAGTGAGGCTGAACTTATTATTGAGAAATAGCCCGTTTTCGGAACGGAATACCACCGGTTTCTTCACTAAGTTACGATGAAACTATAAATCCTCTACTTATATGGAAAATTCGGGATTATTATAACGTTTATATTGTTTTGTTTCAAGTAGAACAGTGGTTAGATATCATACAAACTGGTTTATCAAGCAACTCATAGTTATTTGTTAAGCAAGGCTTGAAAGTTGAATTTTAGCGGCGAATTCCCTCTATTGAAACCTGAGCAACCGAAGGATTCTAGGATTGAACCACGAGCGTAGCGACTGGTTCAAAAATTGAATCAAAGGTACGAGACGTTAAAAACTTTTCTGCCGAGCGCAACACACAATTTTTCACCTCACAACAGCGATGAAATTTTTTAGATCACGAGCGTAGCGACTGGTTCAAAAATTTAATCAAAGGTATAAGACGCTAAAAACTTTTCTGCCGAGCGCAACACACAGGTTTTTACCTCACAACAGCGAGGATTTTTTTAGATTGTTTGCCGCGTTCAAATTCCGGTAAAAAACTCATTTAATAAAAAGTTTAATCTAAATTTGCCTTATTCTTGTTGTTTTATGATATAAAAAACTAAAATAATAAAAAGGGAGTTTTATTGTTAATTCAAAGTTATTTCAAATAGGAATAATTTTTTTTCATAGAATAACAATAAAAACGATAAATGTTGACATTGACATGAGATACAAGACAAAAACAATTTAAAAATAAAGGTTTAGGTATGTCACGTTCCGAAATCCAATCATAGGTCACCCAGCCTAATATAAATTCCTATAACAAATAGTTTAATCTTAATTTTATTGTTTTTATGATTCAATTAACTAAAATAATATAATAAAATCAAAACGGAGTATTATAATTAATTCAAAGTTGTTTAAAATAAATTTTAAATGTAACATTTAGTCAATTTTTCTTTCTAAATTAAAAAAAAATAGTTTACCACGCTAGGCCGGTAAAATGCGCAGAAATTGAATGATAAACCCTCCTATTCAATATTATTTGTTATGCAAGGCTGGAAAGTTGGTTATTTAGCGGTGAGTTACCTCTATTGAAATCTGAGCAAGTGAAGGATTCTAGGTTTGAACCACGAGCGTAGCGAGTGGTTCTAAGATTGAATCCTGAGCGAAGCGAGGATTTCAAAGGTACAAGACGCTAAAAACTTTTCTGCCGAGCGCAACACACAATTTTTCACCTCACAACAGCGAGGAACATTTTATGGTTGTTTCCGAGGTCAACTTCCGGTAAAAAAATCTTTAAACATAAAGTTTAATCTAAATATAGGTACCTTATTCTCGTTGTTTTAATGATATAAAAAACTAAAATAATAAAAATGGGAGTAAATAAAGTTACTATTATTATATTTAATATAATAATAGTAACTTTATTGCACACGATACAAAAACAAACACATACAGAGAAAACACACAATAGGCGATCTTATTGCTACATACCAATCTCTTCCAGGCAACCTTGGGTGAGAGACGAAACCCTTCATGTGCGAGTTCGACTTGCACTTGGCCGATTTTTTAAGGCTAAAAGATGGAAGCGAGGAACTGGCTATCTTATCTCGAACTGCCGGTACACAACAATGCTTAAAACATTGCTTAAACAACAACGAGTATAAGTATATTCACCAAAATATCAGTCCACACTAAAGGCTTGTCTCACCAACAAAATTAGACAACCTAATAACACTGTTGTTACATTCAGTTACCCGTGTCCGTATTATGCATGTACATAAGTTTAGGAACTTGCCGGATTTTAGGCATATTCTGACATGGATTGTCACAACAAGCCTAATTCAGGACATGCGGCGAAGCGAACAGTCGCTTGGACTTCAGTTGCAATTTGTTTGTGAATAAGCTTAAACGAATATTCAAACTATTTTCAACTATTCGAAAACAGATGGTACCTAATTACGTAACATTTAAATGTGTTCTTTACAGGACCATCGCTTATATACTTCACAAATCTTATCGACGGACGGAAGTGAAGGTCATGGGAAGCAGAAACGAAATCCAGCGAGAGGCCGTCGTGGAAATTCTTAATCGAGGCCTATGTTCAGTATTATTTTATTTTTATTATTCGGTGAATCAACAGCTTAACATACTTATATAAAATTCAATTTGGAACATGCAAGCTAACTTAATAGCAATTATGATGATGATATTGAAAAAAAAACTAAAAAAAGTCTTCAATACCGCCGTATACACTACACTTTAATACATTTTATAAAAAAAATCAATCCTATTATTAGTACTACACACAGGCAGTGTGTAACGTGATCAACACGTGAAGAGCCCGACACGTGGCATGGGCAGCGCGTTACGTGGCCGCCACAGAAACATCTAAACATCGCCAACAGTTCTTAACTAATACCTTTAACCTAGGCTGTGCTTTTACATGATTCTTTCTGTCTGCACGTGTTTAATCACAAAATGCCTCCATATTTAGGTAATTGAATCCGAAGTGGCTGTCATTATAAACTTTTATATTCAAATTTTCTAGGGTTCACACACGCGTGTAAAAGAATCACAAAATGGGTTTGAACTTTTATGTATGGAGGCTGGCCTCGTCTAAATCAGTAGTATGAGACGCCATTTTGAAAAAAATACAAAATTACGACGCACGTAGTACCTATACAGCGTGGGGCCTAGAAACAGGGAAAATATTGAAAATCGAGACTCTAGCTAGAGAGCTAGCTGAAAAGATTCCAGTTAACTAAAACCCATACTTATCTCACAATAAGAATTAAAAGTTACGATTCATAATCAGTGTATTATTACAAAACGCTATTATCGATAACGTTGCGAACTTATCGTGGTAAGGGGACAATAAAAAACTTAACGCAAGACATCATGATATCTTTAACTCCTTGAATAAATTGTTAAAAAGACGTTCCGAACTTCCGAGTAGCTCCGAAAAAGTTGAGCGGTGTTGTTTGCATTACATTGAATTTACGATTAAGTTTGAAAAAACGAAAAAGTAAAGATTTGTTTTTAATTAGTTGGGACAATAATGCTTCAATTACTAGTGACCTATAGAGCCTCCGTTTTTAATATTATCCCCGGTTCTAGGCCCCACACGGTATAAATGAACTGGGGACACACAGAGGAACAAAAAATGTTTTGATATACAGGATCGAAATTTAAGACGGGGCAGTAAGGGTTATGGAACCATCATTTTTTTTTTAAAATATACATTCACGTATTTTTCCACCTTTTTAATGAATAATTAATAATTAGAATAAAAAATGAATAATGCCGTCCCAAAGTATCACCTTTGTATCTTTAACTTGAATTACCACACTAACCTCACACTTTAGGGCATTATGTTGTATGATATTTATTGTTCATCTTTACGTTCCCTATATGGTCTGGCAACCTGTGTTTCTGGACAAGACCAATAGTCTTGTCCAGAAACACAGGTTGCCAGACCATTTCCGTCGTTATTTTCAACCGACTTCAAAAAAGGAGGAGGTTCTCAATTCGTCGGAATCTTATTTTTATCGAATATATCCTGTCCACTGATGTTAAAAAAGGTTCTTTATGGATACTGGCTATAAAGAACGAATGCTCATGAACAATCAAAACAATAATAGCGACTCTAGTTTCGGCTTTCATACGGTGCAGAAGTAAATAGTGTTTTTTAATAACTTTATGTATGGAGTTTTCCCATTTATACATTAAAATCAGTTTGCCAAAGCCCTCTTAGTGTTTCAAAAGGTAACTAATATATATCGCTATTAAGCCAGCAGCTGACACATTATGTGTCTTTATTTCACTCCCAGTCCGCAGGGAAGACGCAAACTAAAACTTTGATTTCTTCTTACATTGTTGGCAGATACGTATGTTATGAAAAAATAAAAATCGCTTAAAGCGCTTGGGTTCAGCTCGGTCGGCAAGCTTACGTGTGCTCTTGCATATTCAATTTGCAAGCATCTTTTCAGATGCATCCAAAAAGCGCTGCACAGCGCTGCGCAATTCTGAAATCTAGCTAGATTTTTGAAGACAGTAGTTCAACGTAATTCTAGTCCCGTGCTGGTTTTATATTAAATTTTCTGATTATAATAGAAGAGATGTTACAATATTTTCTCGAAAACTCTCTCTAATAATGTTGCTCAGGATTATGTTAGTTATAAAGAATCATTGTTTTTGATTAAAATATGAACACGTATCTATATAATTCTTTGATTTAATTAAAGCAACATTGTGTGTACGTAGGTACTTAACGATTATTCTTGAATATAAACTTATAAATTTGCCGTCAAATATTTATCTAACGTATTGAAAAAAATCTAATAGCCTTCTTATAATAGAACTTTTAAGTACAATGTAACAAGTAGAGAATATTGTGAAACTTTTTTTGAAAGTAATTAGGAAGTATATCACAAATATTAGAACATTAATAGACGTACTTCATTTTATAATATATTATTTCATTAACCTTACTTACTTTAAAAAAATCTCCAGGAAGCTCCTCGATTGTACGTCTAGTTCCTTGCCTTAAAAACACTAAGAATATTAAAAAAAACCTCCCGAATCCAATACATGATTGACGCAAAGAAACAAACTTACGGACCTAGTTAAAAAGGTAAAATGTAAACCTAGGTTTGTGCTGGGGAATATGTTGCATCTAGTTTCGGAACTCGTACTATGAAACAAAATGGCGCAAAACTTGCTTTGTAAGCTTGCGCGGTATTCGGAAATCCTGTTAGTTTTGAAACCAATTTCTAGATTTGTTGTACCTCTAGGATACCTAAGTGATGGTGTCACACACACAAGTCGACAGACTTGTAATGCTGTTAAAGTTTTGTTTGTCTGTGTAAACGATTTCTTAATAGTTTCCTTTAGAAACCCTATATTTTGCATTAAAACTCACATAAGAAGGGAAGCAAAATATTTTAAAAGCGTTTTTGAAACGGTCAGTAAAGCCAATAATTTTATTTCGGTCTGAAATGGGCTCATTCCTTTTATTTATTGTTATTGTTGAAAAGTATACGTTGCGCAGTGATAAATAATAATTTTCACACAATTTTTCATTCAGAGTATTACGTTCTGAGAGGGTTTCGTATTATTTATGAGCATTGAAACTACTTCATTTATATACTCTTTTGAAGGTTCTGTTTAAGGTGTTTGAATAATTTAGTTTACTAAAACAGGACTAGGGATTACGAGATTATGATTTCCGAGCAGTAATTTGTACCCACGCACACTGTTTAAGTTAATCCGTAGGGAATACCCATGGCTCAAAATTAATCCTTCCATTAGATTTGTTTTAGATTAGATAGGTACAAGTTCACAGTGCAATATCGAGTCCGAAACGTTATTTTATATTACATAAGTTAAAAACCATTTTATAAATTATTTTCATTTTTTTTTATATAGATAAATAACAAAAACAGTTCAACTAGTACAATCCAAACGTATTACGCAAAATTGAATAGAAATATGTAACTTTAAAATACATTAAATTTTCAATTTCATAGTCACTAAAATAAAGTATCGCACATTTTTAGATTCTCATTTTATAAGATTTAGTTACATAACACGTCAGTTAGATAAAAGTATAAAGGTATCGTTAAATCAATGACGTCACGAATATGCTTCACGTGTCTTTTTTACCCCCACAAGCGGGCTCAAAGGGCATTAATCAGATGTCAACACACATGCTCCTCGTTGAGTCAGCTCCAACTTACGTAAACCTGAAAAGATAAGCGGCAAAACGAAACGCTTCAGCTTGACCCGCCACCGTATCTTTCAATTTGGGGGGTGTAAGACCAATCGGGGGGGAAGTATTTATCGCAATAAATCCTTTATTGCTAAGTCCTTTTGTGACGGAGAGTAATCATGACATTTTTATGACCACACCCCTTACATCGAATATCGATTACGACTGAAAAGGAGGGAAGATGCTTTTATAGCCCACCTGATTTTCGTTTAGTATTTTTTTACTGGAAGGCTTTGTTTAATGATACCTAAGCTTCTTTGATTGAATCCCGTTAATGATCTTAAAGAATACTTTCAACCTTTTAGTCCAAGACCACCGACCACCATATTAGATAAATGTTCTATGAATTCTTCCATTATTCTTAGTAGGAGAACCGTGTCTTACCGTGAGCAGCCTTACCAGCTGTCACAGCAATATCAAAGTACATATAAGAATAGTAAAACTCCGTCTCAATATTGAGATAGCAGAGCAGCTGATTATTATACACATCAAACTACTATTTTACTATATAAAAATATATCGATGAGTATTTACCAAATATAGTCTTTCTTACTTTAATTCTTTCTTCGTTCAAATAGTGACAATTACAAAAAAGAATTATTAACGATCCAGAACATTTAAAATAATTATCATCTATTGCGGCGATTGATCCCTTGACACTTTTGATGTGTGTGGTAGATGATGGTCTATTATCAGAGGTCCGAACAAGAGCTACAAGTCTGCGAGTTCTTTAATAAATTTGATACCCAGAATCATGATTGTCAATATTTTTACTGACGATCTACCCATTTTCCATATTTTATCCAATGCTCGTTGCTCTGGGGTGTACGCGTGTGTATACTTAGTTGGCGATTTTTACTGAACGAATTTTAGCTCTTCGCTCTCATCGGGCGTTAAAATTGTATAAGACAGATCAATAAAATATAAATTATTCAAGCGCAGTAAAGATTCCTGTTATTGCCTCAGCTCTGCCATAATATTGTAATAGAATTTCATCTAAGTGTGACTATTTGCAGTTGTGATATCTCATAAAACCTTATTTATGTTTATGTGCACGCATAATAGCACTCTTTGCGTATTCAGTTGACTATGATGTTTACGTAAACAACAAAATATTACCTAATCTTTATTTTTCGTAAGTAATGAAAACAATTGACTGTTGTTGATTGTTTAATATTGTCTAGGCGCGAATTTCTTTAGAAAAATTGTTACGGTAATGATTCTTATTTTTTTTAATAAATCATAAATAGAGTTTTATTTATTTTGGTAGATCATTTGAGGTGGAAATTTCTCCTCACACAAAACCCATATTTTAATCGAAAAGGCAATTAAAAAAACATTTTTTTGACGAACCAGGGGGCTAATTGTCTAATTTTCAAATCTATCGCAATCCCTTTCAATTCGTCATTTGAAAGATAGTCACACACTTCAGGCCGTCACTTTAACATTTGATAGGGATTGTGATCGTGTCGCGTTTTGAAAGGTATTGAATGAACGAAATTGAACTGTCTAAGCAAAGTGACAGACGAAAATATCTCACAAATGTATGGAGAAATGCCAATGAAGTGTCAATTAAAACATCATTCGTTCCGAAAGAGATTGCGACTATATGTTACACAATTCCATAAATCATTATCACAATCACAATACCTTTGAAAGGGATTGTGATAGGTTTTCAAATTAGAAAATTAGGGGGCGGTTTCTTTATTTCTCGTTATACTCCTTTCAGAACCGCAAGAAGTGGATGTTATAATATTTCCATAATTACATTCACCTTACAATAGACATTACACCAGAGTAAATTTAATTAAGTCTTTCTTTACTCGATTACATATCTAGAGGCACTACCACAGACGTCCTCGCAATGTTAAAGTGACATAATGTTTGTCATTTTACATTGTAGCTATCTAATAATGATCTAGAAAATACAAAAAAAAATACTCTACTTACATGTCACAAATTGTTCTCAGGTGGGACTTGAAACAGGAACCATCGGATGTCAATCATAAAAAAAGGATTCACTGCTCTTCCAATCACAAGAACTCACAAGGCTCAGTAGTTCAATTAGGAGAGCAGTGGACGGGACATCCAAAGGATCAAGGATCAAGACCCGCCTGAGAACAACTGAATAAATTGAGTGAGTCGAGTAAAATTTTAACCGACTTCAAAAAAGAAGGAAGTTATCAATTCGTCGCGTATTATATATTTTTTATGTATGATCACCGATTGTTCGAAGACGGCTGGACCAATTGGAATGATTCAAACGGTATTACATCAGGGGGCCAAGTCTGCTAATTTTAGTAACATTGATATTCAATTGAGACTCGATTACTACTCCATTACGACTGAGACAAATTGGATATTCTGTTAAATGTTTATGTAAGCCCAATGAAATCGTAATGCAAACGTAATAGACCCTCATATTATCAGATTTTGACTTTTCAAATCAAAATCATACTACGAGAGTCCATTACGTTTGCATTACGATTCAATTACGACTTCACTGGGCTTACACGAACATAACGGAATACCGAATTTTTCTCAGTCGTAATGGAGTCGTAATCTAGTCTCAGTTGAATATCAATGTTAATAAAATTAGCAGACTTGGCCCCCACAATACCAAAAACGCGTAAAACTGCTATTGAGATTCAAATAAGATTCAATTGAGCCATTAGTAAATTAGCAGACTTGGGCCCCAGGTTAGTTCCCAAGTTGGACCCATTTTTTTAATTAGTAGTTTTCAGTTGTTCGCGACACTATTTACCTAGATGACAAGTTAAAAGTTCAAATTTTTTTGTGTGAGTGCGGAACTTATACTAACTTTAGAAATTGTGAAATATGTTTGTTTTTTTACTTTTTGAAGTCGATTTTTTTATAAAAAAGTTTTTTTATAGTATCTTTGACGTTAGTGTTGATTATGAGACCGTCTCTAAAGTCTAGTGGTAACACAACCGGTATCAGACCCAAAGGTCCCGGGTTCGATTCCCAGTGGAGGTACATTATTGTATTCAGTTAGTTGGTGGTAGGACTTGTTGTAATTCCGCCTGGCTAGCTACCACCATCTTATCTAAGTCTGACGCGATAGAAACAATGTTTTCATCATTGTTGGGTTCCGGCAGTTAGAGATAAGATAATTCCTCAGTTGTTATTGAAGATTCCGGGAGATGCTTACTTCTATATTCGGTCTTATCACTACTTAAAATCGTATGGTGATGACTAAGTCCTGCGTTGTTCATAAACCGATGGAACTACAAAAACACTGCGTTAGTATATCGTCAACAATATTACTTTAATATTACTCAACATCTCGTGGTAAGGACCTCAACAGCTAATGTATCTTACGAGTCTACTAATGAAGTCTTAATTCAATGAACGCATTTCGAATTCGTCATGAGCTGAGCAAATACGGGCGAGTGTGCAAGTTACGGTTAGATGAATTAGTAACATTTATCAGACCGGATTGTTTTGCTGTATGCCCCATTCTAATTGAGCAGATTAGTGGATATTATGGAAGTTGGATGTGGCTTACATAGGTACCTATGTGGAAGTTCAGCCATTTGTTATGTATAATTTACGATATTCAGTTGAAGTACTTTTGTTCATGTTATAAACTTTAGATGCTTATCTCTCGTGTTTATAGGTTTTTGTTAATTCATAAACTATTCTCTGATAACTGTTTAGTAACTGATTGCATGAAAATAGAGAAATGATTCGAAATTAAGAGATTATTAAAAATAGATTAAATGCATTTGTATGTAAACCTACCGCGTTTTTAAGGTTTCGTAGCCTAAAGGCAAAAAACGAAACCCTTATAGATTCGGCCAATCCGATGTATGTCACAGCCACTTTATTTAAACCTAAAATCTAACCAGTCTGACACAAAATAGGAAAGTTACCAGAAGGATTCTCGAAAATAGTAAACTAATTTGCAGATTATTAATTTTGACAACATAATTTATATGCCGCTAGTTGCAACTGAATTCTGCCTAAACGCGTGTGAATGCCTGTAAACGACAATGTGCGTGCGAGAAATGGCGCTTTGATTAAAGTGGCCTCTCTAGTTAGGGGCCCTCTGCCCGTCGTATTAGGTTTGTGATTTTGATAAGTTCACTATTTGGAATCCACTTCCCCTTACCGGGTGGTAAGGGGAAGTGGATTCACGATGTAGCCGCTCTGTAGACGCTTAACGGTTAAGTGTTTGTCCAGATGATGCATTTAACGGGCGAGCTGATTTGCGTTGTTTTATTACATCACTATATTACGGACGACTAATACCTATGCAAACTTTTAATCGCCTCTGTGGTCTAATAGTATTCGGTTTGTTTGGTGGTAGGACTGGTTCTAAGTCCGCCTGGCTAGCTACCACCATCTTATCTAAGTCTGACGGCATAACAACAATGTTTTCAGCATTGTTGTTCCGGCAGTTAGAGATAAGATAGCCAGTTCCTCAGTGATTGAGGATTCCAAGAGAGTCTCGCTTCCGCTGCCTTATAAACACTTAACATCAGTTATGCTGAAGGCTAAGAGTCTCCCCGTCGTTCATAAACAAAAGTTTTTTTTTTAGTAACTTAACATGAAAGCTCTATAAGATTATAACCTACCTACTTGTTTCGTTAATTTTTGAGTAAATTGTTGTAGTTCTTGCTGCGGCAACGACCTTGAGCTGTCAGCCGAAGGTTAACTGGGCGTTGAGCAGCAAAATAAATGTACAAATCTTATGAAGAACGCCATTATGACGCCGCACCGCTGTAAGCAACTAGCCCTGTGATTTACGCGCGACTGAGACGTATTTCGTAATTTTTTAAAGAACAACGGAAATACCCTTGGCCTACGTCATACCTAATGTTAAGACTGAAAATGGATGTGCGCCTTTCCCGGAATCCTCAATCACTGAGGAACTGGTTATCTTATCTCTAACTGCCGGAACACTAATATCACAAGGAGTCCTACCACCAACCAAACCGAATTCAAATTCAAACTCAATGTCATTTACTCAGTCTAGGCTGTTACAAGCACTTATAAAAGAAGCTACGCCATCGGTTCACAAACCTTACGGCGGGAGACCTTGTAACGAGACGAACATAACAACATTGAGTCTTAAGGAATCCTGAGACGGTAACATAGAAATTTTATAAATTTCATTTGGAGTCGCTCAATCCGATTGATGTATTTGTCATATCGCGGGTTCCAGATCTCCGACCCATATTCCAGGATACTCCTGACGAACGTGCAGTATAAAATTTTCAAAGTTTTTATCTCATTGATAGTCAAAGCAATGTTGCTTTTTTCATGTATAATTAACAAGGCATGAGTAATATGACAATACTTTTATATTTTCTGTGACCACGATTACATGGCACGTGATAATGAACTACTTACCTAGTATTTAATTATTCCTTGTGAGTTTCACATTGAGGAGCGTAATCAGGATTAGCTTTACCGTGTTAATGACAAAAACGAAAAAAACTCACGAAATAAAATAACAGTGACATTCATTGACAAAGCTTTGGCTAAATCTCTTAGTAAGTGAGCTCATGTACCACTACACAGAACCGGATTAAGGAAAGCCGAGAGAGAGTTGTTTTTCTCCTTTCAATTCACTGTACACAGACCAAAATAAATAAAGAACTGGGAGCTTTGTTGAAATGATGCGGCTTAGCGGAGGTGTAATTCTTTGTGAAATGCTCACAAATTGTTTTCATTGGTCAACTTTAACCTTGATAATCAAATTCAAATAGAAAAAAGAAAACTAATGTAGGAATGATGGCTTGATGGGCTGGCAACCTCTCACTAATTGTTAGCGGACCACATCTTTGACCCTCCAATGCTACATTTACCGCCGGTTGCACCAAAAAGTACCTAACTGTAATTTGTCAAAATAAACTGTCAAATCACATACATTATTAAACCATAAACTCTGTTAAAGTTAAAGCATAACGTAAAAATACCTTGGTGCAGGGATAGTGTTGAGGAGAGACTATGAGAGTGATACTTATTAAATGTATACCACATTTCACTTTCAAACTGCACGTATGACGCTCTGCCAACCACGGAAGTGATTTAAATGTCATGAGATGGTATGTATGTAGAATCGAAATATTTTGGTGTTTCTTTAGAGCGCATCGTCCTTTTCAGGTTTGGTGAAACAACTTCAAAAAGTAAAAAATAGTAGATAATAGTAATCACGCAATATAATCTTATTTATTACTAGGAAGTAATTGGAGTAGCTTTACAACCTTCCACTTCCATTCTTTCCTCCTTTACCCAATAAACTGATTATACGTCCACGTGACAATCTTGAACCCAAATCTTCCCACGTAAAATCAGATAGTTTTCCGGGATTAAACTAAGCTAGAAAAACTGTTTTCCTGTTCACAATTCATCCCGAAATAAATAAGGAACATTCCAGAGCTGAAATATACAGCTTTTGTTGAAATTGTTTGCTGGATTGAGCTTTCACCAAGAGGGATGTTGCAGGGCAGATAAAACAGTTTTAAAATAATTCATTGCGTTTCAAATTAAAGTGCTTACAATATTTTGAATATTGAAAGTTGAATAACTTTCGTGATGACTGGTGGTTAAAGAATAATTTGGTAAGACCAAGGACAATTTGGTTTGCAGACAGAAAACTACGACACCAATATCGATTTGCATTAGTTTTATCAACGAAAATGGCTAATGGCTCAATTTGCGAATCACATTTTGCGAACATATGAAAATGACTATCAAGTGTCAACAGACAAGAAATAATGGTTAGTCTTAGTTATTTATTTATTTAATCGTATTATAAAATAATTTGTAGGTTAGCTTAATTATAGATCTGTCTAGGTTTTGCAACCAGTCCACAGCCGCTGGTGTCAGGTTGCCGTAGAGATTGTGCGGATCACCTGTGAAACGGCGCCTCGGACATCGCTCGACGATATGTCGGATAGTCTGTTATTAAGTCTTGGTATAGCATAAGAACAGCCTTAGTGCTGGCCCACACGAGAGTCATGCAAAATGTGTCGTTTCGTTCAGACGAACTTTCAGAACTCCATAGAGCGATTCACTTTCTATGAGATCTTCTCATGAATTCGTGACTATTTAAAGTCAAGATATCAAAAATAATGACTTATAACTATAGTTAAACATCAAATTGATTTGTCAAAACAATCAATTGTTTTAATATACTAAGTATACCGTCAATTTGATTTTATTTTTGTAATTTAATTTTATTTAACTTTTAGTGATTTCGAAACGATGCTAATTGTGAATAACTTTTTTGGACAAAAATTTTAGCCTTAGGTACTCATTAGTAGTTTAAATAGGCTGTATGTTATTCCTTATTAAATAAATAAATAAAACTTAATAAAGTATCATTGCTACATTTCAAATTGTTTGTCAACTAAATACTTACATGACAACGTATGATAAATTTTAAATAGAAAAATATTGCAAAAAAATCAACTCGGTTACAATTCAATTTTCCAATATTTTTCTATTTATAACATATCTGTATAAAAATAGCATTGAAAAATGCAAAAATCAAAAATCATAACTTACATGACAATTTTTATTTCATTCAAAATTATTCTTTAATTCGAGTACCTATTGGTAAGCTCAAGCAATTTTGTTGGCCCACCCCTAACGCGCATATTACTTATCCCAAAGCCTTTTGTTCCAGGCTAATTTTACCGGTATGCGCGTCGCAGCGCGATAAGGGTAACCACAAAAGAATGGTACTTACGCGAAACCGTGAAGAAAAATTACTTTCTTAAAGAAAACGAATATAATTCTGTTTACTTTTTATCCTTTCAGGATCTCGAGACTGAGATAAGTCATCAAATTATGCGAGTGCCATGTTATTTACATTTTTTCGGGAAATGAGTCACGTTCTTTCTAAGGGGAACAAAAATTGATTCAATTTGAATAAACATTTCGAGCACACCTACACGTGTTTAATGGTGCGAACGACGCCCTTCATATTTGGTAAACATGTTGAAAATGTAAGGGCTGATGGTGCTCTAACAATTTTGTAAGCCTCTGTTATATATGCTTCTTTTTCTTTAAAACTGACGGTGTAGCTCCATGACCTATATAATTTCAACTATATTGATAAAAGAAGACAAAATAACTTATTAAATAAATATTATTTTAATATCCAATTTTGTTGACACATGATAAATGGCCCAGGCATAAATTATATATTTCCTATTGGTCTCCTATTCTTCTATTAAATGAAAACACTTCTTAATTTCGTTCGTTTACAACAACGCGTTTCGTTAATGAACGCTGAGTGTAGGTATGTATTTATATGTAGGACATACAAACGTATATCGGAGATAAATAGGTTATTGAAAACTATTGTACCAAATGTTGTTAAAAACAAATATAAAAATGAATACAGAAACCTTTTTAACCGACTTCAAAAAAGGAGGAGGTTCTCAATTGGGTTGGTATGGTATTTTTTTTTATGTATGTACACCGATTACGCCGAGATTTCTGAACCGATTTCCATGATTCTTTTTTTGTTCGATGCAGAATAGTTGCCAATTGGTCCCATAAAAATTTGGTTTCGTTTGACCCAGTACTTTTTATGTTATGAGCATTTTTATATATTTCATTTCATTGTTGACTTGGACGATGTAGTATTTACGATAATTTTGTTTATAATGTACATGAAACCTTATCTAATCTAGAAAAACCCTGCTGTAGTTTACAAAACAGCCTATTACAGACACTAAAAAGTAAAAAAATAAAAACTGCGTTACAAAAACCGACTTCAAAAAAAAATAAGCCTTTTGGAGTCGGTGCCAGCCAAGGCAAGAAAAATAAAAGAATAGGAGCTTACAGTAGAATGTCTTGGCTGCCACCGACTCCAAAAGGCTTTTTTTTTGCTTTTTAGTTTTTGAAGTCGGTTTTTTGTAACGCAGTTTTTTTTAAACACTGTGGAATAATAGATATTTATAATCAAATAAAAATGTTTGTAATTTGTGATGAAATTGAAAATAAAAATTTGTTAGAACCTAGAATAAGAAATAGTAAACTACGTAATCTGTCTTACCTACCTAAATTTGAGCTGCCGACATACATTAACACTTATGGCAAACGCTGTTCTAGATATATGTTACCGTCGTTATTGAACGAGCTACATAAAGATTTGCTGAATGAAGTCCTGAATAACCCGGAAAATAGTTAAAAAAATATTGAAAACATTTTATCTGTCAGTGTGTCAGTGAGTGATGGCAGCAATACATAAACCTTTGTACGGTTTATTTTGCTGCGATTGTGGATGTACACTTTTATATTGTCTTTTGATATATATAACATTTTGTATCGCTAAGCAAAAAGATTTCTTAATTAGAATACCTTACTTTTCCAATTAAAATCAGTCAGGTAACCATTCAGGGGCACATTTATCAAATCAAGTGCACACTCAATAGATACCGTCTCTATATAGACGGAATCGTCATTTCATCCGAACGCTCCCGATTATTAAGCTCCAACAATGCCTTAAAATGTAATTACAAGGGACCACTTAACTTTACACGACTATCTTTCCATCTCTTTTGTTCTGTGCACAAAGAGACGTTTGTTCGACAACTGGAGGCCCTACCATCGGCTGTCATCGGGATATTGAAGTTTGTTGATCAAACGATGGAGCTTTACATTGCGTATAGCGCCATCCCGCTTAATAATATTACTTTAATATTGTTCCGCAAGTCTTAAAAAGGTGCTCGCTCAGATGCCTTCGACATGAGTTTACGACTGGTGCTTCGAACAAGAATGTCAATCACGGTTATTTGATTTATACACTGTGATCGGTACTCTGACTCTTTCTTTATAAAGATTCAATGTGAATATAAGATAAGATAAGATAAATGCTTATTTCTATCATATACAGCACACACATTCAATACACAAGAATAAAACACAAAAACTAAGGAACAAATAATTATATCATCTCAATCTGCGTGCCGCATCGATAGAAAGAGGCAAAAACTCAGTGATAACTTTACTTGACAGCAAAGCACTGATTTTCAGTTTATGCCTATGTTTCAGACGTATGCGATAACTAAAAATAAATGATTAATTATTGGACGTTCATTATAAAATTTTATACAAAAACTTTAGATAAGACATGCAATTACAAAAAATAAAAATTTGATAATAGTATTAAAATAAAATGAACATATAATAATTAAAATTATGATTAGATTATGAATAAGTTAAGAATAAATTATATACTTTTCAAATAAATTAAGCCATTCCCGCAGAACCGCCACCAAGCGTTCACTGGTGCTGGTAGTACGAATACCTAATTGCTGCATTTCCAATAGTGCAAGTTTAATGCGTTTTCAAAACAGTGTCGGGACGTTAAAAGTCTTATAGGTGGTGGGATATTGTTCCAGCACTTGGTCGCCTGCTAGCGGAAGCTGCCAGTGAACGCAACCGTTTTATGTCTTTGCGTTGCTAGAGGAGACTGCGTCAATCTTGGATCTCTACCATCAAAACAATGTCGATTCGGGAATTGCAGTTTGTCATACAAATACCCCGGGTTCCTAGACCTAAACAAGTCAAACATTAACACGGCAAGGTGTATGTGCCTTGTTATTTCAAAGGTGACACATGAATCCTCTGTATCAGCCTCTTAGTACTGTATAATAGGCGAGGCCTATAGACAAGAGCGCCATAGTTGAGCCTCGACAATATCAGCGACTCACAAAGAGTGATTCGAGCGCGTTCGGAGAGATAGTTGCGGATTCTGTATAAAACTTTTAGTCGATAAATGCAGCTCTTGAAAAGACCCAACACATGTGTTTTGAATCGCAAATGACTGTCAAATACTATGCCTAGATTCCTAGCCTCATTGACCCGCTCCAAAGTATCGCCACACACACTGATACGCACATCTCTGTCAGAGGCTTCAGAGACCTGCGCCCTAATTGTCTAATTTAAAATCTATCACAATCCCTTTCAGAGGTATTGTGATTGTGATATTTTCGTCTGTCATATTGCTTAGACAGTTCAATTTCGTTTATTCCATACCTTTTAAAACGCGTCCCGATCACAATCCCTTTCAAATGTCAAATAGTGACGGCCTGAATAACTTTCAAATTACGAATTGAAAGTGATAGCGATAGATTTAAAATTAGACAATTGTTTACTCGAGCCAAGGATCAGTGCCCCGACCCCTCCGAAAACCTGCCCCCTAATTGTCTAATTTCAAAATCTTTCACAATCCCTTTCAAAGGTTTTGCGATTGTGATAGTGATTTATGGAATTGTGTAACATAAAGACGCAATCCCTTTTGGAACAAATGAGGTTTTAAGTGACGCTTCATTTGACACTTCTCACTGTCTGTCACTTTGCTTAGACAATTCAATTTCGTTCATTCAATGCCTTTCAAAACGCGTCCCGATTACAGTTCCTATCCAATGTCAAATAGTGACGGCCTAAAGTATGTGTATCTTTCAAATGACGAATTGAAAGGGATTGCGATAGATTTTAGAATTAGACAATTTGCCCCCTGATTGATGTGATGGTAGAATATTATTAGTCTCTATATATTGGTTTAATTGAAGATAAACGGCTTTCTCTAATAATTTCGACATAAAAGGCAAAATATAATAAAATTATACATACAAAATTACTCATTTAAATTATATCGTCATCGTTAATATCACATCGTATGAGACGTTACTACTATGCTACCGAGACTAAAAGACTCGTCGATATTTTCGGCATGCAAGACGATTAATTTCGTTAAAAGAGTAACCGCTAGCTCTACAAAAATTACTTGGTTCGAGTCCATCTAAGCACGTTGGAGACAAGTTTTAGTTTTTACACAGCTGCATAAAAATGTAGTTTATATGTGTTTGAATTACCATGTACATTATGTACCTTAATAAATTTCTATGTTCCAGCATTAACTTAAAATTTTAGAATAAAATTTTAGTGAAAATCAATTTCACATCATAATTATACACATCAGTCAAAATACTTTTCCAAGAAAAAACTTATTCTATCTGAATGGGATTATAACGAACGTGGCTTTCGATTTTTGTAACGTTAATTTGAATGTCAAAACGGTAACGAAGATAGACATCTGTGTTGATTTTACTGGGTAATCTTATCAAGGACTTAATTCGGCTGGTAGGCAAACTGCTTGTGATTCTATTACCTTCAATTAAGGCTTTAGTTATGATTAATAGTCTCTAATAAGTTTGCTAAAGACGTGCCTACTTAAACCATATTAATTGAATTAGAGACCTTTGGTAATCAATATTTCAATTTGGTAATGTAGATTCTGTAGAAAAAAGTGAGTGTTTTATTAGATTCTTGATTTTAGCGTGTAGATATACCTACTGTTCATTAACCTGCATCAATCAAACAATGTTTTGAACAATACCTATCTTTTTATCAAATTTGAAATGAAAACAATAAAAGCAGTATAAATATTGAACAAAAAATATGCTAAAGCAACTTGTCATGTCACCCTGACGGGATTCGAACCCGCATCCTTGGGAATCCGGCCTAATGCACTAACCAATGTTGCTACAGAGACCTAAAAATACCTAAAAATGCATAATTAAAAAGTTATAAGAAGCAGTATAGTTAGTGTGGTGTGACAATTTAACAAATCGTTTAACTATAATAATCGCTATCAGCTCTCAGGTCATAATAATATCTTAGTAGAAAACGAAAAATATGTAGCATAATTCCGCAAGAAAAACTTACATGCAAGATGCACGCTTAAAGAACATATTTCTGCCTATAGGAATGCCCGACCAGAACGATCTCATTTCGCGGAACATTTATTAGATACCGGACACCAATCATCTGATGGACATTCCTACGAGGTTTTACATACTTGTAATAAAAGTTTACGACTGAACGTGTTGGAACAATTTAGAAATTATCAAACATAATGTTGATGGAGCCATACTCAACGATCAGATAAATGTTTCTTCCTCCCCACTTCTGCGTATTTGTAGACAAACAAACAGTGATAGGGATTCATAAATAAAAAACACAATTTTATTTTCTTAATTTTCTCATTGCATACAATTTACACAAATACATTGAAAGGAGATCAGCCTTTCAGGGGTTAATGTAAAAGAATTTACGTAAATTGACTGAAATGCAATGGCAACTATCGTGTGGACTGCTGGGTATACCGCTTTTCTGAATCCACCGGCAGGAGCTCGCCCGCTACTTCCTCCAAAGTAAATATGTGCACCACTCACCTTCGAAACGGACACCTACTTCTTCAGCATCAGCACCTTCAGGCACTCACGGTTCACAGACCACCCCAGCCGGCTTTTTCTTCACAATCACGCTTGAAGTTATTGTTTTGGAAAGTACACACACAATTATCTAGGTTTATAAGCTTTATGCCAATTGGATGGCACCACTGTTTTGATAACGAATTAGATTCTAGTTTTTAATTTTCATAAGAAGAATTACCGACAGTACGTTCACCAGTATTTTTTAAGAAGGAGCCAAAAAAAAGGCTTCCCCCGCTCGGTTCATAGTTAGCCGCGCATGCGCGTTGATTGGCGCGTTACTTTAGATTGAAATGGCGGGCGATTTTGATTTCACCAATCAATGAATGCTATCAGGCGGAAACGAATAGCTTCACGAATAATTGCCATTGTAAATATATGAATAAGGGTTGCACGGAACATACATTATACATACACAAACACTTAGGTTTTTACATTCAATACAACATACACAAACAAAAATTTATCATATTCCATGTATTACAATACATGTGTACTTCAAATATTATTTACTTTAATTGATAAAGACATTATTTATTTATTCAATTTACAAATTATTTTTTACTTATAAATCACTAAATAGAATTTACTCAAACATACACTAGGTAAATATACACCAACACCTTTATTTCACTTTATACAATATACATAAACACATAATTAATAATATTTCACAAATTTAGATCATATTTTTACAATTAAACTTTTTTTTTTAGTTTTGGCTTCTTCCGTTTTCCACAGAAATTCCGTTCATCAACATTCGTCCAATGTTTGATGAGTGATAGTAATCTATTAATTTATTTTCACTAGATCAATCTACACAAACAGGTAGTAATATTTGTTCCAAAATAAACATTTTTTTTTAATTCCCCTCCATCTATATTCACCAACACTTATTTTTCACTAAATACAATAAACCCAACGTAATAATATTTCACAACTTTAGATCATATTTTTATATTTTAATTTTCATTTATTACAACTTTTCAAATAATTATTACTTTATTTGACTTATATAGTTGCGTCACGTCACATTGCAGACAGAGTGGGGAGTAGGAAGCATTAAATACGGTTGTTTAGGGCCATTTTACTCACTCGGTGCTGGTATTACACGGTCTAACAACTCCTGAGGATGCTCCGTATGTGGGCGAAACACGTGTAGAGTAGTCGGTGAAGGTGCAAGGTGTGTTGCATTTATTTGCGGGCGGGCTGGCGGTGCATCTTGCATGTAAGTTTTTGAGAGAGTTTTTTTTTTTAAGAGTTATGCTACATATTTTTCGTGTTCTACTAAGATATGGATTTCCGCCAAGTAACGCCTGATTCTATCAAATACATAATAATATCATATTACCTTCAGTCAGTTTCGTCTGCGTAGACCTCCAATGATTACATACAGGTCACCAATATCGTATAAATAATACGAATAGATTACCATCAATTTCTTCATATCCCTAAGTTAATTATATTTTCAGTAAATTCACCGTCACAGCTAGATTGCGATGAGCACCAAATGCGCTTATGTCAAAGCAGATTTCTACCTACGTCAGGTGTCTAACGAAGCTGGATTAATGTCTCGTTAGCCCCACTTGTCTGGTTCAAGCCGAATACAAGTGAACACTAAATAGTCGCCGAATTACGAATAGGTAAAGCAAAGGTAAAAAAAACTCTGGTAGAACACCCTGTATTGGAAACATGCCTTTGACTTCTCTCGTGCATACTTTTTTTTAAGTATGAGTAGGATGTTTAGATATCTAGACATTCAGTGACTTTACGGAAAATATTCAAATAGTAGCGGCCATGCGCTGAATCATTAAAAAATACGACTCCTGGGGGCCTACCGCCATCTCTAAGCGCAGTATTGTTTCAATGTTACCATGCTATTTCGTACTACGAATCTCATAAAGTAAGCTTGTTTTTTAACGGAAGTTTTGTGACGTTTTCGCTCAATCATCGCCTCCCAAAGTGAAGAAAATGTCACAACTTCAATAAAAATAAAACGTTCATAAGACATGATGGTTTGTAATCATTGACTGATTATTTCTAATAGATGATGCTAGGTCCGCAGAACTGTGTAATGCACTGCAAATGAAACACGATTGATATACATACGATTGTGAAATTAGTAATAGGTAAAATAAGGGTAAATATAATCTCGGTTGGAACACCTGTGTTAGCAACATGCCTTTGACTCCTCTCGTTTATACTTTTTTTTAAAGTACGAGTAGGTTATCTTAAGTTTTGGCGTATACTGTTCATTGAAATTAAACAACGTTTACGGATTTTAAGCGCACTGTATTTCACAAGTTAAGATCTAACTTTCCGTGTTTTTTCAGGTTTTTAAGGTTTTTCGGTTTTCGAAAAGTTCACGGCGGCTTAAAAGGTGCCGAACACCTTTTAAGCCGCCGTGAACTTTTCGAAGGTAGACTTCTAAGTAGCCAGTCATTCCGTGATCACGGGCTCACTGGCTACTTATAAGGATCTTAACTCGTGCAATACAGTGCGCTTAAAATACGTAATTAAGTCGTTTTTTTTCTACGAGTACGTTGTTAATATAGAGTATACGGAAAATATTCAAATAGTATAGCGGCCAACCGCTGAATAGTATCTCAAACGTGTTTCAGTTGTTCATGGTATTTTTTTCACACCATACTAACCAGAACTGGGCCAAAAAGCACTGCAATTGAAATACAATTGCATTTGCATTGCATTGCATTGCAATTTTAATTCCGATCGCAATGCAGGAAGAATTTCGTACAATGACCTATTGGCCTACTGACAGTTGTCACGAATATTTTGTGCACTTATTAAAATGCGAGTTTATATGAAATGTGAGAAATGGAAAATAAAACTAAGATAACTTCAAATATTGTACTTTGATTTTTACTAAATATTGTGTTGTGTAGGTAAGTACCTACACACTATCGAATCCCATTCCCATTTGGTGTTTTGACAAGTGTCAAAACACCAAATGGGAATGGGATTCGATAGTGCTGCGAACCTAAGGGCTTATTTGATGAAAACTAAATTCTTCTAGTTATCAGTATCACAAATTTTAAATGTATTTACATCTTCAAACTGAAATATTTCAGAATATATACCAATTACGACATGTTATCGAAAAGTATTTGTTGTTTGTAAATATTTTCTCTGTCGATCGGCGTTTATATCATAGGTGTACACCAAAATACGTCATTTTTTATTTTAGATATGCCAATAAATTCGATATTCTTCCTCTCCCAGGTAACTAGGTTTGCAATCCCGTCGAGGCGGCCACTGCAACTGTGCGAGCACAACGCACTATATTTATTGCGGGAGTGACTTGTTTCTGTGCACGCAGAAAGGTATCTGACCCTTTTGAAGTCAGTAGTTTCCATACAAATCACAAATAGTTTAAAAAACTTCCAAGAAATACGTATTATGCATTATACTATTGCCACCAGTAATATTTATTAAAATGGAATATTTGATTTTCTGTACGTTGTAAACTATAAAGAACGCAAACTCCCTAGAATGAATCAATAAAAAGAAGCACAAAAAACATCCACTCAATGCTAATTTTATTTATAACCTCAAATTTTAAAACTTACTTTCTTTCCCGAGAGCCACAAAATTTTATTATAACTTTGCAGGATTTTCCGTTTGTAATAAATATTTTTTAATCGTTTCCTATAGCATCCGCTGGCCGTTAAATTGAGTTTGTCGCTTTTTTGGCGCGATTTTCTTCGCTAAATAAGGATAATCCTTTAAGCTGGCATTACGATTTTCTTAAATAAGCCGATTTTGCAAAGCAGCCATTTCAATAGTTACATTATTAATGAGGTACGATGCAAAATAGTTTCCATATAACGCTACTTATACAAAAGGTACTTAGGCACGTACTAGGTAATAGAGAATTGAGGCCTTTTGTTCTTTCAAACTTTTCATTAAAATTTGTTATCGATTAACTAAGAAAAAAATCATTGCACTAATTACCAAAACTAGTAACTACATAAAATTACCAACGAGTATGTAGCAATAGCACAAAAATCTAATTAAAGTGTAAAAACCCCTCAAAGGGTTTTTCATATTTTATGATTAGTGTGACGCTATGAGACAAATATTGTAAAAATATTCAAGTTCCAACGTAAATCGCAACTTGCACTGACGACTATTTTATGGGTTTCATTAATTATAAAGACGTTGACACGTTTCGTCGATATCTTTGGTCTTCCAACAAAAATTGCAGCAGTTAAAATAACAAAATATGATCGTTTAAAAGGCAATCACAAATAACCGAATTCGTGACACTAATGTCTTTCCTATGTCTTTTATTAAGTTACAAGTCAATAGAATAGTTTCAAGGACCCAAACGTGACATGTATAAACTTTCTTAAAATTCTTGGAATTCGGTAAAGTACGGTGGAGAAACAAAGATTCATAAGAAAGAAATAAGGCCGGGGGTAGGGATGGTCAGGAAAGAAGACGGAGATGCGAGCGGCCTCAAGATTCGCACTGTTGACACGGTCCTGAACGTTCATAATATTCAGTGCTTTAGTGAACAAGTAGAATGTGAAAGTGAGTAGGTAGTGACGAAGTTCCGGGTTGAGTAAATTGTTACCAATAATTCGGTGAGTTTTATGTTTCGTACCATATGCGAATGACTGACTGACATGAATCGAATTGAATGTTATCACTGTTGACACGGTCCTGAACGTTCATAATATTCAGTGCTTTAGTGAACAAGTAGAATGTGAAAGTGAGTAGGTAGTGACGAAGTTCCGGGTTGAGTAAGTTGTTACCAATAATTCGGTGAGTTTTATGTTTCGTACCATATGCGAATGACTGACTGACATGAATCGAATTGAATGTTATATGCTTTAATGCTTTGCCTGTTATTAATACTGACTTCGAGGTGTGTCATATAGTTAGTGGACCGATAACGTCCAAGTGTAGCCTAAATCAGATTGGGCTAACAAATGTTAGTCGAAGTTAGGGAATTAGGGTTAGCTAGGTATACTACACAATATCACGGACACTCATTCAACATACATACTTCACACGGACATATCCTTGGTGTCAGATTGGCAATCAGAGAGTGTATTATGGCATTAGACCCTTTAGAATAGAATAGAAACATTGATTTTGCTAGAATGTGGGTACAGGCATGGTCTTAAATAAACAGGTTTGAACAACAATCATGCATCCAAATAACGGACACGCAAAAGTCTTATATTATAAAATTTCTAATTATATTGAATTTAATTAATTACATTGGAATAACACATACAATAGTCAATTTTCAAAGTAGAAATAGGGAACGTCATGTATTGTCTAGTTAATTTACACATTATATATTATATTAATTTAAGCATGATAGTTCAAATTAATTTATTCGTTAAGATTCAGTGTAAGTGTTAATGTCATACATATAATACAATGTCATCGCTAATAATAAAGTCAATAAATGTCAATGTTTTTTGTCTAAATATTCATATCTTGGCAAGTCTTCTTTTAAATTTAATTGTTTAAATTAATTGTATTAAGCCAGTGGCGGAATGACCAGTCTGGGACGAGTTCCACAGGAAGGTTGCGGAGTTACAAGTGTTCTATACTGTTTCTTGATTTCTAGTTGGTGGGGCACCGATCCCTCCCCCCGTGGTGGGAGCTGGCTTGATACAAAGTATGAATTAATTTAAAATTTTAAATTAGTCCTGTTTTTTAAACCCTGGGTCTGACCGTTGAGTCATAATTAGGTATGATTAATAACCACGAAAATATAGTCTTCAAAATTTATTCTATTAACGCCTTTTTACAGTTCAATTTCCAACAACATAAAGTCTCAACACCAGACAGGCGATTTAACTTACCGTTTAATATTCAAAGCCAATCCTTTTAAAAGATTGTGGAAGCTGAATGTAAGGGGGAATTAATTGGAAGAGGAGGCCTAGAAAGAGCAGGTAACAGCGGGGGACGGTCATAATGAAAAAGTTTCTCAATAATCTGTTAACTTCTCACCCCATTAAGAACAAAAACAGAGGCTCATCCACAGTATAAAAGAAATAAGTACAACTGGGCGAATAAACGTTCTTACTTTTTATGGACAACGGGCCAAGACAACGGGGCAACGCGCCTTTATCACACCTACCTGATGTTAAGTGAGGAGTAAGAGCGCTTACGCACTACATCCGTTCCGAATCCGTGAAAATACGGTCCGTCATGGCAGTAGACCTATTTGTATGGTAGTTCACGCACTATATCCGTTTTCCGTCATCCGATTTCTCTCCGTCATCCTTTAATTTCTATAACGGACGCTTGACGGAAGTAAGTGGAGGCCAATATCCTAACTTATCCTTACACTGATAGTGTTAAGATATGAAGATTCGGATCGGATTCGAATCGCAATGCGTGAACGACATCCGAATTCAGTCCGTTTTCTGGATCCGAGGGCTGATTATTCGAAAACTCGGTTCAGTTTCGTCGCTATTTTGGCTGTCATACAGTATAAAAATGTGACACTACTGACAGCGCGAAACTGGTTGCTAGGTGATTTTTTGTTAGATAATCAGCCTGTCGGTTTTTCACGGATCGGACGCAGTGCGTAAACGCTCTAAGTAAGGAAATATCAAGTCAATTCTGATAATAGCGGTGGCAGCAAGATTCTATGAAAATTAATTTGGACCTTCCCAAGTAAGATCTCGGTAAATTATACCTACCTATTGGTTATCGAAAGTATCGCTTTGTGTCGTCCAAGCTTTATGTCTTTAATATACATAGACTGCTATATCGATATGAGTAGAAAATCCGATAGTTTTCGATAACGTCAACTTCTATTGAAAACGTTTCTTTTTTAACAAATTTTCCGCACTATAGACCAGTCATGTTACATTCGAAATCTGAATAATTCCGATACACCTGCATTTTTGATATGTTGTTCGGGTCTACCTAGATAGTATTTATCCATATTTGTAGCTTTCTAACATGTAAGCGCGCTGAGTTGTTGCGGAAAAACTTTTTTTTTAGGTTTGTTCAAAAAAACGACCCTAATCCACAGGCCCACAGACCTTAATAAACAGCCCTAATCCAATTTTCTAGGTCTAATAGCTCCCAATATAATAAGGTTTTTATAATGATATTGTTTATAAATATTTTTGCTATTTTCCTCGTTTTTCTCACTTAAATTATTACATATATATAACTAGACAGTGAACACATCGTAGAGTAGAATTCTAGTAATTTTAGTGTAACTTCCCCTTAACACCTAATTTTTAGGTTTGTTTGGTTTATGATCGTTTATGATCAAACTATCACGCCTACGGCGCATCTCTAGTATCAAAATGTAGGTAATTAATTACATCTGCTACAACTTGATTGCCCATTAATTTCCCCGGAGATACCTCATTATACCTGATATTCATGGCGAAAATTTTCGATTTGCCTGTTAGTGCGCTCACATTTTAAAGCTGCAAAACTGGATAAATACTATCTAGGTGGCCCCAAAAAACATACCAAAAATGCAGGTGTATCGGAATTATTCCGATTTCAGCGTTAATTTTTGTAGGATATGACTGGCCTATTACATAATATCTTCGATTGAAAATGATTGATCACCGAAACATTAATTGCTTACAATAGTTTCTGTTATCCTTCGTTACACTAGAAGAGGTCTTCTATCTCATTTACACTGTGGTCACTAAAACTAGCCAATTGAGATTAAGCAAGTTAGACCCAAACCAATGTAATTAACTTTATTGTTAGTAGTGATATTCATTGCCACCTATTGATTTTCAGCTGTTTGTCACTATTCAACAACTTTAGTTCATTAATGAATTAATTACAAATCACATAGTCCTCAGTAGTTGAGGATTCTGGGAGAGCCCACACCTTCAGCCTTATCATTACTTAACATCAGAATGACAAAGGCAAAGCGGTTCCCGTTGTTCCTATATCTATACTAATATTAGAAAGCTGAAGAGTTTGTTTGTTTGAACGCGCTAATCTCAGGAACTACTAGACCGATTTAAAAAAATCTTAGATCATTAGAAAGCTACATTTCTCCCGAGTGATATAGGCTATATTTTATCCCGATATTCCCACGGGCACCACGCTGGTAAAACCGCGAGGATCCTCTAGTTTTGTATATTTCCTATCATCCTGTAATGGTTATTATTTTTTGGCACTTTTATGATCCGTGGCTACCAGAGTTTGTATACTCCCTATCGAGATGATAAAAGAGCGGTATAAAAAATTTAAAAAGTGCCTTGATAGGCTGGTACAATCGGGGAATTTCCCGGTTGATCAATAGGGTTATTTTGGGAAACGATTTCTCGGAAAGTACTAAGGTTAAAGAAATAATTTATTATTTAAATGAAATACCTATTAATGTTCTAATATTTGTGATATTAACGTTTTCAAAATATCTTTTACTTTTTAAATAAAGCTTCCTAAAGAAACTCTACTGGTCAACCGGGAAGTTCCCCGACTGTACCTATAATTCTTGTTACCAAATCGCAAGAGGCAGTATTTAAGTCTAAAATTTCGACCCTACTACTCGTAATACAGTCAAGTGCTCTCCAAGGAAATGCTTTTCAACGGATAGAATTCGTAATTTCAATGCTGCCGAAATGATTTCCCCACTGCATTCACGAATAATCTGGGGTCTTAGAATAGTTGCTCTCTTCAACGCAAGCTATGCAATATACCTAAGGTATTTCGGTACTTGTGTGTAATCTAAGTACACGGTTATGATGAAACGAGGGTAAAAGTCAGGGTAACTTAAATAATAAGCACTATAAGGATTTCGTACAATTTTGTAAGGAAAAATCAATAGGAACAAAATACAATTTTATATCCTGACGTATGCTTGGTGACCTTCCCTCATGTCAAATATCACATCAGGTGCTTACGTTTTAACTTTTTTATTTTAAATACAGAACATTGACTATAATTACTATTCATTTTCAAACAGGTCGGTCGGTGTAAACAGAACTTGTGCCGGTGGGGCAGTGACACAACGACGACCAATGTGAGTGCAGTGCCTCCCCACAGACCATGGTCTACCTTCTATACTGCCCCGTCTGCCCTTACAGCTGTAAACCTGATGAGCTGTGGACCGGTACTGATTCTGCAACTCGTGTAGCCGAGTTCTGTGCAGAAAAATCACGATTTTCCCATCAACACAAAAAAGAAAAAACAAAAAAAACTATTTTGGAACTATAATTAAAATTATTGTAAAAATTTTATCGCAAGCTTTTATAAAAATAAATACAATGCGAAAAGTATGATAATATTTTAGAGCAAAATATGCATGCGACCCGAGCGTTAAATTGCTATTGAAATCAGGACTCCTTCCTCACGACACTACTAAGCCGCATTACATCAGAGAGTAACAGGCTGTGTGGACTGTCATTTAGAAACGGCTGACTTCCATTTCTAGCCATTAAGTTTGGTAATTTAAAAAATTTAATAAAGATAGGTCATGATCCTCGTCGAATAAAGTCGCAGTGTATGTTTAAAAGTCTTCGTTTTTAACCGACTTCAAAAAAGGAGGTCAAGGTCTCAAGTCGACGGTTTTACCATAACTTCGCCAGTGTTAACAGATTTTTATAATTCTTTTATTTTCTGAAAGGAAATGGATTATGTGTGGTCCCATATAATTTTTACGAAGATCTGGCTAGTAGTAGCTGGAATAACATCCCTCCACCAATTAGGGACCTGCAAAGTGTTTACAGTTTTAGGGGCAAACTCAAGTTATTCCTCATTAATTCTCAAAGAATGCAGGAAACTTTAAGACAGAACATAAGTGTTCTGTAACCAAACATTGTCATT
The DNA here is from genome assembly GCA_910589605.1 of Chrysoteuchia culmella. NCBI lineage: Eukaryota > Metazoa > Arthropoda > Insecta > Lepidoptera > Crambidae > Chrysoteuchia > Chrysoteuchia culmella. The sequence goes on along the minus strand of OU342642.1, from coordinate 15,488,647 downwards.
GTTTACTTACCTAGTTTTCTGTCCCAAACGTTTGTGTCGTTTTTGTTCTCGTTGTGAACTGTCCTTGTAATTATTGTGCAGCTAAAAGGTTGTTTCTTGGCTTGGATCTGAGTCATTGCGTTTGATATAGCATAGTTATGTATTTTTATAGTGTAAAATCTTTTAAGCTAATTAAGTATTTTGTTTTTATTTGTTTTTTACCTTGGTGTTTTTTTTATTTTTTGTCTCCGTATCGGATTGTCAAACCGGTCACGAAGGAAGATCAGCGCTGGTCGTAGACCACGCATTATGCTGAGTCGTGACCGATTTGAGACAAATTTCTTTGTTTTTATTTTTAAGTATGTTTTTGTGGCGTGTTATTTGATTTGTCTTAAATAAATTAATTTTTCTTTCTTTCTTTCTTTCTAGTTTTTTCAGAATCCTGAAAAATATCAATCACGTTTTAGCAAGTAGTCGTTTACCTAGATGACATCATTGTTGTGTATGGGCTGATTTTTAGTGTAAGTAACGGCACATGATGTAACTAAAAGCTGAAATAAAAACTTTTTCTTTTTAATTCAAACCGACTTAAAAAAGAAAAATTAAATTTTTGGAGTCGGTGCTAGCTAGCTAAGGCCACAAAATATATAGTTAATAGAAGTGCAATGTAGAATGTTTTTTTGTTAAACAGAAAAAATATGTAAAATAAAGGTCAAGCTTCTGGAACCGCACAATTAACTCCAGAATTGGATATGTTTTTACGACTGCAAACATAGCCGGGACCACAGCTTTTTAACGTGCCTTCCGAATCACGAAGCAGCTCGAGATAATAAATTCTATTATAAATATAAAAAAAATATCACCTGCACCGTGACGAAAAATCGCAAGCCGAACGCGCGTAGTAGGTACTACTGCAGCATAGAACTCCTTTTTTCATTATAGAGATACATTACATTTTTTTTTTATTAAAGACGGGGAGACTCTTAGCCTTCATCATACCTGGTGCCTAATTCTCACGCCTTCGACATCTCGAATTCGACATTTTTAGAGTAAAAAATCTATACTAAAAGCTCACTTAAAGCAATCTTCGACATTATAGGATTATCAAAGATAATTGAAACTAAAGGCAGTAGTAGAGATTTTACTAACATTTTACTAAAGAAATTAAGCATATAAAAATTTCGAATTCGACATATTTCAGCGCGAGAATTGCCCCCTTGGATTGCGTTTTAAGGTACCTTTCGCCCATTATATATCTCGCCCACTATTAATTTGTTATTTGTTGCTGGTCTACAGTTATATAAAATGAACAACACAGGTAAAGGACAATCTCAAGCACAAAGTATAAAACCTGACCTGCTGTTGACTACATATAAATACCACTTCTATTCACGACACATTGATTAACTACTCCTTTTTTTGAAGTCGCTTAAAAATTAATAAAAGAACTAAAACTTTAAGAAATAACGGCAAAATATACATACAACGCCATCTTTCGTGCGCGTCATACCGCTAAAGTAATAAAAGGATGTAGTTAGTTACGTCAAAATATATTTTTCAAGAATTAAAATCTACAGCTGTTACTATTGATAAGATTGGATCTTATCAATTGACGTTTGGTTTTTTTTACTGTAGATTGAATAGTGAATAAATAAATAAAATATAAATATAAGTGCGAGTTTGATTTCGGACGAAATTTCACGTAACAATAGGCCTAGCACGACTAACTTTCGAGTAACTATCGAGGAAGTAGTGTAAAAAGTAATGTAGCTCGATACTTACTCGATACTATTTCGATAGTTTTCGTGCTTGCCCTACTGGAAATAGCATAGAGGTTACGTACCCGAATTGGAAACTAGCATTATTCCGAATTGCGCGTACTAATCACGTCCCGGGTGATCTAATTTGAGTGTGTGCAGTCATGTAAAGCGATTCCCCCGAGCTGATTGGCCATTATTCGGTTACATTCTCTCATTATCATATTTCATTTGGTAAAATGAGAACATATGGCCCGGCTTTAATTATGTGTAAGTGCTGTTTGGTGACTAAAAAAAACACAATTATACCTATTTGTTAAAAACAAATAAAAAATAGACCACTGGAAGGTAACGAAAAGCTAAGTAGTGGTTGTGGTTTACAGGGTGAAAAAAAAACAAAAAAAAAATATACTAGAAGAAAGCAACTTATCTCATGTCGCTCTGATGGGATTCGAACCCACATCCTTACGGGAATCCAGCCCAATGCACATTTTTTTTAGAATGTTTTCTTGTTTAATATTTATCTCAGAGATCGGATTTTCGGTCATCCAGGACCGAACTTTTTCGTAAACCGAAATTTTCTTATACTAATTATTTTCTTTATTTTTAGATTGCTTACTAATCCCTTGATTTTTACAGTGTCTATACAATATGTTTGATATGGTATAAGTATTTATTAAAAGTCAAAACTCACAAAATAGCATACGAAATCCGCTATATTCCTTTTTTTTTATTATTTTAATGTACCCAGTGACATTCGCACTATCAAGACAAATACAACGATATCTCGTAGGTAAAAATCCTTCAAGCCGGGAAAATCCTTAGTGGTTGAGGATTCCGGGAGAGGCTCGCTTCCATCTTCAGCCTTATCAATACTTAACATCAGGTATGATGAAGGCAAAGAGGCTCCCCGTACTTCATAAAAAAAAAAAAAAAAAAACCTACACACATATACATACATACAAACTCTTGAAAAACATAAGCAGTCTGTTAATTAATAGTAGATACGACTTCATTACTTTGCAATAACAATATTTAAAAAATAATGAACCTCGTTTGGGCCCCTTCCATTAAAATTAATGTTGCGCCTCTTCCCTGAGTCCGTCATGAGTCATGACCGAAAAAAATTTAATCCTGTAGCATTGTAAAATGCAAAAATACAAAGTAAAAAAAAAATCACGCTTCTTGCTCGAAAAGTTGGTCATTAAAGCGTACTAGAAAAGACGAAAAATTTAATTTTAATCCCAGGGCACTTTGCCTATTTTGCGAACCCGCTATGTTGATATCCCTGTTATATCTACCAAGAAGGTTACACTATATTAGTACATAATATGAAATAAAAATTCCCTGCATTTTTAAGTTTTATATTCTGGTGTTGTGATCATGCCCAAAATATTAAAAAGTGGCAAAAGACAAAATTATTAATTAGAAAAACAGGGGTACCAACATAGCGGTAGGAGGATTGCGTTTTGTTACGGTTACAGAAAAAAAAATGTATTTACAGGAACTTGATTATACTGATACTGAAGCTCTGTTAACTTAATCTCATAACTTAATTTATGAGACGTAAACAAACATATTTAGGCCTTAGGCACATAGTCTATTGCTATTTAAAACATATACACACCCACCCACACACACGACTCACACAAACAGCCCCCGCCCCCCCCACATACGCACACCCCCCCCCCCCCCCCCCCCCCACACACACACACTCCCCCACACGCACACACACACACCAACACAAAACTATATTTTTTGTTTTTCTTTGTTTTCCCGATTCTTTACTTTTCCTTTATATTATGTAACGTAGTGTGTTGTTTCTGGTCCAAAACTTAATTAAATTTGTAATGTCAGATGCTATATTGTAGTGTAAACACTATTTCTATGAGCCGAACCACTGACTTTAATAGCACAGGTTTTCCCAGCATGAACGTCAGGGGATCTACCCACACAGGTCCACTGATGTTGCCATATAGCTGTAACTTCTGTTGTGTCACCTTTACATTGTAAATTACAAATTGTAATTGTTAGCAGAAGAGGTCTAAATATATTTGAATAGGTGACCAATGTCAGTGAAAATTATGAATATTTTCATTTCAGAAAACCTGTTCTAAAAATAAACCAGAATGTTCAATTCTATTTCGGTCTTAAAATAATAAATACCTATCGCGCAAAACAAATTTTCATCTGAAAAATCAACCAGCTGTTTTCGATATTTCGCGAAACAAAAGCAATCGCTCTGAAAAACCCGGCAGAAATCAAAATGTTATTACCGTAAGCCAATCGAAATTGGTTATGTATTTTCGCGCAGTTTCAGCGCAAACATTTCAATTTATTTCTTTCAGCACCCCAATAACTATTTTGAATTGTGCCATTATTTTGCGTCCTACGCAGGAATGCGGGGTAAGCGCACCAAGGCTCTGACATTTGTCAATTCCGTTAAAGAATAGGCAGCCCATTTGGTGAAATGAGGAAAGACTGTTGCTTAATAATTATTGAAGGAAGCGAGAAATTCTTATTACGTATAGGCAAGGATTGAGTTTGTGTCAGAGAAACATTAAAAAAATGGAATGGAGTGGAAGTGAAATGTTTTTAGCAGGATAAAGCTCAAAAACGTATTAGTACTTTTTGTATTGCTTTTACTTGAAGAGTAGTTTAATAATCAAACTTATGCATATGAAAACAAAAGATAATTATCAAGTCGATTATATTATAGATAGACAATGACCAAAAACTATTTCTTACGTTGTATCATCTTCTTCTTGTAGCGCTCATGGCTGCGCTTGATAGACTGATACTTATTTTTTAATTATAAACGTACATTTTATTATTTAATTATTTATTTTTTTCTCTGTAATTCAAAACAAATATGAATTATAATATTTAAGTTAAATTATAGCATATTTATTATCTAAATTACTACGAATTAGTGAATCTTCCATGAATTATAATAGTAGTTTGTACACAAGGGACGTAAGTGAGCTATCGCAGAACAAGATCCAATTTGGCGCCCGTGCGAGCGCAGCTCGCAAAGGGCGCTACTGGATCGAGTGCACCCGAGATATTTAGACGAATATAGTTATACATAATTCGAGGGCATTATTAATTCATTAGTTATATATAGCTATATATAACCGAGGTAAACATTTTACTTTACATCATTCATGCGAGGTAAATGTTGGGTATGATGCGTTACTTCTTCAATAAAAACTCAGTTTTAGCGTAAAATATAAGTATTATGTAGAAAAATGGTGAATAACAAGAATATTTAGGGCCTATTTCACAACCTAAAAGTAAGTTCAGCTTACTTGACAGATGATGTGACGGTTGTGATATGGAAAATTTGTCAAATCTTCTATCAAGTAAGCTACTCAGAACTTACTTTTAGATTGTGAAACAGGCCTTTAGCGAAATTAAGAAGATGTACAAAAATGGTGCGTAATGTATTGCAATAATTTGAAAAGTGAGAAAAATATAAATTGTGAAAATTGGTGCCGCGCCTTTTCAATGTGAAGCCTTCACAATGATTCTCATTAGTTGCTAAGGCTCCCGATGCCGTGACGTTCCGCTAGACGCAAATTATCTTAATTTTAATTGTCTTGCCCAAACAGTAAATAAAACATTTATATTGGTATGACAAAATGAATTTGATAAATATTAAACGAGAAAATATACTAGAAAAAACCAACTAGTCTCATGTCGCCCTGACGGGATTCGAACCCGCATCCTTGGGAGTCCGGCCCAATGCACTAACCAATTATGCTACAGAGACCTACGAGGACACGTCGAATTTTTCTAGTATATTCACCGTTCTACGGTGTTGGCCACCGTCGCTTCATCAATGAGAGAAATATCCTCGCATTCGAAAGAAACATCTTTACAGATGTTTGACTATCGATTAAGATGAAACAGCCATCTAATTATAACTTTTTAATTTTGCATTTTACAATGCTATTTTTATCTGATAAATATTAAACGAGAAAATATACTAGAAAAAACCAACTAGTCTCATGTGAATGAATGAATTTTCTGGGTCCCACTGTCTACAATAAAATCAATAAATTAATTAATTTATATTCCATGAACAAAACAGCTGTTAAAAAATCAGTATCAGCCGTCCTTGTGACAAAGTCTTATGACGAAACTGAAAATATCATTGGCATATTAAAGTAAATTGATTTTATTTATATTTATTTTGTAATTATAAAAAAGAATCCATTTGAATTTAAATAAATAATAACACAACACACATACTCACATACACTTACTCACCCACATTTTACACACCGAGAGGACTACATCTATATAGTAAGTCTATATAATAACTATTATAAACTCATTTGCAAAAAAAACGGGCACCTAAGCAATGAACCATTTCAAATGTTAATATTGCTTTGTTTGATAATTATAGGTAGTTTTATCCTCACAATTTGGTAAATTAATAAGAAAATAATCGTTTTCATCAGTATTTCATAAAATTTAGATACAATTTATGGGAAATAATGCTAAACCTCGCTAGTAGTGATGTTCGCTAGTAGTGCATATACTCATGAAGTAAAAATAAAAAAGTTTTTTTGTTTGTTTTTCTTTAATAAAGTAAAAGCAGATAAATGTTTAGTATCGAGTGTGACCCCCTCTAGCTAAAATCACAGCTTGAATTCGTCTGGGCATGCTAGCGAGTATATCCCGGATACTTGCTTGCGGAATACGTTCCCACTCCGCAGTAATCACATTCTTCAGCTCTCTGATGGTCTGCGGAGCCGGGTGTACTGATCTCACACGCCGTTTCAGAACGTCCCAGACATGCTCTATGGGATTCAGGTTGGGACTTCGAGCTGGCCAATCCAAACGACGAATGCCGACCTCTTGCACATACGCATTAACATCGCGGGATCGGTGGGCGCGAGCATTGTCGTCCATAAAAATCGAGTCTTCACCTAGAGCGGCCAATGCGGGTTGTGCATGAGGAATTAGAACTTCCGTTATGTATCGATGCCCAGTCAGTGAGCCGTTTTCAATGAAGACTAACTCTGTACGATCCATTGAATTTATTCCTGCCCAAAACATAACAGAGCCCCCACCATAAGGTGTGATTTCTTCGAAACATGCCTCTGCAAAGCGTTCTCCTTGTCTTCTTAGCACTCGCCGACGTCGATCTTCACCGAACAGAGATATCCTGGCTTCATCAGAGATCAAAACCCTATTCCAATCTTCTTGAGTCCATGATTCACAATTTCTAGCGAACCTAAGCCTGTGAACTCTGTGCTCACGGAGTAATTTGGGGCCGCGGGCCGGGCAGTGACTGCGTATATTGGCAGCGAGAAGCCTCCTCCTGACCGTCCATAGACTAATATGCACATTTCTTACTTCTTGGAGGTTGTTCTTAAGATCCACATACGAAGATTTGCGATTTCTCAATGCGCGACTCACAAGAAAACGATCACACCGTGGTTGGGTACATGGTTTTCTTCCAGAACCAGGCCTTCTCTCGACGGAACCAGTCTCCTGATATCGCTGCCAGGTCCTTTGGACTGTCGAGCGACTAACATTTAGCCTTTTAGCCACGAAACATTGGCTGCAACCCTCTTCAAGCAGCGCGATAATTTTGGTAGCTTTTACCACTTTATCTACCATTTTTGATACAGCCAAACAGCAATAAATAAAGCTTTGACAGTCAAGGATATGAAATTAATCGATAAAAATTGAATAAAAGTTATGAAAGTCGATGTTAACTTCTGGAACTTCGCGCCAAAAATGTAGGATAAAAAGGGGTTTTCTGTAAAAATGAGCATCAAATGAAAATTTGAATTTAGAACATACTTTTTAAAATACCACAGCATTTTGAAAACCGGCCAGTAACGTGTACAAACGATTGAAACCTTTTTGGTATTGTATCTTTTTAAAGATGAATGAAAATCTAAACCGCCCGTTTTTTTTGCAAATGAGTGTAGTAAGTAAATTTTTTTTTATTAAAAAAAAGGCTTGTAATTTTTATATTAATAAGTAAATTACCCTTCGTAAACTATGTACTATTGCAGCTTATAAATTAATGTATCTAATCTTCTCTGAGGCAAGAGGCGCTGGATGCTGAAATACAGGGCGCTGGATGCTGAAACCTAGTTCGGCAACAGATGCTACATCTACTTAAATGTATTGTCACATTAATGTATACGCTTAAGTAGGTACCTAAATGTAAAATCTTTTTGGTTCAATAAATATATATTTTTTTTTTTATTAGAGTTAAAATTGTTTCACCAAGGAGTTTTGCAAAGCTTGAAATGAAATAAAATGCCGCCATTTTCATAAAAAAAATATCAGTAAAAAGTTTCATTATTTTGAAAGAAAGGAGATTGGTTCACCAAGGAGTTTTATATAGCTTGAATGGTAAAGTGTACTTTACAATTAAAGCATTCAGCCAATGCTTGAATTGTATAGTCATTTAAAAATGGAACGTTCTATTTAAACAATGCACTGTGTTGCATTTGCCAACTTACACAGCCTCTTACCATACTAGTAAATCCTAGTTACCGAGCAGTATGATGTAAAGGTAAATATCTAAATATGTATATAGGCTTGGGGTGTAACAGCAACAAATAGAATTATTATGACATGTTAATTATTATTATTTTATTACACATTACATTCATGTTACACCTTAGACCACATCCTGTTTACTAAGCACGATGGTTGTCAAATGACTGCCCAGTAACTAGTAAAAAAAAAGTATGAAAATGGACTTAAAACTGCGTGGTAATCTGTAATGTAATGCTACAATAGCGCTTTTTATAAATGAAAGAGATGTTAAGTGAACATTAAGTGAAAGTTCATTTAGAATATTTTTTATCGCAGCACTCAACACGCGATATATTAAAGGAGTAACGCTAGGAGGGCCATTGCAGCACAAACAAAAACACTTCCCGGCGAACACTCGACTGTAGGGTTGGCAAAAATAGGAAAAAGATATTCGAATAATAAAAAAACTTAAATCTTGCAATATCTGTCTTCTATTTTATTCCATTTCAACATCGACCCATCCTTTATTGAAAAACCTTATTACTGATAAAACAATACCGTGACGTGACTGACTGACAGACAACGTACAGCCCAAACGGCTGAACCGATTAAGCTGAAATTTTGCATACAGGATCCTTTAAAGATATAGGTGAGCAATAAGAAAGGATTCTTTGATATTTCCAAGGGATAGGGAACCACGCGGATGAAACCGCAGGCGGCCGCTAGTCATTAATGTAATAAAAATGTAATACATACAATATAATACAAAATGTTTTATTCCGTCTCACAACAATGGCAGCAAATACATTTAGTACCTTCATTAATTAAGTTATGTAAGTTTATCTTTTTTTGTTTTTAAATCATGCATGTATTCTTTTTAATCAGTAGGTACTTAAGTTAATGAGTATCACAAATTAACTCGAGGATAATGTTGTGGGCTTCACTATAAGCAATACTTATGTACTATCCTTAATTTTAACATATATTGTGAACGCTGTTTTTTGTCCCAAATAAATAAATAAATAAACTAGATAAGAGTTTTGTGTATAATACAATACATTAAATACAACGCAAAAAGTCTATGCATTCAGACAGGAGCATGAACACAGTTCAAATCTCCATCAAGAAAATAAGCACAAAAGAAAAACTTTTTATAACGGAATATGATAACAAAAATATTATTCAAAACATGTCAAGTTTAATAATATAATATTTACTTTCGTAATAGTTACACGTAATTGAAATATTCTGTTTTTGTAGATGGTGTTGAATTCAAGAGGAATATGAAAAACTTCTCTTTTTCTAAAGGCTCTAAAAAGGGCGCTAAAGCAATATTGGTAAGTGGATTCACCGACAATTCATTTATTACCTATGGAGTATTTTCTTGCCTTTAAAAAATTAAAAGCAAATTCTGCTTCACTAATACTGACACAGTTCTAAACTCCATAGAAAATAAACAATAAAGTGTGTTGGTATGTGAGAAAAGACGTGTTTACTTTAACTCTGTAGTTGTCTCAGTTTTTAATTTTACTTCCTGGTCCAATAAACGAGTTTTCACAAAAGCTAAATTTAACAGTTCTTCGCCCAATATTTCCAATGCAGTTATAATCCCGTCATATGATGTAGGTAGGGTCAACAACAAGTATGACACTTTATCCATTTCATACAGCTTAGCACCCACAGAAATTAACTCGGTTACAATATTATCAAAATTAATTAAGTATTGAAATAAGGTTACATCAGGTTGCAATTTTAAATTCAATAATTGCTTACCCAATGCTAGTTGTGTAGCCAGGCTTCTCCTTTCGTAAATTCTATCAAGGTCATTGAAATAGTTATTTGTTATGCAAGGCTGGAAAGTTGGTTATTTAGCGGCGAGTTACCTCTATTGAATCCTGAGCGAAGCGAGGATTTCAAAGGTACAAGACGCTAAAAACTTTTCTGCCGAGCGCAACACACAATTTTTCACCTCACAACAGCGAGGAACATTTTATGGTTGCTTCCGCGGTCAACTTCCGGTAAAAAATTCTTTAAACATAATGTTTAATCTAAATATACCTTATTCTCGTTGTTTTAACGACCTGTTTGGCGCAGGGGTACTTAACCAACCTTCTGCGCCAGAGGTCCCGGGTTCGATCCCCGGACAAGACAAATATTTGTGTGCATGAACATGTCTATTTGTCTTGGTCTGGATGTTTAATATGTATATTATGTATGTATTTACAAAAAAAACAGTATATAAGTATGTTTATCCGTTATCTAGTATCCATAACACAAGTTCTTCATGATACTTAACGTGGGCTAGATAATTGGTGTGATTGTATGAAAATATTTATTTATTTATTTAATGATATAAAAAACTAAAATAATAAAAAAGGGAGTATTATAGTTAATTCAAAGTTATTTAAAGTAAGAATATATTGTTACTTATTAATAAGAATAAAAATGATTCCGTAAATGTTGACACTGACATGAGGTACAAGATTAATGTCACAGTCCGAAATCCAATTATAGGTTGTGAAATCTCATCCAGCCTAATATAAAATTCTTATAAGAAATAGTTTAATCTTATCGTTATTGTTTTTATGATTCAATGAACTAAAATAATATAATAAAACCAAAACGGAGTATTATAATTAATTTAAAGCTATTTTAAATAAGAATCAAATATAACAAATAAGTCAATAGTACGATTCGGAACGCATTATGACATATTTTTAGGTATTAAATTAAAAAAGTACTTTAACGCGCTAGGCCGCAAAAAGCGATTTTCTACGCTTAAACTGATTGACAAAAACTCCTTTTCAGAGCGTGTGAGGAGAAAATTCCTTTTGCTGTAGTAGATTTGCTTAATACTTTTTGCAAGGAGGTTTTGTCTTGACCATTCTATCATTTATCCGCTTAGTAAGTCTTCTTGCAAATCTACAGTTTCCAAATATATTAAAAGTCTAACTTACCAGTCTACAGAGAATCTGCTTCATATTCTTCGTTAGGATTTCTTGTCACCGATAACTGTGTTTTTCCGTTTGATAAACTAAACAAGTGACACACTCACACTCACTCATTCACACACGCACACAAACACAACACACACACACACACACACACACACACACACTTATATAAGTACAGCAATTCGCTCTAGTATAATTTTTTTATATAGTATTAATTCTGTTATTTCACGTTCTCAAACGGGTTTTTAACAATTTTTTTTTAAGCAAGAGGGCGCTGGTGACCTGTGGCACAGGTTCTTTTTGATACCTATATCAGGCACCAGTCTCTCACAATGCAGGTCTGATAATATTGTAAACATCTTGTTAAGAGTACCTACTTAAGTACCTATTGTGGAGAGAAAATAAATTTATTTTATTATTATTATTTATTCTACATCTGGATCTCTAGGCGGTAGTTCATCAACGACACTCAAAACTTGTAATTCATCGAAAAGTGATCTAATACGAAAATTCCAAGTGCTATTACGTTCACCATTAAATTTGTGGATGTTTCTTTTATTACGCGACTCTATTTTTATAAAAAAAAATAAAAACGTACTTTCGCCGAGATAAATGGTCACCTTTAACAAATTAACTTTAACTACTTTAATTTGCGTAGTCTGGGCCCATAACCTATTCGTATGTGACCGCGCGGGAGAAAAAGAAAAGACGTGTTCACTGCTCGACAGTTCGATTTATTATAAGATCTTATACAGAACAACGAATGAATGTCAAACAGAATGAGTGAATGAATGGTTGATTGAACATATGAAAGAATGACAATTTACTAAATAGATTTATTATGAGACTTGGATTTGTTTTGCATTGGCGCCCCTTTTAGACCCTCTGATCACTGGTATTGATCCAGGGGTCGTAGGTTCGATCCTGACCCGGACAAACATTCATAATATAAATGTTTCGGTGTCTGGGTTTTATTTATCTATCTAAGTTTATAAACCTTCCGTAACACTTGTGTTATGCATAAGCTATTTATGTCGAAATTTGATAAATTTTAGCTGATATACTATTATATAGCTCTAGGTACATCTAAGTCTGTGAACTATACTATCATCTACTATACTAGAGACATATATCACCTATTGGCATTCCAGAATCACTATTTTCACATCACTCTTCGAGATGTATTGAAAAATAAATTGAAAACTAAAGTCATTTCTCTTACTTCAGAAGTTTTCAAGAGCGTTTTTTTCGATTACACAATAATATTTCAGATCGAACTCGTTGCCAATATTCGGCATCCCTATTTGAACTCCCACAGACTGATTGATGACTGGTCTCCGAGTTTTTCGATGACATTATCTAAGAGATAAAATGCCCAAATATATTTAATGGTGCGAAGGATTTTCTTCAATCTAACGATTCCGGAGGAGGATTTTTCTGTTAGAAACACAAGATTTTTTATGTTCCTCAAGAAAAATGTAATGAGGCTGAAATTGGAAAACTAAATTGAAAGTGTCTAAGCAAGGTATAAAAAATGGTTTTCATTAACTTACTTTTCTTACAGAATTGGTTACCTATCAAATTTTATCAAAGCAGATATTATAAAAAAACTATTTGTAGATTATTAATTATTTTTATTTTGAATTTTTTAAATACTCTTGATTCTATTCTAGCTCGAGAGCAAGGCAGGGTCTAGTTAAAATATTAATTAATCTAGTATTCTAGTACATTAACGTTTTTAAGTATATTTTCCGCTGATCACTCATTGACTGATTGCTTTATTAATTTCTTAAACAGCGTATAACAGTAACATTATGTTCAAGCAATGTGGTTCGACACAGCCAAAATGGACAACAGGATTTACGTAAAAATTACCTAAGAATTTTACGATTACACATCACATTACCTTGAGGAATTGTTCAGGCTTTTTTACAGCGGATCTCGGCCTTGGATGCCAGATTAACACTCGGAGCTCGTCGCTCATAAACTTTGAAATAAAAAACGAATGGTAGTTACATCGTCATCAGAATGTCGAGAACAGCGTCTTGTATTGACTAGTAAAGGAGTGTAAATAGGAAAAATATACGAAAATATTTTTTTATAATTATGATGAGGTTGCATTTCACATAAAATCCAACTCACTTAATTTTATTTTTTTAATCTGCCTCGTTTTAATTTTTAAACTTACAAAATTCATATTCTAATTCAACTAATCCAAATCTTATTTCACTGCTACTATATTTTACTTCCATACATCAGTCATTCAAATTAATACTATTACTTGAGAATCAACCTTTTTTCAATTTGTTAAACAGAAGCGATGTAGTTTATCTAACCTGCCGTCTCAAATGAATTAAACGATCAGACCGTAAGTTCTGGTCACGATATTTCAAACCTTTTTGCCCAACACTTTTTTTCTACCTTCAGCCTTAGCAACCAAGTCCCGTCCTGTGACCGCGGTGCCAATGTATTGCCTCATCTCAATTTGTCTCAAATATCTTTTACAGAGTCTGAAGTTGCAAGGAAGATTAGACAAATTGATAGTCATAAGGGCCCGGGTCCCGACGGAATTCCACCTGCTTTTATTAGACTTTGTGGGCCGTCATTATCATTGCCCCTTACCCTGATATTCAATCGTTCCTTGATCGACGGCCTTTTTCCTGACGAATGGAAAAAGGCAAAAATTATTCCTATTCTTAAAAAGGGCGAATCTTCGGACATTAAAAACTACCGTCCCATTTCCATTTTATCAGCGTTCTCAAAACTGTTCGAGTTTCTGTTACAACCTATATTAAGTCATCACGTGGACAAAGTTTCATCGCATCATCAACATGGTTTCAGAAACGGTCGCTTCACTCAAACCAATTTAGCCTCGTTTATAACCGAAGTTGCTACAAATATAGACAATGCTAAGCAAACAGACGTTATCTACACAGACTACAGCAGCGCTTTCGACAAGGTTAGTCACCCCCTGCTTCTGTTAAAGCTCAAATCACAAGGTGTCGATGGGACTTTGTTACGTTGGGTTGATTCATATTTAAAAAGTAGACCGCAACAAGTTGCTGTCGAGTGTTTTAAATCAAAACAATATCACGCAACCTCGGGCGTTCCTCAAGGTTCCCACTTAGGTCCAACGCTATTTCTTATATTTGTTGACGCCATCACAGCGCAAATCGAACATAGCAAGTTTTCTCTTTTTGCTGATGATCTTAAATTATACCGTATTGTTAGCTGCAGTGAAGATATGCGTCTACTCCAGCAAGACATAAATAACATTACCAATTGGTGCGATTCTAATCAAATGTGCTTAAATGTCAGTAAGTGCCACCACATAAAAATTACTAGCAAAAAGAACTTGTTTCCCTCTGAATATAACATCAAGGGAGTAATTTTGTCGAAAGTTAATGAAATTCGCGATTTGGGTGTTATTGTAGACAGTAAAGTGTTTTGTTTCCCATATAGACAACATAGTAAAAAAGGCGGCCGCGTTATTAGGGTTTATTAAGAGGGCTACTAAAGGCTTTCGTTCTGTCACAGTACGAATCATATTATTTAACGCGTTGGTCAGAAGTGTATTAGAGTATGCAAGTGTTACGTGGAAAACCATATATGCCATTCACTCTCAACGCATCGAAAATATACAGCGGGCATTCACCAGACATATTGCCTTTATATCACCAGGCATATCCCATAGAACGCCCTACGACCATCGCCTGTCGTTCTTCCATATTCAGTCCTTACGTAAGTGCCGAAGTATACACGACTTAACTTTTCTGCACGGTCTTCTCAATGGTCGCATGAAATGTAATGACCTCGTGGAAGGCGTCAAACTCAACGTACCGTTCCGTCCGCCTCGCCAGCCAAAAAACAAAACTTTCGCGTTACCTCCTATCAGGACAAATGTTGGCCAAAACGCTCCTTTTTATCGTTGCAGCGCGAAATATAACGAATTAAATAAAAATAACGTAGCTGGCATGGACATTTTCCACGACTCATTAAATAAATTTAAAAAAAAATGTTCTCGGTCTACTCGAGTCTCCGGAGTAGAACTGCTACCTACATCTGCCTATGTTATAAAGTTAATTTTTAAATTTTAATAATTGTTAATTCTAATAGTAAAGTTTTTCTATTTCCCTCTCTGCATATGTATTTAGTATGCATATGTATGAAATTATGTTTAAATTTTTCAGTAATAAAACAATAAATGTAAACGTAATACAAATTATTCTGCAAATGTTGTGCATGCCTGTAATTGGTAATATATATAAGAACGTTTATTGTAAACTGGTAATATCTAAGAATGTATGATATAAATACTGTTGGTGTACCTTTTCCATAAATAAATAAACCTTCTATGTTTGAGTCGATACTAAAAACTTCTCTAACCAAACTGGAGCAAAAGTTGCACCGCACAAACGTTTGAATAACCCTCATTCAGAGCGACAGTTCCCGATTTCTGAACGAACCACAGTCAGAACGTGCCAGTTTACGACGACGGTTAAGCCACACTCCTTTGTGCTCGCTTTATAATGCTATATTTGTCCTTGAAAGCCCTACACAAACACGCCGAGGACACTCTTCAGCGTATATTCGTCAATCACTCCTTTAAGTCAGATAAGATTTTAAAATCGCCTCGAAACGACGTCTCCAGCTTTGTTCCTCCTCATTCTTATTTATGAGATCGGGCCACCTCGGAGAATAGACCAGTAAGCATGCTTCACACGATTTATTTCACAAGAGGACTACGTAAGCTTAAACTTGGGTTGAAGGACACGTCTCGAGGGTATTAAATTTTCTAGGTGTTTGTGGGTACGTAGATGTCTTTTACGATCCTCGTACCCGGCAGCTTTGTTGACCTTTCAAGAAAAGAGATGTCAGAATATTTTCTGTGTTCTTTGTTACAAAGGTTGACAACTAGATACATAAGTAAACTACACTAACTAGATACATAAGTTTGTCCTTTGGTGACTGACGTTACTGAAATTATTTGGTTTAAGGTTTATTTCATAGAAGCAATAATACACATTACCTTCGTTTATTCTGAAATCTGTGAAACAAGTGCTTGACATACTTATCTCAGTCAGTTCATATGTGGTATTGTCGAATATTTATTAAATGTAGCGAACTAAACGCGTCATTTTTTTTTTTTATTACTTTAAAACTTAACTTTTTTACAACTAAATATGAATAAGTAATTGTAGCACATTTTAATATGAAGCTTTCAACTCTCTGACCGTGGAACGCTATATAACGCAAAATCCGAGTAACGTGACTTTGACAAATAGCCAAAGAAACACATCTGAGGCAACAACGCCTGAAGCAAGTCTAGACCCATGTTGGGAAAGGTACTGTTTTCTCTCATTTTGTACCAAAACTATAGTCCGACACAAACAAGATTACCTTCTACGTTGATGTGATCTTGTGCGTGTGTGGGATTTTGACCGATATTTATGTTTTTTCGCGATTTCAGAGCATAAATGGGGTTGGAACTTGTAAGTTAAGACAAAATAGAGTCTGGCTAATGAAAGCTGAACTTAAAAGTCGGTCGGAAATTTAAAAAAAGTCTTTTGACATTGATTTTCAACGTGTGAAATTGTTGTCATAATGAGAGTTCAGAAAAATACTCAGTGACAGCTTTCATTCGCTGTTTAATAGTATTGGATAAATTCGAATACTTAAATATCTTAGATACTACCAATAAGACTAAACAATTGAAAACCTCACAATAGTTTCATTACAAGACTATAATGGCCAGTTCACTATAATTTAAAGAGTCCATATATTTTTCATGTAATGCTCGAGTGTCGATTTGCACCAAGCAGTATAATGGGCAATCAGTCCCCACTAATGTCCTGGCTGGCTAACGCATTGACATAAATCAGTGACGGCACGGATATAATTTGAACATTTGGAGTTTTTGAATATTATTGTTAGAAATATAAGACTACTTGGAAGATTTTCGGAGCTTGTCTATCTCCTGACGGACGTATGCTAAACATGTGTAAAGTAGTCGGTGAAGGTACAAGGTGTGTCACTATAATTTAAAGAATCCATATATTTTTCATGTAATATCCCGAGTGTCGATTCGCACCAAGCAGTATAGGGGGCAATCAGTCCCCACTAATGTCCCGGCTGGCTAACGTCTTGCCATAAATCAGAGATGGCCATTGCTATTCGGTGAACATTCGCCTCGCACTGATATAAACATCGTTTTACTAGTGACCGAATAAGCTCGAAGTACTTTGAACATTTAGAGTATTCAATAATATAGTTGGCGGATTTTCGGTGTTTGGTGTTGCACGATCTAACAACCCCTGAGAATGCTCCGTGTGGGGACTACTCTAAATTGACAAAGGTGCTTGCACCAAAGGTGTGTCACTGTTTTGCATTTGCATTTATTTGCAGAGCAGGGCGGTACATTTTGCTTGGATTTTTTTCTAGATATTTTTGGTTTAATGGTTAGATATGGATTTCCGCCAAGTAACTCCTGCTTCTATCAAATAAACAGACATCACATCATTTTATGATTCTGTCATAATGTTACTCGTACTGATATCAGAACCGACCGACGACGGCATTTCTATGGATTTATGGTGAACGTCAATATGGCGGGATCCCCTCTGGTTTTTAAATATCTAGAGTTTATAAAAATGCAATATTGGTGCTATTTGATGCCTACTTTAAAAAAAATCTGCCATCATTGTTTTAAAAGGTATACAGCATTCCGTATCGGGAATGTCAGCAAGTATTGTAATAACCATTTAAACTTAAAACGAAACTAAAAAGTTTTGGCACAAAGGTGCGATGAATCCTCTGAAGTGTTTTATTGCAATGTTTAGTTCGCGCGGAACTTCAGAGAACTGTGAAAATAAAAGAAGTTGGAACAGGTAATAAAACGTTATGTAATGCAAAACATGAATAGTTAATTTATGTTTTGTATTGTATCCTTAAAAATTTCAATACGTAACCAGATGTATTTTTTTTTAACTCCGAGTTGGTCGTATAGTTAAGAAATATCGTTGAGCACTAGGCAAATGACTAATAATGACGACAGAATATGTTGGAAACCTAATTATAACAACATTGTATTACCATATTTTATGCAAATGAATAAATGAATGTATGAGCCGCTATGTTTGTACTAGTCGGCCCGTAAAATTCATTTTGAGTGAACATTATGTACGTAGGTACTTTTCGTATATGTTTAATTCACCCAATCATCAGGCGTTTGTGCTTATCGTGATACCGAATAAATAGATATTAAAATGTATATAACAACAACCTCCCTTACTTCGACAATCACGTGATCACTGATTTGCACAATGAAGAAAAAAAAATGCCAATTAAACAAAATTCAAAATCCATTGCGCAATATTCCAGGTGCCACTTGTATTTACCGTTCCTCAACGCTGAATCTGGCCGTGCAGCCACTGCAATCAGTCGTCGCTAATGTCTAATTTCGGTCTAGTTAATTTTACATACATAGTTTCTATAACCTAAATATACTAAGATTATCCTCAATTGATCTCCACAGCTATAAAAATAAAATTCAAACTCCATTGCACGTATACCAATTGTCACTTGTATTTTAGCGCCGTTCCTCAGCGCTTGGCCGTTAGGCAATTTTTTTTTATTTTTTTTTATATATATATTTTTTTGTCTTTTGAATAATTTTAGTAATCCTCTATAAATTGCCATGCCCCATAACGGCGACTAAGTATTTAAGTTCTATTTCAGATTGTAACACCTGTGTACACTTAGTTTGCAATAAAGATTTGATTTGATTTGATAAAACTGACAATCCACAAACGCCGTTTCTACCACCCTGATAATACTCAGATATCACCAAATACGTCAATAGATATCGATCTCCACAGCTATAAAAATAAAAATCTAAATTCATTGCACAATTTACCAGTTGTCACTTGTATTTTAGCGCCGTTCCTCAGCGCTAAATTTAACCGTGCAGCCACGGCAATCAGTCGTCGCTAATGTCCCTACTAGTTAACGGGGCGCCATAAATCAGGCTTGGTCATTGCTGCTCCGAACTGAATAATACTGCCTCCTACGAAATTAATATTGGGCCACTAGAGAAATGATAGCGCTCGGCTGGTTGAAGCGATTAAGCAACTTTCGCTATGGTGGATTACTGTATGGGTGACCAAAAATGTATAGTCTCGAGCTCCTTCGTGCTTCGGAAAGCTACTAAGTCGTTGATCCGGTTGCTAATGCAGTCGTTAGTACTTACCTTCAAAATCGCATTGTGCCCGCGTGGTGGGTCATGGATCTTTCCCCTTATCCATGCAAGGAAGGGTTGTGCCCCAGTTGTGGGGGCAACGACTGATAATTGAGAAATAAGTGACATATAAATACACTCACAAGTAGAGAAATATCTTGAAAAGAATTTCGTACCTAAACAATTGAAGATTAATATTTATCACATAAAAATAGCATTGTAAAATGCAAAATTAAAAAGTTACAAATGAAGATTGTTGATGTTTTTGAAATTTAGAAAGTGAGTTTGTCGCAAAATTAAAGACATGAGTAAAGGTCAGATTTATTTTTGCTTTAAACGTTAGTTACTATAGATTTTCAAATTCTTATTAAATATCTACTTAATCGCTAATAATGATTTTAGTGGCTGATACATTTCAGTAACACATGAAAATCTTAAGATTTTACTGCTTTGCAAATACTCGTAACTTGAGTTTTCCTCGAACTCGTACTGACTAGAAAAAAAAACAACAAGGTGTTCGCAACAACACTATTCGCTTAGGTATATCACCTCGGTTGGTAACCGTCTTGTATCGATTTTGCCACCCCACTTCGAAAAAAGAGGTCCAAAATGGAACGGTGCACTCCCCTAAAGCGTCATTTGAAATCCATCATTAGATTATAAACAAGTGACTGCGCAGGCCGTTTTAAAAAATCCCTAGTGGAAATGGGATCTAAACGATCTAAACTAAAGTCTTCTAAACGCTCATCAACTTAAAGCATTTCTACCCATAACTTACAAGTATAATCAACCACTAAATAAATACATTGGATGTAGGAAAACTTCGGACTATACTTAGCCTCTTAGTATGGTAGTTGGGTGTCGATTTTTTTTTTTGCGTCAATTACTTCTCTTGAAAGTAAAGGACAAAAGGTCTTTACTTTTTGATAATTTTTCTAAAGATTGTGTTGAGAATGTGAAACCTTCACCTAAAGTCAATAAATTAATATAATTATGTTTAGAGTGTAAGTAACTTATTGGCATTCAACTGTTCAGATGTATCTGGTCACCTTGTCTGCTACGATGTATCTGATGGTGTGGTGACTGTTCACATTTTGTGAGAATAATCAAAGCTACTGCAGTTTTGTAAGTGTATACATATTTATGATAAAAAGTGTGGTTACATTGTTACGAAATTGACACATACATAAATATGACTTCGCATAATATGTGTACTTTTCACTGATACTTTATTTTAAAAAAAACGTATACCTACTTAATTTTGACGCAGTTTGACGAATACATCATTCTGAATCCAACATTAGATACTTAGTTTTGAAATATCAAATGGGTACACATATTTGCAAATTTGTCCATACATATCATTGCACGTGACTGTACAATATGGTGCCAATCCACCAACTGAAGTACTGAACCAAGGACATAGTGTGACATCAAAGAAAAATGTGTTTGAATATCAATAGGCTGCTCTCAATCATATTGATTTATATTCCCGAGCCATTCGTAAACATAGGTGAGCGGCAAAAGAACCGTTTTATTGGGCCAAGAGAAAATAAAATAGGAGAAATGTTACAAGCCCGAAAATTTTCCAATTCCAACTTACCTTATACATATTTTTTACGTTGAACTGTCGATGTCGGTCGGATAATGAATTCACAAGTTCTGCCAATCATATTATGAATGTTCTTATGAAAAGTGTTCTATAGAAAACGTTCAAAACCATTCCAAAGTAGATATAAAATATATTTTTCACACACAGCACTTGAATACTAGGCTGACTTACTGTCCTGTATTTTACAGGACGCCCCGTTTTTCAACCTATCATTTTGATCGTGTCCTGTATTTTCATAAGAAAAATACAAAGTCAAAGTCAAAGATTTTTATTCAAATAGACTTATAGATAAATGCTATCGAAAAGTAATTTTTTTCCCTACCAGCCATTCAGGACCTCTTTTTATAGAAGAACGGCCGCATGAAACTTAACAGAAACAACAACATTTACAATGGAACATGTGGTTGCCAAACACAAATCTACAATCTTGAGATATATTTAATATGAGAAGAAAATTTTCTCATTATTTCCTTTTATACAATTACAATAGTTATGTTTTATGTTAGTATCAAATCCGTGAATTTGGTCTTTTAAATAATCATCTTCTTTGTAATACCTTTGCTTAAGAGTGTCTTTTTAACATATATTTTTAATTTATGCAAAGGTTGAGCGCCTTGTTGTTGTGGAACTTTATTTAAAAAATTCGTTTTTAGACATTCGTTTTGGGGAACGGCAAGTTTCTTCTTATTTCTAGTATTAAAATTATGACCATCGCTATGCTTAATTAATAAATCATGATGTGTCCTTACATATACTATATTATCATAGATGTATTGTCCCGCCGATGTTAGTATGTCGATCTCTTTAAACAAATCTTTAAGAGAATCTCTTCGTCGCATGTTTTAATTGGCGCGCACAGCCTTTTTTTATAAGTATAAAATCATTTTCTATATTGGCTGCTGAGCCCCACAACAACAAGTCATAGGACATTACACTATGAAAATAACTGAAGCCAATATGAAAATAACTAAGTCTTGCCGTTTCAATATCAGTTGAGAGCCTTATTTTCCTTATTGCGAAGGCCCAGAACTAAATCTACTCGACAAGGCTTCAATATGTAGATCCCATTGTAGTTTGGAATCCAATGTAACGCCAAGAAATTTTGTACTCTCAACTAACTCTACTACATCCCCATTCAAATTGATATGCACACCGATCTGCACTACATTAGGTAATGAGAATTTAACAAACTTGGTTTTAGTAGGGTTAAGAGACAAACTTCGTCAAAACAATTGTTTCCTCTATCAATTTAAAAAATTAAAGTGTATCATCTGCAAATAGGACTGTCTCACATAAATTACTCGAGTAGTAAGGGAGATCGTTAATACAAATAAAAAACAGCAGAGGGCCCAATATTGAACCTTGGGGCACGCCCATAATAATGTGGGCTCCAGTAGAAGCAGTATTATTGACAATTATTTTTGATTTCTATTGTGCAAGTATGACTGCAAAAGGCTAACAGATTTCTTAGAGACACCATAATGTTCTAGCTTCTTTAAAAGTGTAACGTGATCAACGCAATCTAAAGCTTTAGACGGGTCACAGAATATACCAATTGCGTCTTGCTTGCCCTCCCAAGCCTCAAAAATATGTTTGAGGAGTGCAATTCCAGCATCAGTAGTATTTTTACCTTTGGAAAAGCCGATTATTATGAAGGATTGATTTATTGTTAGATATTCTAATAATTGAGAGTAAGACTGATATCGGCCTAAAATTTGTGGGGTCACTTTTGTCACCCGATTTAAAAAGAGGAATAAGCTTACTAGATTTCATTATGTCGGGAAAGTACCTTCATCTATGCATTGATTAAAAATGAAACTAAACTTTACTTTATCCAATTGATCACTTTTAATTAAACGTTTTACTAAATTCACCTTCAACCACATTAAATAAATCATTATAAAGCTAATTAGATTCCTTAATAGGATCTGGTAAAGATTCAATTTTATTAATCACATCGTTTCTAAATTCATCTAAGCCCTTTTTAGTAATCGGCCTGCATACAAATGTCTGCTTAGAACAGACATGATGGTGCTTTATAGAGACTTGTTGTCCACTATGGTCCGATTTAATAACATTTTTATTATAGATTTTTCAGTGACCACACAGTTTGAAAAAATGTTGTCTAGGTGGCAGATGTGGGTATTATTCGGATAGGCTCACTAAAGGTATGTGATAAATAAAACGATTTATATAAATTTTAAAGTCTACTTGCGAGCTTCGACAACGTTGTGTCTAAAATGTCAACATTAAAATATGACAACCTTTTTTTTTACTTTTACTGGTTATTCTTAAAACTTTCTCCATAGTGACTCTAGGTAGTTACTCTTTGGGGGTTTTTAAACAGATATTTCAATTATTTGGTCTAG
Source organism: Chrysoteuchia culmella (assembly GCA_910589605.1). NCBI lineage: Eukaryota > Metazoa > Arthropoda > Insecta > Lepidoptera > Crambidae > Chrysoteuchia > Chrysoteuchia culmella. Next base: position 15,465,224 of record OU342642.1, on the reverse strand, counting down.
TTCCACACAAGACAATTCAATTATTCGTTCAATTGAGAGGGATATTATATCCATGCGATCTTTGTACTGAAAATTTTTATGTAAAATTTAATAGCAGATTGTCTACTAAATGAACGGACAATACTATAATTATCCAGGTTTAAAATGAATTCGTGACATTTTAACCAATGCTCAGTGATATACAACACGTCAACATTTTCACAGTGTAAAAATAAACTTACTTCTAGGTCTTTGTCAGAAAAGCCTTGTATATTTTGATAAACAATTTTTAAAGATTTTGGCTTTCCTCTTGTCATCACTGGGCTAGAGGACACTCTGTTGTCAGTATCGGGATTCAAAAGAATCAAATTACTTGGAACAGATTCCAAAGTTATATAACAAATGTCAGAATTTAACTGCTCAATAAAATCAGAGGTTTTAATAGCCAGATTATTGGCTAAATGTTTAAAATAAATGATAGCGAAAGCGCTATTTGTCTCTTATTGAACAAAGTATTTATGTCAATTATATGTAGCTTTTCAGTGTTATGAAAGGCTACTGTGCTTAATGTTAAGTTTAAGTTAAATCTTAACATATTTTCTATCTTTGTGAAACTTTGATAGGACCATAGATGGTCAAAAACAAATATAATAAGAATATTAACACGTCCCGTATTTTTGTCGTAACCTAAATATTAGCATACAGGTCTTTCCAGAAATATGTTGACATTTTTATGTATAGAGTCGCAAAGTGAGCATATTTGTATAAAAATAACGGGGTGGGCCATTAGATGTGTCGGTGAGTGTATAAATGAAGTTGAAAATTGTTTTCTAACACTTTCCAAAACCAATTTAAAATCTGCACTTTGAAGTCGACAATTTCTAGATGACGCCTTTTAATATCTAAATGGCGGATCAAGGGATTTAATTAAATTTCCTGCCTACACGCCGCGAACGTTTGGAAAAATGAACGTCGTTTCTAAAGCGCCCGCCTAGAAAACTTGGGTGGCCGTAAAGTTATGTGGTTGACTTGCAGAATTAAAGCTCGCATTTCATTCGAAGCCGAAGAAATATGTTTTTAATTTCGCAAATGTTTCAAAAAGCAACAGGTAAACTATGCAAAGAGATGAAAAAAGTTTGTAAAAAGGTTGTTATGAAAAACTTTATATTGACTCTTTTTTTTTTCTATTCCATAGTCAAAATGTAGACGAGTGGCTATTTACACAACACTAATTGACTACACTAAGAAAATACAGGCTCTTTGTGATCTAATCAACGCTAAAAAAAATATGTCGTCGTAGGCGTAGTAGTAGTGTAATGGTACACACGCGTATCGCGGCGACATTATATTAACCCTGCTTTTATAGATTTACGTCCACTTGCAGGAAAATTGGCTATATCTCGATTTTGTTAAATCTAGCTTAAGCCCTACAAAAATGACAAATATTTAAATCAAGATTTAATAAATAAAATAAATATAAAATAATTTTATTTCAGACAGTGCCAATACAATATAAATAATTAAATTATTAAGTCGAGATTTAACAATTTTGCTGCAAATGGGCTTTAATCAACTTTTTAGCGCTTCCTACAGAACGGCGTTAACGCCCATTGTTTACGTACTGAGACCTTTGTATGACCATGTATAAGATAGTTGTATCCTACACATATTATTATTAATTAAGACATAAGACATAATTTGTGTTGTTAAGTATGTTTTTTCTGTTCCCTCAAGTTTCGAAAAGTTTCCAGAGGCCGTGGTCACGGGATGGCTTCACATCTCTTTCTTTTTCACTACGCTCTTACGTTTCCCGCGCTCTTAACAGTCGTGTAACCTAGTGATATTTGATGAGCCTCACCGCTGCGACACCAATGTAAATTAATTTTCAGGATCGAATAGCGGTGTAAGTCAAGTGTGTTTGGATATCGAGAGCTGGATGGTGACAGAGGTTCAACCCTCGTCAGGGGTTCTATCGGCGCGCACAGCCCGCGACAGTCGACGGCGCGTGCGATCCATATACGATGATAAGGAAATTATGCCATTTCATCGAGCTTCCCTTAATTTCCACTCGGTTTACAATACCTATAGTTAGTTACCTATATTATATGGTACGGGTTCTTGAAACGCATTAATGCCTCAAACAGTTATATAAATGATTGACGATACTAAAATGATACACAGAATGTTGGTAGTTATAACAAAGAAACTTCACACTTTCATTTATTAATAAAATGTTACTGCAAAGTGCACAAAGTAATGGTGATGGTTTATTTTGCGAGTAGTGCACATTTGCGAATTGTACAATGTGCTACGAAGGATTAAAAGATCCATACTAATACTAGTATGAAGCCGAGAGTAACTATGTAGTTTGGTTATCTTTTACCGCATTAACTACAAAATTAATTTCGAAAGTTAGAGGCTCCTTTTTGTCTAAAGAAGTGGTTCATACAACGCGTGATTTATCAGAATACCACGCAGACGTCGTGGTCAGAACGGTATATCAAAAAGCAGCAGGTACTACTACACGACAGCACCTCAATTTGATCTTGAGTTTGACCTTGACTTTTACAGTTTGACCTCAAGATTGGCCTTATGTCGCTCGTAAATGCGGCAGTTTTCATACTGCAAAGTCTATCATGCTGTAGACTGTACCAAGGTAAGAAATTAAAGTGTGTACCGGAATTGGATTTCAAAGTCCCGAGTCAAGAGTGATGGCACATCGAGCGGTGGGGACACGACCCTCGTCAGATCTATCGCTGCTGCACCGCGGTGTGCCCACTAACTAAGCTTTACCCTACTCCATAAATTCTGGCCAAAAATCGTGCCCACGTAATTTATGTAAAGCTTAAAGTTTAATCATGGCCTCCTTCAAAACTTACATAAGCGCGAACTGCATATCATTATTCGGGACATTTTTTTCGATACTTCAGTTTAATTAGGAAGAATTAAGAATTTATAGATTATTTAAATAATCCTTTTCGATAGCATGTTTTTGTACAAACTAATGAACGGAGGGCTGGATTGTTCTAACCTTCTGGATCAGATTCAAATCAACCCTCCCAAAAAACTGCCTCGGCTTAGCAGGTTCAACATTTTTGTACAGAAAAGTGTTAAGAGTAATCTGGGCAGTCACTCAACTTTGAATAGGATCCAGAAGCAATACAACAGCTTATCCCGGTCAAATAATTCTGAAGACTTAGACATATTCCACCTCAGCCTGAGAAAATATAGAGAAATTGTTAAATCTATTATTAGTAACGTAAACCCCAATTAAATTAAATTAGATCATCTTGTAACAACCTGATTTTAACCTTCCGCAACATGTATTGGATTTTTACATTGTCTTTATTATTTTTTATTTTTTGAAGTTTGTAATTGCATGCCGTGGCTGTCTATAATTAGAAACTGTACTTAGACTAAGATTCTATATTTAATTTATTACATATTGTTAGTACATGTTTTTGTTGAATGCCCAATAAACAAAAAATAAACAAATAACAAAACAAAACATATATGTATGATATTCAAAGTCACTTTGCTGATTTAAGAAAAAGAATGAGCATAAGATGTAAGAAACTATAAAAAAAAATAAACATCAGCCATTCACAAATTAAAAATTGAATAAAACGCATTAAAATTACGTATACTTTAGGGTGAACTGTTACCATCATCCGTTTATTAAATAGACTACGCCGTAGCTGCTACAGACAGTGAGGGATGACCGTTCAGAATGAATCAATTAAGATAAAAAAAAACTACATTGCTATATGTAACTTTTTTGTTTTCTCTAGTTAGTTATTTTTTTTTTATTCAAACCTAAATTTTTGCTTGTTTTGTTGCGGGTGAGTAAAAGACAGATTTATTACCAAACTTACCAGTATAAACTTTAAAACGGCAGTAAGAACGTAGTCGAAATATTTTTCTAGAAAGAAATGTCAACTTTAACAGGTAGATGTTACAGATGTTTTTGTACACAAACGAGAGGCAATGTCATTACCATTTTTCAAGAGTCACTTTTGGTCGTAATAATAATTTCCACTCAAGTATGCAAATTTCACGACGGTTGTTCTTCACGATCCTTCATAATTATTACCTGGCGCTTTTAGCCCTTCATTTTGAAAGCTTTTCATAGAGAAAATTTTACAGTTAAAAATTACTTACATAAATTATAAAAATAAAAATTCATAGATGTGATCTGAAAACGGATATTCTCAAAAAATACATCAATAAAGAAGAAAAGCAATGGCTCTAGCTATGCTCGGCGTTTCCCTGCGTGATCGAATCAGAAATGAGAGATCCGCAGGAGAACTAAAGTTACTGACATCGCTCGAAGGATTGCTCAGCTGAAGTGGCAGTGGGCGGGACACATAGCGAGAAGAACCGATGGCCGTTAGGGCGGAAAGGTTCTGGAATGGCGACCGCGTACCGGAAGACGCTCCGTGGGTAGGCCCCCCACAAGGTGGACCGACGATCTGGTGAGAGTCGCAGGGGGGAGGCCTACACTATACCCAGCAGTGGGCGTCATGTGGCTGAGACGACGACGACGACGACCAAAGAAGAAAAGAGAAAAAGGGTCTAAGTGGTCCTCAATAATAATAATAGGTTGTATTATGGGTTGAATATTTCTAAAAATGCTGACCACGTAATTTTTCTTCAAGCAATAATCTATTACCCTTAGATTTATCATTAGTCTCCGCGATGCTTCAACTAGATACCAAACAAACTGAGATGGGTAGAATACCGTGACCACAAATTTTGATGTTTTTATTCAACCAACTAACTCGGTTGCTAGGGATGATTGTTGATGCCGTATGTCGTTGTCACAGTAGACTGTGCCGTTTGTGGCAGATTAAACCGGTCAAGAGCTAAATGTATCAGGGCGGTATCTATCCGTAGCAACGCGGAGACCAATAATAAATCTATGCTATTACCATTTTGTGGCTTTAACTAAATAACATAACTAAAACGGAGCTGTGTAGTGTCGGCTAAGAATAGCACTACCCCCTCTCATCCCATGGGTGTCGTAAAAGGCGACTAAGGGGCACAGCCTTCAGGAGACGGGCAGCAGCGTCTCCTACAAACTTGGCCTTACTGCGATCGCCAACCCGCCTGCCAAGCGTGGCGATTATGGCAAGCCCCCCCTTATGAAAGGACCCAATAAAAATAGGGAGATCCTTGGGGGAGGCCTATACCCAGCAGTATCGAGGACAATAGATATATCGTATTCCATTAAAATTGCAAAGCACGATGAAGTTTTGATTTTCTGGGACTGATGTTTTGGTTTTTTTTGGTATGTTTGGTGTATCCAAAACATCGAAAAGCTTATGCTCGCTGCGCACCACGCAAAAACAGTAAAATTGTGGGACAATGCTTTATTTTCAAAAACTATTTATATGCGTTTTTCAACAAAGTAAATACAGTATACTTTTATAGAGTTAAATTTAATTACCTATGTTTTTGAATGAAATAGCTTAATTTTACGGATTAACACGCGCGTTTTAATAGCAGTAGTTTTAAATTTACCCGACGTTTCGACACCTGACCAGAGATACCTAATTTTTTTTTTATTTTTCTAATTTTATTCCAAAAAAAATTACAGATTAAAATAGTTTAAATCGATGTACGCACACAGTAAAACCTTTTTACTACTAAACTATGTATTACACAAACTCCGTTCTGCGTTTTAAATGAAATAAAAATCAATGTACCAATTATAACTTTATTTTGATTGGCTTCTCTCATATTTTTTACTTTGGACAAAACTTTAATTGTACAGGAATCTTTGACCACTGTGGGTTTCGTAGGGCTGCGGTTGAACTTGAATAATTGCAAATTTTATAAACTTTTTATAAACTTTGTAAAAGTTTTGAGTCGTTGTTGGAAACGCAAACCTAATTAGTTTATGATTTTTGAAGCAAGAAAGTGAGAGATGTTCCACTGTTATGTTAAGCTACTTCCACTGTCATTCAAATGGCGTAAACTAATGTAAAACAGTATCTTTACTATTTTCCATTAGTTTAGTGTAAAACATGGTTAATAAACAGAAGTATACTGCATTTGCTTTGTTGAAAAAACGCATACTTTTGATAATATAGCATAGACTCAAAATTACAGTTTTCGTTGTAAACGCTCAAAATTACAGAAGGCGTATGGCCCAAAGCGCATAAGCGGAGCGGATTCTTGAAATTGTAAGGCGGTTGCCCAAGTTCCATGTGGGAGCGGGTGCTCGCCACAGGTTCTTAAATCATATAGTGATGTCAGGAATGAAATTTAACACGTTTACTGCGAGTCCATTATTAGAAAACTATTATCTAGTGCGGTTGATGTCGAATCAACCCAAAATTGAACTCTTTTCCAGTGCGGTCGAGGTTTTAACTGCTTCAAGTTCCTTTGGTTTGATAAATGTCTCATAGTTTGACCAGGAACGTCATTAAAGCTAAACTCACGTGACCTAGCTTCACATACATAGGGGTTAGGGTACACAAGGGGTTCTTTTCTTTCCCTTGGTATAAAGTTCGTTTAAAGGTTAGGTCGGATCCAGGATTTCATTTTGGGGGGCGGGGGGCATTCTGACCGTTTTTGGAGCTCGGTTTTGAACCGACTACAAAAAAGAGATTATCAAATTGACGCTTACATTTTATTTTTTTTAACCAACTTCAATAAAGAAGCTTTTCAATTTGTCGCGTATATTTTTTTATGTATATTCACTAATTACTCAAAGGCTGAAGGTAGGTAGTTTGAATCCGAATTTTTTAACTTTGTAAAATCTGTGCCCGGTGCGAACTTCGCGAACAACTTTGTTTGGAACTTTTTTCACTTATTGTTTACTAAACGCGTACCCTTTCAGCGCCGGAATATTTTTATATTTATTTAATCAACTTCGAGATAAATCGTACCTGGCATAGTAGGACACAGATCCCTAAAACTATGCCGACTACGAGTATACTCGTATACGAATATACTATGATTTGGAGGTGAAATCGGGAAGTAGCAGTTTGCAAATGGAAAGACAAACGCGATTTTCTTACCATTTCAAATATGCACAATCCTGAAATGGTAAATACAAGAAATCGGAATCAACTAAAATTAAAAACAAATATTGTTGCTGATTATAATAACGGAATGGGACGAGCAGATCACTCTGACCAAATGATTTCTTATCGTGACAGCATGAAAAAAAAAATATTGGTACAAAAAATTAGCAATTCATATTTTTCAAATGTTTATACACAATGCTGCAAAAATACATAATAGCCAACTGGCTTGAATAAATCAGAAAGAATACCTCTACAGAATTTCACTGAAAATGTCATTATCCACTTGTTAGGACAAAACTTTGTCGACTATTTCGAAAGACTAGGGCAGTCAAAAGAGGTAAATCAAAGAGCACACACTGAGAAGAAAAGAAAGCCAACTAAACCTTGTGTTGTCTGCTCAAAAAATAAGACTCGCAAAGAAACAAGATATCTTTGCCCATTATGTCCATAAACTCCGGCGTTGTGTGTAGTTGATTGTTTTAAAGCTTATCACAGCTAAATTTTGTATTTCTACAACAGAAAATAAATAATGATGTCCTCATTTGTTTGTTTAATCATAATAATTTGCCATAAGTTTGTCATGTCATATCTCTTTTCCATTAAAGTTCTAATCTTTGATTTTATCATGTCTTTTCTTTGCTAATGCCAAACTTTAAAAAACCGATCTTACCTGTAGTACGTATAGGAGGCCCAACAAAATTTTCGAGAATACTCGTAGTCGGCACCATGTTATAGTACCGCACTACGAGTATTCTCGTAGCTGGCACGGAAAGGGTTAAAAAGTTGTGTTTTAGACAAAAAAAAAATCAAAGCTTTTATAAAGTTTATGAATATTTAACAATTTACGCAAAACCTAAAAGGCACCAAAATCTAGCCCTTCAAAGATATTTTATTCTGGGAAATGGTAATTTTAAAATTTTACTCCCGTCACGTACGTCCAAAACAAAATATTGGAAAAGGCTGAAATGGCAAAGCACGATGAAGATTGTAATCTTTGGGGTATTTTTAAGACCCAGTTAGGTAAGTAGTTTGAATCCTGCAACTGGAAAAACTTGTGCTTACTCACCAATCGAAAACTGTAATTTTGAGTCTATGCTATATTATCAAAAGTATGCGTTTTTTCAACAAAGCAAATGCAGTATACTTCTGTTTATTAACCATGTTTTACACTAAACTAATGGAAAATAGTAAAGATACTGTTTTACATTAGTTTACGCCATTTGAATGACAGTGGAAGTAGCTTAACATAACAGTGGAACATCTCTCACTTTCTTGCTTCAAAAATCATAAACTAATTAGGTTTGCGTTTCCAACAACGACTCAAAACTTTTACAAAGTTTATAAAAAGTTTATAAAATTTGCAATTATTCAAGTTCAACCGCAGCCCTACGAAACCCACAGTGGTCAAAGATTCCTGTACAATTAAAGTTTTGTCCAAAGTAAAAAATATGAGAGAAGCCAATCAAAATAAAGTTATAATTGGTACATTGATTTTTATTTCATTTAAAACGCAGAACGGAGTTTGTGTAATACATAGTTTAGTAGTAAAAAGGTTTTACTGTGTGCGTACATCGATTTAAACTATTTTAATCTGTAATTTTTTTTGGAATAAAATTAGAAAAATAAAAAAAAAATTAGGTATCTCTGGTCAGGTGTCGAAACGTCGGGTAAATTTAAAACTACTGCTATTAAAACGCGCGTGTTAATCCGTAAAATTAAGCTATTTCATTCAAAAACATAGGTAATTAAATTTAACTCTATAAAAGTATACTGTATTTACTTTGTTGAAAAACGCATATAAATAGTTTTTGAAAATAAAGCATTGTCCCACAATTTTACTGTTTTTGCGTGGTGCGCAGCGAGCATAAGCTTTTCGATGTTTTGGATACACCAAACATACCAAAAAAAACCAAAACATCAGTCCCAGAAAATCAAAACTTCATCGTGCTTTGCAATTTTAATGGAATACGATATATCTATTGTCCTCGATACTGCTGGGTATAGGCCTCCCCCAAGGATCTCCCTATTTTTATTGGGTCCTTTCATAAGGGGGGGCTTGCCATAATCGCCACGCTTGGCAGGCGGGTTGGCGATCGCAGTAAGGCCAAGTTTGTAGGAGACGCTGCTGCCCGTCTCCTGAAGGCTGTGCCCCTTAGTCGCCTTTTACGACACCCATGGGATGAGAGGGGGTAGTGCTATTCTTAGCCGACACTACACAGCTCCGTTTTAGTTATGTTATTTAGTTAAAGCCACAAAATGGTAATAGCATAGATTTATTATTGGTCTCCGCGTTGCTACGGATAGATACCGCCCTGATACATTTAGCTCTTGACCGGTTTAATCTGCCACAAACGGCACAGTCTACTGTGACAACGACATACGGCATCAACAATCATCCCTAGCAACCGAGTTAGTTGGTTGAATAAAAACATCAAAATTTGTGGTCACGGTATTCTACCCATCTCAGTTTGTTTGGTATCTAGTTGAAGCATCGCGGAGACTAATGATAAATCTAAGGGTAATAGATTATTGCTTGAAGAAAAATTACGTGGTCAGCATTTTTAGAAATATTCAACCCATAATACAACCTATTATTATTATTGAGGACCACTTAGACCCTTTTTCTCTTTTCTTCTTTGGTCGTCGTCGTCGTCGTCTCAGCCACATGACGCCCACTGCTGGGTATAGTGTAGGCCTCCCCCCTGCGACTCTCACCAGATCGTCGGTCCACCTTGTGGGGGGCCTACCCACGGAGCGTCTTCCGGTACGCGGTCGCCATTCCAGAACCTTTCCGCCCTAACGGCCATCGGTTCTTCTCGCTATGTGTCCCGCCCACTGCCACTTCAGCTGAGCAATCCTTCGAGCGATGTCAGTAACTTTAGTTCTCCTGCGGATCTCTCATTTCTGATTCGATCACGCAGGGAAACGCCGAGCATAGCTAGAGCCATTGCTTTTCTTCTTTATTGATGTATTTTTTGAGAATATCCGTTTTCAGATCACATCTATGAATTTTTATTTTTATAATTTATGTAAGTAATTTTTAACTGTAAAATTTTCTCTATGAAAAGCTTTCAAAATGAAGGGCTAAAAGCGCCAGGTAATAATTATGAAGGATCGTGAAGAACAACCGTCGTGAAATTTGCATACTTGAGTGGAAATTATTATTACGACCAAAAGTGACTCTTGAAAAATGGTAATGACATTGCCTCTCGTTTGTGTACAAAAACATCTGTAACATCTACCTGTTAAAGTTGACATTTCTTTCTAGAAAAATATTTCGACTACGTTCTTACTGCCGTTTTAAAGTTTATACTGGTAAGTTTGGTAATAAATCTGTCTTTTACTCACCCGCAACAAAACAAGCAAAAATTTAGGTTTGAATAAAAAAAAAATAACTAACTAGAGAAAACAAAAAAGTTACATATAGCAATGTAGTTTTTTTTTATCTTAATTGATTCATTCTGAACGGTCATCCCTCACTGTCTGTAGCAGCTACGGCGTAGTCTATTTAATAAACGGATGATGGTAACAGTTCACCCTAAAGTATACGTAATTTTAATGCGTTTTATTCAATTTTTAATTTGTGAATGGCTGATGTTTATTTTTTTTTATAGTTTCTTACATCTTATGCTCATTCTTTTTCTTAAATCAGCAAAGTGACTTTGAATATCATACATATATGTTTTGTTTTGTTATTTGTTTATTTTTTGTTTATTGGGCATTCAACAAAAACATGTACTAACAATATGTAATAAATTAAATATAGAATCTTAGTCTAAGTACAGTTTCTAATTATAGACAGCCACGGCATGCAATTACAAACTTCAAAAAATAAAAAATAATAAAGACAATGTAAAAATCCAATACATGTTGCGGAAGGTTAAAATCAGGTTGTTACAAGATGATCTAATTTAATTTAATTGGGGTTTACGTTACTAATAATAGATTTAACAATTTCTCTATATTTTCTCAGGCTGAGGTGGAATATGTCTAAGTCTTCAGAATTATTTGACCGGGATAAGCTGTTGTATTGCTTCTGGATCCTATTCAAAGTTGAGTGACTGCCCAGATTACTCTTAACACTTTTCTGTACAAAAATGTTGAACCTGCTAAGCCGAGGCAGTTTTTTGGGAGGGTTGATTTGAATCTGATCCAGAAGGTTAGAACAATCCAGCCCTCCGTTCATTAGTTTGTACAAAAACATGCTATCGAAAAGGATTATTTAAATAATCTATAAATTCTTAATTCTTCCTAATTAAACTGAAGTATCGAAAAAAATGTCCCGAATAATGATATGCAGTTCGCGCTTATGTAAGTTTTGAAGGAGGCCATGATTAAACTTTAAGCTTTACATAAATTACGTGGGCACGATTTTTGGCCAGAATTTATGGAGTAGGGTAAAGCTTAGTTAGTGGGCACACCGCGGTGCAGCAGCGATAGATCTGACGAGGGTCGTGTCCCCACCGCTCGATGTGCCATCACTCTTGACTCGGGACTTTGAAATCCAATTCCGGTACACACTTTAATTTCTTACCTTGGTACAGTCTACAGCATGATAGACTTTGCAGTATGAAAACTGCCGCATTTACGAGCGACATAAGGCCAATCTTGAGGTCAAACTGTAAAAGTCAAGGTCAAACTCAAGATCAAATTGAGGTGCTGTCGTGTAGTAGTACCTGCTGCTTTTTGATATACCGTTCTGACCACGACGTCTGCGTGGTATTCTGATAAATCACGCGTTGTATGAACCACTTCTTTAGACAAAAAGGAGCCTCTAACTTTCGAAATTAATTTTGTAGTTAATGCGGTAAAAGATAACCAAACTACATAGTTACTCTCGGCTTCATACTAGTATTAGTATGGATCTTTTAATCCTTCGTAGCACATTGTACAATTCGCAAATGTGCACTACTCGCAAAATAAACCATCACCATTACTTTGTGCACTTTGCAGTAACATTTTATTAATAAATGAAAGTGTGAAGTTTCTTTGTTATAACTACCAACATTCTGTGTATCATTTTAGTATCGTCAATCATTTATATAACTGTTTGAGGCATTAATGCGTTTCAAGAACCCGTACCATATAATATAGGTAACTAACTATAGGTATTGTAAACCGAGTGGAAATTAAGGGAAGCTCGATGAAATGGCATAATTTCCTTATCATCGTATATGGATCGCACGCGCCGTCGACTGTCGCGGGCTGTGCGCGCCGATAGAACCCCTGACGAGGGTTGAACCTCTGTCACCATCCAGCTCTCGATATCCAAACACACTTGACTTACACCGCTATTCGATCCTGAAAATTAATTTACATTGGTGTCGCAGCGGTGAGGCTCATCAAATATCACTAGGTTACACGACTGTTAAGAGCGCGGGAAACGTAAGAGCGTAGTGAAAAAGAAAGAGATGTGAAGCCATCCCGTGACCACGGCCTCTGGAAACTTTTCGAAACTTGAGGGAACAGAAAAAACATACTTAACAACACAAATTATGTCTTATGTCTTAATTAATAATAATATGTGTAGGATACAACTATCTTATACATGGTCATACAAAGGTCTCAGTACGTAAACAATGGGCGTTAACGCCGTTCTGTAGGAAGCGCTAAAAAGTTGATTAAAGCCCATTTGCAGCAAAATTGTTAAATCTCGACTTAATAATTTAATTATTTATATTGTATTGGCACTGTCTGAAATAAAATTATTTTATATTTATTTTATTTATTAAATCTTGATTTAAATATTTGTCATTTTTGTAGGGCTTAAGCTAGATTTAACAAAATCGAGATATAGCCAATTTTCCTGCAAGTGGACGTAAATCTATAAAAGCAGGGTTAATATAATGTCGCCGCGATACGCGTGTGTACCATTACACTACTACTACGCCTACGACGACATATTTTTTTTAGCGTTGATTAGATCACAAAGAGCCTGTATTTTCTTAGTGTAGTCAATTAGTGTTGTGTAAATAGCCACTCGTCTACATTTTGACTATGGAATAGAAAAAAAAAAGAGTCAATATAAAGTTTTTCATAACAACCTTTTTACAAACTTTTTTCATCTCTTTGCATAGTTTACCTGTTGCTTTTTGAAACATTTGCGAAATTAAAAACATATTTCTTCGGCTTCGAATGAAATGCGAGCTTTAATTCTGCAAGTCAACCACATAACTTTACGGCCACCCAAGTTTTCTAGGCGGGCGCTTTAGAAACGACGTTCATTTTTCCAAACGTTCGCGGCGTGTAGGCAGGAAATTTAATTAAATCCCTTGATCCGCCATTTAGATATTAAAAGGCGTCATCTAGAAATTGTCGACTTCAAAGTGCAGATTTTAAATTGGTTTTGGAAAGTGTTAGAAAACAATTTTCAACTTCATTTATACACTCACCGACACATCTAATGGCCCACCCCGTTATTTTTATACAAATATGCTCACTTTGCGACTCTATACATAAAAATGTCAACATATTTCTGGAAAGACCTGTATGCTAATATTTAGGTTACGACAAAAATACGGGACGTGTTAATATTCTTATTATATTTGTTTTTGACCATCTATGGTCCTATCAAAGTTTCACAAAGATAGAAAATATGTTAAGATTTAACTTAAACTTAACATTAAGCACAGTAGCCTTTCATAACACTGAAAAGCTACATATAATTGACATAAATACTTTGTTCAATAAGAGACAAATAGCGCTTTCGCTATCACTGAGGTCTTTCGAGGAGTGCAAGACTTCTCTTTCACAGGCGACGCTTCTGTCTCATCCAGACCCTACCGCCGAACTTGCCATAGTCACGGACGCCTCAGATGCGGCTATAGGAGCCGTGCTACAGCAACGTAAGGACAGAGACTGGCAACCTTTAGCATTCTTCTCTCACAAACTTAGTTCTTCGCAGAAGAAGTACAGCCCGTACGATCGAGAGCTTCTGGCAGTGTACGAAGCCATCAAATACTTCCGCCACATGGTTGAGGCCAGAACCTTCGCAGTTTTTACCGACCATAAGCCACTAACGTTTGCGTTCACACTTAACAGGGAGAAGTGTTCGCCACGGCAGTTCCGGCATCTCGACTTCATCGCACAATTTACTACCGATATACGCTACATACCGGGGCGAGACAACGTAGTGGCTGATGCACTGTCACGGGTGGAACAGGTAACTACACCGACACTAGATTACCAGTCTCTTGCACGATCTTAGGAGAACGATCCAGAGCTGCAGGAGCTGCTTAAGAACGGATCCGCGCTGAGACTGAGGAAAGTACCTACTGAGTCCAGTGATGTTCCAGTGTACTGCGACACGACCGGTTCCACTCTTCGCCCGTTCATCACACACGAGTTCCGCAAACAAGTCTTTGACACGCTACACGATCTACACCATCCAGGAGGTTCAGCTACTGTGCGACTGGTGACACAAAGATTTGTTTGGCCAGGGATTCGTAAGAACTGTAGAGAGTGGTCTAGGCAATGCTTGCAATGCCAGAAATGCAAGGTATCCCGACATACCATCGCTCCAGTTTCCCCATTCCTTCCTCCTTCCTCGAGGTTCTCCCACATACACCTCGACATCATAGGGCCCTTACCCCAGTCTTATGATTACAGGTACTGTCTCACAGTCATCGACAGGTTTACTCGGTGGCCTGAGGTCTATCCTCTCAAGGACATCACCGCCGAAACCTGTGCTACTGCTCTCGTGTCTGGTTGGATTGCCAGATTCGGCTGTCCAGAGCGGGTGACCACTGACCGTGGTCGCCAGTTCGAGAGCCATCTCTTCAAGGCCCTCACTGCCTTGGTCGGTGCGCGCCACTTCCGCACCACAGCCTACCACCCTGCAGCCAACGGCATCGTCGAGCGACTCCACCGCCAGCTTAAGGCGGCCATAATGTGCCATTCTAATTCACAGTGGACCGAAGCACTTCCACTGGTGCTTCTGGGCATGCGCAGTGCCTGGAAGGACGATCTGCAGTCTTCTCCTGCCGAGCTGGTTTACGGCGAGCCTCTTCGCTTGCCTGGCCAGTTCCTGTCTCCGAAGGACGACTACCTGACCGCTGACGTCACCCAGTACGCGACACGACTACGCGCGTGCATGGCGAAGTTGTCTCCACGTCCGACCTCTTGGCACTCGACTTCTTCCTTCTACGTGCCACGAGACCTTCATACTGCGTCTCACGTCTTCCTCCGCCAAGATCGCGTCAGAGGATCCCTGGAGCCACCCTACGCCGGCCCCTTCAAGGTTGTGAGCAAGCAGCCTAAATATTTCACCATTGAAGTCAACGCCAAGAACGTCAATGTGACAGTTGACAGGCTCAAACCGGCATACATCACCCGCGAGACCCCAATTCCGAGCCCAGAAATCCAGGTGCCAATCAAGCAGACGTCCAGCGGCAGAAGAGTGCGACTTCCAGATTTTTATCGACCGTAGTCACGGTCTGCCGGGGGAGTACTGTGGCGAGCACCCGCTCCCACATGGAACTTGGGCAACCGCCTTACAATTTCAAGAATCCGCTCCGCTTATGCGCTTTGGGCCATACGCCTTCTGCAACGAGATAACATGCACCCGGCGCGTGCGCGTATAGATCTCCTTATCGCACGCACCGCGCGCGCCCGGTGCCCGCTGCATCCTTCTCGCTTGCTTTGCAGACGCCGGCTAAGTTCGGACGGAATGATTTCGCAATAAGAACACTTGCTACTGCCTTACGCTTGCGCTTGAATGTTTTTGATGCTAAATTGTAATTTATTGTGTTGATTCTATTTGTCTGTTATCTGATATATTGTGCGTGTCTAATATACGTTAAATTATTCGTTCTCCGTGTGTTGTGATTGCTGTTTCCCGTCTACTGTGCCGTGCTGTGCCGTTGATACAATTACTCGTTTGGGTTCGATTCCCAAAATTCTTTTATGTTGGAGCGCTAGGCCTGCGCCCCACAAACCCAAAACCCTAACCCTTATCTATGATCGATTTTGTTGTATATTGTAAAGCAGTAGAGTTTCCATTGTATCAGGAATGATTGATTGCTTTTCAGTAACTTTCATGTCATTGTTACCATGAATGTTTTCACGGTTTTTTTTTTGGTACAATCTTGAGCGTCAATATTTTATTTTACAGTTTTGTCTTCTAAACTGTCTTTTGCCTCTATTAAGCTTAGTACAAAATTGTCTTTCCTAGTCCTTTCAGTCAAGACATTTCGTACACTGGCACAGATTATATAATACTATACTAGTGTAATGGCAAGTTAAGCTAAGATTAAGATACAAATAAGTGGTCGTTGAAATCCTGTAGTTACCTACGGAAGCATAACTAGAGTATTATACTACATTAACAACCTCCGCTATTAGCTATGTTCCGCTTCGTTAGAGTTATGATTATTGCTATTTCAAAGTATCGATAAATTGGGTAATCTAATCGAGTAGAACTGTTACTAGAAGGTTAAATTTATTAACTTAATATTGACTTCTGTATACAGTACTGTCATTTTAAGGGCTTCAACAGCGCATGAAATGATTATAATAATCTTCCATTTTGTTTTTTTGTTTTTTTTACTTAAAATGGGTTTGCTCCTGATCCCAATCGAGCCCAAGGGCTAAGACAGGATCCACGATGGAGGCTAACCCAGAAGGTGCCTATTCACCCTTGCTTTGAAAATGGACGGGTTATAAGTACTCGGAAATTCAGACGCAGGGAGGGAGTTCCACACCTTTGCTGTGCGCAATATAAAGGATGTTGAGTAGCACTTTGTGCGACATTTAGGAATATCAACCAAGAAAGCGTGGAAGCCCGCACTGCGTCTGGAAGTACGATAGAAAAAGGGGGATGGCGGAATGAGCTCATGCAGCTCCTGAGCACACTCTCCGAAGTACAGTCTGAAAAAGACCGACAGACAAGAAACTTTGCGGCGGTGAACTAGGGTGTGATACTTGCTCATCACCAGTTCTTTGCCGGCAATTAGCCTCTCAGCTCTGCGTTGAATCGTGTCCAGTGCATCTAATTGGTATTTCGCTGAACCGTCCCAGAGGATTACGGGGGAATCACGATACCATCTTAGCCTTATCATATGATAAAAGCTAAATTGCTGCGTTTTACACAAAAATAAAACTCGTAATTATCCTTCCTTATGATATAACATTCAAAAAGTTGTCTTAAAACTGTCGCAAAATCTCGTGTTTTGGTTTCTGTTTTTATTTATTAAAATTTAAAATAATTTATTTAGGGAGTTTACTACGATAAGTACATACAGTCACGAGCAAAGAGCACATCTTGCTAGTTCTACGTGTTGACTTTTATCCCCTGCGTAATTAAGTCTGTATTTGTAAAGCAACTGTTAAGCTTGGTAAACATAACATTCATGTCGACTTGTATATATGTCGCAGCATCAGCACGGTGCTGCCCTCTATAATGCTAGAATTCATTCTTTTTTTAAATCTATTTAGAGCGTTTGCACACAGATTAGTTTTAAGCTAAATCGGAAACGTCAAGTGGTTGACATTGACACTTGGGTGAGGTCGATGCCGCGTTGTCAGCTGTCAGTTTGAAGTTTCGTTTTGGCGGGAAACAGGAACGTCAATTAAACGTCAATCATGTCATTTGGGCATTCTGTTTTTGGCTGCGATAGTGAACGGACGTGCCTAATCTGACACGTGGTATCGAACTTGCCGCGTTACCGATTTAAAATCCGTTTTCATCTGCTAGGCTTTTGGATATTTTGTAACGATTGTTGGTTCATTGCTGAAATACAGGCTTGTGATTGTTCGAGAGACTATTATTTCGTGTTACCGACGATGTCTGACCCTTCTGATAACGAGTTTAGCAATCATCCTCCGTTATCAGAAGTGGGATGCAACCGCAACGTCCCACATTGTAACGCTGAAATGTGTAAAAACGAAACACGTGCTACGGAAAATAACGCGATCGAAGAAAAATGGCGCCAACTTATGGAGCAACAGAACCGTAATTTTATGGCTCTCGTTCAAACGATGCGGACGCCAACTTCGAGAAGTGATCTTCGTCTACCTGATTTTGATCCTGAGAAAAAGGATGTGGATGCACGTGCTTGGATCACAACCGCGGGCATGTGCGTAACCGACGAACATCAAGGTGCGATGCTGATGATTGCGCTTAGCCGTGCACTCAAAGGCGAAGCGTCTGCCTGGCTGTCATCCGTTTCTTTCCCCGGGATGACGTGGAGCGAATTTAAGGATCTGTTTGTGACAAGGTACGATACTCCTGAGACACCTGCATCTTTTCTGATCACTTTAAATAACAAAAAGCCAAAGGATGGCGAGTGTCTAGCCGCTTACGCTGCCACCCTCATGTCGTCATTGATGTCAAGATGGAATTGCCTATCTACGGAACAGATTGCGATTGCTACCGTGATGGCTCATGTTTCTAAATTCGAGCCACGCGCACAGCAGCTTGCTTTTACGACTGATATCAAGACCCGGAATCAGATGCAAAAGGAGTTGAAGGCTGTTTCCTTTCTTAAAAGGAATGCTCATAACTATAAGGACACCGAGGGCCCTGAAGCTAAAAGAAGCCGTCCCAATGAACCCAACGTTGTACCCAAATGTTTCAACTGTGGAAAACTTGGACACAAAGCGCCGTATTGCCGCATGAAGTTACAAGAGGACCGTCTAGGCCTGAAACCACCTCACTCTCACCAGGGCGGGAAGCCAGCCGGAAGATCTGATGCCATCACCTGCTTCCACTGCCGCGAGCTGGGCCACTTCGCATCCAGCTGCCCGAAGCGGAGCAAACCATCGAGTACCAGTACAGCGGGTGATTCTGGAAGGGAAAAGCGTGTCGACGTGTGCGTTGTCAACGCACCTACTGGAAGTCACTCCGGTGAGCTGTTTTCATTTAATTACGATTCGGGTGCAAAGCATCTGTTGAAAATAAGCTAAGTGGTAAGCGACTTTATGACAGTATTGAATTGACTTGACGGTGAACGAAGGGGCTGGACCTTCAACTAGTTTTAATTAGTTCAAACATAACTCATTTTTGTGACTGTTTATTCAATATAGTATGCAAGTCGCTCAGATTGTTTGCATCTACCATGCATTCGTAGTCGTAGGCGTAAATCGGGCTAGATTTCCCGTCGCATTGCGGCCACGCTTGTGAGTGGCATGCGTTTAGCTCGGAGATGTAAACGATCGCTGTTGGTTCGCCGGATAGAGGCGGTGTGTTGTGAAAGGGTAGTAGCCCATGAATGTGATACTGTGAGATATTGTTTTGAGTGATGACCGGATAGAGGTTGTCATTGGGTGCTGGATGGAAGCATCTGAATTGTAGAGTATTGCATACTAACTTGATTACACTATCTATTTAGTTTGATTTGGAACGATTTGTCCGATGGGTTATAAGGTCTATAAGGTTTATATGGTCTTTAAATCTTTAGTGAACAGTTATTATGATTTGTTCACTTTCATTACTACTATTTCGTGAGTACCTAATGAATTTTGAGTTAGCAGTGTTGTAATTTTAAATAAAGTTGTGGTATACAAAGTGTGGTATTACTAGCCCTGACCCTTTTGGTCAGGAAGGCCGAGCAATTGAACAATTTACTGTTCAGATATTTTCTCTCTTTTCAGGAACTTCATTAGCGACCTCACACGAGGACGTGTGAAATGTCAAGATGGCCGTGTCGCAGCATCAGCACGGTGCTGCCCTCTATAATGCTAGAATTCATTCTTTTTTTAAATCTATTTAGAGCGTTTGCACACAGATTAGTTTTAAGCTAAATCGGAAACGTCAAGTGGTTGACATTGACACTTGGGTGAGGTCGATGCCGCGTTGTCAGCTGTCAGTTTGAAGTTTCGTTTTGGCGGGAAACAGGAACGTCAATTAAACGTCAATCATGTCATTTGGGCATTCTGTTTTTGGCTGCGATAGTGAACGGACGTGCCTAATCTGACACGTGGTATCGAACTTGCCGCGTTACCGATTTAAAATCCGTTTTCATCTGCTAGGCTTTTGGATATTTTGTAACGATTGTTGGTTCATTGCTGAAATACAGGCTTGTGATTGTTCGAGAGACTATTATTTCGTGTTACCGACGATGTCTGACCCTTCTGATAACGAGTTTAGCAATCATCCTCCGTTATATACATATCTTTCTTTAATTTTATATCGTGCAATTCCCGTGATTTGACTCGTACGATGACGGTTTTAGTAGTGATCGTGACTGCGCTAGAGGTAAGTTTCGAAAACGTGGTTGACCCTGAAAATCAAAGTAGTAGCAGAGGTAATAATAACCTGGAGCGCGTGGAGTGGATGAGATTCGATTCTTTAGATCTTTTCCTTTAGAAATCCACTGTGGATGCCTCTTGCATCCATCCAGGGACATAAAAAATTTCAACAAAAAAGTACAAGCGCTTTAGCGCTTTGTTATGTATTTCTGTTTGCGTATTGTGATTGTGAATGCGATACTTATGTTTAATTAAGTAAGTAATTTACTTCCGATTTTTATTTGGTACTTTAAAAATATTTTGTTTACATTTTGAGTTCATTCGAAATATATATCACGTCGAAATTTCAAATTATTCCATAATTTTAATGAGCGATTGCATTACAAGGTTGAACTACTTTAATGCCCTCAAAACAGTAGAGGCACCCAATTATTAAATAACACCACTAGCGCAATATTAACATTCTGAATTAATTATTCCCTTAAGCCTGGCCGTTCCAATTTCCCTTTTGTATTTAAACAGCGCGTCCCGTTTTGTTCAAATAAATACTATTTAAACATTGAAATATGCGCCAGTGAAATGTGTACGAACGATTTAAATGAGCTTTGACAACGAAAATGATGCCCAATTTTTTATTCGGCCCAAAACCATTTATTACTTCCGAAAAATTAATATAAATAGTACTGAGATACAAATAAATGTTGGGCCAGCTTACTTTTAAGTCTGGCCTTTAAATCAACCGGTTTTATTTCTAATTTTGATGTATTTAGACGAAAAAATCTAAATGAATAAATTCGTAATTAAATAGCCAGTTCCTCAGTGATTCGGGATTCCGGGAGAGGCTCGCTTCCATCGTCAGCCTTATCAATACTTAACAGCAGGTATGATTGTAACGATGCCATTTCGTTCTAGCCTTATGGATGGACGAATACCCCATCTGGCTAGTCTACCTGTGGGATTATCGAGATGTAAGAACCATTGGAGGGCAGAATGGTCAGTATAGATAGTAAATTTCTGGCCGTTTTCTAAATAACAACGCCAATGTTCTAGAGCAGTTATGACACTTAAGACACTTAATAATTCCCGTTCGGTATTCGAGTAATACCTTTGAGGTTGAGTAAGGGATTTACTGTAAGCAATAGGTTTTTCTATCCCCTCAAATTCCTGTGTAAGCATTGAAGGCTAAAAGTCTCCCCGTACTTATTAAAAAATAAAAAAAAGTAAGTACTTATGTCTAAAAGTTTTTGCATTTTGTACGCATTAGACTTTCAGAAAGGAATATATTTGTTGGTCCGTATTTCGTTTATTAGCAGGGTGTTAAGACAAATATTCTAATGAGAATGCAAATGGTTGCGCACTGCAGTCTGCTGCGTTTCAACAAGCATACAATTTGCTTGAATTAAAAACTTTTGGCTTAATAGTGAGATTTGTTTTTTTTTCAGTGATAATATTTTTATTTTGATGGTATACGTAGATATTATTCATAATGATCATTACCTTTCAAGTTTCTGTCCTTAAAACTAAGTATAATACTATACCATAGATATTATACCAGTCATATCGTAAACAAACAAACGCTGTAATTGCAATCATATATTGGTTGGGTCCACCTACATAGTTTTTATCCAGATTTGCAGCATTCTAAAATGTAAACGCGAAGAGTTACTGCTGAAAAAACAGAGAAAAGCCACTTTCTTTTACTTTTTTCAGTTTAAAATGTCAGGAGTTTTGTATACTTTAAAAAAGTAATAGTAACCTTTCTCGTCAGAGTCCTGTTGTTTTTTTTTCACAAAACTATAAAAGTAGTATATAGCGGATTTTCACACGCGAGAAGAACGACGACCTGTAGTCAGTGGTAGGATTTCCTGCCTTTTGTCCTATGCCAGAGGTCGTATGGGGGAGTTCTTGAATGTAGCACATGTAAATGTGTGTATGAACTTTTCTGTCCGGGTGTTTTGTACATACAATGTACGAATTCAGAAAATAAAAGTATGTTTGTCCGTTAGTAAGCTCATTATAATATTAGTTCTAGTTAGGCCGGTGACAAAACGACAGTGAAACCATAAAATGTAACAGAAACATAACGAAAATGTTTAAATAAACACAACTAACTTGCATTTTAATCCACAAAAGATGTTCAAGCTTTTTTTAAAACTTACTTTTAGCTCGATAATTTTACTACACACCAGTAGTGGACAATTCATATTATAGCTTATTGCGTAATCAACTATCCGCGTCACCACTGAAATGTAATGAAAATAATTACCTCACAAACTTGGCTGATTTTTAATGCAATTTTTAATAATATTCCTTGTTTACCGACTAGGGCTTGCAAATTTTTGGGAAAGAGTTTATTTTTTCAAATATCAGCTTATGTGCAGAAACTAGTTATATCGTTAAAATAGTACTTTGTACTAGTACTTGAATAAATTGTGTTCAGCGTGCAAGTACCTACGTACGAGTATGTAAAAAAACATTGTTAAAACGATCTTCTAATGTTTCTTAACATACTCATAGGTAAGTGGGTTCTTTTTGAACGCCTGAAATAATTTTATATATAAATCTTCATGTAAATTATCTTCCTTATGGATGGATCAGTAGAATTGACCACAGCTTGGTCCTCAGGTTTTCCACTTTCATTTTTCATTTAGAAACGTATTAGTACCATAAAATAGTTTTGAACTCAAATGCTAGCAACCCTAGCATGTAGACACACGCATTCAGCATTACAATTTGACGAAAATTATATCTTGCTGCATTTTAAAACTTTCACGTAAGTAATTATTCAGCAAAATACGACGTTATAAAGTTTATTCGTGGTCTGAGACCCATGAATGAAAAAATATAAATAAATATAATCATGAATGTTACTATTTTACTATTTACTAATTTTATCATTTTTACATTATACTTAAAAAACTCTAACCTCTTTCCTGTGTTTCGTACATAATACATCAATGTGGAATTAATTTCATGATTGCATTATCAGTAATCATTGCAATCGACATTAAGTTAGGATAGGACTTGATTTCTTTTTTTAACATTCACAATACTATTTTGTGGGAATAATTAACAATAGTCTTTTCACCTCACACGCTCGGAAGAGAAGGTTTTGTCATTAAGTTTCATCGTAGAAAATAGCTTTTTGTGGCCTAGCGCGGTAAAGTACTTTTTTAATTTAATACCTAAATATATGTCATAGTGCGTTCCGAATCGCACTATTGACTTTTTGTTACATTTTATTCTTATTTTAAATAGCTTTGAATTAATTATAATAGTCCGTTTTGGTTTTATTATATTATTTTAGTTCATTGAATCATAAAAACAATAAGATTAAACTATTTGTTAAAAGAATTTTATATTAGGCTGTATGAGATTTCACAACCTATGATTGGATTTCGGAACGTGACATAAATCTTAATTATTTAATTGTCTTTGTCTTGTACCTCATGTCAATGTCAACATTAGTTCACACTTCCGAGCGTGTGAGGTAAAATAACTATTTTCAGCTCGATTCCTGTGACAGAAAAAATATGTTGAAAAATAATTTATTTATTGCAGCTATTTAGTAAAAAAAATGTAAATACTACTTCTCTGGAAATAAAAAGTAAAATCTGTGTCTATTACTTACATTCTAGTTAAATACGATAGAAAAATATTTCATTTTATTGTAGTACAATGGGAACAGGGTAGTAATGAGACACAACAGAATCGACAACTGCTGCTGTTTATTAGTCGATAAAAGTGAAAAAGACGATACTTTAAAGTTAAAACTAAACAAAACTCAGCGAATTTTTGGAAGCTACAAATTAAATGTTTCTGACATTGACAGCTTAATGTATTATTTTACCACATAAATAAGCACATACAATACTTTTTATCCTATATTATGTTTACGTGGGATGATTCAAGTTACGTCACATAACCGGTTTCCACGTGGCTGGAAAAGAAGTAAAATATGTTGCAATTTCTCCAACAGTAGGTACATTGACTCTTAGAAAAAATCGATAGATAAGTCGATAAGATTTCAATATGGGATATCTCTAGAACTGTCAAACTTGAAACGTCACAGAAATCATCCTAGTTGATAAAGACTATACTCTGTAAGTGACCCAGCTTCGAGACTAGTCTTTTGTTCTAGTATAAAATTGAGAGTTATTTTTTTACCAGAGCAAAACATACAACAAATAATTTGGATACTAAAATCTAACATCAGTAACTCCCTCCCGACTTCATGGCCATCGTGAAATAACTTTTATGATGAACAACGATTGTATATAACATTATAGCTAGGTACGCATTCCTCACGATTCAAGGGGAAGCTACATAACGATCTCGAAATAAACATGAGATACTTAAAGTTTTAAGTATACGATCATTATCGTAGACGTATATTTACGTTGAGTCAGAACGGTTTTACCGGCGAAACTTTGTTATAGACGTACTAAAGGCGTATGATGATAAAGAATACATAATTAATTGGCCCCATCAAGCTTTATTAAGATAAAAGAGTTATAGCTTGGAGGTTTTATTGAAAGCCATGATAAAGTCATTTGTGTTAAGGCAAATTTTGTGATAGAATTATATTACAAGATTTTGTCTATTACTACGACATAGGGTGCCTACCACAGTCGTTTAGAAGCCCACGACACTTATTTAAGTTTAAACCACTTTGAGATCAAACGATATAACGTTGAGGTTCAAGGAAATGTTTCATCTAGTACAACATAACAAATATAGTAATATAATATAGTGAAAACTAATAATGTATTATTTTCTTTAGACAACCAAATGTCGCAATGTCAATGAACAAAGTCACCAAGAAAATAAAACAATCTTAAAAAAAAATCTCACAGAAACAGCAGCAAAAGAACTTAAACGAACGTCGCAGCATTTATTATTGTTTAATAACAGCTTCTTTACCGAGTTGTTAGAGCTGCGGAAAAAGGTTGTGCTCACTATTTACGCGCTTTGTCGCGGTAATCCATCGCGGCGACTCAAGACCAGGAAAAGTTTTTAGAGAAAAACCTTGTACAAATTACCGCGTTCAAGAGCAGTTATTATCCCATTAGAGCGCGGACTAAGTTGCCGAGATTCGAGATATAAATC
Source organism: Chrysoteuchia culmella (assembly GCA_910589605.1). Lineage (NCBI taxonomy): Eukaryota > Metazoa > Arthropoda > Insecta > Lepidoptera > Crambidae > Chrysoteuchia > Chrysoteuchia culmella. Next base: position 15,439,911 of record OU342642.1, on the reverse strand, counting down.
TTGCGAAATGTTTAATGCAGCGCATTTTGGGGCAAACTTAAATGAAGCTCATGCACGTCTTAGTAAATGACTATTGTTAGTTTGAATTAAGTACCCTTTTAAGTTCTTCTTCCCGCTATGTAAATTAGACTCTATTTATGATGTGGCGTAAAAGTCGAGTTACAAAGTAATTTGCATGTGGAAAAGGAAAATAACTACTTATTATATAAACAACTAGCGGCCGGCCGCGGTTTCAACCGAGTAGTTCCCGTTCCCGTGGGAATATAAGAAAAAAATGTGTGTGGTTAAGTGGTGTACGCGAGTGGTTAAGTGACTCTCCGTCCTTTCAAAGAACTTTCTGCCAAAAATCAAGTCGATTGGTTGCTTAGTCGGGGCGTGAAGGAAGGACTAACAAACACACTTTAGCATTGATAATATTATAGTTAGAAGTTAGATTAGGATTAGGATAGGATTAGGATAAGCAGTCGGTGAAGGGGCGTGTCACTGTTTTGCACTCATGTGCATGCATATGTTTTCGTTGAAAATAATCACGTGCATAATTTAATGTGTGTGAGTATAGACGTAATATACTTTTAACACGTCAATAAAGTCTTTTTTTTTGTATTCTGTGTACGTAACTATTTTGAAGATTAATAAAATAATAAATGTCAACAAAGTATCTTCCGTAAATAAACGTCCAAGGGTCGTAGTAAACTCAATGAAAAACTTCACATGATAATATAAAGGACACAAATGCACTCATTTTATAAAAAGCCTCTTCATTACCTTATTTACTCTTAATATGACACTAAGTTGAATAGAACCTGTATTTTAGATTCACTTACTTCAATAAACAGTTATCCAGGGTACGGGCTAGTAGCAATAATGTTCCCGGCTTGTGAGCTAGCATCACCAGTTACAAACCTGGCAATGGGCCAAGTACATCTCACATCGCTCTCTGGGTAAATATCGAAACAAAAGCAGAACGCATCAATACAAAATGGCGGAGGCACAGTGGAATATATTATTGAAAGTGTTCATTCGCAGAGATTACTAATAATAGGTTACAGAATTTTTCAAAATTGGTTGTTCCGATATCTGTTATTAGGAGAAGTACTGAAATGTATTTGCTTACGGACAAAAATGTTTCCTACTTTTCTTGCTGCATCACATATACCTAAGTTTACTCTACTTTCAAGCTTATGTATAATCGGAGAACTTCCTGGTTGATCAAAAGAGTTTTTTTTTAAGAAAGTTATCTCAAAAATAATAGAGCTTTAATAGTTATGGTAAATTTTTAATAGAAAAATATTGGAGCTAGTCTCGGTAGCTCAGCGGTTAGAGCATTGGACCGGATTTCCAAAGGTCGCGGGTTCGATTCCCGTCTGAGAATTCACTTGTGGCCGAGTTAATTTTTTCCAATATTTTTCTATTTAAAATTTACCATAAGTGTAAAAATAGCATTGAAAAATGCAAAAATTACAAAATCATAAAAAGAGCTTTAATAGGTTTTTCATTTTATAAATAAACTAGCGGATCCTCGCGGTTTTACCCGCGTGGTGCCCGTTCCCGTGGGAATATCGGTATAAAATATAGCCTTTGTCACTCGGGAGAAATGTAGCTTTCTAATGGTCTAAGAATTTTCTAAATCGGTCCAGTAGTTCCTGAGATTAGCGCGTTCAAACACACAAACTCTTCAGCTTTATAATATTAGTATAGATTGTTTCTTTAACCTTAAAAAAACTCTACTGGACACCGCGAAGTTTCCCGACTGTACCTGTAGTAAAGATATCAGAATCCAAAATAATAACAATAAATCTATTCCAATAACGCCGTATTTGTAAACTGGACTTATTATTTGGGCAATTTACTTTACAAATTATGCAATATGTAATTACTACGTCCATAGCGCCTGCACAAAAAAATATACAGGATCGCTACCAAATGATGACTTCACTCAAATACTATATACCTACACTCTAGCGAGTTTTGTAGCGAGTATTTGATTCACTCTCCTCCTTCCTTGTTCTTTGACGTTAATAAATGCTTATTTGAATAAATCAATTTCATTGAAATAAAACAACTTTTACGGATATCAAACGCGCTATATTTCCACGAACTAAGTTGTAATTGTCCGTATTTTTAGGTTTTTTAGGGGGTTTTTTGATTTTCCCGACGTTTCGGCACCTTTACAGCTGCCGTGGTCACGGGATGACTGGCCAAAACATAAGATGTACTTAAATCAATTTCATTTTAATTTTCAAATAGTAGCCATATTTCAAAAACAGAAGGTTATTTCTGTACATATTTTGACTTTGGATTTTTAAGCATATATCACAATCCATAATGATGATTCTAATAACCATCATGAAGCATAATAATTATGAAGCAGAATTTTAAAAAACCCAATTTGGCAGATTTTTTTGGGCATAAGTATTAAAATCCATAATCTCGAAACGCAGAACAACTTTACGAATATTTTTTTTAAGCATAATTATTGTTTAGCAGAATAAGCACAATCAATAATGTTTTACTGCATGCAAGCAGGCATGCAGACATACATGACTTCTGTCACGGCTCCGGCGCTGTGGGGCTCCGCTGGGCCAACGCGTGCTTATCGTCGCAGATGACTTTAAGGTTCACCACCGCAGCTTCGGCTTGTCGGTTTTGCCAGCAATTCGTTTTTGTCACTTAAATTAAAGATACTAGAGATTTTTATGACAAAAGATCATAATGGTTTTTAATTGCAATAGTTATACTAAAGAATTATAGGGCTACCGATAGATATGCTAAAAGAAATAAGGGATTTCATTGTTTATGCTTATTAAAATAATGCCTATAGATAACTCTGAATAATGAAGTTTTTGCCATATAAAATTTATGCTTTTTGATGATTATGCCTAGTGAGTGTATGCCAAACGATTTTATGTCAAACAATACTATGCGAAAAGAAAGGATCCCACTGCGGTAGCTTAGAGCTTTCGCATATATTGACTATATGCAATAACGAACGATACTGTTTGCGTCAAAAAGTCGGGATATCTATAAAATCTCTTAAAACTCACTGCATAAAACCAAATGTATCAATTTTCGATGATCGAAGGTATCGATAAAAGGTTTATACAAGTATTTACATTATTAGAAACAACTAAAACCAATAACTGTTCATAATATCGAAGTGACGTCAATGAAAGGTATACAATGCTCGCTCACATAATATTGTATCGAGTCAATAAAGAGGCAGGTTTAATCTCAGAATACAGTGGTCGTGCACAGACCCATTTATCATTGGTGTAAAGCCAAAGGTGTTCCCTATAGATCGTCGATTCACTGTTAGTGATTTATGACAAGGAATTTCTCTCGCGGGGATCTTAAATTAGTTGGTTTTTAGGCCTCTTGTGTACAGGACTGATCCTTCATTTTATGGTAAAATCTTTGACAATGGTGGTGGAAACTGTAGATTATTTAATTCCACTTATGTTAAAGTATTACGTATGTTATGAACTTTTTTTCTAATCACTTTTATTCTAATTGTCTATAGTTCTTAGTATCTCAAACAAAATCACAAATACTTTAGTATTAAATTAATCCGTAATTATGTTGTTATTGGTTAGTGTATTTAATAATTGATGTAGGTTGTAATTAAGTAGGTATTATAATATAATAATCAGCAAATCAACCTTTTTTTTTATTATAAGCAGACCGCAGTGATTGTGTATGCAAGGCTGACAAGAGTTTCAATGTTGGTTCTCGGTTGGTCAGCGTTGTTTCATCAATGAGAGGGATATCTTCGCATTCAATCGTCATTTTACCCGCGTCGGTACGGAGACGGTATATGCGTTTGGCTTGAGAGGTTGTTTGTTTGTTTGTTCAAACCAATGTTACCATTTATCTCCAAAACTTCTAGTCCAATTTTGATGCGGTTTTCAGTGATGGGTTTGGGTTTGATTGGTGCATGTTCTTAGATAGGTGTTACGGTGACAACTCACCAGGGGGCGCTGCAGTAAACATTTATTTGTGCAAAACCAAAACTAATAGTCTGATTTTGATGCTTCCGATTCAGTAATGGGTTTTATGTAGTAAATAACACCTATGCTCTTTAAAAAGTTTGATATAAAAAGCAAAATTAAAAAGGACCATTGTCCTTTTTCCACAAATGTATGAAGGGTTGGAGCCTTTTCGAAAATCCCTGCACACTATCAAACCTGTTCAATCGATAGAGTATATATGTACGAACAATAGTTATTAAGACAGCACATTTCTACACCGTATCCATTCTGAGATAAATGCACCTGTTCATCACTAATTTTTAGATTTTATCAACTTATAATAATGAAATATTATTATTTATACAATGTATTAAATAATAATGCTATTTTAAATAATATTAACAATATATTGAAGAATCACCTCATTAGGTTCTAGGACGGTAGCGAAATGCCGCCGTTCCCCCCGAAAAGTGAAATATGAGAATTATCATTATTATTTTATTTTTATACATTGTAACACAAAATGTAGCTATTTTTAACCCTAATCTAGAAAATAATAGTGATGAATAGGTGCATTTATCTCAGAATGGTAACATTTTAGAAATGTGGTGTCTCAGTGTTCGTACTTAAATACTCTATCCATAAGGTCTGAAAAGTGTGCCGGCATTTTCGAAAAGGTGTCAAAACTCGGCATTACCCTGTTAAAAAAAACCACGGCGGTTAAAACGTAAATTAATAAATATTAAACGACAAAATATACAAGAAAAAAGCAACTTGTCTCATGTCGCTCTGACGGGATGGCATGAGACATTTTGCTTTTTTAGGGTTTCGTAGCCTAAAGGCAAAAAACGAAACCCTTATAGATTCGGTCAAACCGATGTATGTCACACCCTTTTTATTGCAAAACTATGAGGATTACACAGTTGAAACTTGGTAGGTAGATGTATTCTGTAAACCGCTTTACGGTTTTTACACAAAAAAAATGAATTAAAGGGGGGCTCCCCATACATAGAACTGTTACTGAATTTTTTTTTTCATCAATCCTATACTTGAGGCGTATCTATAGATAGGTCTTTAAAAATTACATTGAAGTTCCTATTACAGTTTTTTCTCAAAATCAACCGTTTGAAAGATATACACTTCCAAAGTGGTAAGATGTCACAGCCACTTTATTCCAAAACTATAAGGATCACACAGTTGAAACTTGGTCGGTAGATGTATTCTGTAAACCGCTTTACGGTTTTTACACAAAAAAAAATGAATTAAAGGGGGGCTCACATACATGGAACTTTTACTGATTTTTTTTTTTTCATCAAACCTATACGTGTGGGATATCATTAGATAGATCTTTAAAAATTACATTGAGGCTTCTAAAACAGTTTTTCTCAAAGTCAACCGTTTGAAAGTTATACACTTCCAAATTGGAAAAATGTGTGTCCCCTCCCCCCTCTAACTTTTAAATTAAGAAAGTGAAAACTCAAAAAAAAATATATGATGTAGATCTTTATAAAAACTTTTAACGAAATTTGGTTTGAACGAAATTTATTTAGTAGTTTCAGAGCTACAGCACATTCCAAAACCACAAATATAACTTTTTAATTCCTACAAACACTAATTATAACTTTTTAATTTTGCATTTTACAAGATGGCCGGACTCCCAAGGATGCGGGATCGAATCCCGTCAGGGCGACATGAGACTAGTTGCTTTTTTCTAGTATATTTTCTTGTTTAATATTTATCACATACAAACACTATTAAAAATAAACTTATTTTTGCAGACGAATAATTATAATGGCATTTTGGCAATAATAATAATAATAGAAACTTTATTGCACACGATACAAAAACAAACACATACAGAGAAAATGTCAAAAAACAGGAACACACAATAGGTGGCCTTATAGCTACGTAGCAGTCTCTTCCAGGCAACCTTGGGTGTGAAGCGAAACCCTTCATGTGCGAGTTCGACTCGCACTTGGCCGATTTTCTAGTATATTATCTGGTTTAATATTTGTCACATAGAAACAGCATTGTAAAATGCAAAATTAAAAAGTTATAAAAGAAGGATAATCGCGGTTTTTTTACATTATTTAAATAAACCGCGACTTAATTATCCGTCGCGGATCACTATTTTAAATTTCAACATAAATATTAATAAATAAGTATAACAATAAAATATCACCAATTATCACGTTACTGTAAAACTGCAAAACTAGTTAATTTAATCTATGGATAATAAAGTCTGGTTTTCTTTTTAATTATTTTATCGTTTTACAATTTACGTTATAACCGTCGTCGGCGTCGTGGGTTTTTTTTACAAGTTAATCGTCGTGATGTCCGATAATAATAAACTAGCTGCTACGCGCTTGCATAGCACAACATGCTACGATTACCAACTACGATTCTGTTACGAAATATGCTACGAATAAATGTGTCGACCGAACTTTACCCTTAATCACCTAACCAAATATATGAATGAATAGGTAGTTATCCCATTCCTGACAATTCTACGGAAATACGGTAAATCTCCCGATTTACGTGAATCCGCTCAAACATTAGTCATACATTCATCTTTTTAACCATCCCATCAATCTTATCTCCATTCCACTGAACTAGCGATCTGACTTAGCGGGCGTCCGTGCAATCTATCACAATACTAGTTGGAATATTTAAATATTGTATAAGTATATGGTTTCAATTCGTAATTTGCTAGCAGGACACCGGTGTCCAGAGAACAATGGAATGTCTATTGTGTCTCATAACCCGGGTCATGAGAGGTTTAAGATGCAAACGTAAATATTATTTTAAAACAAAAAGTAAAAAGTTTTGTAGATAGCGGACGGATCTTAGTTATGTAATGTATCTTGGTTACAGAAAGTACCATCTATCTCTGTTCTCCCGTCAAAATGATTGAAGCTTACTCAAAGTATATATTGATGTGGACTCGTTTATTTATTACTTAGTATTAGTTTTTTTTTCAGAACGAAAGGGGAAACTCTTATCCTTCATCATACCTGATGTTAATTATTGATAAGGCTGAAGATGGAAGCGAGCCTCTCCCGGAATCCTCAATCACTGAGGAACTGGCTGTCTTATCTATAACTGCCGGAACACAAGCATGCTAAAAAAAACATTGTTGTAATGGAGTTATTTATTTATTGGAGTCACGGTTTTTATAAACCGATTTTATACATATAGTGTTAAGTGTACTCACGTGTTTCTCGCCGCCGTTCTTTGAGGCGGCTTTGTTATAATTTTCACACCAATAATAGTATAACTAGGAGTTAAGTAGGTAATTTATACATTTTGCTGCAGCTTTTAATGATGTGTGCCGTAACTTTGTTCATAATTTTTTTAATCATTGTCCTTTTTTATTTTTATTTTAGATGTTTTTTTTTCAATAGGTACTATTTTTATTATCTCACTCAGAAACTAAAGAAAAGTTTGTGGAAAGTTTTTTACTTTGTTTGTGACACAAACTGTCACTGTCAGTTGTGTGTCACAGACTAGTTTAATTAGAGTTGTGTTTTAGTCCATAGATATGTTGTGTTGGTTGCGTGTTTTTAATTTGTTTTTTTGTAAGTGAATTTTATTTTTTAATTTTGTTTTGTTTATTTTAATACTTTTATCTGTCGTTATGGTTGTCACTGCTGTGTCAAGCAGAATATCAGTGCAGCAGGCCCAGCTTGCTGCTTATACTGAGCTTGGCACAGTTTGGCGACATGCGACGATGCGCAGCGCAGTGTGCGTTGTATATGTGTTGCATTTAATTTTTATTTATTTTTTATCTATATCTGTGTATCGTCGTGTGGATGTCAAATAAACATTTTTCTTCTTTCTTTCTTTCTTTAATGGCGTCAGACTTACATAAGATGGTGGTAGCTAGCCAGGCGGATTTACAACAAGTCCTACCACCAACCAAACCGAATACAATATGTACCCCCGCTGGGAATCGAACCCGGGACCCCTGGTCTGATACCGGTGGTTGTACCACTAGACCACAGAGGCGGTTAAGTATGTGGTAAGAAAAAAACTGAAACTTATTATTTAGTTGGATTGTGTTGTGTGTGACAAAGAGTGTCTAGGACAACTATTGTATTTTTATTCATTCAAGTTTCTTTAAAATCAATCCGATAAAGTATTAAAAACAATATTAAAAGGTTCGTACTTAAAAAAAAAGCGGTTTACAGAATACATCTACCTACCAAGTTTCAACTGTGTGTACCTCATTGTTTTGGAATAAAGTGGCTGTGACATACCGACGGACAGACAGACATGACGAATCTATAAGGGTAATATAAGGGTTTTTGCCATTAGGCTACGGAACCCTAAAAAGTAACCGACATAACTTTAGCGTTTAGATTAGAGCGAGAGCGAGCGAGAGCGATCCGCTACCGCTTGCGATTCCATTTTTTCTTTAGGCAAATGTTTCTACAACCTACAGCCTAACTTCTTTTGTTTTTGTTTTCATTGTATTTTGTTGTGTTATTTTTTTAAGTTTATTTTTATCTTAATGATGTTTTTAATTTGTTACGTCCGTTCGATGTCCTCAAATCAGCACTCTTATTCACAAGCATTCGGAAACGTTCCCAAGCGCGGAATGTATGCATTTTCACTGTCACTTAGTTCAGAACGGGGCTTGGGACCGGTTTATAGATGTTTTTGATTAAGGTTTTACATACCTGTATAAACCGGTGAATTGATTCAAATTGATTCAGAACCCTTGTAATTTTGCTCTTTCTTGAAACCGGTATTTATAAGGCTAAGGTAGAGCCAAACCTTAATAAAATGCTCCCTATGTACTTGCTGCTCATTAGGCTTGATAATTAACCGGTTGGTACAAGCCCTGTTTCGAAAGAGACAAAGACAAAGCACAGAATTCGAATCCGATTCCGTTGTCGAGCTATTGTGAATCAGGGTGCAGGTCGCTCCAGAATACCAGCGTTGCAGTGGCAGTCTCCTGACGCTGTTACATTATGCTGAGGCAGGGGCCTAGTTGGTGACATACACGTGTTTGTACACAGATTTTCATAACAACGGAGATACTCATACCCTTCATCATACCTGATGTTAAGTTTTGTTTATTTGTGGTTTAATTGTTTTCGTTTGTATGCGCCAATATTATTCTTTCTTTCAATCGTAATCGAGAAAAAAATTAAAATTGAAAATGGCAGATTTTATTTTGAAATATACAGAAAAGCTGCTGTATATTTTGAAAAATATAACAGAGTTTTTCCATCTAAAACTAACACACAAGCGAAAGGGATTCCGGTAAATTTCATTTTTGGGACAAGTGTATCAATAAAGCTTGGCGGCATCCTGTGCGAACCAGGAAAACGGGCAAAACTATATCGAAGTCCCGCGACCTTTCCTGACTGAGCGATGTGACCTTGTCGCGGCGATCGCTAAAAGCGGAGACAACAATCCCGATATTGGGCGGTCAGATTTTATCCACTCCACTTTCTGACGAAACTTATCTGCCAATGTAGTCAACAAACGGAAATGTACAGTCGACAGTATAACAAACTTTCCATGTAAGCTTTGAGTTTCTTTACCGCCTGTATATTATTCACAGCATTCTTGAGATATTTTTTACCAACAAAGAGGAAGCAGTTATCCTTTAATAAATGAAAAGACTAACCACCCGGTTACACCAAAAAAATATTTTTACGAATTCATATAAAGTAACTGTAATTTGCTTGTCAAAACTGTCAAAAAATTTTAAACCATACACCCTGTAAGACTGTAACGTAAAAAAAACTTGGTGCCACCCACGGTAAGGGTGGAATCGCACTTCTCCTGGAATACTTAAACACCAAAACCCTGGCTACATTGTTTCTTACCTTCCGGAACACAACAATGCTTAAACATTTTTGTTATGGGTGGTGTCAAACTTAAATAAAATGGTTATCATAGTGGCTTTAATAAATTGATTTATGACAGTTAGTGATAAGACAGCCAGTTCCTCAGTGATTAAGGATTCCGGGAGAGGCTCGCTTCCACCATCAGCTTTATCAATACCTAACATCTGGTATTCTGATGGCAAATAGTCTCCACGTCGTTCGTATAAAAAAGAATGGTGATATCTAGCCAAGTAGACTAGAACAAGTCCTACCACCAACAAAACAGAAGAACTGAAAGAGCATCACTCGAGTAAACACGAAAGTGAAAAAGCTGGCAAAATGCAAACATTTAAAAAGTTTAATACAAAATATTCGAATATTCTATTTACGCTGGCAACATTTCTCTTCCACATGACAACACCAGCATCAACTCATCCACGAACCCATGGAATGTCTGCGTGCCTCGGTGCGTGTAATCGTTTTCATTTCAACTCAACTTGACAACCAGTGAACAATAAATAAGCAGTATTTTCGTTTAATTTCAAAACTTCTATTTTCAATAACTATAGGTATTCATAACCGGAAATGAGCAATTTAAAAAAAAATGTACCCTCGGTATTTGCCTTGTCCCTCAGATTTCTTCACTTATTTTTTGGGATGAATTACTTCTAGCAGAATAAATACATTTAAGTGAAATAAGCATATTATTAAATATATATGTAACTTGTCTTTTATTGATAGCTCACTAAATATTACATTTACGAAGATTTTAAAACGTTGAAGCCCATCAATTCTGCATGTCCCCTTCCCAACAGGCGTCAGAAAATACTTTATTTTCAAAAGTTTCCGTGTATGCAAGCGGTTTAGTAAATACCCTTTCAATTTTTAAATGTTTATTTATCAGTTAAAAGTTTCATTAATATATTTTTTACATAATTTCTATCAAAAATAGATAGTTAAATTAAAATCCAAAATTTAAACTAACCGGAACATTCAGTTTTGTGACCGCTTTTTTAGCAAAAAAATCTTATCAGTGTGTAAGAATTCGGCTCTGAATGGCAACATCCATTCGTCCTTCATCGTGAGAAGCCATTTTCATTACATTGTTAAATTGATTTTAGTGACAGCGTGGACTTACTGTTGAAGTGTTGTGTGTTTCAATTTCTTTGCTCAGGTATGTGACCAAGTTTTGTCATTAAAATTCCCTTTTCATTAATATATTGTTATTGCGGACACATCACAAAATTTATATTGTATTTAATATCAAAGAGTTAATAGTGCTAACTGCGATCAGTAATTATTAAACAATTTAAAACTACAAGAAAGTATATTTCACATTGCAAATCCTTACTGACCAAATTAATGAATAACGTAAGTACGTCGAAATAGAGCATGTTGATCAAGACTCAAAAACCATAACGAGTGTCAGGTCGAGGGCGCAGCCGGTGCGGGACTCTATTCCTCAGGGGTCCGTGCTCGGGTGTGTCCTCTTCCTTATTTACATCAATGACCTTCCGAAGGTCATTGACAATCATTGTGTGATGTTTGCCGACGATTTTTCCGTTGTATTCCCTTGTATCGATAGTACTAAACTTAATGAAAAAATAGGGACAATCATAAATAAAGTCAAACAGTGGCTAAGTGACCATAATTTAGAAATCAATTTCAAAAAAACTAAGTTAATACAATTCAGACCAAGACAAAAAAATGAGATAAACATAAATTTTACATATAATCAAACAAAATTAGAATGTGTTCAAAATTTTTCTTTGCTGGGTATAAATATTGATTCTAATGTTAATTTTAAATCACATATTCAAAAAAATAAGTCAAAATTATCACAGTTTATATACGCTTTAAGAGAAATAAAAAAATGTACAAATTTAAAAACGGCAGTCACAGCCTACCACGCCTATGCACAAGCGTGGCTGAACTACGGCGTCATACTATGGGGTAATAGTGTCGATGCACATGAACTTTTTATTCTGCAGAAAAAGTGTATCCGTATACTTGCAAATATTGAACACAGAGAGAGCTGCAAGCCCCATTTTCGGAACCTCAGTATACTAACATTACCGTGCTTATATATACTAGAAATGTGTAAGTTTGTCAGGAAACACCCAAATTTTTACACCAAAGTCATAGACGCACCCCGACACAACGTGACTCGATATAAAAATAACCTTTTACAAATAAGATCCAAATTAGCATTGCATAGTTCGGGTACCTACCCGATGTCCATAAAAATCTTTAATAAGTTGCCAGAAACGGATATCGGTGTGTTCATTCGCTCCTTGAAAAAGCTGCTTGTAGGAAAAGCTTACTATTCCATTAATGAATACTTTGAGGAAAAAAGTTTCTAAATGTCTGCCCCTCTCCTGTTCGTTGCAGTGCCTTTCGAGGTGCATGCGATACATTGGTGCTTGCATGTTTTGTTTAGTCACTAAGTCGCATGTAACGCAATTTGTAATAAATAAATAAATAAATAAATAAATTACAAAAAAACTGTTTTTTTCAATTCCTTTTAAAATTTACAGATAAAAGGTTGCTGACGACAAGGTTACTGGATCTGAGCAAATCATTAGGAAGAACAGTTTAAAGCAGCATTATTATTACAAAATTGGTACCCTGTCAATTTACTCTACTGAATTAAAAATCCGACTATAAAATTTGATGATTGTTTTTTAATTAGGCAATATGAAAAACAGTGAGACTGGTTAACCAATTCATTTTGTGAGGTTTTATTATTAGTTTGTGATTTATTTTGAAGGAATATTATTGTTTTGTTTTCTAATTTTTTTATTTAGACTTGGTACGACTTTAGATTTAGAAAATTACATTAACTACCTTATTGATGGATAAATTCCTTATCCATCAATAAGGAAGGCCAGTGCCCCAGCAGTGAGGACATTAAAAATGGCTGATGACGACGACATTAACTACTGATAAAGATAATTTTATTTAGCGGCGGAGACGCTAGGTCTACTCAAGTTTGTCCTCAATTTTGTAATATCTTACCTTGAGATCTCAAATTATGTGATTATTACCTAAAAGAGTTCCTTTTAATTAAAGAATAATAAAAGTATAAGATAAGTATATTTAAAATTATTGTTTTATTTCTTATATGTACTATTCTTCTTCTATAACTACTTGTTTTGATAATTTCACCAATTATTTATTTTAACTGAATAAATACTAAATAAACTCAAATTGTTCCATATTGAGAAGTACGGCTAACATTTAGTGATCGAAATATCTTTACTTTAAAAATTATAATTGGTATCTGGTATTTAGGCCTTCTTAAAGCCTTCTTAAACCATTTTTTTTATATATATTTATTACATGTGAACGCAGCCTTGTTAATTTTAAGACTTTAATTTTGTCACTGTCCCTTCAAATTAATGGAGTTAATATAAACAATTAGAGCATTTTTACCTTTTAAATTTGTGCGGCCACAAAATATGATTACAATAAATGTAATTACTTTTCGAAAAGCTACACATATCACATAAAATATTATGTTTTTTAAGTAAAAAGTGACATAGTCACATAACCGAACAAAAACACGATAATTTTGTGTTTAATCTTTGAAATTAAAGCTATTTTATTTGATTTATCAATAAGTCACATGTATAATTAGTATAATAAATTTTAAAAAGTCGCATTAGTTTCACAGTTTCCTTTTATTATGCTTTTAAATTTAGTCACACAACTGAACCAGTTTCGCCACAAAGTCAGTTTTGTTTCGATATAATCGCGAAAATACCTCAAATTCCGCGTTCCTTTTTAGTTTTCATCATAATTAATTATAAATTTGTAAATAAAAACAACGTATAAAATATATATTTTTTTAAATGAAATAAACTATATTTTGAAATTGCTCTAATATATATATATATATATATATATATATATTTATTTTCAAAATATTCATATTCATATATATATATATATACTGAATTAAAACAATCAAGGTATTTTTTTAATTTACAATGATTATTATTATTTGATTAGGTCTGTTACTAGCCCATATCAACGTCAAGGTCTAGCAAACACTTGTTACTAGAAGAACTGTCAAACGCCGTATAGAGTCATCAAATTGAAAAACGATAAGTAAGGAACTTTTTAATCAATTATACTAAAACTAGTGGCCGTCCGCGGTATTTACGTGTGATTCCCGTTCCCGTGGGAATTTCGAGATAAAACGAAGCCTATGTTTTACTTCCCGTCCTTTCAACTAACTGTATGCCAAACATCAAGTCGATTAGTTGCTTAGTTAGGGCGTGAAGGGAGGACAAACAAACACACTTTCGTATTTAAAATATTAGTTATCATGATTATGATTATGATAATTATGATTAAACACACTGTAAATCAATCATTGTAAATTTCAGAACTGTTTAAGAAAATAAGTTTCCTCAAAGCAAAGATAAACTCACCTAGCCACCTACATAAAGTAGGTATTCACTCACGTAATCGACCAATCTTTCCAGTCGACTGCGTTAATACTGTCAAAGATTAAAAAGTCATTACTTTGAAATGTGGCAAGACTCCGCTCCATTTATTTGACACCTGACTCCCGCAGCCAGGCTAAAAGAACTGTCAAACGCCATACCTACAGAGTCATAACATAACGTCCTTAGGCATTTATGTAGGTAAGGAAATTTTTGAAAATTTTAGTCTTATTAAGAAAATAAGTTTCCTCAAAGCAAAGATATACTAGCGATGTACAAAAGTAGGTATTCACTTATGTAATCGACCAATCTTTCTAGTCGACTGCGTTCATACTGTCAAAGATCAAAAAGCCATTTCTTTGAAATGTGGCAAGTCCCCGTTCCTTTTATTTGACACCTGACTCCCGCAGCCAGGCAGCCGCCAATCTTGCCGTAATTGTTTCCCGCTGAACTGTACGAACGTTAAACAAACGGTCTTTTATTTACCTCATGGGGGTCGGAGTTACTAACAACACATTTAACAGCAGAAACTAGGCATCGATTGTGTTTCGATTAATCGAATTAATGTAGTTACTGTTATTGGCGTTTAATGATTGTTTTTTAAGCCTATAAAATTAATTAATACGCGACGGAACTTTTGTGTGATATTATTTATAAATACATTTATCCTTTGCTCTAGCATCTTGTTAGGTTAGGTACCTACGAGTATTTTCTGCGACTTCATTATTGTGGTAGGTAGTTGGTTGGTGGTAGAACTTGTTGTAAGTCCGCCAGGCTCGCTACGCACCACCAGCTTATAAAGTCTATCGCTGTAATAATGTTTTCGGCGTTGTTGAGTTCAGAAGAGAGCCACTTCCTTAGTGTTTAAAAATTCCAGGAGAAGTGCGAATCCACCTTTATACTTATCATTATTTAGCATCAGGTACCTGATGCTAAATGTACGGTAACGGCTAAAAGTATCCTCGTTATAGATTGAAAATTTTAAAAATAATATGATAGAGTATATATAAATAAGGATCAGTAAATAGAGCTAAAACAAAAACAACCCAACATCAGACAATCATATTAAACCAATATAAATTTGATTATTATAAGTTGAGCACATAGTTAATTACAAATTAATGAATCCCTATATGTATTAAACATTGATTAATATTAATAAGTCGACAGATGAACCTTTTTTACTTTGCTCTCAAGGTTAATTACTCACAATGAATAATAAATGGTGTTTTTACCTTATTTCATTTATCGCCATCAGGTGCCCGCTGCTGAGGCACTGGCTTTCCGTGTGAATGTATAAGAATTTCATTTATAATTTCTATCTTTATTCATAGAAATAACCAAACAAAGACTAGCTTAGCATCAGACCGGTAGCTCTGCTTAGCTTAAATTGTATTGTGTCTTTTCCGTTCAAACTGCATTCATAATTTTAGGGGAAAATGTCAGAACAAACTGATTAGGTTAATTATATTTAGAAGACGTTTATTATATTCTGTTAATCTACAACGGAGAAATACTTAGCTTTCTTCATATCTTATGGCTGAAGATGAAAGCGAACTGCTGCCAGAATCCTCAACCACAGAGGGTTTGGCTTACTTATCTCTTAACTTGGAGCACATCAATCCCGACAATATTGTTTGTGACGCTGACGGTGATAGGTTTTAGCTAGCCACGCAGACTTCGGACAAGTCCTTGCACAAACCCAATCTGCTAATCGATCAGTTTCTTTCACAAGCATAATAAAATATGATAGTATGGATATAATAGTTACTTAGAATAGTATTTAATAATAATAGTTGGTACGTATTGCGATCAGGGCAAATATACTCAGATAGTTGTAAGATAAAAGCTGGATCATCGATACATATTTGTTACATTTGACCAATTTTCATCAATGTGTGTGAAACCTGTTTAATAATATCATTAATGAAGAATGAATCAAGTAAGAATATAATACGAGTATAATACACGCATAGTAACACACATGGCTTGTAACTACACAAATGGCTTAATACAACCATTAAAACAATGAAAGTTGTGGCGTAAATAAAATTCAATAATGAAGTTAGCAAAGTTTAAATAACTTGTAGCCGTTGGGTATTGTATCATTTGGAAACTTCAAATTGCTTTTCAATTTCTTACTCGTTTTTTTTATTTCTTAATATTAATTAAGAAATAATAATTTAAGTTGTGTTGATAATTCTACAAACTTCATTAGATACATTGGAGTTTCACAAAGTTATATGATGTTTTTTAGAGTAAATGTGCCTGCTTACGTATCTATCTCTAACACGTACTAGGTCGGATTGAAGAGATCTCTTTTAGAGATAAGTCCACCTTTGCAAATATGTATCTATAACATTATTTTGAATGTATTTTTTATGTGCAATGAAGAGTATAATTAATAATAATAATGTTTGACTGATTGTCATACCGCCGAGAGCATATAGAAAGCTTCTTGGGAAAAGCCTCTTCTTAAGAGAAAGAGCTTGATAATAACTTTTAGGCTACATCTCCATTTTCTATCGGAAGACTAATAGGTAAAGAAAGACGTGTTAATTGTGGATTATCATTATTTATAATGACAAATATAAGTTTTGAAATATTAAACTTGTCTTTTCCTCCACAACAAACTAAAGAAATTCCGCACAAAAACAAGGGGTAATGCTTTCCTTCCTCCTACCGACACTGTTTTGCAATTGTTATTCAAGACTCGCGCGCAGTGAATCTACAAATCAATAAATATTGAAAAGTTACCAGCTTTCTCTCATAATAGCAAAGTGCGGACAAAGAAGCCTGTCTTCTCAATTACGAACGGCCATGGAAAAGCCTTGGGAAAGTAAACTTATAAATTACGCGAACGACGTAAACAAACAATAACAAAAAAAGCTAAGGCCTTCGAATTTGCGTAGCCACGGCTCCGGCTTGCATCCGGGTAGGAGTTAATCTGATCTATTCCGTATAATTTTCTCTGATCTTAACTACTTGAGACTTACAAGTAGAAATGTAAGGTAGAACTGTGAGGAGAAGTGGACACATACGTAGATAATGTATTTTTCCAGATTTTGTATTTTACAAAGAGATAAAAAAATCACAAGAATTGTTTTTTTTTAAGCGATCGGACAACAAAGTGACCTAAAAATATGAATTCCCATCTTTGTTTCATAAATTAATATAACTAAGTTGTGAAAACTAAAATGTTGATTTTAAGTATTTGGAAAAAGATAAATAGTAAAGTGATTAAAGGAAATACTAAACAACCTAATGATTACCTACCCTTTGATGTTTTCGTCGAAAATGTCTTCCGACAATGATTTGGCTCATTGTTCAATTTAACTTTAGGTCCGTTACAGACATTTTCTTTTACAAAACAAATAAATAAACATCAATTACTGCCATAATCCTAACTTTGGTGTTTTTATTCTCATTCTTTCATTACGACACATTCAAAACAGCTAATCGATATTTACGTCAAATAATCGTTATCTGACAATAAAGAAGAACAGCAAAATCGTAACAAACTCCCATAAAATCCGAGTGTTTCGGAGAGAGCTAATGGTGTAATGTGTGATATTGAGAATTTCCATTGAGCATTCAGGTTCAGAGACCCTACCATCAGCTGCCATCGCAATGTTATAGTAATATTGATTGAAGACTCGGCCTGCATTATGCGCACAGTAGCATCTCCATTAAATTCAGTATTACTGGCGGCTGTGATAATCGCAATATTAAAGTATTGTTGATTAACGATTGGTTTCAACAACCTATCAGCAGTAAGAGAATCTCTAGACCATTATTAATAAAAATTATTTCCTTAGTCAGTCCAAAATAATAATTTATACTGCGCCCGATCCGTATCCGAGAGGAGAGAACTAACTGACCGTAGAAGTCTACGCACGGTACGGTCTACGGAGATAGTACTTCTTGTATGAGTTTATAGAGAGATGACCTAATTGATATTGAGTGCGCCAGCTCTAATTAATTACCTATTTTATCCCAATATTGCACATGGACAAAGCCATATAGACCTGCATATTGCGCCATCTCGCTCCAAATATTACTGTCTCACCCGCTCTAACATCTCATGGTAAGGGTTCAGCCGTGAATCCCCCCTCCCACCAGAGCATTAAGTGGAAGAGGGAATTACCGCTCGCTCCCCCATCGGAATTGGTACGACTGATATGATCGGCCAATATTGAATAAGGATGTCTGACGCGGAAACGCCTAAATAACAATGCGGGATTTTTTCAACTTTTTCTTTAATTTACTTATATGTTTTCTGCGACAGTGAGTATTTTCCTTTTTTCATGAAATAATAATGCTTTTATGCAAAAAAATGCTCTTTATTATCATGCCTATTGAAGCAGTTGCGGATTCGATCTCCAACCGTGATAAACATAAGTTGAGCATTTGTATTTATACGTTTTCTAGCTATTGTTTGCTGTACTAAGTATTCCCACATATCTTAAACCTCTATTGGATTGGATTTTGATGTCACGCACAAAAACAAAACAGTAACGATGGGATTAGGTTTTGTTTTTTACGATAGTGTTTTGTTTTTACCGCACAAATGGCGATCGAACACAACCGAAATTGAAACATCTGAAATATTTCCTTTCGTAAACAAAATGTTTATTCTATTGTTTTATTGGGGCTCAGGGGAAATATTAGCTCAATTAAGGGGAATAGACTAATTGCGGTAGGGCCTGGGGGGCAGCATCAATCTCCGAACGGGTCTGGCGCCGCCCGCCGACTTATAAGGCACCTCGAATAATGAAATCAGCTTTGTCATGTTCGCAAATAATGCCATTCTCTAACGCATCGATATAATTACTATACTAACGTTTCCGTGTTTTTATAAGTGTTGTCATGTTCTTTCCTAACTAATATTATAAATGCGAAAGTGTGTGTTTAATGATACATTTGAATAGAAAAACATTAGAAAAAATCCACTCAGTTCACAAGTTATTTTTAGACGGGAATATTGTGTTTGTTTGTTTGTCCTTTCTTCACGCCCTAACTAATCAACCAATCGACTTGATTTTTGGCATAAACTTAGTTTAAAGGGCAAAGAGTAAAATAGGCTTTTTATCCCGATATTCCCACGGAAACAGGAACCACGCGGGTGAAACCGCGGGCGACCCTTAGTAACTAATGTACCCAGTAAGTAGGGTTTGCAATTCCGCGGTTTCCAAAAAAAACAATATTTAATGACCCGCCAGCCACATATGCAATAAAATTATATAGAAGAAAAGCAGTACAAACGCTAGAATTTTGTTGAAAAGAACCTAAAAAGTACATACGTGAATTCATTGGCAATATCAACACTCAGTTGAATATGAATATAAAGCAGACATCTCCGATATTCCATTCTTTCTATTTCGCAATGTAAGAAAAAATCCGATGTCACACTACGAATAATAAAGTCAGTCGCCTACTGCCCCATTCGTCTACCAAAAAAGATCACAAAGCTAGAAAACGATCAAAAGCGAAGTGTTCAGGCGTACGTAGCTAGATATTGCAATGGACCCTATTCATTGTATCCAACCGAGCGCGAAAATAGCAGCGATAGCGAAACACGAATACATCTATACATGTACGAAGTATACCTACATAGTCATGAGCAATGACATGTATACACTTTACAACCTTATCGTATTGACGCCCACGGAAATAAAGCTCTCTCTGTTCACTGTTCTGTTGAATGACATTTTCATTCAATATTGTAATGTCACAAGGTTGCTTAGAATTACTATGTTATTGCACGTGATTATACCATATCTCCCGAAAGTCCGTAAGCCCAACTATTTATACTAATAAAAGTAATGATACAATACCGCGTGGCTTACTGACAGACAACGCACAGTCCGAACGGCTGAACCGATTAAGCTGAAATTTTGCATACAAAATCCTTTAACGATGCAGGCCCGCACTATGAAAAATTTTTTGATATTCCCACGGGAACGGGAACCATATGGATGAATATATATTAAAAGAACGGGACTAAATCGCGACATTTATTATGTAGTACAACTATGTACTTACAGCTTGACGTTTCGGCTATGTTGCAACATAATTGTAGTGGAACGCGAAAGTTTAAAATCTTATACATGGATGAAATCGCGGGCCGCCGCTAGTACTTACAAAATATGAATTTTGGTTCCGTAAATAACCGGCAAAATTCACGTATGTGAAACTAACCTATGTAGCATAGTTCTGTTATAGTATAGGTATGTTTCTAAGAGTGCCGCGTCGATCAATGGGCCTCAAGTGCGGAAAACAATCCTGTTGTTTTCCTTATCGTTAATTCAGTGTCGGTTTTCTTTTTACTTTCCTTCAATAAACTGGGTCGATGTAAATATTGTTTATGAGATGTTGTGGGCTTCACTGGAAACAGATACTTAACCATATATTTTGAAGACATAAACCCTCTTTTAAAAGGTTGCTCACGAAATAGTTCTATTTCGCTGATGAAAATTCTTGGAAAACGAATATAATTTTCCTTTTCATTATCTTAAACACTGGCGCTTTTAGAACGTGGGATAACAAGCAAAATAAGATAAGATAAGGGCGTTCCTGTGAAGAAAGATGAAAACCTGTTTTCAATTCTTGAAAAGCTCTCGAAGGCTACTAACTACCCGTTCCCAAAGACTCAAGTAAACTACATCGCAAGAGTCCCAACTCACAACTCTAAAAATAAAAATATTATTGTCAGCTTTATTAATAGATATATAAAAGAGGAGTTTGTGGCAGCGGCGCGAGCGAGAAAGGTGATTACGGGTTCTGATATTGGCGTTGGAGATGCATCTACGAAAATATATGTCAACGATCACCTAACTGCTGGCAATAAAAAACTATTGACATCAGCGAAGACTATGGCGAAAGATAAAAACTTTTCATACGTTTGGGTAAAGTATTGTAAAATACATATACGTAAAAACGATACTTCCCCGGTTCATATAATTTCTAAAGATTCGGATTTAAACCGCATCGCGTAATTAATTTTTTAATAGTTGATATTGTCTTTAAAATTTTCAACTGTGTTTACTCTACACAATGTTTATTCATTATCCTACTAAAATGTTTGAGAATCATAGCCTTAGCTTATCGCTGCGACCGTTTTTTTTGTGTCTATTGTCCGACGACGCGCCCGCTCACGCGCACACATTGTGATACTTGCGCTGCTGCTCGCACCTATGAATTTTTACCTGCACTTTTTTACCTACCTGACCGCTTTAGCAATTTTTTGTTGACTAGTTATATTCACGCGTTAACTTTTGCTTATCTATTGAATGACTGCTTTTGTAATTGTAATTATTACTGCCTGTTGCTTTGTGCTTCATTGGAATATTCAGCGTTAACCTATTTATTTTACGTAATATATTGTTTTATTGACTGTTTTTGCTATAATTGTTTTAAAAATGGCTATTAATTTGAATAATCTTAGTATTTACTATCAAAATGCTCGGGGTCTTCGTTCAAAAACCAATATTTTTTACCGTAATGTATGTTCTGCCTCGTTTGATGTTATTGTTATCACTGAAACATGGCTTGTTGAAAGTATTTTTGACGCCGAGTTGTTTGACAATCGCTATATCGTTTTTCGTCGAGATAGGGACTACGCCGCTACTGGATTAACTAGAGGAGGCGGTGTTCTGATAGCGGTGCGCCGCGACCTTCGAGTTGTACCAAAACTGAACTATTGTTCCACTGCTGAGGACTTATGGGTTACTATCAGTCTAAATGATTCCAATTCCGATACAAAGCGTTACACTGATATATACCTATGTGCATTATATTTATGTAAGAAAAACCGTGGACTATCATTTTCTCAGCAACTGAATAACTTCTTGTCATCCCTAAACAACGTTATCATGACTAATCCGAACAACAAATACGTTATAATAGGCGACTTTAACTTGAGTGATATCAAATGGACACTTAGTCCGAGTGGTGATTTATCGTTTGAGCCGATCTGTTATAGTTCTCATAACGAAACTTTACTGGTCGATGAAATTAATATGTTGGACTTGCGTCAATATAACGGTAATTTAAATACATACGGAAGGATTCTTGACTTAGTGTTTTCTAACATTGCGGTCAATGTAGCCGACATCAGTAGTAATGCGTTGGTACCTATTGATAACCATCACGGTGCTCTCGTGCTTAGTATTCCAGATTTTAATTCTAAACCTTTGAATTCTGCACCAAGGTCCAAACTTTTATTTGACCGTGGTGACTATAACTCAATCAATAATGAAATTAGTATAATCGATTGGGAGACAGAGTTTTCTAAACGAGGCTTGGAAGAGTCTGTGGAATATTTTTACTCTATTTTAAATAGGCTCATTTGTACCTATGTGCCTTCTAAAGTAGTAACAAATTCTAAATTCCCGCCATGGTATACCACACCGATAAAAAAACTTCTTAAGGAAAAAAACAAGTATATGCGTAAATTCAAAATATATGGAAACCTTGCCGATCGCCTCTCCTTCGAGACGCTCAGGATCAGGTTTAAATCGTTGGAATCAGCTAGTTATAATACTTATATGCAGTCCGTCGAAGCTTCAATTAACGAAAATCCTAAACAATTTTGGGCACATATTAAATCCAAATCTAACTCTTCACAAATGCCTTCTAGTCTTAAGTACGAAGCATCTGAGTATGACACTGGGGAGACGATATGTAATGCTTTCTCAGACTTTTTCAAATCCTCCTTTCTACACTATGATGGAAATAGTGATACATTACCTCTGATGGGGGAGGCCCCTGAGGCATCGAGTGTTTGTAGCTCTAACGTAGGCTCTATTTCAATATCTGAAGATGAGGTATGCAAGTTACTGAAAAGTTTGGACCCCTATAAATCAGCAGGCCCCGATAAACTACCGTCGCGGTTCCTAATCAACTGTGCGCCTTCGATTTCAAAGCCGATCACGCTCCTTTTCAAACTTTCGCTGGCTAAGAGCTCAGTGCCGGCTATCTGGAAACGTGCCTTTATTACCCCAGTGCACAAAAAGGGCTCTAAGACTGAGATCTGTAATTATAGGCCTATATCGAAACTATGTTTGGTTACTAAGATTTTTGAAAAAATAGTGTATGGCCAAGTATATCCAGCTCTAGTTCAAAGTTTGAGTCGTTCTCAGCATGGTTTTCTCAAGGGGCGCTCCACGGTATCTAACTTAGTTCTTTTAAATAATTTCTTAACTGAGGCGATGGATGAAGGGCATCAAGTAGATGTAATCTATACTGATTACAGCAAGGCGTTTGATCGAATCCCGCACACTATTCTACTGAATAAGCTAAAGTTGATCGGTATCCATGGGGACCTACTGCGGTGGTTTGCGTCTTATGTCAGTAACCGTTGTCAAGCTGTGGTCATAAACAATTATATATCTAGCTGGGTTCCAGTTCCAAGTGGCGTACCTCAAGGATCATTGATTGGGCCCTTGCTATTCATTATTTTCGTCAATGATATTGATAAATGCTTTCGATCTTCCAATCTTCTTTGCTTTGCAGATGACATGAAAATTTATGCTAAAATTAAGACCATAAATGATGCTCTTTTATTGCAAAGTGACCTGGAACGTCTTGAAACTTACTGCAATGATCATAAATTAGATCTTAACCCAACAAAATGCACAGTTATGACGTTCAGTAGGAAAAGTAATCTAGTAACTTACTGTTATTCGTTGCAACAGATTAGCTTAATACGTGTCTATTCTATGCGTGACCTTGGCGTAACGCATGACAGTAAGTTGTTGTTCGATGAACACATTAACCTCGTAATTGCTAAGGCTACTAAAGCACTAGGATTCTTAATTCGAAACTGCAAAGATTTTAAAAGTGCAAAAACATTCAAAATTCTTTACTGTTCACTTGTACGTAGCCACTTGGAATATGGTTCTCAGATATGGAATCCTAGATACGCCACATACATTAATAGACTAGAAAACATCCAGAAAAAATTTATGAGGTATTTATGTTACCGCATCGGAATGCGATACCATTCAAATGATTACCTTCAATTATGTAGTAAACACCATCTTTTAACTCTTGAAAATCGTAGGACCATAGCTGACATCACTTTTCTATTAAAAATTGCTAACGGAACTGTCGATTGCCCCGAGCTCCTATCTTTATTGAGTCTGAATGTTCCAAGCAGGCAGCTACGTCACTATAAGCCAATTTATTTACCACTGTCGAATACTAACTTTAGGCAAAATTCTTTCTTACTCCGTGCAGGCAAGTGCTTTAATGAGTTATGTGGAAAAATTGATGTTGATTTGTTTAACACTAGTTGCGAAGCGGTGAGGCGTAATCTGGCTCTGTTACTGTCTGAGTATTGATGTACGATAGGTATTATTTAAATTGGGCAGACTAATATTGCTGTGTTTTCTGAATCATCTATTCTATATTGCTCTCTTTTGTATGATTATAAAAATGTGTCTTTAGTTTTACCTATTCTTTTTTCTGGTGGCTAATTATGTAACCTAGCTATAAGTGATGGTCGTCGGAACTTGTAGCTCAACGGTGCCTTTATTCTATTTATGTTGTTTTTATAAGTGTGAATCTGTTAATGGTTTTCTGTGTCATATTTAAATTGTTATAGTGCTTAGAATAACTGTTGATTCACCTGTGAATATAAAATAAATAAATAAATAAATAAAAATGAAATCAGAAAAGCTTTTTAATGTGCTTGGTACAAGAAATAGCAAAATCTAAAGAATCATGACATAAAATTGTTTTAGAATTTCATTTCTATATTACGTATTAAGGAAATTGCATGAAATATCTATTAATTCTCTATGTACGAGTAACTCACATTCCCTAAATTCAAACTGTATGTCAAACCTTGTTGAAATAGGGATACTTTCATAACCGGCAATCAAGATAATAGTTCATTACATTACCACCGTTCGAGAGGATCTCATCAAAATTTTCTCATAATTACTCTCCTAAATAGATGAAGTCCTTGTATGAAATTTTCGTACTAGAGAACCGAATTTAAAACCGTACATTTTATAGGACGATCATTGTTTCCTTTATATGTATGTATTCCGCGTACGGGCTATAAATTTCATTGAGTAATATTACGGGGGTTGTATTGAAAACATGAAAAGTCAATCCACGTGTTAAACTTTTTAGGTTTTCCGGAGTATAAGCGGTAGGCTTTACGACTTTCTTTGTGAATTTTATTGTAACACTCCAACGTGAATATCGAATGACGGGCTCGATTTTATTAGGCCATGCTAAAAGACGAGACTGGAAATTTAAGTAGCATAAAAATAAGGGTTATTTTCGTTTGGCCAGATTTTTGTTTCGACGTTAAAAGTACAATCACAAGTTTTGCTTTAGTTAAATAGTTTTTTTTTAAGTATACATTAAACATATTTCAGTGGTAATAGGCGATAGTAGTTTTATTTTTTTTGATCAAAAAGGAAGCCTTTTTTCACAATTTAACAAAAATAAAAATAAGTCTGTTATCGCAAAAAAACATGAAGATTATCCCGTATAATCCATGACTTGAATGAACATTTAATACAATACTTATAAATGCTAGATAATTGTTTTCGTCAGTAGATTGCCATTGGGTTTAAAGTACATAATTTGACGTTAGTTTTCACTATCGCCATACCATAAATATAAGTACTTTATTACTTTATATACCTATATTTTTTATTTTGTATAAGGCATTTTGTGTTTTAGACGTAACTGTACATTTGAAATAACAAAGTGACACGCAGTCAAAACAAAAATCTGTCCAAACGGAAAAAAACAGACACTACTAGACCGTTATAAAAGCAGCTACTTTCTTTATTCATTTATTTCCCAGTTTTTTATATAGCTGTTAACAATAACATTATGGGTATCAAATTATCATTATTTCAAATTCTTCCTCTTCTGTCGTGTCCATGATACTGGTAATAAGTGACATTTTAAAATTTACATTGAACATTTAAGGTTTTCAATTATGAGACTTATCGGTAGCCATTTCTTTCTACATACGAAGTACCTACTTACTAACTTACTCAAGATTTTTGTGAACTCTTCGGGTGCATAAATAATGTAAAATAATCAATTGGTGTGACGTGTTAGATGTAAAATATTGTATGTACCTATATTGAACAATCCTATTTAAGGCAACATTGCATGTTGTACAAAAAATTGTATGCAATAGTACAAAAACAAAATTTGTATTAAAGTTCTTGCGTCATAGATAAGTTTAAGACCACCATATAAGTAATTATGTCACAAAGTCCTTGAAATCGCAATTGAATCCTAGTCTATTAAAGAGCTTCCACTTACGATGAAATGTTATATAATCAGGATACGAACTTTGTATGCGTGCCAGTCGCCAACGCCGAATCTTTTTAATTTAAATATCCTTCTCTGTAACACGTGATGTCAGGATAAAGGATAAAGAGAGCACTCGTGTCGTCCGTACACTAGACGAATACGTCGGATCATCCACGTGACTATACAAGAGTTCGTGAAATCACAGGCACGTGAGGCTCGTTTAAAAACTTTTGTCTGCAAACAAAAAAAAAGTGGGATAGGTCGATATTTAAACTTTTATAGTAAGTAAGTAGTTTCTCAATGCCTAATTTTTAAAACCAACAAAGGTTTTAAAAATAACTAACTTCAGGCATTTTACGGAAAGAATGATTTTAAACAAACCGCCCATACCTAGTCTCAACAGTGATTTTTATTATCTACACGTTTTAGAAATATAGTGGTGGTCATATTTAAGAAAGTTTATTTAAAGAAAAGATTTTTTCAAACCAACAGGTAGGTGCATGCATGTATTTCATTGTATTTATCTCGCTATCGCAAACTTTTCCATATCAGCGGTACATTCGTTACACGATTGCCTAAAAAAAATCATAAACTTTATACATTAAATCTGAACCTAGCATTACTATTTACTGGCTAATCGCATAATTAAGAATGCTGAACAGTTTATTTTTATTCATATTTAAATAAAGAAAACCGTGGCTCTTTGGTTGTAGGTAGGTCATAAGTCGGTCCATCTGCAATGCTAAAAACGATGGTTTTCCACGCTGTAAGGTATTTTGCCACAATATCAAATCAGTTCAAATGTTCTACGTGTACCAACTAGAGAAGGTCATCTCGTCAAGACGATCAAAACATCGTTCGTTTAGCAAAACAATATACCTATAAACGGTCTAATGAGCTGAGAAAATAATATTTTGGTGAAAACAACCCTTCAACAATCTCGGCACGCACTATTCAAAGGCGTTTGGTAGAAAAAAATTGCACGGAAGGATAGCAAGGAAGACAGCGGTTTTTTTTTCCGATGAGACAAATATAAACAGGGTATGTTCTGATGGAAAACGATTGTACGATGCCATTCAAATAGTGCATTCGAACCCAAGTACACAAAAGTGCCATGAAAGCATGGCGGGGAAAATATGAAAATTTTGGGGTGATTTTCAGGACATGGTGTTGAAATACAAATATACTGGAAGAAACACAGAACATTAATAAGGTCTTTGTTCTGTGGGAAAAAACAATGTTACCTTATGCTGAGGACGTGCTTTCGATAATTTTGCCATTCAAGCATGATAATGACCCGAAGCATACTGCACGCGTCGTTAAAGAATTTCAGTTTTTGCAAGGTTTTTGCCGTAGATCGGCCAGCTAACAAACCGGATTTAAACCCAATAGAGCATCTTTGATGCGAAATCAAGAGACAAGTTTCAAATCCGTAGTGTGGTAATTTAAGAGCTGTACGACGACGTTTTTTCGAAGAATTGAACACTATTTCTATTGAGAAATGCCAAAAAATTATAGAGTCGATGCCTCGCCGCTGTAAGGCAGTAATAAAAAGCCGTAGACATGCTACTAACTATTAATTTTAGTTTAAAATGTATAAAATAGCTTTTTTCTGTACGCACTTCACATTTATGTGATTTATTTTATCTCAGTGTCAAATAAAACAACTCTCGAGCAGTTTAATAAATGGTTCTTAATTATTTGTCTAGCTTCATTACTGTTTAAATTTCTTACTTTACAGAATAAACAAAATAAAAAAAGGCGATGTTATTCTATGTTCCTAGTTTCGTTTGCTTTATTCATGCGGCTATATCATAACATAGCTAGTAACATCTGAGAATGAACCTAATTTAGTTAACAAAACTCTGCAATTTCAAATCGTTTTTAATTATATGACCACCAATGTATATGTATAAATAACTTACTTATGTTGTCCAAGGTTGTTATATAGTTTTAGTTAAATGAAATATAACGTATTAAGAAACATAACGAAACAAAACGAAAACGATATTATTAATTTATGTGTGCTATAAATACATACAAAACATAATTTACGTTAATATCTACATTAGTCTAGGACTGTGTATATAACGAAATACGCTAAAATGTTTATTTACAAAAAAACACAAAAGAAGAAAAAAGAACAATAAAAAAGCACTTTGCAGTGGCGAAGGCTCCATATATACCTGATACATACCGATTCCCATCGGATTCCCTTTTAAAAATCTCACCCCCAGCGATCCGCCCTACAGATCATAATAATTATGTGATTAAACATTGTCACCAAATAGTTAAATTCGAGCATACGTGATGCCACTGGGATGCCAGGTAGTTGCAAAGTGACTACATTGTTTTATTTTCCATGTTTATTATTCTCTGATTTGTGTATTTTTCGTGGTCGCCACTGATAAATTGTGTATTATCATTCATTTGTTTCCTAGCTAAGTATGTGAGTGACACATATATTTATTTGGATTTTAATACGCAAACTGGCTGATATATTTATTGACTTGGGATTGGCAAAGCCACCTTAGTAGCAAAGCAAAATAATTTAAGAATTTTAATGCTACACGAAATTCAACTGCATATCTATTACTTCGTAATATCGGCATAGTTATATTATACAGAGCACGACGAAACTCAAACTGCAGTAAAGTGGTGAACATGAGCACAGGTGGACCAACAAGACGCTTCTATGCTGCATATTAGTTTAATACGACACTATGACAAGTAACCAGAGCTTATCAAGAACTGGTCAACACAAGTTTGTGTAATATATTCACAAGAAGCTCGGTGGCGCAGCTCGGTTCAATTATGATGGTTAAGCAACTTTTACAATGACAAAGTATGGGTGACCAAAAATTTAAACTCTACCGTTCTTTGAAAGACTTTGGATGTAGGTAACTGTCTGTAAAGTCAATTGCAAATCAAGCATTATATCTTGCGCCGTATCGCATAATTAAAATGAATTTTAAAAGGCACACTCATATTATATAACCATATTATACTCATATTATATATTACTTATACAAGCCATGCCAACAAGATCCTACATAGACCTTGTAAATTTCTAATTTAGGTCCTCGCATAGCTACCGTGGTAGCATATTGGAATATTCTCAGGTGTCAGCATGCTAAGCCTTGTCTTGTTAAGTTCAAAGGAGGTTCTATATCCTGCTGACCTAATAAACAGGCACCCGTTAATTTTAACTTAAATACGGAAGTGCTTCATGTAGCAATCTATTTTGAGGAAGCATACGAAATAATTTTCTCAAATTGTTGAAAATACGCAAAGGTAGAAAGCCTTAAGACCACAGAATATAATATAATAGCATTTAAAAAAATAAAAGTTCTCGTTATTATAAACCTTTCCGTACAATTTAATACAACAGAAATAGTGATGCATGAATCAGATGATTCTAGTGTAAGCTACTTCTTAAAAATGCTTTGAATCGCTCTTTGTCAACCTATAGGAGTTCTTTCTGTAAGTATTTTTTTGTGCTGTGTTAATAATTTGATAGACTTTAACCTTTGATAGAGTCTGTCAAGATGCAATACCCGGAAGTATGTATAGGAAATAATTTGTTGATTCGTTTTTCCGTCGGTCTGTGTGACTCTAACACCTTTTTTCACGTAGGAACCAAAAGCATAATGTATTCAATAGATATGTAGTTTATGGAAGGTGTACCTAAATGTGTTGTAGCAAGTGCTTATATATGTACTCTGACCTAGTTTCTGACCTAATAAACAGTGCCTGGTTGCCGCCGTCAATATTAACCTAAATTAACATTGCATTATTTTGAGCTCGGAGGCTAATAATATTCTATCAAGGTTTATATAAAACTAGTGGCCGCGCTTCCACTCGCGTGGGTCCTCTTCTCGTAGGATACTATAACATAACTTGGTAAGTATCCTACTAATATAATTTTAGTACAAGCCGTGCTAAAATTATAACAGACGTTTATAAGGTATAACGTCCTTAATTATGATAAAATTAATTAAGGTATGTTGCTTACGTTAATGTTAACCCAAATAAGCGTATTGTATAAATATATTTTTAGAATTACCGAGAACGACAATAGAAATGATATTTCAATTATCGCTTCGTTAAAGCAAATTTGATTTCAGTAATTCTTTTTATTTTTTTTTTATTACAAGTCTGCGATAATTTATAATGTTTTTCCGGATATCAAGCTTAGCTACAAAATCTGTTGATTATAATATTAACTGAAGTCATTTGGATCACTATCGTAGGCGCTCCGTTTTACAATATTCTGTGGTCTAGATAATGAAAAGTGTTTAATAAGACATCCAAATATACTGATGGGCAAAAATTACTTGCCACTTAAGACTATATTTTACACAGTAGTCAATATAGGATAACAAAATACTTGATTAAAAAATATCTAAGCTTTAAATAAAAATCGCATCTGTGATCTAGTGACGCCGGCACAGACCCAAAGCTGGCAAACACCCGGTGTTAGAACTTGTTGTAAGTCTGCCTGGCTAACTACCTGCATAATGACTTCAGCATTGTTGTGTTCCGGCAGTTAGAGATAGAATAGCCAGTTCCTCAGTGGGTGAGGATTCCAGGAGCAGCCCGTTTCCAGCTTTAATTTTATGATTACTTAACATAAGGTAAGTAAGTATGTTATAGGCTAAGTATCTCCCGTTGTTCATTAAAATAACTGTTGTTTTGGAAATATCAAGTTATTTTTGCTAGTAATATTTGTATCTCTCTAAGATCTTGAAGTGGAACAAATTATAATTCACTCTAGTTGAGAACTACGTTTTTTAAAAGCTTTCAAGTTCCTTCAATTCTGATTCAATTAATATTTAAAGATTACCAGTTGACTACTTTTAAACTAGTTCAGTTAACAAGCAATAAAGTTTTAATAAAAGTAGAACTGAAGCTTATTTGCTATGCTACACTATAGCGTTTAATGTTCTTTGTATTCGAATCTCTCTCTTTCGTCATATGAGGTTTAGTGGCCACCTCTGATGTCAGAGTTTATCAGGCCGCCCGGCCGCCTTTAAGGGCCTGCTATAGGCCAATGAAAATCAGATTGCTTTACATGATCGTCTGTAATATCAATATTATTAAAAAACTGAATTTCAAATTAAGATACAGCAAACTACAGGGATTATGTTACTCAAAAACACGATTGCATAAATTTTCTCGATAGAAAAAAATTGCGAAGTTGCCTCTAAATCACTATAATTAAAACGATAAACTGCTACTTCAAGTAATACATTAAAATAAAGCTTGGAACTTTTTAGTAAAATTACACTATAGATAAGGCAGGGCTTATGTTATATATTTTTTGTAAATAACCTTTAAATATCTTTTTAAAAAAAAAATTCCTTCATTTCTTCATTCCGGACCGGCCGAATAGGGCCGGAGAATTATATAGTAAATGCATTTATATTGCAGTTCGCTGTTGCAGTTATTACTTTTGCTTTTGGCCTAGAGCGCGCCCTTAATGCCTCTGAATGATATGACAATAGCCGGGACAAAAGAGCTGAATAAATGTACGCCCTCCGAAGCACGGACCGGACCGAACATTGCTTAACAAAAGTGATCGAATACGATCAGTGTGTAAAGCGCCGCCATGAGATGCAATGTATAATGTTATAGCTTAAAAACCTATTTAATATTTCAACAGTTTACTATACTTTTTTTTTTCTTTTTCAAGCTCCAATCACTTCCTCCGTGTTGAGTGTTGTTCACTGGCCCTTATTCACTATGACCACTTAGATTCCACACTTAAATCTTACCACGTCTAAACCACAACAATGTCGTGTCTTGTCCATACCGTGTCACGGTAAAGAATCTGTGGGCCTACCGCGTAAGTGCCGTCGGCATCGCTGTCAACTTGACTTTGCCAGCCGACGGCGTTTTCGTACAAGGCAACTAACCTTGGTTAGTCTGTAGAAACAAACTGAGCTAAAAACATTAGCGAAATCCAAGAAGGCACCGCCATTGGATAAAAAGAAGAAGAAGAAGAACTTCAAGGTCATCGTCCTAATAATAAGAATCCTTTTCCTTAGTCAGTTAATATTCGACTCTGTGTGCGACCGAGACAGCGCTATAGCATCAGCGCTCGGGTCTGAAGAGTCGCGCCCATATTCGACAAGTCGACGACGTCGACGACGTCGAAGTCCCAGCGTTCCAAGACAAATTGTCTTTGGTACGTTATGAAGACACGAGTGCGTACGATAAGTAAACTTAAAACTATTAAGATTTTAAATTTATTACTTGATTTTTTTTATTTCACTAACAATAAACCGTGATTATATTATTTTTATATTAATATTTCCATAAATATATATGAAATTTTTCCGCCGTGTGGTGACGGCCTAAGAATACAAGTGTCACCACTCCCTTACATGCCTGGGATGTCGTAAGAGTCGACTAAGAGCCTGGACGCATTGAACACCTGTGCGAGAGAAGGAAAACTTGAAACAAACCCTCTACCAACCCGTCTGGCCAGCGTGGTAGTAGTAGGCTAATAGCCTCCTATGAACGCCACAATAGGCGTGAGCTAGGAGAGGTCTATGTCTAGCAGTGGACGTCCACAGGCTGATGATGGATATTATTATTTTATCATTTACCTATATTATAACAATGCAATTTTAGCAATAACTTACACAATAATTTAAACAGACACGCAGCAAAGGCAAAACGTTTGAACATTTTTGAACGTTCCTTTTTACTTTTTAATTTATTGTTATCTATTTTCACAATGAAATTTAATTGATTCAATTTTGTCTGTTTATTAAAAGTTTTTTGCAAGAAAGAAATAAAAATACTTAGCATTTCGATGGAAATATATACGTACACTTTAAAAAACATTAATACCGTACCTACGAGTATATTTTGTTTGAAGAATTTTATTGTAGCGGTATTTTATTTGAAGCAATATGTTGCTGTAAGTACATAATTGTTTGTTACTACCAAAAATTTTACTAGTTACTTAATATAGAATTTGCTTAAATAACCCCTAATATTTGCCTTTTGCATTTGTTCCAGATTTAAAAACGATCTAAAACTAAAATATCTTGCTTCATTGAAATCAATTTGTTTAAAAATGTGATTCACAAGTTCATTCATAAGTGTAGATCAAGAATGGCCTTCTGTGGTTGCGTGCAAAATACTTATTTATAAGTTCATATTAAAATAGATTTATAGTCACATGTAATTTAATTCGATACAATATACACACATTCTTAGTAATAGTATGTCATAATACTTAAGATAGTTGCCAATAGATTTCGCTCAAATACCTAAAGAAAAAATGGTGTTTAGAAGGTTACACGTAAAACAAATATTTCTTAAGTTATGGACGTTTTTTAAATAGTTTTTAGCACAAAAACAAACAACTTCTTTACAGTCACAACGATACCTTGCAGATTTCACGTTGATTCCACGTGTTTCTCAAACGTGAAATTTTTGACAGTTCAAACCACGCGCAAGTCACGTTCATATCACACGGTTTCATTCACGTGTCATAGAGAATACGAATTTTGAAAATTTCGTAACCATGTACGATATTGGCGTGGCTTTGAAGCAAGAAATCGCAAAGTGGTCATAGTGAATAATGGCCCAGGTTATTTAGTGTAAAATCAAATCCTGGAGTTCAAAAAAGTAGTGCATTCAAATAACCGTTACTACAACCTACGATAGTGAATATTTTATCATTTTTCTTTAAAAGCTTTCACCGACCTTTACCTTTCGAAAAGTTTGTACTGCATATCTTAAAATTTCATCGTCTAATAAAATATTTATGCGTAGATAAACTTAAACTCGTATAGATAAATGTATGATCTTAGGTATTTTGTTATGTTTATATTTTAGTCGATAAACTTTTGCTCTAACTAGAGCTTAAATTGATACTACGTTAGAAATAGTTACAGCCAGTTGCACCAAAATTCGCAACAACAATGAATTCGCAAGTGCTTGTCAAAGTTTAAAAATTTATGGAATTTGACAGCTATGACAAGCAAATTACGTTAAACTTTTTACAAATTCGTAAAATTAATTTTGGTGCAAATAGTTAGTTTTCTTTCATTATACTAAGAAAATTATACTTTTTAATTCTGAATCTAATTATACTCGCGTTTTGAGCCTAATTTTCATCTTCTCATAGCCCAACCTATTATGCAAGTCTGGAAACTGAAGCGAAATTTAATTTTACACTAACTTTTTCATCGCGAGTTTTCAACATTTGCAAATAAAAGTCTAGGCTTCGCTTTTGAACCAAGTGAAATAAGACTGTCTTCAACAAAGAATATCTCAAATAGATCGTTTTATTGAAATATACCTTGAAGCAAACTCGAAAATGGACTATTTTGTAATGTAAGATTAACTTCGTACATGGTATACAACTGAGGTTTGCAAAAGTTCATTTTCAGAAGTTTGGTACAGTATTGTAATTATAATCTGTGGTACAGTTTAACAAGAAGGCTACCTGGATTCCTCAGGATTGTTTTAATAAAATTTTTGCTATCTCAGCAAAGTGAACATAATAAATCCCAAAACCACCTTTGATTTTTTAACCGATTCAATTCATACCTATATACCACTACCACAGTCTAAACAACGTGTTTCTTTTTTATATCCCTTAACTTTAAGGGTTTGTTCAGACCTACAGAAGATTCAAATCGCATAGTTTTTTTTACAAAAACGTAGTTTTGCCAGATCGATTTGTATGGAAAAAACCAAAAAAAAATATGTTTTGGATAAAAATCACAGGTCTCGACGACCCTACACGACCTTCTGGTATATTAAAATGCACTTAACAATATAAAAAGTATTATCGGTATAACACATAAATAATTAGAACTAAGTTATAAAAATACTTATTTCATTGTGTTTAGTAAATATTATCTTATTAACGAAAATATAGTATTATATTCTCTTTAAAGGAAAATTACGAAAATATTGAAGTTCGTATCCAAATAAATTGTGTTCTATTCTAAATTAGGAATTCTATTTCTGAATTTTTTTTCTATTTTCTCTAGAAATTCTATTTAAATGGTGAAGAATAAGAACTAAATAATCAAACACCAAAAAATAAATTGCATTATAGGTCTATTGCGTACTATTAAAACGTATGCATTAGGGCAATTATTGCAAACGTCGAAAGCAAAGTATCAATGATCTAACAACTTTAAAAGAAGATAAATATAAAAAAGAACAAAAAGGATTTAATAACATAATTATTTTTTTTTTGTACGGATGTGTACGAGCGACGCGGTCTCAGATCGTTCATGGCTCCGGTGGTCCTTCTCGTGCTCATCATCGCAGATGACTTTAAAGCCCACCACAGGAAGCCTCAGCCACGTCGGTGTACCTTAAAGGCCACCTGCTCCTCGGCACGCGGGCCACCTCCGCGCGTTCGTATTTTCATACGCATACGATTTTTTCAAAATGTAGCACAACTTCAGGAGTTTTTTTATTCTTATTTTTCCGATATAGCTTTTCGTTTTTGAGAAATTGTCGAATTAGTGGGAAAAGACTCCGAAGAGTGTGACATTGTTCTACATTTATCAAAAAAAATACACCATCTTATAGGTCTCACTGAGACGCATCTTTTGACACCTAGCCCATTCACGTAGACCTAAAACTCACGGGACCAGGGCGATGTCTCACTCTGGCTGAAATTGGGTATTGAAGCGATCAAAATATCATTTTCAATGTAAAAATATAAATTTCATTTGAATCTTTTAAAGATATGAGCTATCAAAAAAGGACGTTGTAGGTATAACCTCTTTTATTAAATAAATTTCGTTTACGCCAATAAGGAACAGCATTTAATATTAAAAGTAATTGAAAATATAAATATCCCGACCGTTTTCACGGCGGGCGCAACGATGACGATGCAAATTAAAACGTACTTAGCAGCCTTGGGGTTTATTTAGGTCACAACGCAGTGATTAATATGTCTAGAGCACTAAAGCCTGGAATACACTGTAAATAACACCTTTTAAAGATTTTTAAAAAATTGAACTAGCCTCTGATTTTGCATTTGCAGTTTTGTGGGGCAGTGCAGTTGCTTTTAATAAAACGTTATTATTTATTTGAAGCCACACTTTGAAGTACACTATAAATAACAGCTTCTAAAGATTATTTTCAAATAAAACTTTTATCTAATTTGGTACGTGCAGTTTTGCGGTGCATTTCGTCTCATGACAACCTAAATCCGAAAGCTTAGAATTGGGAAAAGAATGCCATCAGACTCAGACGGCGGATTTTTGTTTCCAACCGAGTCTTTGTCATTAGTCAGGCGAATAAGGTTAAGCTTTTTGTTCGATTTTACATTCGGTCGTATTTCCACTTTGCGCTGACAATAATAAAGATCACGCGCATACTAAATAATATCTACAAATAACCTCTGTAATTTTCGTGGTTCTTGGCTTGACTTGATAGAATATGTCTTGTAAGGATCATAGACGTATTCTGTAAGTAAACATTAAATAATGCCATACACGCATGTCAATATTGAACTGTTTATCCGCTTATATCGGGAACAATAGACCTTAACCTGTCAATAGAGAATAAAAGTTACTTCAGAACCCGTAGACGAACTTATAAGCGGCAAACAGTATCTTTCTTCCGTCTGTCCTTCGCCTAATGCTGCTTATAATCGAGTAACTGTCGATTCGGCTGCGATTTCACGACGAGGATTTATGGTGCAAGAGGCGATGCCGGCAGTAAATTATTTATCGGCCGTCGCGTTTCGTTGGACCAGTGATTAATACCTACCAAATAGTGTCGGCTTGGTACTGGCTACGTAGTAACACAACTTCTGCATGACTTCTTTTAGTAGTAGAACGTTTTACTGTGAAGGCTAAACAATAAATGTCATAGATTTATGATTGGTCTCCGCTTCCAATCTTACTGCGATTTAGGTACAAAGCTGAGCTTGCACTCTGGGTACTTATCATTAATCATCTTTATTATGAAATTATCTTTCCTAATCATGTCCTAATCCTAACTAATATTATAAATTCGAAAGTGTGTTTGTCTGTCCTTTCTTCACGCTGTAACTAAGCCACCAATCGACTTGATTTTTGGCATAGAGTTAGTTCACAGGACGGAGATAAACATAGGCTTCTTTTTATCCAGATATTCCCACGCGAACGGGAACCACGCGGGTGAAACAATATTTGTAACCTACGAGACCGAACCCCACCCGGAACAAATATTTATGGGATGAAAACATAGATTTATCATTGGTCTCCGCGTTTTACTTTGCCAAAAACGGCAGTCTACTGTGAGTCTCCATAGCAACCGAGTCGGTTGGTTGAAGAAAAACGTCAAAATTTGTGGTTTGTATGAAGCGCGTTATCTAGTTGTAGCAACCCGGAGACCAATGATATTGACCAATGATGGAAGAAAGTTGTATGTGTCCAGTCTATATTACGTTATATTATAGTATTTAATTGTTACGAATGTTCTGATATCCATGACACAAGTTACTAATTTCATGTTTTCTGATACTTATTCATTTATTTATTATCTTTCAATCTTACTAAATATACATAATATCCAAAAACTCTGCC
Organism: Chrysoteuchia culmella; assembly: GCA_910589605.1. Classification (NCBI taxonomy): domain Eukaryota; kingdom Metazoa; phylum Arthropoda; class Insecta; order Lepidoptera; family Crambidae; genus Chrysoteuchia; species Chrysoteuchia culmella. Next base: position 15,401,782 of record OU342642.1, on the reverse strand, counting down.
TCGCTCTCTCTAGCTAAGCCGGGAAAAGTCATGCTAAAATATTATATCGTATGGGTTAATATGAATGAAAAGTCCAATATTTCTATTTCTTTTTGAACATTATTCTCTATGATTTATTTATATTCTCTACGAACGCGTTCGTAGCATAATACACATATTGCTTGCTATCTTCGTCTCTCCGGACGCAGTAAAACATTTTCTAGTGAAATTCCTATTTTTTTATGCTATTCTCAGGGCTACCACTTTTAATAATTGTGAGTATATAATATTATCGCTTTAATTCACAAGTATTCTCTTGTAATATAAATTAATCACGTTCTAGATATTATTTTATGCAATCTACTAAACTACAATAAATCTATGATTTTGTAATTTTTGCATTTTTCAATGCTCATTTTATACTTATGGTAAATTTTAAATAGAAAAATATTGGAAAAAATTAACTCGGCCACAAATGAATTCTCAGACGGGATTCGAACCCGCGACCTTTGGAAATCCGGTCCAATGCTCTAACCGCTGAGTCTCGGTAAGTCAGTCTCGGTCTAAGTCTCGGTAGCTCAGCGGTTAGAGCATTGGACCGGATTTCCAAAGGTCGCGGGTTCGAATCCCGTCTGAGAATTCACTTGTGGCCGAGTTAATTTTTTCCAATATTTTTATATTTAAAATTTACCATAAGTACAATAAATCTACTTTTTCTTTCATAATTTATTATTTAGAATTATACAATATTTCCTCTATCGGTATCTGTTAATTTATTTGTAGTATATAAGTATCTGTTTCTCCATTATCTTATGCACCCAATCTCCCAATCTTGGGTGAAAGAGATAAATAATTACCCAATTATTTATCTCTTTCACCCAAGATTGCCTGGAAGAAATTGATATGTAGCGAATAAGGCCGCCTATTGTATGTTACTCTGCTTGTAATTTTCTCTTTATATTTGCTTTTGTATTGTGTGCAATTAAGTCTTAATTAATATTATTAAAATTTTGCAAGTACAGTCAACAGCAGCAACTACGGCTTTACACTTTGACCTTGAGAGCGCCCTTACGTCGCTCGTAATAGCGGTGGCTTTCGTAGTGCAAAGGTAAGGCCGTACGTGATGTTGACCGTACATAAATGTTAAGCTACGTAGGTACGTTGCGTTAAAGTAAACCTAGATTCTTTCACTTTGGCAGAAATTTGCTTTTTGATAGATAGATATTTTATTTCCATCACGCAGTCGAACACAGATTCAAACAATGAACAAAATAATAATGAAAACTACTTTATATTAAATCTAAACTGTGTGCCGCATCGACTGAAATCGCATCAACTTTTAGCATTAGTTTCAAATAATAGATATTTAAACAGCTGTTATTAAACTGAATAATATGTAAAGTCAACATCACGCACGGCTATACACTTTGACCTTGAGAGCGCCTTTACGTCGTGAAAATGTAAAGCAAAGTACTTGCTGTTAACTGTACATTCCTATTTCCACGAGTAATATATGAGCTTAGGTATATATGGTAGTTTTTAGTCTCGTCACTTTCGTGAGTCTTGAAAAACAAGAAAACCGGAACTAGAATTTCTACACATTTTCTCTAAATAGCTTGGAAAAAAATGTTTCTGAACAATTCAAAGTAATTTTTAATTAAAAAAAAGAAAATAAATAATAAAAATTCATTTATTTGTCTCTCAACAATGGTGTTATGAGAATAATATTAAATTATACGTATTTATCTATTAGAAATTCGTTGATAACGTTATTACTTAGTTTGTGTGCTTAAGTTATTTAATTATGCAACCGGCTTTATTAATATAAAATAAAAAAAAAATCATATCGTAACTTTTGAAACAGCAGCTCGATGATTACCTTCACGTTACGGTAGTACGACAAAAATATTAGCTAATATATCGCTAATATTTTTGTCGAAATCCATCACGTTTTCCGTGAATATAGACGTTCCGTTCTGTAAGCTAAGGTAATTATATTATTACCGAAGTTGCAACTTGGTGTTTCCGGGCGGTTTTAATTAGAGGCTCGGTAAAGGTTGCGGTTACCTCTGATTTACGCTGGAACTAACAACATAGACTTATATTTTGCCTGCATTGTATCGAAAAAGGAACAACACTTGCTTTGCGTACCTCTGCGGGTAAAATACGTAATTACTTGCTTTGCGTATGATAAATAGAAAATACATTAGAAAAAATCTGTCTTATATCACTCAGACGGGACTCGAACCCGTAACCTTTGGGTATCCGGCCCCTTGCTCTAAACATAACTTTGTATATTTAAGTGTTCTTATACTGTGTTGTAGCTTTAAAATAAGTGAAACTTTAAAAGGTTTGCCTACTGGTATTCGTTAAGCGTGAGAAGGATATTACTAGTACAGAAACCAATAAAAAAACAAATGTATATTCTAAAAAAAAATGCTCTTATACAGCAAGGTTTAAAAGTAAAAACCCATTTCACAAAATCCATCGAAACCAAAGAACCAAGTAGTACTACGATAACTTCCCTTTCAATTTTAGAAGTTGATTTTTAACTTCTCAAATCCAATTCTGAAAAATCTGAGTGCCCACTGACAACGAGTTTCGTCACAGATTAAAAAAGTTTAAAGAGGTCGTGACTATTTCCTTCTCAGAGATTTTCAAGACCCGCCATCTAGTAAAGCAAAGAGACTCTCTTAAAAGTAGGCAGAGAGCAAATAAGTGGTTAAAGAAATGGTTTCATCTTAAAGTAAGTGAAGTTAAGATTTTTGAGTGTAAAATGCACAGCAATTAATAAAAATGCACTGGCACGTTATTTATAAACTTGTCACACTCGTCTATGTGTTATTATAATTCATTTCAATCCACAAAATTTTCAAGTATGTAACAAACTAGTTATTTGTACGATACTTTATAAGCATTTACACAATATCAACAGTAACCAGACCGACCGCCAGCGATGAGCGAGTAGCGAGTAAAGCTATAACTCGCTACTGTTCCTAGTATTATATAAACTAGAAACAGATGACAAGCGGCGAGCGCCGAGTTATAGTTCTGTCGCTCGGCTATGAGCGAGTGTTTTTGTGCGGCGGGCGAGGACTCGCTCCACTCGCCACTTGTCATATGTTTTAGGGCGTTTACTCGCTCGGGGTCGGGGTTGCTAGTTACTACCACTACTTTCATAAAAAATTATAAGTGCACTCAGATCTGCACTCTAGTGGGAGTTCTTGGGGATATTAACTTGCATATTTAAGACAAAGACAAAGACAATGGACAAGAGACAATGGATCTCTGTTATCTAAATAAAGAATTAAATTATTAATTATTATTATTAAAGCAAACCGCTTGGAACAGGTGTTCCTGAGGGTTATCTGATTTAGCCCGGAGGTCACGCGGTTCCCCCCCAGCAGGTGGGCAGGGGAGGGGGAGGAACAGTGCGTCTGGCGGGCCTCATTCTAAGCTTCATATCTGCATACATGTAGCAACTATATTAAGATTGGTGTTTTTTTCTTATAATTCGAGGTTGAGGAATTCATTTTTGGGGCAAAATTTTCACTCACCCATACAAAAAACCCGCGAAATGAAAAAATTAAGATTTTTCTCTACTATTTCTTTCGAAAATCATCCACAGAATTAAAACTATGAAGATTTGCCTCAAAAAAAATAATAGTGAATAGCCCAGTTATCCCACTATATATAATAATAAACTTGTTAAACATGTTTGACTTAAAACTTAAAGAAAAAAAATGTTTTATGTCGCGCGGCGGAGTTTTCTCTCCCAATTTTTTCGAATATTTTTTACAGAAATAAAACTATGAAGATTTGCCCCAGAAAAAATACTGGTAAATAGCCCAGTTATTTTACTATATGAAATAATACATTTGTTAAAAATTTCTCTACCATTTTTTATCGAACATCCTCTACAGAATTTAAACTATGAAACTTTTCTCAGATAAAAATACTCTCGTTGCTATGGCAACATTAAATGAACTAAAATAGAGTGATTATCATGCAACAGTATGATTATGAAATTAAAATGAAACGTCTATGGTCGTTATCATTTAGCGGAATACCAAATGCCTGTATATGTACTGCTACGACGTATTTGACAGGCGTTTGACGCAAAAATTGGTTAGCGGAATTGGGGCCCAGGTTGCGACACTGTGTCTTTTTGTGTGGAAAGGGTAAAAAAGCGTATTTCAAGCTTGGAGCACATACTCTGCAGTAACTGAAGGGTTTAAATACGCCAATCAAGGCAATACTCGTTGTTGTCTTGTATGACAATATTAAGTCTGAAGAGATTTGAATTACGAGATGTAATTGGTTCCTAGACAATATTTTAACTCTATGTTAAAATAATAACATTATGATTTTTTATTTGTTACTGATTTCAGATCAGGCACAAGTCGAGTGTAAATGAGTGCCGAAAAAAAGATTTAAAAAAAAGAATAAAAAAAAGATAGAAAAAATGATCTCCAGCTGGAAAATCTGCCTCTAACGGAAGATGGACTTCATAACCATATTCTCCGTGCAGTTTACCAAAGAGGCTATATTTGGGGACAGATTATAGCCCCTCAGCAACAGCTGGCATGCCCTGCTGACTGGAGCTGGTCCAAACAAAATGGCTATTGGGAGCCCATTTGGACAAGCCTACCTGCTGCATCTGCTGCTGAAAAAAATTTTTTTTGTAAATTGGCATAAAAGTTAAGCATAAAGAAACCATAAGACTAATTAGTCAAAAAATATGATCCTAACATAATAAGTTAAAGGTTAGTTGAAGTAAGGTTAGTTTAATTAACAAATTAAAAATAAATGAAACTCAAAACCTATAAATAGGGCACGTATGATACCAGCCTAATTAATTCATTTTGTAACTGCAAACATGTTAAGTACAATAGCAAACAAAAATTTGTATCCACGCATTGGCAAAATAGCCTCAAAAAGAAAATTCGCTGAACCCTAACACTAGTACTGAGCTCTACTACGTTCCCATCGTGGATTTATTTATCCCCCGAAGGTATTGAAGTTCGTGAATGCACGGGCACCGGAGAAAATTTCCAGCTTAAATCAGCCATTGTGGAGTAACAAGAAATGTTCCCTTGACCGCTTGTCTCCAACGCACCGCATCCTGGCGCAGCAAATTGTAACTATCGACCTCTCGACATGTTTATTTTGTTTTCCAACAGGGCTTTACCCGGTTATAGACATGGTCAGGAAATGTTACCGTAATTGGATACATGCACGATAGATAGCGAGGAGGTAGTCGAGGAGCCCGTGGCGCAGTGGATTGCGCGCTCGGCCTGCGATTGTTGAGGTTAAGCAACTTTCGCAATGGTCGGTCACGCGATGGGTGACCAAAAAATTTACTATCTCGAGCTCCTCTGTGCTTAGGAAGGCACGTTAAGCCGTTAGTCCCGGCTGCGTTTGCAGTCGTTAAAACCCACCAATCCGCATTTGGGCCGCGTGGTGGGTCATGGCCTGTTCTCCTTATCAATCCATAAGGAAGGCCAGTGCCCCAGCAGTGGGGACATAAAAAATGGCTAAAGACGAAGACGATAGGTACAATGAACCGCAATTTTGGTACATATAGGCAAATCGTCCTCGGTCCACACGACTCTTGAAATTCAAATATTAAAATTTGATAATACTTCATATGTTATGTGATGTGAAGTTTTTAAATATAAAAGGTTGCTTGATTAGCATGTTCTACTATAAACATAATAAATATACCTACTACAAACAAAATAATATTGACATGGCAAATAAATTTTAAAAGTGCATATCAGAATTTCAACCAATATTTTTTTATTGTTATAATATAAGTATAATACATATAATACATACATTTACAGAAAATACAGTACCGTTTTGTATTCTTTGATTCAGGGTAAAATCTCATGAAGCAGTTTAAATGCATGTCGGCTGCTTTATCTCCGTCCGCCTGGATGCACATTATGAGACTTAATCCTTAGTTTATGGGACGAATGCGAATTGGATGCTCTTGATTTTAATATTGTACCATGTTATTTTATATTTTTTATGTAAAAAAGAAATTAATACATTCAATATCAAAATAATATAAAAACATTATTTATCAATATTAAACATAAATACTTCAAAATAAAAATAGTTGTAGTCCTTTTTTTCTCCTTTTCTTGTTAAAAAATATATCATATGAAATAGCATTGTAAATGCAAAAATTAAATAATTCTAAGTAGTTTTATATCAAATAATTATTTAAAAAATAAAGCAATCAAGTTAAATTAAGCAACACAATCTTGTAATACAATATATTACCTGGCAGAGGGTCCGCCCGTGTGTACCCACTTATAGTTCGTAAGCTAACATAATATGTTGTAATTGAGTCAATATGAGAGGTAGTAGAATAAAAAAAAGTTTAGTATGTACTCTTAATTTCAGAATGTGTTAGACAGTTGTTAATGAGATTAAACAAATTTTTACTTTTTTAATATTTCGAGCTAACTTGGATGGATAACGGTGCTTGGTAAAACCTAAAAAAGGTTTATATAGCACTGTAGATGTAAGAAATCAATTGTCTTAATTTAAGTGTTTGAAAAAATAATAAAAAGATGCAAGATTCAAAAAATGTTTGAAAAATTTTAATCGTACCTTAAAATCGAGTCGATATTTAGTAACCTAACACGTCCATATTATTAGATAACATTACGATAAAACCAACAATATTGTATGACAAGTCTCACCGAACGTGTGGATGAGATGATCATCCACACTGTTATAACATGTGATATAGCTTTGTTTTTACATCTTTTGTTATAATAATGTAATCTGGACGCACCAAAAATGAAAAATTTAATAATCATAAATGTTTGTCAATTAAATTTCTTGAATCATACAAAAGACTCGGAGAAATAATTTCAAAAGCAAAGGTATTTCGTTAGAGTTTGTATTTCAATTGAAATGGGCTGTGTAGAAAACTACTCCCAAGCAGTATGAAGACCGCGATTTTAAAAAAAAAGTTAATCCAAGTCAGTAAGCAGATGCTGTTGGCGCGAAGTTGTCCCAACGATTGCAGTTTGCGTAAAAAACGCCAACTTTTTTCTATTTAAGATTTCATAAAAACGGTGTTCGTATAAGAAGAATTTACATATTTTTCGGCAATGTAACACAGAGAGCCGACTTTTGAAATTTCTATATTTCATGGAAGCAAACGGAGTTACTTTCTTCATCATTTTCTTTTTATATACACCTTGAAACCCCAAATGTTCAGATGATTTTAGGGTTCAAAGTCGGAAGATTCAAAAATTTATCGCTAGATTGAATCTTGTATCATAAAATCCGAATAGCCTAACTACAACTATACTATAGTAATAAATTATTCATTGTCTTTTTCTTACTTTCATTATAAGATGGCATCATCATCATCAATGCGTAATTCCGCATTGCTGGTGCACTACCTTTCCAGGTATAGATGAATAGGATAATAGGCCACAGCCCAGTACGCAGGACCATGCAGATTGGTGGGAGTTGACGACTACAAATGCAGCCGGGACTAACGAAGGCTTAACGTACCTCTCGAAGTACGAAAAATAATAAAATTATGGTCACCCACCGAGTTCGCTTACCCATCTCAATCACAGGACGGCGCGTTCTTCCTAACCACTACACCACTGAGCTCTTTGGTGTACTTAACACATTTAAAACCACTCACGCTTTGCCACTTCCAAGTTGTATCAGAAGAAAAACTTCATTTGAAGCGCCTACGTGCCTACTCCTAACAGCTAAGTTTGGAGTACCTGGGTGGGTGAAGTTGAAATTTTCAAACGAAACATATAATTTGGATTGGGAGTTGTAAAAGAAACTTTGTACGTACTCCTGTTTGAAAATTCATAAAGATATGTAGCTTTTCTTAAAAGTAAAATGAACATTATATTCTAAACGCAAAAAGACTTTCACTGAGGAAGTTCATACACTGGTTATTATTTTATGATATTTATCAACGCCGAAACTTGTATTTTCAAAAGATTATTTAGGTCCGACACATCCAAGCTGACTATCATAAAAGATACCTACCTAATTTCACTTTTATGCCCGATAATCTGAGCTAATGTTTCATTAACTGTTAATTTTAATCAACTTTCATAACATCGTAACTTTAGTTACCAAAAAAACAAATACATCTTTTTAACTCTTTTAGGTAAAACGGTAAAACTTAGAGCCTTTTAACTTAAAAGAGTTTTTAATATTGCCAAACAGATCCAATATAGCGCGGAAAGTGCCATAGAAACTGCCAAGTGGAAAGTCAACGAAGATAATTAAATAGTTATTTTCACCTCACACGCTCTGAAAAGGAGGTTTTGTCAATCAGTTTAGGCGTAGAAAATCGCTTTTTGCGGCTTAGCGTGGCAAAGTACTTTTTTAATTTAATAACTAAAAAATATGTCATAATGCGTTCCAAATCGCACTATTGACTTTTTTGTTATATTTGATTCTTATTTTAAATAGCTTTAAATTAATTGTAATACTCCGTTTTGGTTTAATTATATTATTTTAGTTCATTGAATCATAAAAACAATAACAATAAGATTAAACTATTTGTTATAAAATAAATTATATTAGGCTGGGTGAGATGACATTAATCTTTATTTTTAAATTGTCTTTGTCTTGTACCTCATGTCAGTGTCAACATTTACATTATCGTTTTATTCTTATTAATAAGTAACAATATATTCCTACTTTAAATAACTTTGAATTAACTATATTACTTCCTTTTTTATTGTTTTAGTTTTTTAATCATTAAAACAACGAGAATAAGGTATTTTTAAATTAAAATTTATTTTTAAAGATTTTTTTACCGGAAGTTGACCGCGGAAACAACCATAAAATGTTCCTCGCTGTTGTGAGGTGAAAAATTGTGTCTTGCGCTTGGCAGAAAAGTTTTTAGCGTCTTGTACCTTTGAAATCCTCGCTTCGGTCAGGATTCAATCTTTGAACCACGAGCGTAGCTAGTGCAAGGCTGGAAATTATTAGATAGATTGTAATGTTGTTGGCGTCTATAATTTTGTAGATGGGATCGAAATCAATACTTTGAATTGTGTGTTTAAGGCCAGTCCAATCGATAATAGTCTTTGTTTTGGGTGGAGACGGAGTTGTTCTCTTTAAATGTATGTACAGTGCAACACTGTCATGATCTGTGACTGAGGATTGTAGAACACAACATTCAGCATCTAATCGAGATCTAATCATCACGTGTTCGAGGCAAGTACGTCCGTGAGTTGGTAAATTGTGACCAGGATGAAGATTAAAAGAAGCTAAGAGATCCAGATATTCCGATGAGTGCTGATCACGTGAGTTGGTCACAATATCTATATTAATATCACCAATCAATACTATATTTTGGAAATGGTTTAATTTAGTCAGTAGTGAATTAAGAGAAAGCAAAAACTTATTCATTTCATTATAACCGGGTGGTCGGTAAATTGCAATAATTACAGTTGTTGGATTAATTTTTAAAGTTAAACAATTTGCATCATGAAACTCAGGCTGACCCGTTTGTACGTTTAAGTTATTTTTAATATAAATTACAACCCCCTCATTTTGCGTGTAGTTATTCAAGGTTACCGCGTGACTATAGTCTTTAAGAGTTGGGATATATTTCGCAGACGGTAACCAACATTCAGTAAGCACAATGATATCCCAGGATAGCTTTGTTCTACTTAAAAGAGTTAAAAAATTGTCAAAGTTGCATGTTAAACTTCTTATGTTCTGAGTTCATAATTTTAAAGAGCAATTAGCCATTGGTAAATTATGGCAATCATCTGGGTCACATATGCATTGGTTTGGGGTTTTAAAGTTGTCAAGGTCCGAAGTAAGATTTTTTTTATCATTATTTAAGTTATCATATTTTACATGAAATTAACTGCCGTACATAGCTAAGAGGTAAGTAATATTAATCAGTTATAAGAATCACCGTGCATAGCCTTCTCCTTAGCTCGCTGAGTGACTATGAATTTGTGGACTATTCCCACCGTGAGTGTCCATGTCCATGTTTTGCCTCCGTAAGTCATTACGGGTAGGAGGCTTTGTGGTGTCGATGACGAGAAGACATGACGAAGTTTGCTGAATACTGCCCATCTTAGATAAATTCTTCTTTTTGTTTCGCTCTCAAAGTTTATTTTAACCAAGTTAGTTTAAGTTTGCCCAAGGTAAACAAATTGAACAACTTGGACAGGCACACCATTTACATTACGGTCGTGGGTCTTATCAATGTTCATACCAAGACCGGTTATTGCTAAACCGTTGTCTAAGCTGGACAGACAGACTTATTTTGCATGCACAATTTAAAATAAGTTATGTTAGATTACGGAGCCACGGTGGAGATTACCTCCACGTGTCACGTTCCTGATATACTTCCCGTGCTTCCTTAACATCCATCCATCTTTCCATACATGCTCGTTTATTCGCTCGTATTTAGCTCGTACTTCTTACCTGGCCATTCTGGAATATCCTTGATCAGGGGGGTTACACTTGACGGGATCGCGTTGAGACCGAGATTGAATGTCAATAATGATTACTGATATTCGTTGTTGATTCAATTTTGAATGGCGTTACAATAGATTTCTTCATTTAGTAATTTCAGGTATAATTTTTTAGGTTAATTACTTATTAAAGGTCATAATTGGCTTTTCACGTTTATTCAATCTCGATCTCAATGCGATCGCGTCAAGTATAAGGGGGCTGATCGTGATATGTTTGCCTAAGCCGACCTTAACCTGCCACCAATCCTTCCATATTCGTAGTGTTCTTAATATTTTGAGATAAGATTATAATGTAGTTTAATTTATTCAATGAAACCTCCTACCTAATTAGTGCAATTTACAAAGAATAAATTTTTTTTGACGAAAATGTGCAATTCCGATATTAATATCGGAGTTCCGGTATTGAGATCTAATATCAATTCAATTCAATATCATTTATTCGGTCTGGGCTGTTACAAGCACTTATGAACATCAAAGAAGCTACGCCATCGGTTCACAAACCCTACGGCGGGACACCTTGTAACGAGAAGAACCGGCAAGGAACTCGTCAAGGGCAATTTTTTTCCCCTGTTTTATTTCATACAGACTCGTCAAATTGAAAAGTGAGCTTAACATATCAGTAAGGTCAATTTCCATCACAAAAAGAAAATACTAATTATAATATTACAGTTTATGGTTATCCTAACCGTAAACAATTTTCAACTCGCAAGGAAGGACTTACATTATAACATTTCTCGCATTACAAGGTTACTGTACTGCAAGTTGTGACGTACATACAGGTCAATAGCAATTTATTTTAGATGAAAATATTTAAGCTCTAAGCACAACGTTAAGACAAGCAGACTGAAGTAGACCCATTTCCGCTGGCGGCACCCGTTCACGAGCATATCGGAAATCAATATCGGATTTGAAAACCTTTCGATATTACATGCCCTAGTTTCAACTGAATAATAACAATTTCATAATAATAAAATATTACATTATTTTAATGAATTGGTATTTATTAGTAAATTTTCATTTAGTTTGTAAAATTATGTTTAGTTCTATGATGATACCTGTTATAGTTCTTTTGCATGCTGTTCTTTGTGGTTAAATAGGTTCAAAGCTACTATATATTTCTATATTTAACACCAAAATGAGGACATGAAGAAAAAAGAGGACTTAAAGCGCTCTTTGCGTATGTTTGGAATGGCAACCAAGTATGGATGGTAGCCTGCAGTACGTCTGGTATCCCGATGGAAAAAAGGAGGAGGCGGGATGAGGTTAAGCAGCTCAAATGCACACTCCCCAAAGTAAAGTCTGTAGAAAACCGACAGAATAGTTTTAAGTTACGGCGGTAACTTAAAACTATGTAGGCTTTTAACCAGCTCATGGTCACCTATAAGTCGCCTGGCTCTGCGTTCTACCGAGTCGAGAGTAGCGAGTTGGTATTTAGCTGAGCCATCCCAGAGTGGCTACAATACTCCATGCACGATCGGACTTAATCGGACGAAAGTATTTGTATTTGTATTAAAATGTCCCGAAGATTATTTTATTCGTTTACTTTAGGCGATGGTGTTATGGTTCATTCGTCAATAACTAAAAAGATCGCGAGGGTTTTTCGTTTTTGTCTTAAGCTATACGAGGAAATTTACTACTATTTCCCGTCATAAATGCCATGGTGTCACGTATTAATCATGCTTGCAAGCAGGGAATGATGACGTAACAAATATACCTACACGTAAAGGATTAAAAAAAACTTTAATAAAAATTTAATATTACATAACATAAGTAGGTTTCACTCGACGTACGTCGCGTAGTCATTTTCAGACTTTTGTGAAAACCAATTAGCGATGAGTTTGACATTATGCACCGGATGCTTTTGAATTTTGAATGAATGTCGAATATGGACCATGGGTATAGATGAAATAGTACTTACTTAAACTATATACATTTACTTCAAGGACTTATAAATATGTCTAAAGATCTCCATTTCTGACTAAATACATATCTTTAGAGGATGCCTTTGTCGAAGGCTGTAGAAAAGATGATAAATGAGAATGAAAACTGTACAACATTAATTTTAACCAAAGCCGCACCCAACATGTGCCTTTCCTTATTGAAAAAAAATACAGCCAAAGACTTCCTCGACATATCAATATCGCCTGAACATTAAAGACAACGTTGCATACATCCAGATTAATATAAAGGATGTACGAGACGCGATCTGCCAGGTGGCGGGTTAAAATTAAATTTGTCTCAAACAAAAAGGGCACGTCTGGTGTTTACGATTATAAACAAAGTTATATTAAGTTAACGCGAATACGGCGCGAAATTTTGATGATATTTCACTGAACGAGTCGTGTACTTTCTCGTACTTATCTGATTTGAAAGTCTTTTATTAGACAGCCGTTAGGCACGCCGTCTGTGTCGTAAATAATATTCTGTGTGTCTAAACAAAAGTAAAACTTTTTGCTTAATAATGATAATATTATTATATACGAGTATGAATTTTTATATTCCTTATGTTTTTATAATCAAATTTTAAAAGGTAAGCTATTTTATAAAATGTGTATAGAAAATCATAATCGAACTTCAATGTTAGTAAGTATCCTAAACATGCTCGAGACAAGTTTCACGTGCGTATATCTATTTTAAAGGTCTAAAGTTACTGTGAAAATCGGATATCACTGTTTGTTCTATTTTAAAATTTTCCTGGCAAATTAAGTCCGAATTGGACTGTGTGATTTTTTTAAATCTTATCGTTACATTTAACTGTACGAATAGACCTCTATTTTACATTTTCTCTTCGCACAAATTAAGGCTGTACCTAATATATGGTTCAAATTTAGTTCCTTACGTTCAAAGATAACTTCCGCGCGAACGTACGGGTTCATTGTTTATTAAATTGATGTACGGGCGTCATACAGTTGGGAAATATCTCACATAGAACACCTCATTTTCTTCTTTACAAAAAATATAAATATGTATGTATGAGTACTTACTAATTTACTTTATGAACTAATAACTCACTTATTAGGTCTTATCACGAATGAGTCTAAAAAGGTGCTACTTGGAAATAATGCAATAAAATATTAATTTATTTTTTTGTAAAATAGTCAAATAAAAGTGTCTCGATAATGATAGTGACATTTCTTTATGCCATAAAAAAACAAGGTTAAAAATGCAAAAACCAACATTCTCAATTTAAAAAATCATGAGGTCTAAATTATAATTTCCAACTCAAATTAAGTTCGCTTTTGCTAAGCTAAGTTGTAACTATTCCGTCAAAATGTCAGAGCTCAACTCAAGTTGTCTATCCCAAGTTTCCAAGTTGTTAATTATAAAGTATGTTTCTGATGTCTCTAGCAAAAGGCTTAAAGATAGTTTATGTGTGTTTTCAAGTATTCTGTACATTCTGGTGGCTTAAACGTTTAGCCTTCAGTCGTCCTAGGATTATTATCTAACTCTTGACGTAACCAATGCTGTCTCAAGTGTGACTACACATGAAATTGCATACCTTAGGAGTATTGTACTATACAGTCAAACACGTGACTTAATAGACATAATACAATATGAATTTACCATAGATCCCGTTCCGTACCAAAATACTAACTTTTTAAGGTTCAAAATCAAATAGATACCTATATTAGTACGTAACAATTTTATAATCTTGTTAGACGCCGTACAAAAGTATTTTAAGCTAGCCAAAATAACAACTGACGTTAAATTTTGATTTTGAAAAGTGTGAAATAAAAACTCCCGTAATATATATACCGTTAAATCAGAAGTTCTTTCAGGTGTTTTTTACTACTTATAGTTTGTAATCAGTTTGTAATCATTATTTCCTTGACTGACCCAATGGTGTAGTAGAGACTAGGTACTGAGCTAAGGGTCGTGGGTTCGGTCCTTACCCAGGACAAATACAAGGACAATTACTGATAACTACTTAGTTAAAATAACTTTTATTTTGCCTATTTTTGTTCTCAATAGACAATTACTTCCATAGGTTTGTAATCGAAACAAACCTATGGAAGGGTGAAAGCCTTAAAACGCCACCTTCAAAAGCTCCAAACCGATCCCTTATTCAAAGATAAAACGTATTTTAACTATTCCTCTCTCAAATTTGCTGAAACACGAGAGGCAAGTTTTATCTATAGCTTTACACCAACAAGTAACTAAGTTCTTATTCTGATGAGTTAAGAGGTCAAATTCGCCTGTTTTAAGTGCAAAATCTTGGTTGGTACTCTATTGAGTCCTACATAATGCGATTGACCAGACAAAAAGAGGAATTGGAGAATTTCGTCGGTTACTACCATAATTGGTTTGGGAATTAATTTAACATCACGTTACAATACAATTTCGTAGATTCCGTCAAGTTGTGACTGAGAAATTGATGCATGATCTCTCCATTTGTAATTGGTCTTGTAATTTTAATTGGGAATAATATCGCAAGTTACGGAAATTTTATTTTACGGAAAAAGATTGAGGGTTCCGGGAGAGGCTCTCTTCCATCTTCTGCCTTATCAATTTAATATCAGGTACCTATGATGAACCCGTTCTTCATAAAATAAAACAAAAAACCAAAATCTTATATCATTTGATGTAAGCGTCACGCTTCAATTATCTTGACATATAATAATTAAATAAAAAGATTTGATTCAAAGATATGTTGTGACATTGTAACCTTATTTACCCGACTGCGCCAGAAGGAGGGTTAAATTGTTTGGCACGCTCTGCGGCCTGAACGGCTCGATGAATTTTAGATTGAGGTTAGATTCGTATTTACTGTGAGAGTGTCACTGAGTATATCAAAATAAAATAAAAATGGCGGATTTTTTTAAAAAATCTTTATGACTGTACCTTACCCGTCCAAATATATGGACCTACTCTTAGGTAAGCTATGATTCTTTCCAACAGATTCCCGTTTCCCATTTACAATAATTGTGTCAGTTGTACAAGAGACACGGGTCGAGTTTACTCGTGACACAATTCCGTGAAGCAGAGAGACGACGGTGGATAAACGGGCAGCTGCCCACTCCCGCGAGATCCCGCGGGATCCCGCGCTAATCCCACAGATCCGGCTAAACGCCCGTGCCGGTAATCCGAGTCAGGTAGGGTCCGGGATTCACCGATAGTTTGTCACCGTTGAGATTCGTCCGTTACGACAGTTTGTAAATCGTCAGTTCTATTATTAGTGCGCTGGAATACGAAATACACAAAACAATAACTATATTTTAGGCAAGACAATAGAAACACCTAGGTATTTTCTAGGATTAACCTAGGTTCTCTGGACCGGCTTCCTGTTAGCAAATGACGAATTAAGAAAAGATACCAACAACTTATGAATACCTACTTAGGATTTAAGGAAATAACTAATTAGTTTGAGTGTTTACATAAAATTAGACTGTATACTTGAAAAACTCGGTCTCTAAAGTCTGGCTAATGAAAGCTGAAAAAAGGTGGGAAATAAAAAAATGTAAATATGGTAATAAAATGGAAATAAAAAGGTCAATGTCACGTGGTGCTTAACTTTCATTATGGCAACAATTTCACATTTTTAAATATGTGAAATTGTTGCCATAATGAAAGTTCAGAAAAATACTCAGTGTCAGCTTTCATTACCCAGACTCTTACAATTTCCTAAGTTGATAATATTTTTTTTTTTTTGTCAAACACGTTTATTAAATATCTAGCTTCCGCTTGCGGTTTCTACCGCGTTCTCAGTGGGAAATACTGGTATAAAACTCCTTCCTATGTTACTCTCCGTCATTTCAACTAACTCGATGCCAAAAATCGAGTCGATTGTTGCTTAGTTAGGGCGTTAAGGAAGGACAAAAAACGCACTTTCGCATTTAATATATTAGTTAGGATTAGTATTAGAGTAGGATATGATTAGGATAAAAGCCCAAAACTACGCAATAAAACAAAATAATATAGAATGTAAATACCATACCAACCTTTACACCTTCCAATATAAAAACGCAAATACTTTAAGCTAGATTTACTTGAGAGATACAGCCATGTCTCCGAGGCAATCACGATAATCTCCTAGAGAGCTTATAACCTCTCACGAAACTCACGTCCAACACTTCCTAAGAACTTGTTCACACTAGATGCATTCCCACAAATAGCGGCCATTGAATTATAGCTTTTGAATTTCGAGGAAAATGTGCTGTAACATTAGACCCAAACTGTGTGTTAATGTATGTTGTCTGATACTTATAAGCATAACGTGTTATAATAAATGTATTTCTGTGTGTTATTATGAAACTTTTATTTAAGGTAAATTAAATATACTTAAAATATTGTAAAATAAATATTGATACGTCCCTTTCTAACTGTTCCTTACTGCTTGAGTCACGTTCCTGTCTGAGTAATATGAGACAAATTTTTTTAGTAGAATAAATTTTCTTTTTTAAAATTTGTTACATAAAAAAACTTCAGTTCCACGTGAAGCATCTTTAGCCGCATGAACTGCAGTCGAATCTAGTTTGTAGTTGGAAGTGCATTTGTGAACTCGGCTTAAGACGACGAATCGGTAATATTGGCGGCAGGGATCTCGATTTTTCACAGCAATTACAAAACATATGAAAGTGATATTTGATAAACTAATTCTTCATTTTATTGACGTCATTTTGTCAGTTGCAGAAACACGATTCGTTAACTTTTATAACAGAGAAAAAAATATCAAAGAAACCTCGTTAAAAACAGAGATTTGCATTTTACAGGTAAACTAGACCGATTTAAGTCTCTAAAATTTCTTAGTAGATTAGTCTACACACTCACTTCAAAATGCCAGTTGGATTTTTTAAAATGGTTTGTAGTTTTTAAATGAAACGAAAAAAACCGTTTTGTCGTATACGACCTTATGGTATGAGCTAGTGCGCCCGCGTATTTGTATGCAGTCAGTCTACCCTCAGTCCGCTGCCGACCATTGTCAGCGACGGGTCTGTGCCAGTGGAGCTACCGCGCGCCATAGATCACTGCGCTAAATTTATAACAATAACGTGCGATTATTCATAATTGAAAATGGGAAAAAAATGTCAACGATTTTCTAAAGGAAAAGGAAACTTTGTTTAATTGAGCAATGTAAGAATATGACTAAGAAAAGGTGAGTAATCGTCATATTTATACAATTCTAATAGAATAAAATTAAATGTTTTCCAGTTTTATATACTTAGCAGATACCTACTTTTTGGTAGGTATTGGTTTCTGTACCTACTGTTTGACTTTTCGGCTGCGATGATGCAGCAGTGGTTACAACGGTCCTCAGTGATTGAGAATTGTAAGTGGTACCCGGTTGTGAATATAAATAATATAAAAACTGTCGTCACTTCAAACAGTAATACCTAAATATTATCATGTACCTACTTCACAATGATTATCGCGTTTCGCCCCGTTATCACGAAAGTTCTGTAAAACTATTTACAATTATTCACTTAGCAGTATTACAAATAATAAAAATATTTCAGGAAATTAGAACAAAGTTCGGGGAGTAAAGCCATGGAGTCGTCTTTAGATTTAGGTGAAAATAAAATAATTTCAGTCGATTTCACAGAAGGGTATGTATACCTACATACTAATTTAAAGATGTATTTCCTTCAAATATCAGATCTTTATTTAAATTGTACCCAATATTATAATTTATACTTTCGTATTTTATAGAAAACAAGACAATAGTTTGCCGATGTATGCAGAGTTACAAAATGTGTTGCCTACGTAAGATTTTATTACTATTGGTATATATGTGGTATAATAATTTTAACGATTGAAATTTTACTAATAACAATATTTATTGTAGAACTGCAGGTATTAATAATAAGGACCTTACATGTAACGTGGAAAGCATGTCAAAATGTATAGTAGGTATTTTGATTATTGTTAATTTTCACATAATTCCAACTCAGTTTATATTTAAATGTACAAAAATAAGTATGTATTCAATTTATGTTTCAGACAGAAAAAACATCTAAAGAAACTAGCGCATCTCCAGACATAACATTAGATTACACTTCTAATCTAATGCACCAGTAAGCACTCTTTATTTTTAGGTTTTTTTTGAGGGCAAGGTTATTAAAAGAAACTTATCTCTTATCTAAAGGAGTAAAGAAATAATTTACTGAAAAAAAACTTTTTTTCATAAAAAAACTCATTTTTAAAACGGACTTAAAAGTATAAAATACTTTCTCAGCATAGATTAATAATACCATATTGCAGAAATTTTGAACCTAAAAACGTGTGGCGCATTTTGTAAAATTTATCATCAAGTCTTTTGCATGCGCCCCACGGTTTTACCCGACTACGACGAAGCAAAACGGAATGTATATGATTTTGACATTGAGGTACTGTGTCAATTTTGTCATTGTGGGGGAATAACAGTTGAATGCTAGCTAGAATATAAAATTATATATGTTTTATATAAAACAAATTGTAATATGTAATAAAAAGTAAATACCTATGTTAACTTGTAAATAATATCATGTAACCTTTCAATAAGTAAAATATAAATTATGTAAATTTGTAAATAATTAAGTAAATTATGAATAAGTAAAACAAAAATACTAGGTATGTAAAAATGTAATTATAAAAAAAAAATCGAATGTAAATTATTACATTTATAATCTCGTTAGTGTAAATTATATCCGACTTATATCCTACTTTCTACTATAATATTATAAATGTGAAAGTTCAGATGTTTGGATGTTTGTATGTTTGTTACTCAATCACGCCAAAACGGCTGAACGGTTTGTCTGAAATTTGGGACACAGCTATTTTGTAGCCTGGAGAGGGATATAGGCTACTTTTTACCCCGAAAAAATATCACATTCCCGCGGGATACGGTCGTGTAGTCCACGTTGCGAAGCCGCGGGCGGAAAGCTAGTTGCGTAACAAATTATATTTTCTTATCACAATGGCTGATGCTCAGCAGCTATTTTAATCACCTAAGTAGGATAAAAGTTATATTATGTTAATTGTTTGTAAATTATTATTATCTGTGTCAATTATTTTTTGTCTATTTTTGCCATTATTTTGAATTAATTAAACTTTTTTTATTTTCAAACACTCAGGTTTTTTATTTCTGTAACTATATGCACTTAGTTGATTTGCAATAAAAATATTAAAAAAT
Source organism: Chrysoteuchia culmella (assembly GCA_910589605.1). Taxonomy (NCBI): domain Eukaryota; kingdom Metazoa; phylum Arthropoda; class Insecta; order Lepidoptera; family Crambidae; genus Chrysoteuchia; species Chrysoteuchia culmella. Next base: position 15,382,180 of record OU342642.1, on the reverse strand, counting down.
ACCTAACACAATAATCAAACAGTGGAGCCGCAAAACAAGTTCGTAATGAAAAAGGTAAAGTACTTTATGATTGATCACGTACCTGTACGATACAAGGGGTTATTCATCAACTCGACCCAAGAGACCGGACAAACGTGTGTCCAGTATCAAAATTGTTATCATTTATTATTTCGTAATCTAGACACGTCAATATTTTTACGCGTGTCCACATTTCAAATTACAAAATGTAAAAAAATTAAAAACAAAAAGTTTTATGGGCAACTCTAAGACGCCTCTGTTCTAGCGCGCGGTCACGCGCGGTTGACTGCTACTCGCAAGCCGCGTAAAAGTGTCGAGGTGTGTGCGGGTTGCGGGCGCAAACGCTCCGTTGCGTCACCTTAATCATAACTTGCATCGTCACCGGCAGCTCAGGGCCTCTTGTTGCTAATGTAACTGCAAACTTGTTGCAGTACATTACAGTTCTCGAACTTGAAGCATTAATATTAATGAAACGCTTGAAGCTACTAATTCCCTATCGGATGCTGGAGAAATAGAGTAAATGCAATTATTTGTTAAGATAAGTTCATAATATACCTGCTTTTACACATTTGATTATGCTTATGCTCATTTAAGAGTTCACAACTGTCCGATTTTACTAATTAGATTAACGTAAAAAGATTACTAATTAGATTAACGTAAAAAGGCATTTAGAGCAATGTTCTCCAACTCTCCTTTAAACTTTAAACCAACGACTGCAATGCAAATGAACAAAGACAGTGACTTATTGTGGTTATAAAAGTACAATTGTGTCATGTTTGTATAGTGAAATTTCTTGTTCTAAACGTACCTACGAACGCATACAGTCCACTTGTGCTCGTGCACTGCGAGGCGTGCGGTACAGCAATGTTATTTAAAATGAACTGCTAGATCTCTGGCCAGTGCTTGCCTGACAAGGAAGACATCAAGCGATCGAGCCTCTTAACCCTGAAGATCGTCCATAATTTTAAGTTAAGTTTCGCCGAGCCATCAGTGCAGCTTTGCGTTGCGATATCTCGAAATTATTGCCGTCTCATAAGCCTATATTTGTATCAAATTAATATCCATAAATATATTTAAACTCAGATGTTTTTTTTACACTCTGCATATTGCATACTTTAGTGGAATATTTAAAAGCATCCAAATTAATGCGATAATGGGCGTTTGTCGCTCGCCGTAACACTTGCAACACTAATTTAAAAGTGCTTCCAACGTTGGTACACGAAAAATCGGTACTTCCTGTACAATTTTAACGAAGTCGGCTAGTAGGTACTACTTTCCATTTATTACTTTTCGCAGTAGAAAGCTATTTAGGTTGAAAAGTTAATAAGAATTTTCACAATTTTATTATTAAACTTCCACATGATGCTGAGTTAAACAACAATATAATGACTACTGTGCGAAGTAAAGGACTTATAGGTCACACATTTAATTTAAAGGGCTGGCAATGCTGAGTTGTAGAAAACTAACATCAACATTTTTTGTCAACGTGGTCCCAGGCCCAAACAACAAAGCCGTTAAAATATTAAATACATCTACCGCCAGTCGGTCGTCATTGAAGATCCTAATTAGCGAACATCAATTACCCAGTGCTAAAGATGTCAACAGTATGGGCACTCCAAGAATTACTGTATGAGGCCGTTCCGATGCGTAAAATGTGCCCAAGGACACAAAACTGCAGACTGTCCTAAGAAAGGTCGCAACAATCCAGCAGTGTGTGCTTAATGTCAAAGCGCATACCCGGCGAACCGTAAAGGTTGTGAAGTATATAAAGAGATTCTCTCGAGATGAGTGACAAAGCACCCAGCCACAAGAACCGTAACCGATCTATCGAAACAATCTAGAAAACAAACAACCACCTGAAACCAACGAATACAGTTTCCTTGAACAACTCCTGATCAAACAATATGAAAAATTTAATAGTATCTTACATTAGATGAGTACCCTATTGGGCCTCGTGACCACACTACTCAACAAACTAGCACGGAACTAAGCCTCAGATTAGCCCCGGACAAGACAGAGTTAGAACTATTCATAAGCAGTAACCAACTTCATGCTGTACTTATATCTGAAGCCGACTGTACAGACAGAAGTGATATCAGAATCAAAGGCTGCAACACATACTTTACAACTCATCATGATGGGACTGGGTAGGCAGGAACCGCTATCGTGATAAAAAGCTCCATTAAACACCAAGTATGTAGCTCGAAATTTTTTAAGTTCTGCACCCCCTTTGTTACACCCGCTAGCGCCGGCTCCCAAATCAGCGACCGGCGCCGTCAGCGGAGGCACTCCATTTTATTTATTTCACAATTCAAGGATATTTATAACTCAACATAAAACCTATAACTGATCAAAAGATAAATTAAACACAATATAATTTATTTAGTTTGGGCTGTTACAACTACTTGCGTGTGTCATAGGCTACGCTATCAGTTCACAAACCTTACGACGAGAGACCTTGTAACGAGAATAAGACTAAAATGTGAATGTTAGTGCTGGTTCATTGTAACTTACATAAAACATAAATACAACAGTAACGTTCACATTTGCACATGTTGCTCTCGGGCTACCATGTTCAAAAATTTTCATAAATATAAATATACTTTTTGCGCAATTTTGTAAGAATTAATTTTGCTTATGGTTTACATGACCAAAAATCGTTTGTCACAAAATTATTGGTTTATTTAAGGGAAACCTGTTATTGGATTACTATAGATTTACATAAGTTATTATATAAGCATTAATAAAGCTGTTGGTTTTCTAAATAAAGATAAATAGGACAGACTTGAGATTCCCACGATTTAAAAGAATATACAGTTACTTAATCTTACTCTATTATTACTACAAAGTTTATGACAAGTCATGTTGTCTTTGCGTGAAGTATTCAAAAACTTCTGAACCCGTTAATAATATTAATAAAAGCGTCTCAACTGAAAAAAAAAGAATTTCGTAGTTATTTTACGAATAAGAACTCTCTGTCTTGGAAACTTCCAATTGTGCGGCTACCGGCATTGCTTAATATGTACAAATGAAATGTATGAAATGTTTTATTTTCGCAGATAGTAGATAGTCTGGATTAAGACATAGGGGCGTCCCAAAATTATGCCACTTGCAGGGAAAGTACTTTAAATACTGTAGATAGAACATTTTACTGAAAGAATACTTCATTTTTATTTTAAAATCAAAATTAAATGCATTCACAGAATTTTCAATAATCGCCTATCTGAACTGGGAATCGAACCCACTAAATGTAAAAAAAAACTTTTCTCATTTTACTACACCGATCGAAAGGCCCAATTATAAGCATTTATTTCTTCTTAGTAACATAGCATCTTAAATAAAAGAAAGACTACGAGTTTAACATTTAATTTTGAATAACAAGTTTGTTCAGCAAATATGATCTAGTGTTTTCTGTGACTGCCGTGCATCAACAACTGACTAACATTTCAAGACTTGAGCAATTATAAATTTCCCTATCATGTGTTAAAGTAATAATAAATTTATTTTTATTTATTTTAATTTAATAAAGATATAAATTTGTTTTGAAACCATTAGACAAAACGGGATTTTTACCATGTTAACTGTTTGTTTTAGACTTATACAATGCAAATATAAAAACTTAAAAATAAACAATAACCCAAATCAACCTTAACCTCGAACTAAACTACATTATCATCTTCCTTAAAAACATGATCTTAGTTCTTTAGCTATAACTATAAACTTTAATATGTACATCTTATGTTTTGGCCCTCACTGTTCATTAAAATAAAACAACTTTTACGGATATCAAACGCGCTATATTTCACGAACTAAGTTGTAATTGTCAGTATTTTTAGGTTTTTTAGGCGTTTATTTATTTTCCTGACGTTTCGGCATCTTTTCAGCTGCCTTGGTCACGGGATGTTACGGCTATTATTTCTATTAACTTTAACTTCGAGTTCCTTACTCACATCTTTAACTAAACTTTAACATCTTAACTTGTTTATTACATCTTTAACACAACACTTTGTCATCTTTTACACTGCTTATAAATCTCTTACTTAATACCTTTCCAGGAGAATACAACTACTACACTTTACATCATAAAGTTAATAAAACAAACAACAAACGTACTTACATCTTATGTTTTGGCGCGCACTGTTCATTGAAATAAAACAACTTATACAGTCATCCCGTGACCACGGTAGCTGAACAGGTGCAGAAACGTCGGGAAAATCAAAAATCCCCTAAAAAACCTAAAAATACGGACAATTACAACTTAGTTGGTGAAATATAGCGCGTTTGATATCCGTAAAAGTTGTTTTATTTCAACAAACGTACTATTACAATAACCAAATATAAAGCACTACATAACACAACGGATGTTAACTATGGTGTGTTGAATGTAACATGAACTGTTCTTTAAATATTAACTAATTTTTCATTCATCCCTTATCACTCAGCACCTTACATGTCCATCATCTTACTCACCCATTTCATCCGGTGGAATATCAGGCCACCTCTTCATCTGATCAACTGATGTTGATGTTCTCCCTGGGCCCTCGGCATGTCAATGTACTTTCTCCACATCATAACGGTCGTTTCTTTTTACTTTTGTGACAGGGTCCTAGATATTTAGGTTTAAGTTTCAGTCCTGTTCCAAATTGTGTGCGTTTGATAGTTACTCACTCATCTATCTCATATTTGCTACCGTCTTTTCTGTTCTTATTTAAAGTCTTTATATTTTCGTCCTGTATTTTCAATATGTGTTGCTTGGCTTTTACTCTTAATTCTTCCCTGCTTTTATTATATTGTTACACTTCTTCACTTTGTAATAACTGCATAATTTCCAGGTCTTCTTTATGTCTTTGCTTGGTACCTGTCATTAGAGCAAATGGAGTAGTCTATGCTTCTATGGTATGTGCAAATTAAAGCTCTCTGCAAGCGGCTTACATGCTTATACCATAAAGCTGGGTCTTCAATACATAGCTTTGCCAATACTGAGATAAATTTGCAATCCACACGCTCCACCTGTCCGTTTCCTCGTGTTACTCCAGTTGTAAACTTAGTAAAGGCATATATTTTTGTTAAAATGTAATTACACTGTTTTTTAGTTTCCGTCAGAGGTCCAATATGATCAATATGTAAAGGTATACTCTCCTTCTCTATAGGATGCAGTAATCATTCTTGTTTTCCAGATTTTCTGGTTGCTAACAAACATGGTATGCATGTTAGTCTTGCAATTTCTGATCCAGTTGATTAATATAGTAACTGTTACATATGATTTCCTTATTTTCTTACAAGAAAAGTGACCAATACAATGGGCTCTTTGATAATTTCTCTCTCCATAGGTAGTGTTTTGTATTACTAACTGTTTGAGCTCCCCTTTGTATAATAATTCATTTTCAAGATAATAATACTTATACTATAAGAACCACTCTTCGGAACTTCTTTGATAAGGCTCTCGTCTTGTTCTTTGCAGCATATGCCAAACATGAGTCATCAGTGTGTAACTCAGTAGGCAAACTAGTATCAAAAATCTTTAATACTGTATTACTGGATAATTTAAGTTTTAAAATGTTAAAAGCTTTACGTTCATTTTCACAAAAAGAAAAAGGAATGTTCTTTTTAAGTAAACCTGTCAACGGTTTTGCAATCAGTGCATAGTTTTCTATATATTTTCGAAAGTAAGAACTTGCATAACATTACAGGGTTCCGGATACCTTACCACAGCATCTGTCTTTTCAGGACTAGGTTTTACTTCACCATTTATTATTATTAGTTCCAAATATTCTATTTCTCTTTGTATAAGCTTGGCATTCTTCCAGTGGATCTCTAAACCATAATCAGATGCCACTTCAAGTACCATTTGTAAGCGTTGCATGGCTTGCTTCTCATCTTGTGCTGGAATTAGAATATCGTCAATGAAAATTTAAATAATCCCTTTACTAATGAGATCCCTAAATATAACCGACACAAATCTCATGAAATTTTTGGACAGACTGAGAGTCCAAAGGCTGCTCTCAAGAACTCGAATTGGCCATGATAAATGGAAAAATCCATTATTTGGATCTAAAATACAAAATATTTTGGCATCCTTTTGTTTATCAATCAAATCCTCGATAATAGGCAATGGAAACTCATCCTTTAATATTTTCCTGTTAATAATAAGTCTGCGCAAACCCTAGTGGTAACATAATTCTTTTTTACTAAAACTACTGGGCTAGAATAAATACAATAATTATTATAGGCTGAATACATTTAAAAATATTTATCGCCTGTAATAGACCGAATCACATATACTGCTCTAATTCTAAGATCCCTAGCAACTCAATTAGTCCGTGGAAATTAGGATAAGAAATGAAAATATATTCGAAGATTGTCTTTTATTTTTACAAAAAAGCTTCTGAATAAAATTTTCATCTATCTGCGTTAGGTTTATTTTATATTACATTCGCAATTAGCATGAAAAAGTAATATTTTTAGTGTTCTCCTACATTTTGTGATTAGCAATGTAACACAATGAATAAGTTTAATATGTAATCTGAACCTCAACACATGAAAAAATTATATATATATTTATTTAACTAAATCGTAGTTTTTCGCTCCATTTCCAGGGATGTTTACAGTGTGTTCAATGGTAGGAGCGGATCTCTTGTTCATAACGATGGCCAGCCACATCAGTATGCTTTTACGTTTATTGCAAGTGAAGGTCCGGAACCTCGGCAAAAAGCAGGAAAAAGGAACTATAACAAAGGAAATGACGTACCAGGATTGCTACGCAGATATCGTCGACTTGGTCAAAGTACACCAGAGGTTAATCAAGTGTGTGTGTGTGTGTGTGTGTGTGTGTGTGTGCGTTTCAGGGTAAAGGGTCCAAAGATGCTGTGTAAAACACTTGTCTCGGAGGTACAATGTAAAGAGGTCATTACGTAGTTACAGTGACATATTGTCTAAGTTTGGCATGATCCCGTTACATACTCGACGGAAAAGATATGATCTACTTTGCTAACATAAAATTTTACACGACTACCGCGTCAGTAGATTTGCTGTCTATCTAACCATCATACTGGCAATAGACATCATGCATTCAGCCCAATGACCAAAGAGGTCGCTTTGTCAGTCATCAATTTCAAATATCGAATGGCGAAGCTCAATTTCGATCTTGAAAAAAAAATTAAAAAGTTCTTTACTTGATTCTTTTTAATGAAAAAAGGCGGGAATAGAAAACTTTTACTTTAAATATTGTTTGTTTTTGGGATTTTTCTATTGACTAATCTACTATTATTTGTGATATAAATGTTTTCTGTATATGTTACTTTTTTTAAATAAAGCTCCCTAAAAAAACTACTGGTCAACTGGGAACTTCCCCGACTGTACCAACCTACTCGTATAGCTGTACATGGTACGATAATAATAAAAGAAATAAAAACTTAATTTGCAGTTATGGTAATGATCTGGAGGAAGCTTTTTCTGCTGTGAATTTAATCAACTTGCTGTTGAGTTCAGTTAATTTGTGCTGCTGTTTGTTTAATGTCGTGGTAAGTTTCCATTGTTATAACGTTCCATTCCATTGTTTAACGTGAATATTAAAATTTCCACTAACGTGTCGCTTTGCTTACATTTTTACCGAATTAAGAGAATTTCATTACAAAGGAATAACACCAGAATTCAGGTTAATATAGTTATAGTATTAAGATGAGCCTATTATCCTTTGTCTATCAATATCGTCTTAAACCTTTGCCTATAGAGATTTAAGGGTTGCCAATATTACACCGTTCACTTAAACCTCATGTTTTGAAAGTAATTTTATAAATCCATAGGTACCTACTCGGAAATAATTTAAAAATAATTCCAGTAAAATATACGTAGGTACATCTTATGTTTTGGCGCGCACTGTTCATTGAAATAAAACCACTTTTTCGGATATCAAACGCACTATATTAGTAATTGTCCGTATTTTTAGGTTTTTTTAGGGGTTTTTTGGTTTTCCCGACGTTTCGGCAACTTTTCACCTGCCGTGGTCACGGGATGACTGGCTACTTATAAGTCACTTATACAGTAAAATACTTAAGTATGACTCTCCAGCAACTTTCCTAATCTTATAATTATATCTTTAAATGAAAATGGAAGAAATAATGGAAAAGTTACCCTTAGTAAGGTAACCTTTTGTACATTTCTACCATAAACAAAAAGATGGCAAAATAAAAATACCCAATCTATATTCTACGTTATAATGTACAAAAAGTGTTCAAGCGTTGTTAGCGGTCTTTTGTTTTGCAACAGAGCAACGCGGCGAGTTTGCGGGGAGCCTGTTCGGTGCACTTTGCCTCTTTTGTTTCATTTTATTTAACCCCGGGTACATGTCGTTAGCTAAAGGAAAACTAGAGAGCAGCAAAACAAGCTAGACTGGACCACACAAAAGAAAGTGGCAGCAATGTTTGCAGTAGCCCGGAAAATATATTTTTAAATAGATATTTCCTCGCGCATTTTCGAATGCGAATTTCAGTTGAGTGTTTTTCACCTGTTACATTTTAAACCATGTGAGTAACTTCTATCTGAAATGACATTAGGTGGATTTTCTTCTAGGTACTTTGCAACTGGGAGTGAAACGATGTCGTGTCATGCTTTTAATTCTTATTGTGTTTCTCTACGCATAGAATCGAAATGAAACTAAAAAACCGACCTCAAAAATTTTTGCATCTGTTACTGCAGTGGTTTAGGCAACGTGCCACAAGAGCAGTAAATGGTGAGAGATGTACGAGATGAACCTTTGACCATTAGCGTGGAAAGGTTCTGAAATGGAAAGCCAGTACTTACTGATTGATTCTACTTGGCAGTGGGCAGTGGGCATCGTGCAGTTGATATGATAAGATTTTGTACGTACACATGTAATCGAGTAAGCTATTCTCATAGAGCATTTGGTGTTATCGTTAGTGTACAAATTCACATTCCATCCCATCATGAAAAAAGTTTTGCTTGTAAATAGTCAAAGTGTACTAGTTATGTCAAACTCCAATTTTCTACCTGTGAAAAGTTATACTCCTTTATTTATAAAACCCTGTTTTCAGTTTCCCCGTGGCAAGAGATGAGCGACAAAGTTTTTGTCATTATAGCCCTCGCACAAATGGGCATGATTTGTTGGTGTGACATTGCAAGAGTGGTAAGCAAAATTTATAAAAAAAAATGTGTATTTATTATAAGGCATACTCTTACACTCGCATTAGTCTACACTCTGAGAGTCGTAAACCGTAATCCTCGCATTGATTTAGTTTCGAACGAATTAATATTAACAAACAATTATTTGCAATACACTAAACTAGACAAAACTTTAAATAATTTCAGCACATCTTTATGTATCGGCGGATTATTATAACAATATAATATATATGCTTATTCTAATGGCCTGCTTCTGGATCGAGAATTTCAAATTAAGGACGTCTCAAACCTTACTCATGTATGTCATATTTTACTTTGACTTGAGTTGGAGAAGTTTTCAACTTGACCACAAATTTCAATATTTTTCTATTTAAAAAAAAATATCATAAGAATAAAATATCATTGAAATAAGCAAACATTCAAAAATTCTCAACTTGAAATATACAATTCAGAAAATAACCATATACTAAAACTATACTCAAGGACGAGGCAATAAGGCGATAAGTTTGTTGAATTATAGCCAAACCTATTATTTATACTTAAAAAAACCGACTTCAAAAATCAATACGGAAAAATATCCCTTTTCGAGTCGGTGCCAGCCAAGGCAAGAAGTAGAAGTGCAATGTAGAATTTAAAGAATGCACCATCGTTGCCTTTGGTGGCACCGACTCCAAAAAGGTTATTTTTTACTTTTTGATTTTAGAACTCGGTTTTTATTGTTTTGTAAAAAGTTTTTTATTTCCAATTTTTTAAGTTACAATAAGTCCCATACTTCGGTTTGACTCAAACTAGTAGTATATGTAACTAGTTTGACTCTAACGGTTTGTGTCAAACCGCTTGACCGAAAAACGAAAGTTTTTTCAGGATTTCTTAAAAACTACTGGACCGATTTCAACATTAAAAAAATCGGCCAAGTGCAAGTCGAATTCGCACATGAAGGGTTTCGTCTCCCACCCAAGGTTGCCTGGAAGAGACTGCTACGTAGCTATATGGCCGCCTATTGTGTGTTCCTCTTTTTTGACATTTTCTCTGTATGTGTTTGTTTTTGTATAGTGTGCAATAAAGTTTCTATTATTATTATTGCTAAAATGCCATTATAATTTTTCGTCTGCAAAAATAAGTTTGTTTTTCATAGTGTTTGTATGAATGACATATATTTGCGGTTTTGGAAAATGTGCTCTGAAATTACTAAATAAATTTCATTCAAACCAATTTTCGTTAAAAGTTTTTATAAAGATCTACATCATATATTTTTTTTTGATTTTTCATTTTCTTATTTTAACATTTTTCCACTTTGTTTTTTTTTTTTTAACTTTAATTACGATTGAGATTGTGACCCAGCTGATGCGTCCTCTAGTGACATTGTAGGTTGTGTTGTGTCTTACATTAAGGCACTTTTATCTTTCTTTTTTTGCTGTTGCCATTGTATTTTTTTATATTTATACAGCTTAACATAAGTACCTGAAGTACGTCATGCTCACTCAAACGTTTCTTCGGCGGTGTCGTGTGAGGCGGGTCGTTACGTTCCCTAAAATATGGTTGAGCAAAGCGATGGCTGGTTCATGCGTCATGCTCGTGAACGGGTACCGCCAGCGGAAATGGGTCTACCTCAGTCTGCTTATCTTAATGCTGTGCTTAAAGCCTAAATATTTTTATCTAAAATAAATTGATACTGACCTGTATGTACCTCACAACTTGCAGTGTAGTAGTCTTGTGGTGCGGGAAATGTTGTAATGTATGATAGACAAGTCTTTCTTTGCCAGTTAAAAATTGTTTACGTTTACAATAACCATAAAATGTATTATTTTAATTAGTATTTTCCTTTTGTGATGGAAATTGACCTTACTAATATGTTAAGGTCACTTTTCAATTTGACGACTCTGTATGAAATAAAACAGGGAGAAAAAAACAGCCCTTGACGAGTTTCTTGCCGGTTCTTCTCGTTACAAGGTCTCCCGCCGTAGGGTTTGTGAACCGATGGCGTAGCTTCTTTGACGTTCATAAGTGCTTGTAACAGCCTAGACTGAATAAATGATATTGACTTTGACTTTGACTTTGAAACGGTTGACTTTGAGAAAAAACTGGCCTCTATGTAATTTTTAAAGATCTATCTAATATATCCCACACGTAAAGGTATAATGAAAAAAAAAAATTCAGTAACAGTTCCATGTATGGGGCCACTTTTTTTTTTTTTTTTGTGTAAAAACCCTAAAGCGGTTTACAGAATACATCTACCGACCAAGTTTCAACTGTGTGAATGTGATCCTTATAGTTTTGGAATAAAGTGGCTGTGACATCTTACCACTTTGGAAGTGTATATCTTTCAAACGGTTGATCTTGAGAAAAAACTGTGATAGAAACTTCAATATAATTTTTAAGGACCTATCTGTAGATACGCCTCAAGTATAGGTTTAAAGAAAAAGATTTTTTTTTTCAAATCCCTTTCGGAAAAAATGCTATATTTCTAAAACTGACAACCATATTTCGTTCAAACCAATTTTCGTTGAAAGTTTTTATTAAGATCTACAGCATATATTTTTTTTTAATTTTACACTCTCTTATTTCAAAATTTAGAGGGGAAGGGGGGACACATTTTACCACTTTGGAAGTGTACATCTTTCAAACAGTTGACTTTGAGAAAAAATCGTTTTAAAAACCTCAATGCAATTTTTAAAGACCTATCTATAGATACCCCACACGTATATGTTTGATGAAAAAAAAATGCCAGTGTCAGTTCCATGTATGGGGAGCCCCCATACATGGAACATGATTCATAATTCATATATTTTTTTATTTTTGTGTAAAAACCGTAAAGCTGTTTACAGAATACATCTACCTACCAAGTTTCAACTGTGTAATCCTCATAGTTTTGGAATAAAAAGGGTGTGACATACATCGGTTTGGCCGAATCTATAAGGGTTTCGTTCTTTGCCTTTAGGCTACGAAACCCTAAAAGACGGTACCAGCTTGGGAACAAACCCGATGTTATAACGTTTGAATCATTTCGATCGGTTCAGGCGTTCTCGAGTAATCAGTGAACATCCATAAAATATATATATATACGCGACGAATTAAAACCTCCTTCTTTTTTTGAAGTCGGTTAAAAATATTGAAGCATATATTCAATGTAAAACACTATTGAGAATTCAGCTCAATAATGTTTTCGTATCCACCCTCCACCCGAAGGAAAATAAATGATGCATTCGTATCCTTTTTCGTGGGAAATTGTAAAAATAGTTTCCACTTTTATGACAATTCCAACTTTAAATTTATGAACTCTTGGAAGTATTCCATATAACATTTTTCTCTTTGATACGGTCTGAATCACTGTTCCGGATGTGGTCTCGTGAAAAATCGCGCACTTTGGAGGTGTGTTAGTAGCAAAAGAATATCTGAGCTGTTTCCTTACGTGTATGATACTTGTAAATGAGCGTAATATTATAATAGATAATTTTATGAATCATTTTATAAGCGTGAAATTTAATAACTTAATTGACTGAAGAAGTCAAATACTTAAAATAGTATTTAAAAACTTTATGGCAAAAACCGTAAGAAGGTGTCTACACTAATTATACGAGAATATCATAACATTTGTGAATTCGTCGTTGATGGAACTCAGTTATATCGCACTCCATAACACGCTTGCTTAAGATCACTTCAAATTTTCACGACAATTTGAATGTGATGTTACGTGTCTCTAGGCAAAAATGTATCAAAATTTGTTCAGTTGCTTAGGCCAAACAGATTATACTTTCGCGGTTATAATATAGTTATATTTTATGACATTAATAGCGCAGGTACAATCGGGAAACTTCCCGGTCGACCAGTAGAGCTTTTTTGCGAAACGATTTTTCGGAAAGTAATAATTCAAATGAAATACCTATTAATGTTTTACAGTTCTATTAATTAATATGCCTATTACTTTTTGAAACAACGCTTCCTAAAACTCTACCGGGAAGTTCCCCGATCGTATCTATCTAACACCTATTCTGTGGTATAAAGCGAAAAGCTTTTGTGTTTGTCTAGATATTTTCTAGACGATAGACTGAATGAAATGATTACATTCCCAACAGAGTGCTGGTGTACGAGAGCGGTTGGTACGACTGTAATGCGAAGTGTCGTCGGGCTATGTTGGTGTTACTGCAAAGGTAAATAGCAAGCTCCTGGCTTTGTTTGCTCTAGTCAAGTTATAAATAGACAGTTAGAGATAAGATAGCCTGTTCCTCAGTGATTGAGGATTCCGGGAGAGGCTCCATCCATCTTATAAATCCTCAGGTTCATCAATGCTTAACATTAAGTATGATGAAAACTAAGAGTGACCCCGTTGTTCATAATAAAGAATAGTTCGTAGAACTAAGTCCATTCTTGTCATTCCAGTATTTCTGTGTTTTGAGCAAAAGGATAGCGACGAGTGACAGCCAACTTACTATTATTAACCTCTATCTTGTGTTTTAAGGTTTCAGTACAGAAATATACTTTTCACCTCAAACGCTCTGAAAAGGAGGTTTTGTCAATCAGTTAATGCTTAGATAATCGCTTTTTGCGGCCTAGCGCGGCAAAGTACTTTTTTTTATTTAATACCTAAAATATGTCATAATGCGTTCCGAATCGCACTATTTACTTTTTTGTTATATTTGATTCTTATTTTAAATAGCTTCAAATTTATTATAATACTCCGTTATGGTTTTATTATATTATTTTAGTTCATTGAATCATAAAAACAATAACAATAAGATTAAAATATTTGTTATAAGAACTTTATATTAGGCTGGGTGAGATTTCACAACCTATAATTGGATTTCGGACTGTGACATAAATCTTTATTTTTAAATTGTCTTTGTCTTTAAATTGTCTTGTTTTTAAATTGTCTTGTACCTCTTGTCAGTGTCAACATTTTAATTTTTTTATTTTAATCGTTTTTATTCTTATTAATAAGTAGCAATATATTCCTACTTTAAATAACTTCGAATTAACTATAATACTCCCTTTTTATTATTTTAGTTTTTTATATCATTAAAACAACGAGAATAAGGTATATTTAGATTAAACTTTTTGTTTTAAGATTTTTTTACCGGAAGTTGACCGCGGAAAAAACCATAAAATGTTCCTCGCTGTTGTGAGGTGAAAAATTGTGTGTTGCGCTCGGCAGAAAAGTTTTTAGCGTCTTGTATCTTTGAAATCCTCGCTTCGCTCAGGATTCAATCTTTGAACCACGAGCGTAGCGTGTGCTAATCCTAGAATCACTTGCTCAGGTTTCAATAGACGTAACTCGCCGCTAATAACCAACTTTCCAGCCTTGCATAACAAATAACTATTAAGTTTCATTATTAGAAATGAAAGTCACTGATTCCAGCTACGATCCGACTATCAAAAACATTTTTTCAATAGCTAAGGAAAAAAGCATCTTCAAAAATGATGTCGACACAGACCACATTTCACGTTAAAATGTTACTTTTTCCTTATCATAAATCAAAAAATTTATGCCGTATTCATTCCAACATTTTTCTAAATAAAAAGGGGTTTTCAAGCTAATGTCAATATTTCGCAAAGGTAGGCTTTGAGCGCTCACTTCAGAAGCAAGTTGGCTAATTGGAGGTCCAATGGACCGTGCGAGTACGGGAATTGCAACGTACGAGTGGATCTGGAGTGCTTTTTATTCATATGTACAGATTGTACAGTCAACAGCACGTCCGACTTACACTTCAGTTCAGGAGCCCAGGCGTACTTCACGACGACGAGGAATGCGGTTTTGCACTTCTGTTATTATGTGATTAATTAGCGCTTCAGTGATTAACTGATTGATTACCGCTTTTTGAAAGTTTGGTTTATACTTAGATTTTTTAGTTTTTCTCAGCTGTCATGCGCCTAATTGGCTTGGTCAAATAGTACTGCGCGTTATCACCCCTACCTGGCAGATATTACCGTCTGCGTACAAAGCGGTTTTCTTCATCTTTTATTATGCGCACAGCCATAGAATGGAATTCTCTCCCCGCGTCTGTATTCCCGGCAGCCTACAGCCCTAAAGCTCGAGTAAATAGGTTTCATCTAGGCAAGCTCGCTCCGTCGTCGGCCTCTTCTTAATCACTGATCCAGAATGAGGCCAAGAGAAAGCCTAGGTAAATTAAATTTTAAAAAAAATCTTGCATCGGAAGCCGCTGCTATTACGAGAAGCATAAAGTCCCCCTCATGGTCAAATCCTGATGTGCTGTTAACGGTACCAAACGAAGGCTTCGCAAACGTAGCTCCAGATTTTATTGGATTGAGTTCGATTTCTGAACTATAATTACATTGAAAGTTAATTGTTTATTTAAATCCGCGGCAAAATGATGTTTATGTACTTCCTAGGCCCATTTTTTTTCAATAAAGTAAAGAAACTGAACTCAACTGAAACTGAACTCATATGTTCATTTTTGTTTACAGGTCTCAAAAGCCTCTACATTTTACTGCGTTAAAGTTTAAATCCATCACAATGATGACTTACGGTTCGGTAAGATTTTAGTGTAAAAAATATTTCATTTCTCTCAACCTCAAATTCGTAATTCAGTAAGAAGTGGGGCTAATAAAAGGGTTGATGAACCGCGAATTATGAAAAAGTCAAAGTCAAAATATTTTTATTCATATAGACTTATAGATAAATGAATCAATCAATCAATCAATCATTTTATTGCTTTCCATAAGTCTTTTTTATGCTTTCGAATCGTCATTTTTTTCCGCCCCTACCAGCCATTCAGGATATCTTTTAACTGGCAAGAAGAACGCAAAAAGAAGCAAAAACAAAGACGCAAAAGAAAAGTAACGGCTCACTCTTTTTACTTTAATATTCTCGTAAAGAAGCCTGTCCATAAGACTCGAAATATTTTCAAGAATCTTGCTCTTCCTTTGGTTGTATCCCTAGTTTGTTGCGAGATTTTTAGCCTTTTTACTTTCCTTCCATCCTGGATATTTTGAACAGAAACTTGAATACGGCGAGCATAACACGCTTTGTTTTACCCGTAAAATTCAACCATTCACATGGAAACTACGGAATAAACTTGCAGTGACAAACCATTTTTTTGTAGGCAAATCCGCATGCAAATGACTGTTCTGCGAACAAGTTTGGTTTATGTATATATATAACTTTGGATAGGTTAATTTGGAATGTGAGACATAACGAAGAAAGAAAGCAGTAAGATTAAAATAACATTGTTCTGACACGAACATGTTCGTAATAAAAACATTTTATAAAAAAAAATCAAACCGACTTCAAAAAGTAAAAAATAAAACTTTTGGAGTCGGTGCCAGCCAGGGCATTCTACATTGCACTTCTATTAACTATATATTTTTTTGGCCTTAGCTAGCTAGCACCGACTCCAAAAGTTTTATTTTTTACTTTTTGAAGTCGGTTTGATTTTTTTTATAAAATGTTTTTATTTCAGATTTTTTAGTTACATCATGTGCCGTTACTTACACTAAAAATCAGCCCATACACAACAATGTCATCTAGGTAAACGACTACTTGCCAAAAGGTGATTGATATTTTTCAAGATTATGAAAAAACTACTAGCCAGATCTTCGTAAAAATTATATGGGACCAAATTGACAGTGTACCCGATCGAACAAAAAAACAATTATTAAAATCGGATCACCAACACCGGAGTAATCGGTATACATACATCAGGCAAAAAAAAAATAAAAAAAAAAAAAATACGCGTTGAATTGAGTACCTCCCTCCTTTTTGTTGAAGTCGGTAAAAACAAAAGGAGTTATAACTTACTCTCTCTTGCCTTGCATCAACTATTATCACTATATTGATATAGAGATAAAAACCGACTTCAAAAATCAAAAAGTTAAAAATAAACTCTACATTGCACTTCTATTACTTTTATTTTTCATACATAAGGCCAATTGAATAAATGAAAGTATTACCTTTTCCCTCTATTATTTAAAGTGTATGCTTGGTATTTGATGTACAATGACTGAATTGTTCAACAAATACGTAATACGTATATATTCAGTTCAAATAATAGAAGCAAAAGGTAATGCTTTCCTTTATTCATAAGGTATTTTTTATTTATTTTTGAAGTCGGTTTTTTATTAACCTCCGACCTCTGTAGTAGACTGGTACATACAATCGGGGCACTTCCCGGTTGACCAGTAGTTTTTTGGGAAACGTTTTCTCGGAAAGTACTAAGGTAAAGAGAGTAAACAAAGTAAAAAGAAATTATTTTTTACCTCACACGCTCTGAAAAGTAGGTTTTGTCAATCAGTTTAGGCGTAGAAAATCGCTTTTTGCGGCCTAGCGCGGCAAAGTACTTTTTTAATTTAATACCTAAAAATATGTCATAATGCGTTCCGAATCCTTTTTTGTTATATTTGATTCTTATTTTAAATAGCTTTAAATTAATTATAATACTCCGTTTTTGTTTAATTATATTAATTTAGTTCATTGAATCATAAAAACAATAACAATAAGATTAAACTATTTGTTATAAGAATTTTATATTAGGCTCGGTGAGATTTCACAACCTATAATTGGATTTCGGACTGTAACATAAATCTTTATTTTTAAATTGTCTTTGTCTTGTACCACATGTCAGTGTCAACATAAACGGAATCGTTTTTATTCTTATTAATAAGTAACAATATATTCCTACTTTCCTTTTATATGTATATTGTGTATGTGATGTGTAGCTAGCTGTACTTACCTACCTACCGGTGTCGCCTGCGCGCGCGCCCCCTGTCGCCATATCGACCAACTGATAAGGTCATAGCGAATTAAACTAACTTGATTACATGGTAAACTGCACCGAAGTACACACACACTTTTCTGCCCTACAAGGACACCGATTACACTAACTGTATTGTCCTTCTGTATGTACCTGCACATCAGTGCATACATACTTTACTGAGCTGATAGGATATCGACCCTCTGTATACTTGCACCGCAGTGCATGCAAACTATGCTGCCCTACAGGCTAACCGACAACACTATCTGTATCGACCCTCTGCATGTACCTGCACCGCAGTGCACTCATACTTTACTGTTCTGATATATGGGGCTGGTTCCCCTGGGGCTGGTTCCCCTTGGAGCTGGTTCTCCTGGGGCTGGTTCCCCTTGTAACTGGTTCTGGGGCTGGTTCCCCTGGGGCTGGTTCCCCTTGGAGCTGGTTCTCCTGGGGCTGGTTCCCCTTGTAACTGTTGCTGGGGCTGGTTCCCCTGGGCCTGGTTCCCCACGATGGCCTCCACCTTCCCCTTACAGCCATCCCTTACCTCACACAACTGATAGGTTCCTGATCACCTATTACTACTGATACTGTTACTGGTCACTGATTCATAACAACACACACTTCAATCACAGTACAACTGAACGTACTGAATCTGGTAAGCAAAACACTGGTTATCTTCAACAATCACCGCAGCAATTGCAAGATTACG
Organism: Chrysoteuchia culmella; assembly: GCA_910589605.1. Lineage (NCBI taxonomy): Eukaryota > Metazoa > Arthropoda > Insecta > Lepidoptera > Crambidae > Chrysoteuchia > Chrysoteuchia culmella. Next base: position 15,363,610 of record OU342642.1, on the reverse strand, counting down.
CATCTGACATGTAATACAACAAAGTGATCAATTATATCGACTTACCGATATTCTGCGCTTACCACAAGCCACAGGAACATACTCACAATACAAATCAGTCTTGAATTATTTCTAATAAGATAATGTTACTTATTTTCTTGTTATCTTGTTTGTTAACATCATTAGCGCCAAAATTTAAGAGAGAAAACTTTTGACATATCAGTGTTGCTAACTACAAATTGTTGCCAGTGTAATGACAGGTTAGGTTTTTTAGTATCGTCGATTTAGGATCGTGACTGTTCACGACACCCCCCTCTTCTTCAGTAATAAACGTACGCGTGAACTAAACAGTTGTGTTATTTGCTCCCATCTACTTCAGTGGCGACGAGGACGGATTACCCACAACCGCAAAATAAAAATGGCTCACCTCGGGAATTTGACGAATTTCGACCATAAAACAGGAGAATGGTCTATTTTCAAAGGCAGATTGACGCAGTTTTTGAAAATAAATTCCGTCAAAGAGGAAATCAAAAGTGGAATCCTGCTTACGTATCTTTCGGATGAAACGTATCGCTTGGTTCGAAACCTAGCGTACCCTAATGAAGTGGAGTCATTGAGTTTCATGCAGCTTGTTAATTTACTCGACAGCCATTTCAAGCCAAAAGAATGCTCATTTGTGGATAAGGCGAAGTTTTTTGGTGCGATCAGGAGTCCAGGCGAATCATTAGGAGACTGGGCGGCGCGATTAAGAGGTCTGGCTAGCTACTGTGACTTCGGTACCGCTCTGGAAACGAACTTGAGAGATCGTTTCGTCCTAGGCCTGGGCCCAGGCCCGGAGCGCGACAAGTTGTTCGAGCAGAGTCCGTCTACGTTCGCCTGTGCGAAACAGGCTAAGCATATGTTAAACACCGGCGAAGTCACTACAGTAAAGGAAGAACCCGTTTACAGAGTGAAGTTCCAGGGGCAATCTAGCCGCGGCGGTGGAGGCACGCGGAGGTGCGGCGCTAGCAGTTCTGCGGATACACCCCGATGCTCGGTATGCGGGATGAAAAATCACCATAGTGACAAGTGTCGTTTTAAAAGCTACAAGTGCTCAACGTGCGGTCTAAAAGGCCATTTAAAAAAAGTGTGTAATAATAATAGGAAATCGTGTGTTTACCACGTAAATACAGAAGAGGATTGCGGTGCGGACAATTCTAAGGACCCTTGTGAGGAATGTCAAAATTATAATTTAAGGTATGTTACTGATAGACCTATTGAAATTTGTTTAATACTAGGTAATAAGAAAATAAATATGGAATTAGATTCTGGTTCGGGTAGAAGTGTAATATCGGATACTCTTTACAAAGAAATGTTTTCTAATTATAAATTACAAAAATGCAATATGAAAATGTGTTTATATAATGGACATAAAATCTCACCATTAGGATATTTTAGGGCTGAGGCCATTTTTAATGAAACAAAAAAAGATATAAAAGTTTTTGTTGTTCAAAATGGAGGTCCGCCATTATTGGGCCGCGATTTCATGTCTTGTTTTCAATTGATAATAACTACCAGAGTCAATAAATTAGAAAGTGATGATGGTATAGGTACGTTGTTGGAACAATATTCAGACTTATGGCGCGACGAATTAGGTACGTTTAATAAATTTAAAGTGCAACTACATTTAAAAGATAATTCATCACCTAAATTTTTTAAGCCGCGTCCTGTGCCGTTTGCATTAAAAAGTAAAGTAGAAGAGGAACTTGACAGGCTAGTGAAATTAGGAATTTTAGTTCCCGTCAACCATGCTAAGTACGCTCCACCGATTGTTCCGGTTTTAAAACAAAACGGCACAGATAGAATAGCTGGGGATTTTTCGGTTACCTTGAATAAAGATCTTGTGATTGACAAGTACCCTCTCCCTCGTATTGAGGAGGTCTTCGCCACGATCGGTGGAGGCGATCGTTACACTAAAATAGATTTAAAAAACGCCTACAATCAATTTGTTATTAGTGAGGAGTGTCAGGAGCTTACTACCATCACAACTTCAAAAGGGTTATTCAAATATACGCGTTTGGTGTACGGATTAGCTAACGCGCCAGCTATTTTTCAAAAATCAATGGAATCTCTTCTATCGGGCATAGAGGGAGTCAGCTGTTGGCTCGATGATGTATGTTTAACTGCACCTAACACTACTCTACATTTAGAAAGGCTGCGCGAAGTGTTTAAAAGATTAAAAGACGCCGGTTTGAGGTTACAAAAAGAGAAGTGTGAATTTTTTAAGGACAGCGTGACTTATTTAGGCTATGTAATCGATAAAAATGGACTGCACACCAGCCCAGATAAGGTACGTGCTATTTTGGAAGCACCGGAACCTACAAACGTCACGGACTTAAAGCGATTTTTAGGTGTCATTAAGTATTACAGGAATTTTATTCCTAACGCTTCATCATTGATGTGTCCGCTTCACGAACTTCTCCGTAACGGAGCGGAGTGGCGTTGGGGTCCACCTCAGAGACGCGCGGTGCAGTTGGTAAAAAAAGAACTTGCTTCGGAACGAGTACTCGCTCACTTCGAGCCGTCTGCACAACTAGTGTTAGCCGTAGATGCCGGGCCGGCCGGACTGGGCGCGGTATTGTCGCAGCGAACGGCGCCGGACGGCTGTGAGAGGCCTATCGCTTACGGTTCGCGCTCGCTTACTGCCAGTGAGCGAAACTATAGCCAAATACAAAAAGAAGCGACTGCCATTATATTCGGAGTGAAACGTTTTCACCAGTATCTATACGGCCAAAGTGAACCTTTCATATTAAAAACAGATCATCGCCCCTTAGTTTCTATATTTAATAGTGGATCGGGCATAACAGTCACTACCGCGTCAAGACTTTAAAGATATGCCATAATATTATCGGCATATAACTATATAGTCCAATACACGCCTTGTAAAAATAATTTGGTAGCAAATTTCTTTTCTCGTGCTCCTTTAGATGTAGATGCTGTGGTAGACGAAAGTACGGACAGTACTTGCATGTTAAAGTTTTTCGATACTGGTTTTCCGGCCATAACTATGATGGATGTCAAACGAGCTACCGCAGACGATATGACTATTCAAATGGTTATTAAGTATATGAATAATGGTTGGCCACGTAAAATGACATGTAAGTCGGTTTTGCCCTATTTCCAATGTAAAAATGATTTACAATATGAGGAAGGCCTCTTATTGAGAGGGCATAAGGTTGTAATTCCGGGTGAGCTCACCCAGTATATTTTGCGCGAGTTGCACAGTTCTCACTTAGGAGTTATTAAAACTAAGTGTAACGCGCGCGCTAGGTTCTGGTGGCCTGGCATCGACAGGGACATAGAACAATGTATAGGCGCGTGCGACGTGTGCATTCGAACGAGGGCGGCGCCCCCGCGCGCCCCGCCCGCGCCGTGGCCCGCGCCGGCCGCGCCCGTGGCATCGCGTACACATCGATTATATGACGATAGGACAGAAGATGTATTTGGTAGTGATTGACGCGTATAGCAAATGGTTAGAATGCTTGTATATGTCAGACGGCACTACCACGCGAGCTTTAATAATGAAATTAAAGTATCTGTTTTCTGTATTCGGTATCCCTAGAACTAAAGTGTCTGATAACGATGTCAAAATAAATTATGCTAGCACGCACACCATACAGGAAAAATTGTTAGGATATTTGTTCGATTACAGAAATACAGTTCATTGTGCAACAGGTGAAATGCCTGCTAAATTGATGTTCGGGAGAAATTTAAGATCTCGTTTAGATATAGTATTACCTTCAAAAAATGATGATAATGATAATGTAAGCAAAAATATATCAAAATGTAGAAAAATGTCTGTAGGCGATATTGTATGGGCTCGTTGGTTTAATGGCAGAAAGGAAGTTTGGCAATTGGCAATTATTGAAAGTTTGGTTGGGAATAGAATGTTTAAAGTACGCATGAAAGAGACGGACATTATTTGCATTAGACACATAGATCAAATCATAGAATATAAGGGTAATTTTGCAAATTTTGAACAGCAAATATCAAAAACATTGTCTTCTCAACCTCCTTCAATCGTGATCAGTTCAAGTAATAATGTACAGTCTCAGCCGCGTAGTTCAGCTGACACTAACGGTAACGATGAAAGTATAATTGAAGGGGATGATGCTAATGAGATACAACTGCCACTGCCAACTGAAGCGAGCAACAACAATAAAAGTGGGGAGAGTAATGGTGTCCGAAACCTGGATTGCGAGGGACTGGGCGCTCGTTCGTCGAGCGAAACCACCACGTCCGCGGATGTCGGTCCGCCGTCAGCGGCGCCTCCTGAACCAATAGCGCCTGTTCAACCCCAAGCGCCATTCACGCGCCAGTTAAGACCCAAAAAGAAAGTTAGTTATAAGTTCTAATTTTTGTAAACGCATAGTCCGTAAGATAACAATTTTTATGTTTTAATTATAGTTTGTTTTGTTACTAGGGTTCAAAATAATGGTGGAGAGAATGATGTGTAGCTAGCTGTACTTACCTACCTACCGGTGTCGCCTGCGCGCGCGCCCCCCTCTTCTTCAGTAATAAACGTACGCGTGAACTAAACAGTTGTGTTATTTGCTCCCATCTACTTCAGTATGTATTCACAAAAAAAAAATATAAGTATATTTATCCGATATCTAGTATCCATAACACAAGTTCGTCATGAAACTTAACGTGGGCTAGATAATTTGTGTGATTGTATACAATTATTATTATTATATGATTTTATGTTTTTTTTTCCTCAGTGTACGCTGGTATTTTATGTAATTTACGGGACAAGGCCAAGTTCATATATTTTTTTTTATGTTTGAGTGTGTTCATCTAGCTGTAGGAACTTACGGACTGTTCGGCAAGTGTTAAGTATGGATGATTTTTGCAACTGTATGTAAGTGCGGGTTTCAGATCAAGATTTTTTTGACTATTATGGAGGTGTTGAGGAATATGCCGTTCGTTGAGAGAACTATTGAAATTATATAAACTTTATCCTGCTTCCATAGTCGCGAAATTTCATCTTTTAAGTCTGTATATTTGTGTATTTTTTCAGCAATTGTATTTTGTAAGTGTGTGTATTGGGTACGGCGATGTCGATGAGGTAAGTAGTCTTATTATATTTATCTTGTAATTTGATGTCTGGGTTGTAGTGGATTGTTCTGTCTGTTAAGATCGCGCGGTCGAAATACATTTTATACGATTCATTTTCTAAGATAGGCTTAGGGCTGTATTTGTAGTACGGTGTATGCGTGTTTGATATGAGTCCGTGTTTTAGTGCGGTTGTGTTTTGCGTTTCTCGTCATCGGTCGTCTCGCTTAATTCGCTTCAATATTACTTCGATAATGTCTCGAATCCAATTTAAAATAAACATTTGATGCCCTATTAAATAATGTCTGATCTATCTTCATGATAAAACATAGAAATGTATCTTTTGAACAAAGATGAAAAGGTAACAGTCGGTTATTTAACAAAAAAAAACAGTTATAATGTACAAAACAGAGAGGTCTTACAGCTACAGACAGCTTTAAAATACATGAATATTATTAGAAGTCTGCGGCCATAGATAACTAATTGTACGTCGTAAAACATAACGTTGAGACAAAGTTAATTAAAATTCCTCTGATAAATTTTCTCGGTTTGCAATAAAAACTTATTACAATGTTTTATTCCAAACGATTGTTATGTCGTGGTGAAATGTATATGTATGCATAGAGCCTATCAAAATATTGATAGAATTTTCTTATTTAATGCCATTTAAATGTTCGCTTAAATGTTTATTCCCTTTATTATAGTGCTGATACTTCAATGTGAGTACGATATAAATAAGGATATTTATGTATGACCTACATAAGTTCTTGTTTAGAGTAAAATATTGTAATTAGAGAGTATAGAGACTATAGAGTTTTTGCTATACTTCTTCTTTTTATTCTACGGCGGTACCCTTTTGGATTTCTCCAGAATCCAGTTTTTACTGTAGATTGAGCTAAAATGGAGTCTCACAACACGTGCAAAAAGAATTCGGATGTAACTCCTTTTTTGCCTTAGACTACGACGACGACCCCTCATTAGACATTTGTAGGTCTTAAGTTTTCCAAGAAAAAAATGTGACAGGCAGCCAGCCCCTCACCTGCAATAGATTTCGAATATGCTGATAGAAAAGAAAAAAAAAGAAAAAGAAAAAAATATAAAGAAAATATACTAGTTTCTTTTTAATATTTACCAAATAAAAATAGCATAGTAAAATGCAAAATTAAAAAGTTATAATTAGATGGGTGTTTCATCGTTATCGATCGTCAAACATTTGTAAAAATCTTTCTTTCGAATACGAGGATGTTTCTCTCATTGATGAAACGACGGTGGCTGGCACCGTGGAAAGGTGAATATACAAAAAAAAATCGACGTGTCTTCATAGGTCTCTACTAGCCTACTAGCCTACTAGTCTCTAGCTTACATGGTTAATGCATTGGGCCGGATTTCCAAGGATGCGGGTTCGAATCCCGTCGGAACGACATGAGACAAGTTGTTTTTTCTAGTATATTTTCTTGTTTAATATTTATCACAATTGAATGAAGTTCCAAATATAACGTGACAAAGTGTATTAATGTTTAATTTGAACTTGTCAGGATTCCGTGCCACTTTATTTTTAAATACTGTATGGCAGCTGCCATTATGGGATTCTTGCTGCTACTCATCAGTGGAACTAATAATATATACCCCGGAAGTATCCACGACCAACTTCGAGACATCGTAACTGTTAAAATAAGTAATTGATGTCACTTTATGAACAATCGTGAAGATAGGCATAGTGTTCCACTGAATGAGGCGAGTATTATAAGATTTGTACGGCAGGTAGAAAGAACTCTTTTTTTGTTTGCCACGAGAACTTGCCAAGTTCAAAATCAACGTTTTATTCGGCTTTTTTAACTGCTATCGTTTCAGCAATTGTATTTTGTAAGTGTAGCTTCTTTGACATTCACACGTACTTTTAGGTAACCTAGACTGAATAAATGATATTGAGTTTATTTTACATACCTTTCTTATAGTTCAAGCTAAAACAAGCTAAATACATCGTCAACTTCCATAATAGGAAAAACTATATGAAAGTTTTTTTAGAATCATTAACACATTTGTAAAATTTCAGGTGCGCAAATTCTTAACGGAGAAGACTGCTCAAAAATCAAATGTTCAAACATAGTGGATTATGTGTGCGGTGTGGCTCGGAAGCATAATATACAAGTGACCAAAGTGTATCAAAACATTTGCCACCTTGAGCGGGCTCGATGTAAACTGAAATACCAATTAGGTTTGTGGTTTTTTTAACACTTTCTTATATGTGTGACCGCATATCAAGGAACTATTTTAGGACGAAAACCATTGTAAGGCCCACTTGCGCCAAGCTGGTTTTTTTTTTTTGTTAAATTTGTAAAATTCTGATTGTGGGGATTTAAAATAAAGACACTGTATAAGATGACTGGGGATAACGGGTTTTCCCGATAATAATTCGGCTAGTTGTGGAGAGCTGTTACTGGGACAGTCATGCGAATTGATACAAAAACTGACCCAGCAACAAGTCAGCTCGATCCACAAACCGCAATCCACTCGGTCGAATCTGTATGACAGAATGAAAAGACACATCCGATGCCACGCTCCGAGTGTGATTCCATACACAAGGAGACGCGGATACGGGGAGGTGGGAAGGAGGGTAGAGGACGGATTGAAAAAAAATAGAAAGGAAAGACGCGCCAAGCTGGGTTAAAATTTTACCCAGAGTTAGTCCATACAAAAGAAGCACTAACTCTGGGTTAAATAGTTGACCTAAGTTGGCGCAAGTGGGCCATACTACGTACGAGTACGGGTTCAAGGTCTACACGCAACAATTGCCGCGCTGTTGACTATATACAATTAAATTTGCTTTTGTTGGGGCCACGCCACTGTGTGCTTAGGTATTATCTTAGCTTTAAGATTTTGATAACTATATCCGCCGGTTGCACCAAAAAGTATTTTTACGAATTCGCATAAAGTAACTGTAATTTGCTCGTCAAAACTGTCAAATCCCATACATTTTTAAACCATAAACCCTGTAAAAATAAAAGTAAAACGTAAAAAAAACTTTTGCAACCGGCCTACCACTACGTCTTCATATAGATTACAGGAGGCCATGTCGTTAATGCAGCTTTTTTCCTTATTTCTATCTCAGAAACCCTCAACTTATAAATATTTAATATCCATTTGTAAACAAGAAACAAATAATATGACACTGAATAAGTATGCTTCCATCTTTTCATTGAGTTAACCATCAATCTTAAAATGGCGAACGATTTGTCAAAATGTCAAATCTAAGTGCGTTTTATCTAACCCAGTAGGACCAATAATTAATGATCAGAGGAAAAGTTTAATTTCATTAGTGACCTCTTCGATGTCCTGTAGGAACAGATTCATTATCAGGAACTTCCGATGGGAAAGCTTTCTATTTCTTTTATATCCCAGTCACAAAGAATCTAAATGAGAAAACCATTTTATTGAGATTGATATTACAAAAGCTAAGCCTTGGATTCTTCTTAAAACATATTGACAAGTTTCCAATTGAGTTTTACTTTGATTTCTCTCTATAACAACCACATAACAAATATTTTAGGAGCATAAATATAAACAAAAAACTCTGATGACATCATAATTTATCTTTAGAAAAGTATCCATGATAGTATACTTTTCTCAACGTTCAAAAGATTTTCAGCTTTTGTAAAAACTGCTGCTTCTTTTTCTTTTTCTTTATTGTTGTCTTGTTCTTATCTTTATCTTTATGGCTATATTACGATTGTATCCAATTTAGAAACACCTCAAAATAGAGGGAACTTCTCAATTATGGTTTACTTTTGCTGGACAAAATAAACTGTCCTGAAACGACGAATCGTTTAAAAATCGCCAAAAATAATCATCTTTAAAGATATCTACCAAGTGCCCGACTCTCATTGCAACCTCTCCGAAGACATGCTGCAAATAAAACGTCGGGTGAACGACTTCAGCATCGTCGGTGCCCACCAGGTGTGCAACCACACGTGCCCCACGCATTGCGTGGACACCTACGAGCCGGCCTGTGCCAAGATCTGGACCCGGCCTAACACCTTCAAGACAAGGGCCATGATCAACCATTGTCATATTGACTTGCTGTCTTGTGCTGCTGGCGTTAGTGAGTATCATAGGGTTCTTTTATATCACGAAGGCATGAATTTAACGACTTTCCACTTTATTGGTTTCCTTTGAGGGGTGCCTTCGTTCATACTTATTTGAGTAGTTGATACGTCTCTACCATAACTTAAAACAAAACAGCAACAGCAAATAAATAAATAACTGTAATTTCAACGCTAACCATTCAGTGGAATTAAACACTTTTATCGAGATAAACATTTTTTATAGTCACGGTTTTGTATTATTTTACTTGATTTGATGGCACGTTATGCCAACACTGTCGTCACACGAAAATACTTTCTTTCAAAGCGATCTATAAACCAATACTCACCTCACCACTTGTTTAGAATAGAAACTTTATGTTAATAAATCATTTTTATTATTTTTATTATTTTATTATAGATCTGAATAAGATCAATCAAGTAGAATTCAATAATTATTTGAAGTTAAAAAATATTTTCTGTGTCTATCACCAGTTCACAATTTGTGAGATTCTGTCCAAGATTAGTAAAAGAATAATATTTGAAACTTTCATAATCATCACTAAAATGGTAAAAGGTAAAATTCCCTTTTATCTTAATGTTCAATAGTAAAATAAACTAGGAAAGAGATGGAAATGAAAGTCCAATTGATATTAAATCAATCGTTTTTATTGCAGATGTGACAGTGGAACCATTAGTGCGTTGCTATAAGAACCCATCGGCACTAATATTCATGATGCAAGTGGCCGCACTGAAATCCCTGAGGCTGATCGATGATCCGTCTCACGCATCTGCTAGAAGAGACCTTCGGCAATTGTCAGCTGAAAATACATTAAACAGAATGTTGAAAGAAACTTGGACATATCAAGAAGACGTTGAAAATCTATAAACTTTTATTATGCTTAAACCTTAGAGGAGTTCTACTATCAACATCTCTCATATAACATCTCACTGGCTTAAAGAACATTTTTGCTAATGATCTTTAGATTAGATCTTTGATTTGAGATCCCGAGGTAGAAAACCTATTTCTGAGTACCTATGTTTCACTTTCTATGAAGAAAAGTCAAGCACAGAATAGAATACGAGTTCATCGTCACTCACAACCCGGTTACAACCCGGGTCTGGGCTTTAGCTTAACTTGTGCTTTTTGGTCAGTTGCCGGTAGTTTTTGCCGATTCAGGGCCCGTATACAAAGTAACATCGTTATGTAGCGAAACGATAATTCGATTGGTTATTGTCTATATTCGCCAATTAACTTGCGGTAAGACCACGTGATTTAGCGCGGCTTATGCCTATCCACCAATCCCATACATTTGATTATTTTCGAACTTCGTTATCGTTTTTGAATTGTTACTTTGGCTAGGGGCCCAGGTCCGTAGGTGTGTGATGCGTGGTTTATTTTGTTTAGCAGTCTAGCCGTTCTATTCTGTTCTGCTTGTACAGAATTAAAACCGGGATTAATTCTGTTCTAAATCTGTGGCCGTTCTTAGGTTTTGTAGTATAATATAGATAGTGTGAAATTTACATCAAATTAATGTAAATTTCACCGTACCATTATGGGCATAAAATGGCACTAAAGTGTACACAAAAACATCCCAATATACCCACATTACGCAAATAAATCTGGGAGCGGACTAGCGCTTTTTAATCAGCAATCCCATTGATATTCAGTTTGGGAGGCCCGAATCGTCAAGTGGCCCGGTGATTAGCGTGGCCCGTTTCGATTTACACTGGCACTAGTTATAGTTAATTTGATGTAAATTTCACCGTACCATTATGGGCCTAAAATGGCACTAAAGTGTACACAAAAACATGCTCTCTATCCCACTATACCCACATTACGCAAATAAATCTGGGAGCGGACTAGCGCTTTTTAATCAGCAATCCCATTGATATTCAGTTTGGGAGGCCCGAATCGTCAAGTGGCCCGGTGATTAACGTGGCCCGTTTCGATTTACACTGGCACAAATTGCCAGTCGATTGTGGCCGTAAATTAACGAGCTGTACAGAAATTATGGGATGCTTTGTACTTCTTCCCGTCAAAGGTCGGTAACGATGCGAGCTGAGGACTCGCGCAGTTAATTTTGCAATTCTTTTCCTGTAAAAATTAATGGCACCCAATATTCTGTCTCGGATAAAACCTAAAATTGACTTATCTAATTACGCCGCATGAAAAATATTACAAAAGGTATTTTTTCAAGTAGTATGTCTAACCTATTCTTTAACTTATTTACGAACTTTGCATTACAAATAGGCTGAACTGAATAGAACATAATAGGGAGTTTGTATGAGATTACCTACTTACTATCATTCTCGCAATCTCTAAAAACTAAAACAGGTTTATTTCATTCAAACTGAAATTAAATTAAAATACCAAGTTACTAATTGATTTAATTTAACTTCACTAATAGAAGAACCACGAAATGTATTGACATCGTTATGCAAAAGTGTCGAAACTGGAGCGTCTTCAATACTAAATTATCCAGATAGAAAAGAGTTATATAATTTCATGACGTCATCGTGACCGGCTGAGTCAGCCCTTCATTAGTTAAACGGCCAATCAAGACTTTTAATTAAATCTGCCTAATGCAAAGGGGATATTTAAAAAATATATTAGGATCTTTTGAAGCCACAACTGGCTCGTTAGGAAGATTAAAAGGTGAATGTTCAACATTAGCCCGCCTTTAATGGTAGAAAACGGTGTTTTTTTTGTTTGAATTGCTAAAAATTCAGACGTGCGAAGCGAGCAGAGATGGCAGTGATTTAAGCTGACAGGGGTGCGTTGAATCCTGGATTAAGTTAGAATTAATTGGGTAAATATTTCGGGTCTAGCTTAAACTGCCCCATTTTGGGAACAAATTGAAAAATTTGGTAAATTTTCCGCTCCGAAGAAACTATTACGAACCTTACTATTTGCAAGACTTTAAACCGTTACTTTTATTAATAAAAAATAATATAGTCTCGTGTGAATTAGTATTTCCATTCACATAAAAGCAATCTTACCTTAATTTTTTTCCTAATTTGTTTTAGACTGTTTCGTTATTACCTAGTCATACTAATGCAACGAATAGTAACTATTACTAACTAAAGGTAGCTAAATGCATTGCCTTGTCTTTACTCCTTTTATTCCGACATAAAAAGAGTAAATTCCAACTTCTCCTTACTATCTATTAGCTTTCACGAAATAAATATCAACCTTAATTTCGGAGGCCATTCTTTAGGAAAGCCCTTTCGATCCGTTAATGGATAAAGGAATTCCCTTACAATATGCTCGGACTGGAACACGTATCTGAGAAGGGCTGGACGCTTGGGAATTATCACCCGACCACGTGAAATTTTTACCCTTGCCTTATTTATTTACTTGGGATGAGATGTGGAGTTTTGTAGCGATGTAAACAATGAAGAAAAAATTAAAAAACAAATAAGTTTAAACATAAGTAAGTACCTATAAATCGCCTTAGAGTTTACCTACTATCTAGATTTTTGTGAAATCCTTACAAACAAATAGTTGAGAAATGTAAGTAATTGCTTCTGTGCAATTCGTAAGGTGAATGAAAAAGGAGTTTTTCACCTTACACGTTCGGAAAAGGAGGTTTTGTCATTCAATTTCAGCGTGGAAAATCACATTTTGCGGCCTAGCGTGGTAAAGTACTTTTTTAATTTAAAATCTAAACATATCTTAGGAATTCCGAATCTCATCTTTAATTTCATTCTAAATTTTAATAACTTTGAATTAATTATAATACTCCGTTTTGGTTTTATTATTTATTTAAATAAAAATTAATATATTTTAGTTAATTGAATCATAAGAACAATAACAATAAGATTAAATTATTTGTTATAAGAATTTTATATCAAGGCTGGGTGAGATTTCGGAACGTGACATAAACCTTTTATTTAAAATTGTCTTTGTCTTGTACCTCACTTCAATGTCAACATTTACCAAATCTTTGTATTGATATTATAAGAAGTAAAAATTTATAAATAATAATTTTAATATTTTATTTTTTATATGATTAACACAACAAGAATAAGGTACTTACCTATATTTAGATTAAATTTTTTGGAAAAATATTATTTTACCGGAAATTGACCGCGGAAATAACCTTAAAATTTCCCTCGCTGTTGTAATGTAAGGTGAAAATTGTGTGTTGCGCTCAGCAGAAAAGTTTTTAGGGTCTCGTACCTTTGAAACTCTATTATATATTAACCTAGCCCCAAAGTAAGCACTGTAAGGCTTGTGTTATACTATGGTAAAGCATAGATATACATAGAATTATTTATGTGTAGAAATAAATATAAAAATCCATGACTCAAGTACAAATGCACGTATTTATCATACAAACATTTGCCGCTACCGGGATTCGAGCCAGGAACCTTAGAGTAGGCGACACCTTGAAACCGGTGTACGTACCGCTCTACCACGGAGGTCGTCGCCAATAGAGGTAACTCGCCGCGAAATCCAACTTTCCAGCCTTACATAACAAATAACTATATTATTCTGCAGCATACTATTATATAGTCCGCTTAGCGTAACAATTACCAAAATACCTAAAGGAACAAATAAAGTTGAGAGACGACGATATGTAGTCAAACAACATTTTCCTATAACTGCTATTTAAAAAAACAATATATTGAATACTTATGTATCTATAAAAAAACAGCGCTATAGGGACAGGCTTTTATATAATTTTACGAATAATCGTCTAACACGACTGTCTGTCTCAACTTTAGTATTCACAAAGAATCACTTCAATCTCAGGAATTGTATAGAAAGAAAACACTTAACTCTTGTAGATTGCGAAGCCTTTTTTGTCGTACACTTACTTTCAGCGGCACATCAGGTTTTATCTTATTTCATCAGTTACTTTTGAACCTTAACCCGTTAGTCCTTAGGTTAAATATCGATTGAAAATCTATCTAGGTCTACAACGATACGTGTTATAAACTTAACAGTGAACAGCAAGTAAGTATACACAGTCTGTATAGTCACACAAAATAACTCTGAAACCTGCCACTATTATAAGCTACATAGGGGCGTTCTCAAGGTCAAAAAGCGTGACGAACTGTGGATTGTACCTTGTTTTATTTAAAATTTCCTTTGCTTATTTTTTACTTTAATGACGAAGCAGACAGTGGGTCTAATTATTTCTCATTCATATAATGTCCGGCCTTTCCAGTATTCTAGCTTTTCTTTTTGTAAGCCTTCTCTTTAATTTCAGAATTTGTATGCATTTGAATGAGGGTACGTCGTTAGATCCAGAGATACCTTTAATAATGCTTGTAAAAAAGAACGAGCTCTTATCGCTAGCATGTTCAAATTAAAAAAGAAATGTAAATTAAGTTGTTTGTTACGAAATTCGGTGTTTACAAAGAGTATACTTCGGTTTTTTACCGAAAATTATTTTTTCGGGCTTTTTTAGCTTTGAAATCGAATACTATTGCATTGCATTAATAGTTTGGCATGGTTTCAATATCAATATTTCAGTGAAATGTTTCACAATTAAAAATATTGTTTTAGGTTTACAGACAAAAACTCAATATCTTGCCATTTTATGATTTTAGTTCATAAGCATTAAAACGTAAGCACTGGTTTCAATTTATAGTAAGTATAGCTAACAATAATAATTGTAACCTATGTAAAGGTTGTTTGCTGAAGATTTCAGACTTTTAAGCTCGACCTGCACAGAACTAGACCTGCGCTGATAACTGTAAAAAAAACAATGCTTTTAATATCTACCGTGTTGGGGCCTAGAACCGGGGAAAATGTTGAAAATAGAGACTCTAGAGACTCTCTAGAGTATTTTAAACTGAAAAAAAAAGATTCCAGTTAATCAAAACCCATGCTCCCTATTACTCACAACGAGAATTTAAAGTTACGATCCATAATCAGTGTATAAATCCAAAACGATTTATCGCTAACGTTGCGAACTTATCGTGGTACAGAGGACAATAAAAAACTTACCGCAAAACGTCATGATCACTATCCATTAGAAAATTTACCTTTAACTCCTTAAATACCAACAGCCCCCGCTACTTCCCACAGCTTAAAATATCTGTTTCAAATTAATTCAAATCTGTAGTTTATTATTAAATATCGCAATGACAGTTATCTGTTTACAATTTTATTCATCATGCATGACATGTAATTTTAATCAATACCAAGTATACTCTTTGCACCAAATAGATTCAGCCATGGATTTATTAAGTACTAGTACGTAGTACCTATTAATTCCATGGATTCTACGCTTTTTACACTATGATCTTTTTAAAAAGAAGACCATAGTGTAAAAAGTGTGTAAAATTTAAAGAATAAATTTGCTAAGTAAAGTCAGAATATTGTCATAGGATATTCTTTGGTTTCAGTTTAAATAATTTTATGTTAATTGAATACACACAATTTGTAATTAAATGTGAAAATGGCTGAGTGCAAAAAATCAACTCCAGTAAAAACAATACCTAAGTGGATTCATGAAGTGCGATAGTATTATTTTTCTATCGACACATAAATTGTCAAAAAGACTTCACTTGTGGCCGAGTTAATTTTTTCCAATATTTTTCTATTTAAAATTTACCATAAGTATAAAAATAGCATTGAAAAATGGAAAAATTACAAAATCATAAATTATTGGCAGTTGCATCTTAATCAATCGTTTAACACCTGAAAAGATGTTTCTTTCGAACAAGGATATTCCTAGCATTGATGTAACAACGCTGGCCTACACAGCGTATTAAAAATATAAAAGTATTGGATAATTTCGACGGTGGTTCGCATTGGACCGGATTTCCAAAGGTCGCGGGTTCGATTCCCGTCTGAGAATTCACTTGTGGCCGAGTTAATTTTTTTTCCTATATTTTTCTATTGAAAATTTACCATAAGTATAAAAATAGCATTAAAAAATGCAAAAATTACAAATTACAAATGTCAAAAAGACGTTCCGAGTAGCTCCGAAAAATTTAAACGGTATTTTCGGAGCTACTCGGAACGTCTTTTTGACATTTGTCTAGAATCTAGTGTCTATCTAATCTAGACGTCATTAATCTAGAATTTTCAATTAATAAAGTTTCCTAAAATACGCATTCGGATCGTGTACAACAAGCTTTAAATTTAAAGTATAAGTTACGATAATATTGTAACCTATGTAAAGGTTGTTTTCTGAAGATTTCAGACTTATAAACTAGACCTGCTCTCTTGTCTGCACTGCACTAGACCTGCGCTGATGATAACTGTAAAAAAACAAAGCTTATCCATAAACTGCGGAAGAGCATACCACGAATTTGAAACTCGAACCAACCTGTTAAAGGGCACTTTAACCCGTAACTGCCACCGCTTTGGGCCCAAGTGGAGAGCTATTAAGTCCTATGTTAGCGTAGCCACTTGGCTCTGTTCACATGACCTGGCGGCTGAGTAAATTAAGGTTAGTCAACAATATTCATATCGTGCGTTGCTATAGCAACCAAGCATCTATATTACTAATTTTTATGCGTCTCAGGCAGGTCGCAGGTACCTATTTGTCAAAGCCGTTATATTATAGTTTGACTATCGAAATTATATAAGTATTGTCACGCAAATGCAAATGTATGTGGGACCAACGGCGCTTCACCTAGCCCGCCTACTACCAAAAGCACGAGTGAAACGAAACAATTTTAGCAAAATGCGCAAACACACCGCCCCAAATGAGCCTCACTCAGGCTGTATTTCGTAAAACTATTATTATCAATTGAGACAATTTGTCATTCGATGTAAAATTTTTGCAATTACGTAGATGCAAATATGAAAATAATTTAAAACTTCGACAACATGTAGGTTTCAACAGTTTTCTACTTATAAAATGCTACCATACCTTATGAACGCAATAATTGGTGTGACTTAGTACTAAGTGTCCAGGTAGGTACTCGGAAAGCCGAAAAGCTCTTGAAGCTCTTGTCAAAAGTATATGCTAATTAATGACCCTCCCGGAAAATCCAGAAGGCCTTCCGGCCTTCTAGGTACTGCGAAGGTAATCCTGACCCAATTTTCCAAATATTAAGGTTGGTTTTTCCTTACTTCTTACCCACTTTGATGTCAAATAAACTATTAATTTAAATACTGCATACCAAGGACTTTGTGCTAACCCAGATTTATAAAATACCTGCGGCCCCTCACGGTTTCACCTGAGTGGTTCCCGTTCCCGTGGGAATATCGGGATAAAAAGTATCCTATGTTGATAACCAGGCTATCTACTATGTGTACCAAATTTCATTCAAAACCGTACAGTAGTTTCGGTGCCTATTCAAAGCAAACAAACAAACAATCAAATATTTCCTCTTTATCAATTTATATTTATATTTCGTCGAAAAACTGATATGCAATGTGACGAAAGATAAGTTTGTAATTGATTTTTGTATGTTTAAATAATAAATTAAAAAAAACGAGCGACATCGCATGATCGTTCCGATATTACAATCTTCTGATAGCCGGCTTAAACAAAAAATAACTGTAAAAAATAAACTGCCAGGTCAGTATTTGATGCTCGTTTGCGCAAGGGTGTAATTGGGACGTCCCCACACCAATACTTACCACAACGGTACTACTATTGGTTCAGAGAGAAACAAAAATGAAATCATAGTCCGTAACCTTGTCGCCAGAAACGGAGGAGTTGTGTGGAGGGAGGAACCTTGCGTCAAATCCGGTAGTTCTGATTTTTTGCAAACACTCTGTTTCTGTTGGCCTAATGAATAATCTAAAATTGTGATCTTGCAAATGCAATTTTGTACTTAGATGGGCCACGAACGATTTTGCAATCCGTGCGAATACTCTCACCAATTCAGCTTTAGCGACGCAAGGAGATTTGTGGAGTTTTACTGAAATAGCCAAATACCTAGTTTAAAGATTTTGGAATAAGTATATATGATACAATGCAAGTAAAATAATAATCTGTACGAAATAGATCTTGAAAACAAATGTAACGGTAATTCAACAATTTTCTTATAAAAAGACAATATAAACAAAAGACGATTTTACTCGTGTTCAAAAATATACATTCCTTTTTTTGGCATTCGCTGGTATAATTACAGCAAAACAACTGACATTATGCAACGAGGCCGTCTATGGCACTTAGCACTAGAGCCTCAAGCGTAGTGCGAGCACAGCCAGTGGGCTAGCCACTCCACCAACTTGATGCAACGTATTTCGGCCTGCTAACTTTACTAACAACTACGGAGGACCTTTCACCAACGGCCATTTTGCCAAAAACAAATGAAAACGTAGTGTCGTTCTAATAAAAAAATTAAAACCTTATAACTTGTACAGTGCGTTTTATCGTATATTCCCTTTTTGCTATGTTGGTTCCCTTGTCGATTTAGTGTCAAAAGGTTAGGTTAAGAATTTGATGCAGATTTTTAAATGTTTTGGATTCTGTGTTAAATAATGCTCAAAATATGAGAAAGCGGTGAATGAAAAATACTTGAAATGATGTTTCTAACACGTTCGCGCCATCTTGACATACAGGGGTACCAACATAGCGGAAAAGGGAATATACGATGAAACGCACTGTAGAAAAAGACATTTACATTTTAAAGGTCATACACTCGGTATACTCGTACTAACGAAAGAGTATGGATGACCAACGGCACGTGAAGCCTCTCGAGGTTCACTTACGTACGAGGTTCTTGTGACTTAATTGAAAGCTCCATATAAACTTCCTCTGCTTTCATGATTTTAAATTAACTTCACTAACACTTAGATATTTTGAGTAAAAAATAATCTAATAAAATAATGGCATTTTATGTCGAATACTATCACTTCGTCACAAACTGAAACGTTTAAAATCCGTTAATGCATTTAGAAATTATGTTGGAAAAAGAAACTCACTTACCTACATGGGCAGTCGTATTAGAATATTTGCTTTTTTTATTCTTCTTCTTCTTCTTAGCGTGTCGATGGCAGATACTAAAGTATTGAGGTCCAGAATTCAGCCACTTTGACAGCCTTGTCGGATGCTGTCATGAGATCCTCCTGCGTGCAAGTGTCAGGAAACGCAGGGCACGATGTTAGATGGGCTATCGTTTGGACTGCACCGCAAAGGCATTCCGCGGAACCAGCCGAAAAGCCCCACCTGACCATGTTTTCTTTGCTCCGGCCGGTCTGAGTCCGAAGCCTATTTAAAGACTTCCAGATCAGCCATGGTAGATCATGGCCAGGGGGGAGACTTTCAGTAACGTAAGGAGTAGGTAGGGTCAATTTTTCACGCCATAGATTGCACCTCGCATGTTAGGGTTCGATGGACAACGGTTCGACGCACCTTACGAACCTGCGTTTCAGCCTCGGGCGCGCCGCAATGTGACCGTACAAAGGATGTCATGAATCGCTGTCTATCTTAGCTCTTTCAGAGGAGCTAGCTACAGCCCTGCGGACATCTGGAGGCGCCATACCAGCTACTGGGTACAGAAAACTTACCGGGGTCGGCTTAAGGCATTGGGTAATAGATGAGCTTTTTTTATTAAACATTGTTATTAAAAAGCGTTCAAAGGAACTGTATGTTTATTACACTCAAATATTATACCTCAAAATATTAATACTTTATAGGAAAATCTAATCTATTTTGCCCAAGGCACTCGAGCTGCAAGAACTCTAGAAGCGACCGCGAAGTACTGCCCGCTAGAAGGAGGCACTTCACGCCATCAAGCGTTAGTTACCTAATTAATGAGCCTTTCCTTAAAACCTAACTAGAAACTAGTAAGTGCAGTTGTTGAGTACTGTATACACATACTTAAAAAAGGTCAAAATAATAACAATAGACACAGGAGAAATTGAGATTAAATTTTTTTGTTTTTTTTTTATAAGATAATAAATGTAACTACTTCTATCCTACGTTACGTTGTAATACTTTTAAGCTTTCCAATAGGATTTGACAATAAATAATAAACTTTTTACAGTCATACCAATTATTTAGCCCAAGTTATGTTTGTTAACCTACTTTTTTGTAAATACATACATACTATTACAAAGTAAAGACCCAGACCAAGACATGTTCATGCACACAAATATTTGTTTTGCCCAGGAACCGAACCCGACCTCTTGCGTAGAAGGCGTACGTACCCCTACACCAGTCAGGTCGTCAATATACTTAATACTTTTACGTCTTCCAATAGGATTTATTATAATAACCTCACGAGATAAAATTTGCTACGAAGGTGTATTAAAAATCAATCAGCGTTTGACTCATAAAATTGTAGGCAAATCTTCTTAACTTTATTCAAGCAAATTGCGAGGTTATCCTATACTCAGATATAATCCACGGACTTAGTCGCTCCACTTCGTGCTGTAGCTAAATCACTCCGGCTTAAACTAAGCCTGGTTTTTGGAAACGATTAACTTATCAGACGCTTTTAGCATACATTTTAGCTCCAAAATTTGAAGCTAATCCATTCGTTATGAGGCGTCGTTAACGTTTCATGTTGTATGGTGTCAGTTTATAGGTAAGTATTATTATGATTTTAAATGAGTCTCGATCGAAATCTTCTTTACTCTATATTATAACTGTAAGTAGCATACGTCCTAAATACGCTACTAACTTATTTTGGTTAGAAAATAATATTATACACAGTGGCAATTTACAGAATTTTAAGAACGTTAAAGGACGTTTGACCGCCATTACCGTTTCAATTTGATCTTTAAAAGCACCGTAACATTTTAAAAGCTCGTATGCGAGTGCTAAAAGCGGCCAAATTGCACCAATGCCATTGCTAACCCTTATAAAAAGTGTTTGTACGAGTTTCTATCTATGTAAGGCTCAAAATTGTCGTCAAAATAACCACAATAAATAATGATTGTTAAAAATTGGCAATAAAGCACTATAATAAAGTTTTTAATAAGGTTAAATTACTTATCTACAATTATGAAGTAAGCTCATGGTATCTGCATGTAACACTTAGTTTTTTTATTTGTACCTAGTTATAATATATTCTTAACTTACAATATTTTTGTTTCATCCGTACCTATTCTATGTTCTTGTATGTTTAACGCAACTTTTCTTCTCGGTTACTTACATATTCGTCGATCCGTACCCTTTCCGATATATGCGCATACCACTCTTAAAACAGATATAGCAAATCTATACTTTACTTATTACAGAAAATGGTATACCTCTATATCTGTATTTCCATATGTAAAGTTATGTTAACTAAAGCAATCCGCCAGGCTCACAGAAAGCCCAAACCTATTTTGTGGAGCAACATTTATTTGATTCCTTTTGTGATCCGAATAAAGTTCGTGGCCAGAAGAAAAAGGAATGTTTATTCATGTATTCGTAATTGAATTGCACCAGAGTGCAGTTGGACTGAAGAGGACGCAAGCTGCATCGCTGTAGTGGGCTAATTGAACCTCTGCCTCCATCTTGGGGGAATAAGGAACGTTACAATATTTTCAACTGTGTACTACACTCCAGCCATTTTAGGGAAAGAATGTTTATAAACAAAGATTTGAGCATTTTTCGTAATTATTCCACAGAAACGTTATATTTCAGACAACTAATGTCATTTATTAAACTTGGACAACATAAGTAAGCTATTGATGAACTGCACATATTTCTAAAACAAGTAATAAAAAAGTACTTTTGAGGTTAAGTATGGGCGGATTGTTTACAAACATTCTTTCCGTAAGATGGCTGAAGTATAGTTGGTTTTGAATTTGTATTACAACAGTTAACTACTCTTTTAAAGTGAGGAAGACTTCTAAAGATTACGATTCTTTAAAAGTCTTTAATAATAATGTTTCAGTGATTGATTAAGTTTAGAGCTTTTTAGAGACATCAAAAATGTCTTTATTAACTTTGTTTAAGTGTGTCCAAGAAATTGTTAGGATAACTACAGGTTAAGAACGAAAAATTTGAAAAAACCTTCAGATAAGTATGATAATTTCCAAGAAATCTTTCATCTTAATTTATCTGAACGTTTTTTTTTCAAATTTTCATCCTGGAAAACTCTTGACATTCTTTCAATCATGATCTCTAATGTATAATTGTACAACATGAACACTATTTAAAGAACCAGCCTATAATGAGCGTTATCGAGGCTTCTCGTCTCAGGCTACGGTAAGGAGTTAAGCTGGGCACAGGCACCGGGGCTCACTAGAGGCTTAGCAGCAGAAACCCTGTGCTATACTGTTAATAAGATGCTCATTTTCTATTAGAGAATACTTTAATTTTATGACACGTAGCTTTACGAAAGACTTAAGTATATAATAATGCAAGTGTTGCTCGCGGTTGTTGTTAATATTATTATAATATTAACAACAACCGCGAGGATGGATAAATAAATCATGCGCTTTCATAAAAGTGTTTTACTTGTATAAAACGTGTTGTTCATTTAGTTACAACTCCAATATCGTATCATTACTTACGTACATACTTTTTGTCCCGATATACCCACGGGAAAGGGAACCACGCGGGTGAAACCGCGGGCGGTAGCTAGTATAAAAAAAAACAGTTTTTTTTTTAAGAAATACACTTCAATGAATGAAGCCACGTTGTAAATAAATAAGCATAACAAAAATCTAAGTTACGTAATGCAATTCTGAATTGGAAAAACAGCAACGGGTAAACAAGTAACCACGGAAAATATTAACAAAACAAACTTTGTTCCGTTAAGTAAAATAAGAGGGCGGAAGCTGGATCTAATTAGACGAGATTTCCTCTCTTTACTTCATCGGGGACTCGCTTCAGTTGCTAGGTCAGTTTTGTAAATGCTTAAATATTAATAGAGACTTAGTCCGTGCTTAGTCCCTAAAGTACTTATTGTAAATAAGTAAAGAATTCGTTTTACTAATCGACGCAACAACGTTTAGGCTCTTTTCTTGCTTGGGAAAAACTTTTTTCAGCATTGGGAGCGAAGGGAGGTTCAGATACTCCTCAAAATTAATCACTAGCATGTTGCTCAAACACAAAATTTACTTTTACAAAATAAGACAAGTAGGTATACCTAAAGGTTTACTACTACTTGTTTTTTCTAGCAATTATCTCGGCCCAGTAAACTTCAAAGGAAAAGATTAAGAAAATTTTTTGCTTCATAATTTTTCCTATATGTCAATATGTCGGAGTTGTGTCATTATTTTTGCACATAAAAGCTCATATTAATCCCTGTATGGTAATATAGCATACTTTACAACATCGTTCACGTTGGTTGAGCAATTTCATCATCATAATTTGACGACCTCCGTGGTAGGTACACCGGTTTCAAGGTTCACCTTGCCTGCCGGCCTACTCTGAGGTCCTGGGTTCTCGGAGGCATCCCGGTAGGGGAAAACGTTTGTATGATGAATACGAGCATTTGAACCTGATAAATATTAAATAAGAAAATATACTAGAAAAAAGCAACTTTGCTGCTTGTTACTTTTTTACTTAAAAGTTGCTTTTTTCTAGTATATTTTCTTATTTAATATTTATCACATAAAAATAGCATTGTAAAATGCACAATTAAAAAGTTATAATTTGAACCTGAGTCATGGACGTTTATATATATTTCTACACATAAATACTTATAGTATAATTATAGGTATGTATTTATATCCGTTACGTTACCCCAGTATCCCATAACACAAGCCTTACAGTGCTTACTTTGGGGCTAGGTTAATTGGTGTGAGTGTAAGAAATATAAGTGCCGATCGAGCAGGGGCTGCTCACCTCATGTCAACGATATAGAAAACAATTTATAAAAAAAAATACTAAAAAAAAAAAGATTTTTTTTTACTTTCATATTTTAATCATTAGATACCTATTGAATATTCAGCATAAGCAAAACCAAACGTAAAATCAAATTTGTTTTAAGTAAGTAACCAAAGAAATGGGTGATTTAGCTATTTGAGTCGGTGTGGTCGAAATCAGAAAATTGAATAAAAGCAATAAAAAAAAACCCAATGCACCGGCACATGCACAATGAACCCGTATCAAATGCATCAACCGCGGCATGGTGTACAATACCCGTAGTTACCGCAAAGGTGTTATTGTACGCGGTCATCTGTTTGGTCCACTTCAACCAATCGGCGTAAAACATGCTTTTCATCACACGCATAGTTACGTACAATATGACGAAGAGATACTGATTATTTATAATCGCAAAATCATCCGTTTTATTAAAAAAAATCTTGATTTCCTAAACTTTCAGTGAAACTAATGTTTAATTATGATTCCATATAAAAATGTAATGCATGTAAACCGGATCAAGTGAATTTCATTTTTAATTTGCACAAAACTGAAGGTTTTTGCACTTTTAATATTAAGTCGAGTAGGTATTAAACTCGTATATCGACATATATTTTTTTACATTTAACTGTAAAAAGGTTTCAAATAATGAGACTGTAAAGTGTGTATGTTTGTATGAAAATTACGTTTTGAGTCGATTTGCTTGCACGCAAGTGTACTTATATGAATTGTATTACTCCGATCGTGGACCACGCTCCAATGCTATACATTTGAAAGAAATTCTATAAAAAAACAACCAAACTTGAGTTATTTAATGCAACTGTAACACTTATTTGAACAAGCCACACCTCCTCTGATATACTATTAACATCTGCCAGAAGTTGACATGTCGTGTTTATAAAATGAAACATTTTAAAAAATTTCGGCGAGGTTCGTTTAAAAATTGTATTTTCTTCTTAGAATCGGATGCGCCTGAGTCGTAAAAATAATGTTTATGTTCTCTAACTTATTATATATTTTTATACATACTATATTAACCCTTTCGCGGACATTCAACGCCTATATCAGTGATAACAATAAAAATTCTATTGTGTCTCGTTCACTGTTCGCGAAAGTGTTAAGGATGCTAATTATACCCTTACTTTTCTTCTAATGTTGTAACGGAAGCTGACACAGACGATGTTCATGTTTGGTTCAGTGTGCGCTAACTAACCCAATCGTGAACAATTTATCATTAATAGTGCTGAAGCAAAATTATTATTTTATTTTAATGAAGTATGGCAATTGGTAAATGTGACACATCTCATGCTTTTATCAATTTGGACTGCAAAATGTAAACATAGCATAATTAATCCAATTACGCAATAAGTAGCTTCAGCTCTTGTGCTACGAATATCGGAATCGGAACATTAGTAGGTAAAAATATCTTTAGAATAAATAAAAATAAATAATGTTTTTCAAAATTCCAATTATATTCGGTATCTTTTATAAGTATCTTTTATCTTTTCTTTTTTTTTGCTGTTTACATTGTATTTGAAGTACGTCGAGCTCACTCAAACGTTTCTTCGGCGGTATCGTGGTAAGTGAGGCGGGTCGTTACGTTCC
Source organism: Chrysoteuchia culmella (assembly GCA_910589605.1). Lineage (NCBI taxonomy): Eukaryota > Metazoa > Arthropoda > Insecta > Lepidoptera > Crambidae > Chrysoteuchia > Chrysoteuchia culmella. The sequence continues at coordinate 15,338,175 of OU342642.1, read as the reverse complement.
CTGAAATATGGTTGAGCGAAGCGATGGCTGGTTCATGCGTCATGTTCATGAACGGGTGCCGCCAGCGGAAATGGGTCTACTACAGTCTGTATCTTAATGTTGTGCCTAAAGCTTAAATATTTTTAATATATAATAAGCTATAATAAATTGATACTGACCTGTATGTACCTCACAACTTGCAGTACAGTAATCTTGTAATGCGAGAGATGCTGTAATGTATGATAGATAAGTCTTTCTTTGCCAGTTGAAAATTGTTTACGGTTACAATAACAATAAAATGTAATATTATAATAAGTATTTCCTTTTTGTGATGAAAATTAACCCTACTGATATGTTAAGGTCACTTTTCAATTTGACGTCTCTGTATGAAATAAAACAGGGAGAAAAAACAGCTCTTGGCGAGTTTCTTGCCGGTTTTTCTCGTTACAAGGTCTCCCGCCGCAGGGTTTGTGAACCGATGGCGTAGCTTCTTTGACGTTCGTAAGTGCTTGTAACAGCCTAGACTGAATAAATGATATTGACTCTGACTTTGACTTGACTTTGACTTTCATATATAACTATAATAATGTCCTGAACTATCGAGAGATAAACGATAAATCTTTTACTATTGTCCATGACGGTCCACGATTAGGTCATGAAAAGGATTTTAGTTTTTAGGGATTTTTTTTAAAAGACTTTTATTGAAACTTTTTATAAAAATAAAAAAATTACCTAGTATTGTATTTTTATCATCTACTAGTACTCTTACACCTGTAGGTTTTATAAGTTATCTCATATTTGGTCTGACACTCATTTAAAATTGGCCTTATACCGTCCACGATTGGTGGTTTTACCTTAGTATTTAACCAAACCGCGTCATAACAAAATCAAAGATGTTCGCATTTCCGTAATAGTAGATACATTGATTTTGGTATTGAGTCCACACCAAAATTCAATTTCTTTGTGTAGCTTAGGACGTTCCCTTTCAAATTGCATTTTTCCTTTCGGCTTGTTCTCAATCAATTGGAAATTCCAGTGATAATGAGAGCAGGGGGAGACAGAATATTTCACCGGTGTGGGCCGGCTTTGATATCGCGAACAAAGGACCGAGGTTAATAAAAAGAAATCGACAAGTTTAAATCAGAACCTTTTGGAATCAAGTCCCGTATCCTAGGTTTTCAAAATATCCGATAAAAGTAACCCACGGAATATACCTACGACTAAACGGACTCTATGTTGATACCTACTTCTTATTTTGTGATCTCATGTCATGATGTGTTACTGACTCCACTGCGTGGCAAATTAAAACAATCGATTCGATTATAAACTAGTGTCGCTCTTGCGACTTATTTTTCAATTACCTACCTAAGTATATTAAATCACTTGTGTCTCATAATCCGGGGCTTGCCTGACAGGGAATTCAGAGTCGGAGGGAATATTCGAATTACCCCTTGCAAGATGAAACTTTAACGAAATCAGTGTCAAAAAGCAATTTATTGTATACAAATATTTGAATCCACATAAAAACGATCATAAAAAAAATTACGACTTTTCATTTTCATCCATTCGACTAATTATCTTTCTTGACTCGCTGTGTAGGTATATAATGTTTAATGGCTAAAGGCAAAGTGTTTTACGCGATTCATGCCGCGTTGAAAAGGCGTCTCTGGTCAGTCAGTGGAAGGCGGCTTGCGGAGAAATTAAGGCGATATTTCGTCTCCCGTAGGCGGTTTTTCAACCTTTAAGTTAGGGATGTAAAAGGCTCTATAGTTAATTACTGTTGTCCAATTACAACTTTAAGTTGATATTATGGAAGTAGCTAAGCGCGTAAAAGGTCTGTTTTGATAAAAGATTTTAATGACGATTTGCATTGACATTGATTTTTTTAGAAAAATACAAAAAAGAATTTACTAGACTTAACTTAAAGTCATAACCCCAATTGGGAGAGCATTGGACCGGACATGTAAATGTTGCGGGTTCGAGTCCCGTTAAGATGGTTTTTATTATTTTTCTCGTAATTTATTTATTTATTGCATGTCACAATGAATAAAGATGTTACATTTTTAGGACAGAACATGTGACACCCTGCAAGGGCGTAGCATTACAATACTCGTAATAATAGTAATTCAAATTATACAATAAAAAAATGTACCTATGTATTAAATATTATATAGCACTTATGCATTTTATATCACATCAATGTTTGGTTAGTATAATACTTAGTAATTTGTCTTAATTTTTATCTTCGAAAAACTCTCTCAAATCATAGTAACCCCTTTCTATGAGATAATGTTATAAATTATCTGTAAAGTAGTAAATTTGGTTTTCATTTGGTTCAAAGTTTCAAACCCCGCGACTTCCTTTTTATGACTTTAACCGGCGAATACAAGATTTCATGTTTCCTTACAAATTTGCAAGATTCTAAAACGTAAATTGTAAGTAAACTTATAAAAAACATTTTGCTTCATTTTCTTTACTTTAATGGAAGCGCCTAAAAATTCTTCAAAGCTTTGCCTAGCTGCATAAATTGTAATTGCTATCAGCATGTTACTGTCACGGATTCCTACATTTTCTTGCTGTTTTCCTTAAAAACTAATTTAATTAATGAAAACGTTTCCTATTCTTAACACTTGTTTTCTTAATTCTTTTCGATTGTTTAAATGAAATAACACCTTAATTGCTATGGAAAGAAGTCAAAGTCAAAGTCAAAGTCAAAGATTTTTATTCAAATAGACTTATAGATAAGTACTTTCGAATAGTCCAACATTTTTTTTCCCTACCAGCCATTCAGGACATCTTTTAACTGATAAGAAGAACGGCCGCAAGAAACTTATCAGCCTTAGCAGAAACAACAACATTTACAATGGAACATGTTGTTGCCAAACACAAATCTACAATCTTGAAATATATTTAATAAAAGAAGAAAATTTTCTCATACTCATATTAGAATATTTTCCTCTTACACTATTTACAATAGTATGTTTAATGTTGGTATCGTATATAATCGTATGTAAGCGTATAAGTACCTACCATTATATTTGAAGACTCGACAAATCTGACCTAAATCGACAAGCTCCGGCGCGAAAGACGACACTCAGATCCTCAGGCGCATCCGATTCTAAGAAAATACAATTTTTTAACGAACCTCGCCGGAAAATTTTAAAATGTTTAATTTTATAAACAGAACATGGCCACCTTATGGCAGATGTTAATAGTATGTCAGAGGAGGTGTGGCTTGTTCGAATAAGTGTTACCAGTTGCATTAGATAGCTCAAGTTTGGTTGTTTTTTATAGAATTTCTTTCAAGCTTTCTCTCTACTTATATCATATTTATCACACATACTTATCATATTTATCACACAATAATAATAATATTCACTCTCGGGTTTTCACGACACGCTTGCCATATTTTTTTTTTTGAGGATCCAGCCGCCCGCCGACACGCCTGCCGCCATTTAGGACGGTGTACACCTAGGTCCGTCCATCCATGTGGTGGAGTAAATCATGCTTGCCACGTTTACGCCACGGCATCAACAATTTATTTTAATCAGGAAAATATCCACACCATAATCCTTCGCAATATGTTTCTTTCCAACGAAAGTATTTAAACATTTTTCACAAATAATTTCCACAATCATCTTCTTCTTTCTTAATTAATGGCCTGCTCGCGATGAAATTCACGAATTTTGCCAATGTCCAGTAAATATATTTTGTAGTATAAAGAAATTGTAAGGTAAAATCTAAAAAACGCTATGACCCGCGGCCATTTTTATTTCATAATGAATGCCAAACAAATGTCATGTCAGTCAGATGTTATGTTGTATCAATCAATCAATAGTTATTTTTTATGCAAGGCTGGAAAGTTGGTTATTTAGCGGCGAGTTACCTCTATTAAAAGCTGAGCAAGTGATGGATTCTAGGATTGAACCACGAGCGTAGCGAGTGGTTCTAAGATTGAATCCTGACCGAAGCGAGGATTTCAAAGGTCAAGACGCTAAAAACTTTTCTGCCGAGCGCAACACACAATTTTTCACCTCACAACACAACATTTTAATGTTGTTTACGCGGTCAACTTCCGGTAAAAAAATTCTTTAAAAATAAAGTTTAATCTAAATATACCTTATTCTCGTTGTTTTAATGATATAATAAATTCAAATAATAAAAAAGGGAGTGTTATAGTTAATTCAAAGTTATTTAAAGTAGGAATATATTGTTACTTATAAATAACAATAAATCGATTCCGGTAATGTTGACACTGACATGAGGTACAAGAGAAAGACAATTTAAAAATAAAGATTTATGTCACGTTCTGAAATCCAATCATAGGTTGTGAAATCTCACCCAGCCTAATATTTTTTCTTATATCAAATAATTTTTTCTTATTGTTATTGTTTTTATGATTCAATGAACTAAAATAATATAATAAAACCAAAACGGAGTATTATAATTAATTTAAAGCTATTTAAAATAAGAATAAAATGTAAAAAAAGTCAATAGTGCGATTCGGAACGCATTATGACATATTTTTAGGTATTAAATTAAAAAAGTACTTTGCCGCGCTAGGCCGAAAAAAGCGATGTTCTACGCCTAAACTGATTGACAAAACCTCCCAGAGCGTGAGGTGAAAATAAAATGTCAAAGGTCATAGGGGCATCGGTCAGGATCAAATAGCCAATCGATCTACCGTTTTTCCTTTTTTTTTGTATTCCGTTTCGGCAAAGGAGTCGTAATTTTTAGTGCCTAACAACTTTTTTTAAATTTATTTTAATGTCCCGTTTTAGTTTTTATTAAAATAATTGTTGCATGTTATTGTTTTTATTTCTTTATTTTTGTTTAATTTATCATTAGTGTTTTATAATTGTATTTTTGTTGTGTCTACTCACTCATTGGGCCCCGTCAGAATATCAGTGCTTCTGGGTTATTCTGACCATCAACGAATGACCCAGAAGTTAATTTTGCTGAGACAGGGCCTATTAGCACATTTTTTTTTTGTTGTAAATACTTACCTAATATAATTCTTGTTTTTTTGCGTGTGTTGTTAATAAATGGTTTCTATTCTATTATATTCTAAATGTACAGCATTGGAGCGTGGTCCACGATCCGGGTAATAAAATTCATATAAGTACACTGCGTGCAAGCAAATCGACTCAAAACGTCATTTTCATACAAACATACTCACTTTACAGTCTCATTATTTGTTCACACATTCACTCGATCCAGTTTACATGCATTACATTTTTATATGGAATCATAATTAAACATTTGTTTCACTGAAAGTTTAGGAAATCAATAATTTTTTCAGTTAAGTATTAAAATTTGATCTCGAAATTGACTTACAAATGTTTGCAGAAATACACATACTTACATATTTATTTCTTACACCGTGAAGTGAGTATGTTTGTATGAAAATTACGAGTGAGCGGATTTGCTTGTACGCGAGTGTAGTTTTACAAAGAACCCTAGAAATGATGAAACTCAAAACCGCGAACTTTTACACCCACGATTTACAATAGAGTTTGCGAACCACTAACATTGTCTATCCTTTCCTGTTATCGACGGTTATTATTACATATGTCAAACAAACGGCACTTTGGTAAAGGCATATACACATAAACTCTGTACCACTCGACAGAATGCAATATGTATGCCAATATTTTGACGGTCGCTGAAGAGATCGTTCAAGGTTTGAGTGTTCGAAACTTCTCACTTTTGTTGAAGCACCATTCCATCGAAAATCGTGCACATTCGCACTTTCCGTTCGCATTCGAATTCAGCAGTGCCGTAGGCAAAGTGTATTTTGTTAAAGTGGATCTTCAATATTGCATAACATGCTTACACTTTTGTAGAACTACTTACGTCAAACGGTAGCTTTGTGTATTCAAATACATTGCACCTACATCTTTACTGAATAAAGTTAACAATATTTAAAGCATTGTTCAATTCATATCATCCTATTGATAACACGAAAAATTATGGAAATACGAATTACCAATATATTTATTTACTTAGTTCGAAATCTAAGCAAAAGTAGTAATACGTTAATGATATTTAGGTACCTACTTGTACTGATCGCCGACGATCTGTTTGGCGCAGGGGTACTAACCCCGCCTTCTACTCTAGAGGACCCGGGTTCGATCCCCGGACAAGACAAATATTGGTGTGCATGATGAACATATCTATTTGTCTTGGTCTTGGTGTTTTATAATATAATATGTATATTATGTATGTATGTATTTACAAAAACAGTATATAAGTATGTTTATCTGTTATCTAGTAGGTACTTATCCATAACACAAGTTCTTCATAAAACTTAACGTGGGCTAGATAGGTAATTCATGTGAAAAAAAATTAGGTACTTGTAATGATCGAATATAAAAGCAACTATCATTTACAGGAAAATTTAAATTTGATAATATTAATGGATGAGCAGGATTCGCTTTTCAGTACAAAATATACAAGAGTGTCATCGCCAGCTTCGCAAGCGAAGTATTGCTCGACACGGCAAAGATCCAGAAGATAAGTCATGTTCTGTTTCTTAAGTTTAACTTAACGCCGCTCCTTACATCATGAATCTATATTTAACTAAGATATTCAAATGTATACAGATGATTTATAAACGAACATTAATATCTATAATGCTTACTTTCACTTTCTTTAACTATAAGATATTCAAATGTTCTCTGGACACCGGTGTCCTACGACAAATGAGAAATTAACATGAACTAATTTACTTACATTTTGTTCCACCTAGTCTTTGTCATACTTACGTAATTTCGGGTTCGATCCCCGGACAAGACAAATATTTGTGTGCATGAACATGTCTATTTGTCTTGGTCTGGGTGTTTCATATATATATTATGTATGTATTTACAAACAAAAAGAATATACCTAAGTATATTTATCCATTTTCTAGTATCCCAAGTTCTTCATGAAACTTAACGTGGGCTAGACGATTGGTGTGATTGTAAAAAAAAATAGGTCGGAGTTATTTATATTTAAAAACAAACTAGGTAATACCTAACTGGTGTAAGTTTTTCAAATTTAAATCTATTAATAGCAGATAAGTACATTAGCCATGATGGGTGAAACTTTAAGATCGTAAACGTAACTTAGGTAACAATATCATTGAGGCAGATAAAATAAGTATATACCAGTGTTACGTCCTAGGTTCGAACCCAGTCTCCCATCGTGATGGTGATGATGTCACAAACTAAGCGGCGGAAGGAGGTATCCTCCGCACCCGCTCCGAAACACAACCTATATTATTTTACTATATTCCAAAATAGTACCAAAATTGTGATTCAATTGTATAATCGAGGCAATCTCGGCATCTTACTGATGGAATACCTAAATAGTGGATAATTAATTCTAAATAATGACACTGCTGTTGCTACCGTTATATTCTACTCTATGTTAAAGAGTATAAAGTTTATGTCTATGACATGACCATCACAGTTGACACCGCAAATATGTCAAAGACGGCGCGTTTTAAATTTATAACTTGAAAAGCTTTATTTTGAAATGTATTGTATTTACAATCAACTTTAAATTGCCATGGTTCTTACATGGCGTCGTTTTATTTATATGTTGATGATTGTCACATTTGAGATGGTATTGAGTGAGGAGTTCTTCAAGGTTAATCGCATCAACTGGGCAGTGGTAGAATCTCTCGCTGAAGAAAACCCACATATAGTTGCTCTCCTGAACAAAAGAACAAAGTATTTATGCACAGGAACAGTTATTAATAGCAAGACAGTTCTAACATCAGGAACTTGCATCAAACCTGATTTGTTTTACATCGCAATAGGAACTGCAGTGCTCAATAAATTCATAAACAGACATAATCTTTTTGTGGTTGAAAGAGCGATGTTACACGGTGACTTTACGTTTAAGCTTCAAGATGGAAACCTCAATGTGACCAAAATGCACAGCAACCTCGGTCTTGTCTTCTCAAGTCGACATTCTTTAGATTTGTTAATCCCTGCAGCGAACATAGGAAATTACTATGCGTCGGAGTTACGAAGCAGAGATTTGATGGCGGTCGGATTCGGGCCGATAGGTGATACAGAGAATATAGTCCTACAGTTCCAAACCTACCACCAGAGTCCGTGCAACAATCCCAAATGGTACTACTGTGTATGTGGCTACGAATTGACAAAATACAAAGGCGATGGCGTACAACCATTCGGCGAAGGAGCGCCAGTATATTTAGGTTCAGAATTAATAGGTGTCACAGCCACACCCTGTGGGACTTTAGAAATGAAAGCAACAAGCCGGAAATACAATATAATAACTGTCATAGGACCATATTCACCGTGGATAGAAAAGGCTTCGACGAACATTACTAGCGATATGGTGTTCCGTAGTATAAACGGTGCAGAGAGGAATATATTGAACGTGTATCTTATATTAGTTGTCGGCCAAGTGTTGAATTAAAAAAGTGATGATCTACGCTCGTGATTGCTATCGCGTAATTACTTTATACGGAGGTAGCCATTGTGGATCGCTCCGCCAATATTCCTGCGGAAATTAAATGTGTTGATAATGTCGCACCTAACGTTAGCCGAACGAAACTCGATGTTGTATACTGAAATATTGCAATATTTTATTGCAATCGTTCAAATAAATGGCAAAAATAAACTTTTTTTTTATTGTAGCATTGGATAACGTCTATTGTGTCTAGAAATGCAAAAAAAAAACAACTTTAGTACAATGCTGAAAAAAGCCTGCCCTGCCTGTTTGAAAATTTAATTCAACGACTCGAATATAAGATTAAAAACAAAATAAAATCACATACAAATATTATTTTTACTTTTAGGAGTAGGTACCTATAAAATAAAATAACAAGAATTCACATACCATTGCGTAAGGGTGATACAATAAAACTTAGTAGTTACTCCTTACAATTTTTAAAATACTTTACTGAATATTCTATAAAAGTAATCTGGCAATAAAAAAACATAAATCTGCTCTGTGATTTCATTTCCGTCTGCAAAATGAGCGAAATAAGTTGAATTTAATCTTCTTCTGTTAAGTGCTCGCTGCTACAGTGATATGCTTCAGTCTACTATATTAGGAGCAAGAGAAAAATAAGGGTTATTACCGTTGGGCAATATATTTCTTCAAAATAGTGAGACCAAAATAATCTAACAACAGACATCTCATCTTATCAGCTCAAATTAGTATTAGTATTTAACATTTTTAATATTGGCCGAACTAAACAACTTTTCCGGATGTAAACGCGCTTTTTTTATGTTTTAAAATTTTGTGTTGTTTGTGGGAAATTAAAAAAAAATACAAAATTACTAAAAAAAAAAAAATTACAAAAAGAGCACATTTACATACGGAGAGGTTGTTTTATCCGAAAATAAGAATCTTCTATTTATCTTTATGTTATGTGTTATGGGCTGGGTAGGTAATCAGTTCGGTGTGTCCACAGAGAGTGTCAGATTCTAATACCCTTTCGACAGTAAGCTACTTGATATCCGTACTCCTGTGGAGTGAAGGAGGACAGCTGCTGTAATACGAGGCAATCTACATGACCCAAAATTGAAAAAAAGGTATGTCCTACACAAATAACTAGTCAACCTCTATAAAATATACTCCCGAGCAAAAATAACCTCATAAACCCACGGGAACCACGGGTAAACACTGATAACTAGTCGCTATATTTTTTTCTCATCATTAGAACTTCGAAATGACCACACGTAACATAATCAAAATATGTTAAAAGGTCTCTTCAAAATGTATTTTTTGTCTTATGTGCAATGAAATATCGTCGTATTTGTTTCCCATCCATGACCATTACTGGTTCTGGAAATTCCCTCCTGTACCTATATATATGCTGTATATATATATATATATGCTATCACCTATATATGATATGGATATATGCTGCATTGTGTACCTAAAGACAAACTTTTATTTGAGTGTGTTATAATCCTAATTAATATGAAATATTATATACCCATGTATCCGCCTATATATGCTATATTTTAATGTAAATTTTAATACTACATATAGTTATTTGTAATGCAATGCAATGCAAGGCTGGAAAGTTGGATTTTAGCGGCCAGTTACCTCTATTGAATCCTGAGCGTAGCAAGGGTTTTAAATGTACGATACGCTAAAAACTTTTCTGCCGAGCCCAACACACAATTTTTCATCTCCCAACAGCAAGGAAAATTATTAAATAGTTGCCGCGGTCAACTTCTGGTAAAAACTTATTTTAGCAAAAAGCATAATGAAATATACCTTATTCTTCTTGTTTCAATGATATATAAAAACTAAAATAATAAAAAAGGTAGTTCTATACTTAATTCAAAGGTATTTAAAAATATGAATAAATTGTTACTTTGAATTCTTCTTCTTTCTTAATTAATGGCCTGCTCGCGATGAAATTCACGAATTTTGCCAATGTCAAGTAAATATATTTTGTAGTATAAAGAAATTGTACGGTAAATCTAAAAAACGCTATGACCCGCGGCCATTTTTTCCAAGCAATAATTAATTAATAAACAATTCGGTAAACATTGACATTGACATGAGGTACACGACAAAGACAATGGGGAAGAAAACTGACAATATTCGCCGCCAGAGGCGCCGCTACCGTTTGACTCACAATATCTGTCAGAATCCATACAAACAGTTGTTTACATTTATACTTTTATCGTTTTATCGCAGAATGCCGCGATGTGTGGCAATTGGATGTAAGGATATATAAATGGTAACCACCACTTTCCCAAGGATGAACGACTGTGATAAAGCTATAGGTAAAGTAGGCAGTATGGTGCTACTATTTACATCACGATAATAATATGTGTCCGTTTGTGGTACCTAATTCAATTTTCATATCTTCAGTTTTATGATCCTGAGGGATTCCAAAGTTAAAATTGTAGTCAAAAGACTCCAATCTGTAACATAACAATATTAGAAAAAACCAACTTGTCTCATGTCGCCCGAACGGGATCCGAACTCTCATCTTCGGGAATCCGGCCCAATACACTAACCATCAATTATGCTACAATAGACCTATGAGGCCCGTCGAATTTTTCGAGTATATTCACCTAGGCCACCGTCGTTTCATCAATGAGAGAAATATCCTCGCATACGAAAGAACATTTTTACAAATGTTTGACTATCGATTAAGATGAAACAACCATCTAATTATAACTTTTTAATTTAAGTTTTCTATTAAACAAGAAAATATACTAGGAAAAATCAACTTGTCTCATGTCGCCCTGATGGGATTTTTTCTAGTATATTTTCTTGTTTAATATTTATCACATAAAAATAGCATTGTAAAATGCAAAATTAAAAAGTTTTAATTAAATTAATATCATTTTATGATAAGTTCCAAATACAGAATACAATGTAGAAAAGTTGAACAGAACGTATTAATTAATTACTTGAATATACAATGATGTACAAATTGTACAATCGGGCAACTTCCTATAGTTCATAGAGTTTTTTTGGGAAGTTCAAAGAAATTATTAATTATTCAAATGAAATACCTATTAATGTTCTATTATTTGAGATATAAAGTTTTCTGTATATCTGTTACTTTTTTGTCAACCGGGAAGTTCCCCGACTGTACCAAATACAACATGAGATTGTTTGATTAAAGGTGTATTCTAACTTATTTTATCCATTGCTGACCTACTAACTAAATCCGCTTTTCGACCCATTAACGTCGGGTCTCGGGTCTTTAACTCTTATTTTAATTGTTTCACAGTTCAATCACTATACATTGTTTTATTTGTAAAAATAAAAATACCACAATTTCACTAAATATCGAAAAAATAACCATCGAACCGACAAACTCAAAGTGTCATATTGCTTGTTATGGGTCTGACGGATGCAGCGCCGTATGAATTAGGCATAGCGTTTTATTACCCATTTAAAAATAAAGGTTTATGTTACATTCCGAAATCCAATCATAGGTTGTAAAAATCACCCAGCCTAATATAAAATTCTTATAACAAATATTGTCATTGTTTTTATAATTCAATGAACTAAAATAATATAATAAAACCAAAACGGAGTACCTATTAAACTTAATTCAAAGTTATTTAAAAAAAACAATAAAAAGTAACATAAAAAGTTAATAGGATCCGTTAAATGTGAGGTGATAAAGTAATATTTGCAACAAAAGTAACGAAAAAAAGTCAAATTTTAATTTTAAAACTAATTTCACGTGCCTGAATTTTCAAAAGGCTTACCTATGAAGACTTTTGAGCAAAATAGGGGTTAAACTTGTAATACTCCCGTTTCCTTGGTCCTAGCTAGGAGGTCGACTCTGGTGTCTACGGGCTCGTCTCCCGTAGGCGGCAAGAATTGCATAGGTAACGAAATTTCGGAAAAGGTCCAAAAATTTAAATCCGGCCATACAGCCGCAGGCCTCAGCAAACTTCCCCTCATTTCAAAGTAAAGACGGAACCGTGTTTTAATTGGGAGATCAAAGAAAGACAATTACCTACCTACAAATTGAGCTATATAGTACTAGCACAATAAATATTAGAAAACAAGGATTAGGAATGATGCCTCTAGATATAGAATTATCATCAGCAGCTGAATCACGGAGATACAATATATTATCAGAAGAGCATTTTTAAAACAAAGTAAGGTAAATTACTTCCATTCTATTTCATCATAAGAAAAAATATACCTACCGTTGAGTTGTTATTAAATATACCTACTTAGTAAGAAAATAACAAAACCAATTATAACTAGGTACTTCTTATAAAGGTAGGTACTATATGAGAAACTGTAAAACGGTTTTAGTTTCAAAGTGTTTAATGTTATTAAACACAAAAAAAATGTAACGTGACAAATTGATAACCTACTTTTAAAGTCGGTTAAAAAGTTAAATTTGTAAAGCATACTTGAACTATTCTCTTTCAAACAAAAAAAGAGTAATCGGTTCATAAATATGGAAAAAATATATAAATAAACGATTATATATTTTTATTTTTAGCCCCGATAGCCTACTCCTTTTTTGAAGTCGGATAAAAACGATTTTCGTTTGTTTTAAGAATATTAAACGATTATAGAAATCGATAATCGAATGGTAGTGCTAATACGCAATCACCTAGAAAAAATCAAGTTTGCCGAGTCTGCAGGTAGTTATTAATAAAAATTGGCATAGTGTCATTAATGGAAAAGACAAAAACAACATTCAGATATTTATAGCAACGAGATTTTATTTTAAAACTTATATGAGCAAAGAAAACAATTTACGTTTGAGATAGCTGCCACAAGATGATGGCGATTGATTGACTTGCACTTTTATTAATCGAAGCATAAAAAGCTAACGGTAACAACCCGTTGCACTCAAGATTGCACGGCCGTGCCTGCAATGTCTGCATAAAGTTCAGTTTCATTGCGATTCTTACTACGAGCACTCAACTCAATAGTAAGTACTTTAACAACTACTATTGCTTGTTAAGTTGGTATTCTCTTCATGGTCCAGTTTCAACAACCTTTACCTACGAGATCATAGAAATTTGGCAAGTTGATTATTTACGTTTACCTTCCACTTGTTAATGTAGTAAGTTTTGGGGATTAGCTAGCTAAAAGTTTTAAGTATATCACTTATTATTTATTCGATTGACTTAAGCTGTCGATCATAATTAAACAGACAGCTTAGTATATATATATAACAATATTTAAATATTTTAAATCTAATCTCCATCTGGTTCTTATGCACAGTTGAATCCTAATGATATAGAACTACCGAAATAATTTCTGCTACGAATGTTTCTGGTAAAACTTTTTGGTAATAATTTAAAGGTTGTTTTCAGCTTGTTTATTTCTTGAATGAAGAGCTGTCATTACCAGACTATTCATTAGCAAACTAACCAATTGATAGTCCCAAAAAAACAAAGGCAAGCGTATGCTATTATCTCATTGTTTAATGATGTAATTTAAAAATATCTTTAATATTTACTTATCTCAACCTCTCACCCTTAGGTATTTGATAACGACTAACACATTAAAGTTTTAGTACTACGAGTCCCATCACATCGTGAAGACTACTATTTTATCATTCAACTCCATGTACTTTGTTTTTCTTTTAATAAAAGTATTATTTAAAGAGTTCCATAGCTAAAGTTACACCTTCTTTTTAACATGAATCCAGTCAGAGTGTTTGTGAGAAACATGAGTAAAGTCAAGAAGTGGACTCCTCTGAACAAAGTGGGTATCCTTGGTGTGCCTTTCGAAAAAGGCCAGAAGAAGTATGGAGTGAGCATAGCCCCAGCAGCGTTAAGAGCAGCAGGACTCATCAAAGAACTTGGGGAAATAGGTAGGTACCTATAGTCTTAACAGTTCCTAAATTACACACATTGTTTTACTTAAAATATGGTGCTGTTCTATTTCCCGTTTGAGTTTACGTTTAGGTATTAACTCCTGGAAAATTTCATAGTTTATCTTTAATTGCTATTTCCCTTTAGTTTCCTACGTAAGTAAGTACATACAATGAGCCCGGTTCACAATATCAATCAAAAGTTCTTGATAGGTACCTACTTCTCATTTCAAACTTTCTAAGACACTTTTCATAAAACGGGATGTTCTATAAAACACCCCATAAAATTTTAAAGCTATTTCTAGCGGCCGCCCGCGGTTTCACCCGCGTGGTCCCGTTTCTGTGGAAATATCGGGATTAAAAGTATCCTATGTTTGAATCGAGGCTATCCACTATCTGCGTGCCAAATTTTATCCAAATCCGTTCATTAGTTTTAGCGTGAAAGAGTAACAAATAAACAAACTGACATTCTTTCGCATTTATATTATTAGTATGATTTAATTACAATGTTTGTTGGATATTTACGAAAATGGTCAGTACTTAACTGTTTACCATACCTGTGGAAAAACTTTATTTACAAAGTGTGACAAAAATGCCCAATAATCTTATATTTTCTGAAGACATTAATATTATTTCGATACGAAAAATTGCTGTATTTAAACAGAGAATCTGCCTCTGAAGAAATGGTTTTGGGCATTTTTGTTACGCCTTGAACTTATTCAAGAAACCATACCCATTCTTGTCAGCTTTAGACGATGTGAATGAGTAGTACCTACTTACTTATCCGCTCAAAAGGCCAGGCCGCTCCCCCCCTGCCTGTTCATATGCATGTCATGGCCATGTCATTCGACACCTAATGTAATGTAAATTTTCTTCGTCATCGTCGTCGTCAGTCGTATAGGCCTTCCCCAAGGATCTCCACGCCGATCGGTACTGCGCTGCCTGCATCCAGCGGCTTCCCGCGACTTTCACCAGATCGTCGGTCCACCTGAGGGCTTACCCACGGAGCGTCGTCCAGTGCGCGGTCGCCATTTCAGAACCTTTCCGCCTCAACGGCCATCGGTTCATCGGCGAGAGCGTGGAACGAGAGTGACAGAGCCACTCAGCTAAAGAAGCAATTTCTTCACTTAGAATATTTTTAACCTTTGACCAACTTTTCAGATGGTCTCGATGTTAAAGATTATGGAGATATCGAGTCGGTGTGCGAAGAGCATGGGCAGATGGTGGATAATATGGCACACTTGGTGCAAGTGTCTATGTGTAACAAGCAAGTCTCGGAGAAAGTCTCCCAGGTCCTGAGGGACGACCGAGTTGTGGTCACTATTGGTGGTGACCACTCCATTGGAGTAGGTAAGACTTGACATAATTTACACTTACAATAATGATAATCACATCCATTAGTATTTCTAAAGTTATTCCTTATGAAAAAATTGCTGAAGAGGAGCTGAGGTAGAGCATAATAACTAAGCTAAATAAAAGTCAAAATCTACAGAAATTCCCTTACCTTAGGTATGTCACGCTAGAAGGTAGCTCCATAAGCTTCAGTTTCACCTCAACAACGAAATGTTTCTATTAACATTTCGATATGTTATCAATTTGCAGGAACTGTAGACGGCCATTACAACGTCAACAATGACATGATCCTCATCTGGGTAGACGCTCACGCGGACCTCAACACCAACAAGACCTCAGGATCAGGGTCGGTTCACGGCATGCCTGTTGCCTTACTAGTCAAAGAACTGTCAGACTACTGGCCTTATCTACCTTCTATGGATTGGCAGGTTCCAAAGTAAGTGAGCTCTCTGATGCCTATCTTCTGCTTGTAAGATGTTTAGAATAAGCAAAAATAAACTGGCTCATTTGACTGATTGATAATTTAAGGTTTACGATAGACGATTCCCTTGATACACTACATAAATATTCACACGTATGACGTAAGTATATAGATAATATTTGACGCTTAGCAGCCTTTGAATAGAGCCTGAAAGAGTGACGAGTTACGATATTGAAACTAGTTTCACAAACCTATGCTACATAAGAGATTTTTTTCAGATTCTCATTAAAAAGTCTAGGTTATGTAGGTCTTCGCTCAGTAGACCCATATGAAAGATTGGCTATCAGTAAATATGACGTACCAGCATTTGCCATGGAAGATATCTGCGAGTAAGTAAAATATCAGTAAGGACTAAATAGATTAATATAAAACGATGTTACGAAAAAAGGTCCTTTGAAGATATATTTTTGGTGTCCATAGCCAATGAGAATCCTTATAATTTAATTTGCCTCCCACCGCCCTGACACTCCGTAACTTCGTTATTTTATTTTGAAATATTAAATAGCCTTTCGAGAAAATGCTTTTAGCGTCTCAGGAAAAAGAAAGACGCATCCACGTGGCTACCTTACATTTTCTTTCGAGACTATTACGAAGATTTATCATCACGGATATAGATTAATGGATAATGGCTACAATATAACTACTTAACTGATATTGAAAAAAAAATAAGTAAGTTTTATCATCTGAGAGTAGGTAATCTGATGTTTCCATCATTGGATTGTAAAACTGTGGTCATGACTATAAAGCCGTTTCGAATTTGGAAACAATAAGTTATGGGCTTATTTTTAAAACATGGTCATCATGACAGAAATACAGGGCTTCTTATCTTATTCACAGGCACGGAATTCACAATTCCATAAACCACATCCTCCAAATACTGGACCCCTGTATGAACAGACCAATCCACGTTAGTTTCGACATCGATTGCCTTGACGCTTTGGAAGCACCAAGCACCGGTACTCCAGGTATTTACAATTGCTGGATCATTTACAAATACTTCATAGTAGGCCGGTCATGAAGCCAGAAGACGCTTAGAAAACGATTTTAGACGACTCAAGTCATCTCGGATATGGGTATATGTGGTATCAATGGATTCAGTGTGATGCCCTGAACCACAGAATAAAGGCGGCTAATACCTAAGCATATTTTCTTTTAAAATTTTCACTATTTTTCTCGTATCTTTTGAAAGATGTACACTCCCAAATTGGTAAATGTTTGTCCCCCCTCTAACTTTAAAAATGAAAGAGCTAAAAATCTAAAAAAATATAGCTTTGCTGTTGATCTTAATGAACAAATTTCAACTAAAATTCCAAAACCGCAAATATTACTTTGTCATTTATACAAACACTATGAAAAACAAAGTTATCTTTGAGACGAAAAATACTCGTAATAGTGGTATTTTGGCTACTATACCTACTACGCGCGGCCTACACACATTTAGCGGATTTTTCTTCCTTAGAATCTATTTAAACAAGTTTTAAACGTTACCAATAAAAAATTGGCCAAGTGCGAGTCGAACTCGCACATGAAGGGTTTCGTCTCTCACCCAAGGTTACCTGGAAGAGACTGCTACGTAGCTATAAGGCCGCCTATTGTGTGTTCCTCTTTTTTGACATTTTCTCTGTATGTGTTTGTTTTTGTATCGTGTGCAATAAAGTTTCTATTATTATTATTGCCAAAATGCTATTATAATTTTTCGTCTGCAAAAATAAGTTTGTTTTTCATAGTGTTTGTATGAATGACAAAGTAATATTTGCGGTTTTGGAAAATGTGCTCTGAAACTCATAAATAAATTTCGTTCAAACCAATTTTCGTTAAAAGTTTTTATAAAGATCTACATCATATATATTTTTTTTATTATTTACTTTCTTATTTTAAAAGTTAGAGAGGAGGGGGGACAAATTTTTCCACTTTGGAAGTGTATAACTTTCAAACGGTTGACTTTGAGAAAAACTGTTTTAGAAGCCTCAATGTATTTTTTAAAGATCTATCTAATGTTATCCCACACGTATAGGTTTAGTGAAAAAAAAATTCAGTAACAGTTCCATGTAGCCCCCCTTTAATTCATTTTTTTTGTGTAAAAACTGTAAAGCGGTTTACAGAATACATCTACCGAACAAGTTTCAACATTGTGATCCTTATAGTTTTGGAATAAAGTGGCTGTGACATCTTACCACTTTGGAAGTGTATATCTTTCAAACGGTTGATTTTGAGAAAAAACTGTAATAGAAACTTCAATGTAATTTTTAAAGACCTATCTAGTGATAATCCACACGTATAGGTTTGATGAAAAAAAATTTTTCAGTGTCAGGTCCATGTATGGGGAGCCCCCCCTTTATTTTATTTTTTTTATATTTGTGTAAAAACCGTAAAGCGGTTTACAGAATACATCTTCCTACCAAGTTTCAACTGTTTAATCCTCATAGTTTTGGAAAAAAAGGGTGTGACATACATCGGTTTTGCCGAATCTATAAGGGTTTCGTTTTTTGCCTTTAGGCTACGAAACCCTAAAAATGGGTACCTACAGTAACCCGTTTCAAAGATAAAGATAAAGATAGATTTATTTGTTAAAACACGGGTCTACAGGTACAAGTAAAGTGTGGTGACAAAAAATATAAATGTCCCTTACATGTTTTGCCGAAAAAACGGCGTACAAATTTCAAGTTATTTATTTAATACAAAAATTCTTTGATATCATAAAAACATTTGGTTACGAGAAAATTTTTCAAATGTATTTTAAATAAGATTAAGGGTAATTGTTTTATGGATTTGGGTAGTTTGTTGTATATAACAGGGGCTAAACAGAAAACACTTTTGTGCATTAGTGCTGTATTACATGGTACAATGCACAGTTTATCATTATCCCTTCGACTACGACTACATACATCATCAAGACGACTAAATAGTTTTGTATTGGTTTTAACGAAAACAGCGACCTCATATATAAACAGAGAAGGCAAGGTAAGGATCTTATATTTAATAAAATAATCTTTACAACTATCAATACTTTGAAGACCAAACATTGCCCTAATGCACTTTTTTGGGACTTAAAAACAATCTCTTTATTCGTCGAGTTTCCCCAGAAAATTACACCAAATCTTAGGATCGAATGAACAGTACCATGATAAGCTGTGATGAGTGCATCAACGTCTATAACAGCGGATAATTTATAAAGAGCATATGCAGAGGAACTAATTCTATTGATTAATGAATGTGGTGGTGAAACGTATGTGGTTTCCAATTTAAATTCTTATCAATAACAATACCGAGAAATTTAGTTGTGTCAGTTGTACTTAGTAAAGTGCCTTGATAATTAATGCTAAAATTCGGAGTAGCTATGCGTTGAGTAAAATACATTAGTTTTGTTTTGGTTAAATTTATCTTAAGATTGTTGTCATTCATCCACTGTATTAGCGATTCGATAGTTTTATTGATGTCGTCCTCATAAGAAGTGTTTTTTTTAGAGTCTATGGTAACTGTGCTATCATCGGCAAAAAGCGTTATTGGATATTTTGTGACTAACGGTAGATCATTAATGTATATGATAAAAAGCAATGGTCCTAATACACTGCCCTGAGGAACACCAAACATTACAGTACGATTGTTAGATTTATAGATTTCCTTACGTTTTTTATTTATATTTATTTTAGCGATCTCTGTGTATTGAATTCTATTTTTTAGATACGATTCCATTAATTGAAGTATATTGCCCCTAATACCATAAGCCTCCAATTTATTTAGCAGTATGTCATGACTCACATAGTCAAAGGCTTGAGTCATATCACAATATATTGCACATAAAGGTGGGTATGTATTTGAAGCAGGGTAAGTAATTGTTGTAAGACTGGAAATTATACTGTTATTCAAATTGACTTTTATAATTTTTTAACAGATCTGGTGAATTATTTTTAGACATTAAGTATTAGATAATAATGGTTCTTATTTTGGAAAAAAACATTTAATAGTAGTTTTCAATGTAGAGTAATTCAAAGTCAAGTCTGCATTGTGAATTTTTTGGACGTTTTCGAATAATTTGTTAGACCAAGTAGTGAAAATGCCATAGTTTGTTATATATTTGGAATCTACTTACAAAGCACTTTCATTTGTTACTTCACATGGTATATTTAAGAGTATACATTTTTGTTCGTTGTACCACCGCCTTATAACGGCACTGTTTGTACCCCCAGCATTTGCGCGCTTGTCATCCTATATATTTGTGTTCAGGATATCACACTGAGTCCATTGATACCATACATACCTATATCCGAGATGACTTGAGCGAAAAGTAACCTAACACTCAAGTTGGCCAGCCTACTATCAGTGTAACTTGTGTTTTTAACAATAATTCATTAATTGCTTATGTCTTCCGATAATTATGTCTTAAGTACAATTAATTAGTATGAGGAGCTCATAACGTACCAGTTATTTAACTATGAAGCAAAAATATCTTACTTTCTTTCACAAAACGAAACTAATAACATAACCTATGCTGACTGTATTTACAATACCAACACCAAGCACCAAGTCAGCTCAACATCTATTCTTGGTTTGCACGATCTAACACCTCCTGGAAATACTCCGTGAGAGAGCGAACACGTGTCTGTGTGTCTATCCACGTGTTATCTTTCCATTTGCGTTTATTTGTGGACTGGCCAGTGGTGTACCGATTTAGTTATCTACTCGTATCGCATGTTTTGCGGAAGAAAGATAGTTACTTTATTTTTTAAATATTTTGGTTTAATAAATTTTGCGTACGTCTGCAAAAAGATACTAAGAGTTTATTTTTCCTACAGTCCGTGGAGGCCTGACTCTTCGTGAAGCTATTCGTTTGATGGAAATAATTCACGCGACCGGGCGTCTAAGAGCCATAGACTTAGTAGAAATAAACCCAGCAGTAGGCAACGACAGCGACCGCCAGAGGACTATAGAGGCCGGTATCTGCGTGTTGAAGGCTGGCCTAGGATTCTCCAGAAGAGGAACGGCTCCTAGAGGCGTCCTAGATCTGCCAGTACAAACGCACCACGACCATGATTGTCCAGCTAAAGAACTACAGAAGGGCTTGTGAATATGTCTTTCAAGATGATGGAGATTTACAAAACAATGATTTAAGTAGATAATTATATTTACGCATTATTGTCATGAAAACTATTAATTAGGTGTAATCTGATTTCCTTCCTGAAAGTCAATTCTAATAACGTTTAGTCATAATTGACCTCAATCGCGTTTCAATTGTAGGTACCTATGGTTTTTCTTACACTGTAAGTGGTACTAAAGAACCGTCAGTCGCCTGACGGTTCTCTTGGCAATGTGCGATCGGAGACTCGATCAAGTGACGGGGGTTCGAGATCCTCAACATTGAGAGACACTAAAGAGAGAAAAAGACCTGCCTTCAATTGAACGGGATTAAAATACGATTAAACTTTAGCTTTATTTTACTAAACAACAGTTTAGTATTTCACGGACCTTATATGCCGCTAAGCCTACACTGCCTAACTGTAAAACTAAGTATAACCTAACTAAATAATACCTAAGTATATGAATAAACAAATATAAATTAGCAATTTTAGTTGTCACTATTCGATACGATATTTGATCGAAAATATTTAAAGTTATAAGTTATTATTAAATAATTATTATTTTAATCAATTAAAACTCTTGTTTTATTTAATTTACTTTACTTTCATACCTAGTACGTACGTAAGTACGTACGTATATTTACCTGTTACATTATTTATTATCTAACTTAATCAAATCATCATCATCGTCATAACCTTGAGTGCCACTTGCTGGACATAGGTCTCTCCCAACGGTCCTGCGCCATCGTCACCTAGCTGTGTCTCGCCTGTCCAATTATCAGAGGACAGATGATTATAATCATCAACCCATCGCTTTGGAGGGCGCCCTCGTGTTTTTTGTAAGCCCATCGTTTCCATTCGAGAATCCTTCTCGCCCATCGACCTCTATCCATGCGATCTACATGACCTGCCCAACTCCACTTATGCTCCGCGATTACTTGCACCAGATCTCTCACCCCCGTTTTTCGCCGGATCTGACATATTGTCGCGATGATTTTCGTCTGCGTTGGAAGTAGGTAAGTTACTACTAACCAGCCTTATTCATTTATAAACCGATTCAATAAAATACAGTAGGTAATCGGGGAACTTCTCGGTTGGCCAGTAGAGTTTTTTTGGGAAATGTTTTCTCGAAAAGTACTAAGGTTAAGGAAATAATTTATTAGTCAGATGAAATACCTATTAATGTTATATTATTTGTGATATAAACGTTTTTTATATACTTGTTATATACTTTTTGAAATAAAACTCCCTAAAACTTTACTGGTCAACCGGGAAGTTCCCCAACTGTACCTATACATAACGCTAATATGTAGGATGTTGTATATTTCTGCAATTTATTACTGCGTTGTTTATTATTAAAGCCATATCTACATACTTATTTCCATAGAAAACTGATTTCAATTTGTAATATTAGATCCTTGTGATGATGACCGTGACGGTATCTCGTAACTTTGATAAAGCAATCAGTTTTATTTCCTTTAGAAAGTTCAAGTGCCTTTTTTAATTTAAAAAATATACTATGGCGGCAAGATGACTTTGATTGTGGTGAGTTTATTCATTATTATAATTTCGAACAAACTATTAGGTTGGGGAAAAAGTGTTTTCTATATAGTAGTTATGTATGAACTTGTAAAAAAATCTTTTTGGTAAATTTTAAATAGAAAAATATTGGAAAAAAAACACAACACGGCCACAAGTGAATTCTCAGATGGGACTCGAACCCACGACCTTTGGAAATCCGGTCCAATGCTCTAACCACTGAGCTACCGAGACTTTGCGGTAGGGGTAGGTAAGGGCGCGGTAGGGGCCCCTACCGCCCAAGTGTCGTCGGCATCGTCGACTTCATTTGACAGATGGATGTGACATATTGCTCTTAGTCTTTGGTAAGTTTTCATTTGTGTCAAACAGAAGCAGCAATGTGTCACATTCATCTGTCAAATGAAGCCGATTACGATGCCGACGTCACTTGCGCGCTTGGACGAATTAACCAAGCTTGCGCGGTATGGCCTTGGTTATAAAAATGGAGTTACAAAAGTGGAATAAAAATTCTTCTCTCACAACCAGTTACCAAACCGCGAAAAAATTCTTCTCTTGTAACTGGTTACGAAAGTTTAGTTACGAAAATGGACGAAGGGGGATTGGAAGGGCATTATTCATTATGGGCTGTTACCACCAGGCAGGACCATCGAGTCTGAACTCTACTGCGAACAACTGATGAGATTAAAGCAAAAAGTTGAGAGAAAGCGGCCGGAATTAATCAATAGAAGGGATGTCGTTTTTCATCATGATAACGCTAGACCTCACACATCTTTAGCCACTCAGCAAAAATTAAGAGAGTTTGGCTGGGAGGTGTTAATGCATCCGCCCGTATAGTCCTAACCTTGCACCTTCAGATTTCCACCTGTTTTGGTCTCTTCAGAATTCTTTAGGCAGTGCCAGGTTAACATCACGAGAGGACTGCCAAAACCACTTGCCACGGTATTCAGATCAGAAGCCCCAAAATTTCTATAGCAATGGTATCAAGATGGCAAAAAGGTATCGAACAAAATGGCACCTACATACTTTAGTTAAATGTAAATAAACTTACTATTAAAAAATGAATTTTCTTAAAGAATGCGAAGAAACTTTTTCCCCAACCTATTATAATGTTGGATACTACAGAGAGAGAATTTACGATTTCGTCTTTTAATCACTTTTTTTTTCAAAAGCGGCGCTGGTGTGCAGATTCTGTCCCCATAATCTTTTATACGGGATGGATTTTCACTTAGTTATTTCTTTAATATAAAATACTTAAGTCCAGTCAGAATCAAACCCTCAACGATATTCCAATGTTGCAGACAGTACACCTCACACTATTATATTTCCATTGCAGATACTCATTTTAATATCATATGTGCAAGCAATTCATCCAGAGAATCAAAACAATGAGGAAGAAATAAAAAACATCATCTTGAAGTATGTCAACGCTATTCCTGACCCAGCACCCAAATACGTCATGAACACTGGCATCTCCAAATTAATATCAAAGTACTATGATGGCAAAATCCAAACATATCCACTATACAGACTAACTCTCAAAATCGACAGGAGACCAGTTAAAATACCTTGGACATTGGGCCAAACTGACAAACAGAACAACATCGTTAGAGTGGAAAAAGAGGATTTAAATAAATAAAAAAAGCATCCATTTCAAATAATTTTTATTTTTGTGGTTTTATGTTTTGTCGTTATAGGCTTCCGAATATTAGGTAGTCACATCACTATTATATAATTCAGTACCAAACCACCGAGTGCCTATATACCTAATGTGAGTGTAAATGTCCAAACATTACTCCCGCATTTGCAATTAGAGTTTAATTTTCAATCTTTTTCCCATTGTGGTAAGATCTATCTGTCAAAATTTTACTCTTACGCGATATCGACTCGATAACTCGATAACGTGTCGCTGTTCCGCTCACATGTTAGTGGAGTAAGCAAGACAGTATATCACGGGATATAACGGTGTTTATATAAAGGGGCTGAGGGTTGCAATTGGTTGAATTTGCTTATAATTTTTTGAAGTCAAGAAACTTACTAAAAGCAAATTCCATAGAAAATAAACGCATAAATGAATTGTCAGGGAATTCACTTAGCAATATTTCTTTAGCGCCCTTTTTAGACCCACTGGTCTCTTTAGAAATTGAATGTCGCTTGTTTTTGCCTGTAATAGAGCGTAAGCACCTATTCGTCATAGTTATTTACGGGATGTAAGTTATCTGACATAATATTTATAGTTTGGTATGTTACAATATACTTTTTATATTTATAAAAGACGGTTGATCGTCCCAATATGCAGGCTGGACTTTTCATAACGAAAGGTGAATTTACAGGTTTTTACATTGGCTGTTAAAAGTACCAACATGACTGTGACAATTGCACAGTACATAGTGTACGCATTGCATTGCAATTAGGTCGACACCTTTTTTTTTTGCACAAATATAGGTCGGTCAGAAGAACTACTTTTGTACAGCTTCTCTATCTATGGTACACATATTATACGGTCGAAAGGATCACTGGTATAACATTTAATTCTAAATATTCCAACAGGCGCCTAAACTATTTAGATTTTCATTATGAACACGTTTTAATCGTACAACCTCCTCCACACATTTAATTATTCTTATTGGAAACTACAGATTTTTTTTATTGAAATATGTAATAAGAACATTTGCTAAAACGTCAGGGTATGATCGTAACATTTATCTATTTCAATGATTTAGGTATTTAAATAACAAGTTTGCATAAAATAACATTAAAAATATGATACTGTCCAAACTTGAATTACTCCAAAATATACAGATTAAAATTAACAATTCTGGATTCTCGTGCAGTGTCGCCATTCACCATTCAATCTGATACATCCAGACGTTCCGACAATAAAAAACAAATTGAAAAAGTAAGATTATAAACAAAAATTATCAATTTCATTCAAATATTACGTATGTTTATATATAAATATAACCTACGTTTAACACCCACACGCATTCACTACACGACATCAAGTTTGGACTAAATAACCATATACATTCATAGGTATACTTAGTGCTATAAATAACCGTGCTGTACTGCACCATTAAAAACTATGTTCTATTTGAAAAGCATAAATATTAATTTAAGTCTTATGCTCAAGGCCGAAAGACATCGAATCCGTATACGTGCACGTGTACGCACAGTACAGCTTACAATCGGAGCAGAGCTACAGCGCTCCACAGATTTAGTTATTCATCATAATTGTTGATTATGATGATGATGAGCATGTAGCATGACAGTTCTAGGTTTTAATAGGGTTTTAAGTCAGATATTTTATACATTTTTCTTAAGTGAAACTTAAAGAAACGGTTTTGGTTACTGTTACATATATTGTGATTTATAATAAGATTCAAAGTTAAGCCATCGCAGGGTAGTAGATATGGGTATTTACATAAGTAAAAAATATAGGCATGAAAAATCCGACTTTTCAGACCTTACATAAAATCTAGAACAGTCATGCTACATGCTGTTGACCGAATCTGAATTAGCAACCTGCCCCCTAATTGTCTAATTTTAAAATCTATCACAATCCCTTTCAAAGGTATTGTAATTGTGATAGTGATTTATGGTATTGTGTAACTTATAGTCGCAAGCCCTTTCGGAACGAATGATGTTTTAAATGACACTTCATTTGACACTTCTCCATACATTTGAAAGATATTTTTGTGTGTCACTTTGCTTAGAAAATTAAATTTCGTTCATTCAATACCTTTCAAAATGCGTCCCGATCACAATCCTTATCAAATGTCAAATAGTGACCACCTGAAGTATGTAAATAACTTTCAAATGACAAATTGAAAGGGATTGCCATAGATTTTAAAATTAGACAATTAGCCCCCAGAACTGCCAACCTTTGGATATATTATTCTTAACTATTGTTAAGGGGCATAAGATCTATCAGAATCAAGCCCTATTTTTTTTGGCCGCCACTTTTTAAGTTTGGACCAAAACGGTTGACGTCCTTTGACATAAATTGTATTTTAGTCGTAGTGGCATTCTTTTTTTTTTAAAGAAGAGAAGTAAGATAGAAGAAGAACCCGTATTTTTAAAGTAATACGGACCTTAAATTATGTAAATAAGCACCTAGTATAATACTAGTGCTAATCTTCCGGAATAGCTCATTGTTGAAGGTGGACGCTGTTTAGGGGTATATTAGGGTAGAGGACCCAGTTGTGGCCATTTCAATATAATCCTTATTCCTATAGAGTTAAGGTTCACAATGACCTAAACAGGGTCAGTGGCCACAAGCGGGGCTTCTACCCTATATTTAGATATTTTTTATTTCAACATTTATATGAACTGTCTAATAAATCCTTGTTCTAAAAAAGAAAATATTTTGACCTGTTGTATTTATTGGCAGCAAAGTATAGTACGGTTGTAGTGTTGAAGAAAGCGATACGTATCTAGAAATTGACTTGTGGTCGGAAATGTTTCTGGAATTTGTTGGCCCTGACGGATAGCTTCATCTGCCATTTAGCCTGCACCCGCTTCATGAAATGAATGTCACGAGCTTTCCTAGAAAAAATGATAAATCAGCAATTAAATTATGGCACACATTCAACTACATTACTACAATAGAAAATTTCCACATCACTTCTAAGGTGTCAGGTCAAAGGTCAACATAATCGTTTTCATAACTTTCTTTATTATACCTATTTAGAAAATGTAACTTAAACCACAGATTATATAATACCATTTTATACTTGACTGGGATATTTGAAGTGATATTTTGACATATATATATATATATATATATATATATATATATATATATATATATATATATAGAAAAAATTATGCAAATAAGATTGGACCCTTGAAAATTTTGTCGTATTAATTTAACAATTACAAAAAGGGAAAATAGTTCAAAATTAAATTCAACTTACTTTGCTGCCAGTGCTTGTTCTTTAGGTGCCCAACCTAAGGCGCGATACACACCCAAAAGCCTATGCAATTTCCTATCAGATTTCTTTACTATTGCTTGGCTATTGTGTGTCAAGTTCTGTTTATAGTACCTGTAAGAAAACAGAGTTATTTGTATGACAATAAGAAATCCTAGAGAGCCTAAACTAAGAAAACTAAAGCTAAAATAATATAAAGTGTCAAAAAGGAAAAATTTTTTTTTTCTTGTCAGAGCGACATGTGACAAGTTGCTTGTATATTTTCTTGTTTAATATTTAATTAACATAATAATTTCACGTTCATGTCTCACATTTTTATATACCTATATCTATACTTATATTATAAAAAGGAAAGTTTTGATTGTTTGTTTGCATTGAATAGGCTTCGTAACTACTGAACGGATTTGGATGAAATTTGGTACACATATAGTAGATAGCCTGGTTATGGTTTTTTATCCCGTTATTCCCACGGGGACGGGAACCACGCGGGTGAAACCGCGAGCGGCCGCTACTATATAATGAATATAACCTCTGAAAAATAACTAGTATACTCTATTCCAGGGAAGGGAAACCAATGGCTCGCGTGCCATTGATGATGGTACGTGACACAAAATTTTGGGCACGGCACCGACCCCAAATTGATTATGCACTACAAAAAAAATGTGAGAAGTACCTATTATATACGGGGAACGCGAATGATGAAAGAATGAGTTTTGATTTGGTAGTATTTATTATTAGTGTTTTGCCAATAATCACAAAGGCAAAATTATTTTCACCTCACACGCTCGCAAAAGGAGGTTTTGTCATTCAATTTCTGCGTGGAAAATCACATTTTGCAGCCTAGCGTGGTAAGTACTTTCTAATGTAAAACCTAAAAATATGTCCTAATGCGTTGCAAATCGCACTAGTGACTTTTATGTTAAATTTTATTCTTATTTGAAATAACTTTGAATTAACTATAATACTCCCTTTTTATTACTTTAGTTTTTTATATCATTAAAACAACAAGAATAAGGTATATTTAGATTAAGTTTTTGTTAAAAAAAATTACCGGAAGTTGACCGCGGAAACAATCTAAAAAAATCCTTGCTGTTGTGAGGTGAAAACTGTGTGTTGCGCTCGGCAGAAAAGTTGGTAGCGTCTCGTACCTTTGAAACCCTCGCTACGCTCAGGATTCAATAGAGGTAACTCGTCGCGAAATCCAACTTTCCAGCCTTGCATAACAATAATTGTTGATGACACGTCTATGATCTCATTAATCATTTCTTTAGAAAAATGGCACGTTTATACATAAAGATATACTATAATAAGTACACTCATGAATGGAATTTTAGATGCATTACAAATATCAGGTATTTAATATGTAGCTAGCTACCATGGGCGTAGCCACGGTGGGGCAGGATGGGGCGCTTGTCCGACCCTGGCTCTGACCTGTAAGGTACCTAACCAAACGTAAAAATAGTTATTTGTTATGCAAGGCAGGAAAGTTGGTTATTTAGCGGCGAGTTACTCTTATTGAAAGCTGAGCAAGCGAAAGATTCTAGGATTGAACCACGAGCGTAGCGAGTGTTTCAAAGATTGAATCCTGAGCGAAGCGAGGATTTCGAAGGTACAAGACGCTAAAAACTTTTCTGAAGAGCGCAACACACAATTTTTCACCTCACAACAGCGAGAAACATTTTATGGTTGTTTCCGCGGTCAACTTCCGGTAAAAAAATCTTTAAACATAAAGTTTAATCTAAATATACCTTATTCTCGTTGTTTTAATGATATAATAAATTCAAATAATAAAAAAGGGAGTGTTATAGTTAATTCAAAGTTATTTAAAGTAAGAATATATTGTTACTTATATATAACAATAAAAACGATTCCGTAAATGTTGACACTGAGATGAGGTACAAGACAAAGACAATTTAAAAATAAAGATTTATGTCACGTTCCGAAATCCAATCATAGGTTGAGAAATCTCTCTCACCCAGCCTAATATAATATTTTTTATAACAAATAGTTTAATCTTATTGTTATTGTTTTTATGGTTCAATGAACTAAAATAATATAATAAAACCAAAACGGAGTATTATAATTAATTTAAAGCTATTTAAAATAAGAATAAAATGTAACTAAATAGTCAATAGTGCGATTCGGAATGCATTATGACATATTTTTAGGTATTAAATTAAAAAAGTACTAGTACTAAATTAAAAACGCGCTAGGCCGCAAAAAGCGATTTTCTACGCCTAAACTGATGAAAACGAAATTATGTAGGTACTAAACAAACGCAATCCTTTTGTTTTCCGTTTGTGTGTGTGAGTGAGTGGTTGAGTTGAGCGGGAAAGCGACCCGCCGCCCGCTGCCCCCCGTCCCGAGTAGCGCAGTGCTTCTTCTATCGCGGCGCGATTCGTTTTGTTTGCTTGTTTACTATTCTACTTTCAAGTTTCCTAAATATTTATTTGAACTATGCTGGTCGGTGTTTTTTGTATACTTCATAGAAAATTTAATAGTAACCCCAACCATATGTTTTGGTTGTGTCTACTATATTATTATAGAACGGTATACCATTTTTTTATAATAACTACATCCATGTAGTATAGAAGACTCAACTGTTTACTTTTTTCCGTGTAGGTACATACAGATACAGGGTGCTACAGGGTGTAACCTTTTTGTATGAAAAAATGAACTGGGGTAAGACCGCGGGTATGTGTGCTAGTTACATATTATTTTAGACTGCTGCCCCACCCTGAGCCATGGCTGGCTACGCCCATGCTAGCTACCAAGTTTATAACTCTGATTCTATAATTGCTTATGATTTATAACTGCAATCAAATTATTTCAGATGCAACAGAACAGACCTACACAACCAATGCATTTTATTTCATGAAAGTAGGTTAGCCATTATTCTGTTATAAAGGTTGTTTGAATTTCAATTAGTCTTAGATGAATCTGTTATACATAGCAATTATTGAAATATGAAGCAATTTTTTTGTAAACAATGTATTATTATAGCCTGTCCTCATCCTGGAGTTAGAGGATGGATGAGGAGGAGAATATTATTAAGAATCATATTTTATTCAGTATTATCATTTTACAATGGGAAAAAGAAATCTTACTTCATAAGTGAGCGATGACCCACAACAACTCCTGACGGTAACACCAATTGGAAGTCATCGCCTTCTAACGCCGCTGGTCCCTCCACTTCTTCCTCTACATCCATATTATCATCACTTTCTTTATGGTCTGGATACGAAGAACTGAAATTTATTTATTTATTTATAAGGTACACCAGCAGCAGTACATGCATTAACACAGACAATATCTAATAATAAATCAACACAACATTTACCATAAAACAGAAATAAAAATAATTAACCAACATCATAACTTAAACCTTGAAACCTCTTGGTTTCGTTGGTGGTAGGACTTGTTCTAAGTCTGCCTGGGGGCCTGGCTAGCTACTATACTACCATCTTATCTAATACTGACACCATAACAAGTCTTCAGTATTGTTATGTTCCGGCATTTTGATAAAATAGTCAGTACCTTAGTGGTTGACGATTCCACGAGAAACACAACCTCCACCTTCAGCATTATCATTACATTACATTACATTTCCCTGTTGTTCATAAAAAAAGAAAGAAAATACCTAGTTAAGTGAGGTTTCTATTCGAAGAAGTACTAATGTTATTTTCATAAAAATATGACCAAAACTGCTTAACAAGAAAATAATTATCAGACAGAACTAATTATAGGTACCTGTAGTCATAATAATCAGCATATTCAGCAAGAGCAAGGCCCTCATGGAGCATTTTGCAGTGTCCTTTGTCAACCATGTGTCCACGAGCCGCTTCCATGGAGTAGAATGTCCGCCCGGTGTCGTTACACCATAAACACATGTAACCTTGTGAAATCTGAAAAAAAAAACAGAATCCAAACTTAAAGCATTGATTTTATGTTAGAGATGCATGTATAGTTGTTTTGAAACATACCTAGATGAAAATGTTATAATTACATCAATAATTTAAATAGATGGAAAGATCGATGGAAGGATAATATTTCAACTTTAAATATCATTTAAAGATAAAGAATGACCATTCCTAAAAGTAATATGTATGTTGGTCCAAACAAAGTATTCTTTACCTGCCTAAAATTAACATCTTCTATTTTTAAATCATAAGATCTGATCATGACTTTGAGCATGGTAAGTGATAAGTTATATGTTACCAGTGTTAATATAAGCCAGTGATCGGATAATCGGATGCATATTTACCTAAACTTGAGGTGTTGGCTGTTATGGAATGCACTTTTGTATCGAAAAATTAAAACCAACTCAAAAAAAAATAAAAAGCAAAAAACCCTTTTGGAGTCGGTGCCAGCCAAGGCATTCTAATTTGCGGTCCTACTATTTGCTTTTTAGTTTTTGAAATCGGTTTTATAAATATTTAAATCTAAACAATCTTATGTCAACATCTTATCACCATTTACAAAATGCTGCTTTTCCCGGTGCAGGGACGTTACTTATTGAGGAGTTCTCCTGATACTTCATCATCAGCTCCACTTCATTACATGCATTAAGTCGAGCATAAATTGCTTATGAACCACATTAAAGTAATTGTACCGTATCGTAATCGTATTTTATAGTTCCGATGACCATTTGTGGTCTTCATCATCAGTACTTCACCAAATGGTGCTCACCGGAAGCATATGCATAAGTTATTATAAAAAAAACACCGAAGTCGCTAAAGGAGTGCCTATAATATTTGAAGAGTTCCATGGATTTCTCTAGGATCCCATCATCAGATCCTGACAAGATGACAATGGGACCACATGGGTAGTATACCCTTTCGAACAAAAAAGAATTACTCAAATCGGTCCTGTAGTGTATGTCTAATAAAGACGTACATACATTGTCTCGTGTGTTCGCGCGTAAATGTACAAGTCAGTGTCACGTGAGCCGGGGGCGAGTGTGGACGTTGTATGTGTTTAAGTGCGTGCATTGTCGAGCCAGTGATTTACAGGAAGAACGGCGGTCTCCACAAGTGGCGACGAGGATGGGATATATATAATATTTTGTAAGTACAAGCTGCGACGGCACATGTCGCTGGTTGATCCTATCCTAATGTAATGTTGCAAATAAGCAAATATATTTAATTCACAGATTGCTTTTTGCGTTTTAGTTTTATTACAAGCGTGGTGTACTGTATTCTTAACAGAGTACATTTACTTACTTTAATGTATATTGCTCGTTATGGTAAAATTATAAATAAATATGGTAAATCCTTATCATAAAAGTTGGGTAGGTGCCTGATTATTTGATCTAAAATCATGAATATTATTACATTTGATCGGAAAGTACCTAGGTATAGTACCAACAGGTGGGTTTTGTGTATGTAGCGGAAAGAATTGAAAATAGATGCTTCTGTTCTTAATAAAATGCAAAATATGGTCCTAAAAAGTTATGTAGAACCCTATTAAATTTGAAATGTTTATGGTAGTGTACTATTTCATTGAAATATGTTGTAAGCTACCTCCATTAAATTGGCAAATTTGGTCATAAATATCATGAAGACCACAATTCAATTGGAAATAGCTAAAGTTTGGTAAAGCTACCACCATTCAATTGGGAACAGCTAAAGTTTGGTAAAGCTACCACCATTCAATCGGGAATAGCTAAAGTTTGGTAAAGCTACCACCATTCAATTGGGAACAGCTAAAGTTTGGTAAAGCTACCACCATTCAATTGGGAATAGCTTAAGTTTGGTAAAGCTACCACCATTCAATTGGGAACAGCTAAAGTTTGGTAAAGCTACAACCATTCAATTGGGAACAGCAAAAGTTTGGTAAAGCTACCACCATTCAATTGGGAATAGCTAAAGTTTGGTAAAGCTACCACCATTCAATTGGGAACAGCTAAAGTTTGGTAAAGCTACCACCATTCAATTGGGAAAAGCTACCACCATTCAATTGGGAATAGCTAAAGTTTGGTAAAACTACTTATTCAACTGAGAAGAGCTAAGGTAATTAACTTATTCATTTCAGGTCGCTCCAACGGGGCCAACCCGAGACGAATGGCGACGACCTCCGTGGTGGAGTGGTGTGTGCACCGGTTTCGGGGTGTTGCTTGCTCTGGGATCCCGGGTTCGAATCCCGGTAGGGGCAAATGTTTGTGTGATCAATGCGAGCATTTGTGCCTGAGTCATGGATGTTTGTATATATTTCTACACATAAATACTTTTATATGTATAATTACATTTATTTATATTCATTACTTTAGTATCCCATAACACAAGCCTTACAGTGCTTACTTTGGGGCTAGGTTAATTGGTGTAAAAAAAAACAATATAAAAGAAGCAACAGTTTGCACTCTGGGGGTGCCAGCGGAGGTGAAGGCCGCTTTGAAGAGGGTGGCGATCAGTGTCCACTATATCTTGACCAAAACTTTATAGATTTGGCAGGTTGGAAGAAATTTTATTTTATTGTATTTGAGAAACAAACAATTTTCTAATTATTAATTTTAACTTTTAATTTAGGTACATGTTTAGAAATAACTGCATTAACGATACTATAGAATTCAGTTAAAGCAGATTCTATATTCCCGTCACTGTAAAATGTAGACCAGTCATAAGCCAGTAATGTTTCATTAATCGCACTGTAGTTGACCTTCCGAAACATCTTTATGATACGTGGCGCAGGAGTTAATAACTCATGAGTAGACATTAACAAATGCTATTGTAACGCCGGGTGATGCTTATCCTCTGGAACAAGTGGCTCGCTACTTCTCCTCACGTTACAGATACAATCACTGAATATTAAATCTAACAACCTATTGTTAAAGTTCAGAACATTTTTGTACTGTTTGAAGTCGGTGTAAATTAGACAATCACGGACCAATTTCACCAAGATAGTGTCAGGTTCGGTTTCACTTATTATAAAATGCTCATCTTCGGCCGACGAATTCCAATGGTCCTGTGTCACATTAAAATCACCGACAATAAGAAACTTATCAGAGGGCCGGTCAACATGACGATCAGAAACAAGCGCAACAAAATGGTTCAATACGTCGGAATGAAGACGACAATGTGGAAAGTAACCGCCAAAAAACTTTAATAAAAAAAAAACCTGAAGAGAAGTAAGCTTGTCAATCGATATGGAAACAGACAGGGCTTCTGCAACATAATTATCAATCTACTATCTTTTACTAAAATCTATTAGCAAATAATCACAAATACATAAACAAACATCGTAAGCAAGAGACCAGTTCCCCTTCCCATGACAAACAAATATAATATTACTGCTGTATAGTGTACCCGAATTATTGTAAATTACACAGGAAAAGTTGCATTCTAAAAGATATGAATCGAACTAGTGTCAGTCTTTCTAACTATAATTGAACAATTATTCACCCAAACATGCATAATAATTGTTCTCTTTAACAACAGCCTTAGCTTTATTTAAGATTTCCATGTTGCGGCCAGTGAGATGATCATTGAAGTAAATATTAATATTGTTTCCGATGAATCCTATGTCACTGGCTTTCAGTTTTGCTTCCGTAAATGTGACAAAAATCATCCTTTTTATAACGAGCAAGGAACTTCACTACGATCGGTTTAATTCTCTTATTATTATCGCTGTTGCTCTTTGAAGCAACTCTAGTAATAAAGTCAATATCCGTGTTAGTATTCAATGGGAATCCAGTGTGGTTGGCTATATTCTGTCTGTTAGTAAATTCTCATCTTTTTTTCGGAATTCCATATGTATCGATATTAGAATGCCTTGCCCACTACTCCCTGTTGTTATTTTCAGCTTCTATTCTCTCCAAGCGCTGTTTTACTTCTTCAATGCTCGAAGTTGTCGCAGATATTATCGTTGAATTGTTCTCTAGTTTTGTAACTTTCTTTTTATATCATCAAACGCGGAATTAAACAAAAAAAAAAGACAAAGACTC
This sequence comes from Chrysoteuchia culmella, assembly GCA_910589605.1. Taxonomy (NCBI): domain Eukaryota; kingdom Metazoa; phylum Arthropoda; class Insecta; order Lepidoptera; family Crambidae; genus Chrysoteuchia; species Chrysoteuchia culmella. The sequence goes on along the minus strand of OU342642.1, from coordinate 15,302,573 downwards.
TTTTAAGTTTGAGATTTCACTTCTCATAGCGCTTAACTCGGAGGCCACCGTTTGCTTGATTGCTGACTCAATGTTCTCTTTAAACTTATGCATTTCTATTGTAAACAAATTTTTCAGTGACTCGGTACAGTTACAACAATTTTGTTGATTAATAGAGTGGTTGTCAGAATTAGTAGAAGAGCCGCCTCTACGTACAGTGATATTTTCTGGACTTCCAGCTGTTGACTGTGGAGCACTGCTGCTGCTGCCCCTTAACGGTGTGCTATCTTTGTTCAACATTCTCAAATCCACATATTTCAAAATTCAGAAGAAATATCTTTCTTTCCGCTAGGGTACAGGCATGATGTGTGAAAGTTTAATTTGCAATTGACACACGCTAAGCAATTAGAAGCGGCACCATCAATGGTGATTTTACAACAAGCAAACTTCATATTGGCAAAAAAAAAAGGGACATATAGGTGAAATATAGGGTTTGAACCAAAAACTTTGGAGTTTGTCGGAGCAAAACGAATCGAGCGTTGCCACTACTGCACCAACCGTTCTCCTAGTGGCACCACGAATTAAGCAGTAACACTGTTAGTTTTGCTTTAAGTAATGAGAGATCTTTATATAATGGATGTTATTAACTAAAATACGTAGATCAAGTGTGAGACTTTATGTAATTTGAAGTGGGTCAGCGGTGAATGGGCTTACGAATTTTCGGTCAGGGTTTAGAAGGATTAGATGTGGATATTGACATCGCTTCGGTTGGACATAGGTGGGAGAAATGGAAAACGGCTTTGCTGATATTCATCATCAGCCTGTGGACGTCCACTGTTGGACATAGGCCTCTCCTAGCTCACGCCTATTGTGGCGTTCTTAAGAGGCTATTAGCCTACTGCTACCACGCTGGCCAGACGGGTTGGTAGAGGGTTTGTTTGGACGTTGTATGTGTTTATGTGCGTGCATTGTCGAGCCAGTGATTTACAGGAAGAACGGCGGTCTCCACAGGTCCAGTCGTCTTCGGGTAATCGAGTAACATACATAAAAAAAAGATTCCGTCGAATTGAGAACCTCCTCCTTTTAAAAAAACGATCGTTTTGTATGGGCCAGCGACAGCCGAATTTTCTAGTGAAATTACAAATATAGAAACTAGACTCGAAAAATTTTTGGGCATGTTTTAATTCTGGACTTTTTATTATATCAATTAATGAAAGGGGGTTTTATGGGTTACGTAGGGGGACGAAAAATAGCTTATTTTTGTGCTATGATGCACCGTTTCCTTGTTACATCGAAAAAAAAATAAAAGTTTAGGTATACCACACCATCTTACTGATTAGTTTTGCAGTCCCGAATTTTCTGGAATCCCGGGATTAATATTTAAAAAATCATGGTTTAAGAAGCCGCTTCCATAATTTCATAGCCAAAAATTAAGTTTAGGTAAATATGCATACGATTATCCATACCTACCTAAATAAATATTAACTAACTATGAAAACATTAAAACTAGTTTGTTTTTGTCGAAATATGAAATTTAAGATATGCTAAATGAAGTTTATGACAAACCACTTGAAATAATAAGATGATTAAGGACGCATTTACAATTTCGCGCGTTTCAATTTCATGTCTGCGTCTCAGCCACATGACACCCACTGCTGGGCCTCCCCCAAAGATCTCCACGACGATCGTCCTGCGCTGCCCACATCCAGCAGCTTCCCGCGACAAGGGTTACCATATCTCAGGATTTGTCCTGAGATCTCAGGAATTTTAGGCTTTTCTCAGGATTCCGGCCGGATTTTTGAAATCTCAGGAAATCTCAGGATTTTTAGAAGTTTCAACAAAATATTGTATATATTTTTACAAAAATATTTTTTTTTCACACCAACAGCCCCTAAGTATATTAACGTTATCTATACTATACCTATCACAGTTTTATAATCCATAAAACTGCCTTTTCATGCGTAATCCGGTGAACCAATTTATTATTAAAATTTTGATTAATAATTTGAGCCTTGTTGCGCCTAGCGCCTAGTGACTTGGTTGCTGGGATACAAGGTGTTTGTTTACTAGGATACACCCTAGGCGCCTAGTAGCTAGAGCTACTCGCTAGGTCAGTCACAAGGCCCTAGGCGCTAAGCAAGTCACCCTCCTATGCGTTGGCGGCCTAAATCCTAAATTATTTTAATTGCACAACGCGACATTAATTATTATAAAATCAATAATATTATTATTATGTTTTTGTTTTTCAACAAGTAAAAGAAAATAAAATAAAAACCAACTTCAAGAAGTAAAAAAAGCACAAGCGCAAAATTGCACTTCTATACTTTTATTTTTCTTGCTTTGGCTGCCACCGATGCCAAAATGCTTATTTTTTACATTTTAAAGTCGGTTTTTATAAAAAAAAATGTATTTCACATTTTTTAAAGTTACATTCAGTCCCATACGTATTTACACTAAAAACCCTGTTGTAATAACGTTTGAATCATTCAATCGCTTGTGGCGTCTTCGAATAATCGGTGAAAATACATAATTAAGCGATGAATTGATAACCGCCTTTTTTTATGTAGGTTAAATTTTGAAAAAGCAAAATCTCAGGATTTTTGTAGTAAATCAGTTCTTATCTCAGGACTTTTAAAATTCCCGTCTGGTAACCCTACCCGCGACCTTCACCAGATCGTCGGTCCACCTTGTGGGGGCCCTACCCACGGAGCGTCGGCCGGTACGCGGTCGCCATTTCAGAACCTTTCCGCCCCAAAGACCATTGGATCTTCTCGCTATGTGTCCCGCCCACTGCCACTTTAGCTGAGCAATCCTTCGAGCGATGTCAGTAACTTTAGTTCTCCTGCGGACCTTTACATTTCAGATTCGATCACACAAGGAAACGCCGAGCTCTCTCCATTGCATGCTAAGTTACCTTGAGCCTCCCCATCAGACCCATAGTTAGCGACCACGTTTCACTGCCTAAGTCATCACTGGCAACACACACTGGTCGTAGACTTTCGTTTTGAGACACTGAGGTAAGTTGGACGCGAAGATTTTACGAATAATGCTGTCCCTAATGCTGCCCATCCGAGTTGGATTCGACGTGAAATCTCTTTCTCGAAGATGGACTTACCTAACTGGATTGTCTGTCCAAGGTAAACGTAGTAGTCAACATCTTCGAGTGTTGTGTTCCCAACGTGAACTGTAGTGGGTACGACATGGGATTTCGACATGATTTTCGTCTTATCCATATTCATCCTAAGACCCACTATTTGGGAAGCACTACGGAGATCTTCGAGCATTATGTTCAGGTCCTCCAAGGTCTCAGCCATAAGGACTAGGTATATCATCGGTAAAACGAAGGTGTCAGATACTGACCATAAATGTTGATGCCGAGTCCTTTCCAGTCCAAAAGCTTAAAGATGTAATCCAACGCAGTGGTGAACAGTTTGGGAGAAATGACGTCACCCTGTCTCATACCTCGCTGCAGTTGGATGGGACCCGTGCTCTGGTTCTGTAATCGGACCGACAAGGTGGCATGTTCGTGTAAGTACCATAACACCTCGATATACCTATAGTCCACTTGGCACCTCTGGAGAGACCGCAGCACCGCCCAGGTCTCAATCGAATCAAAGGATTTCTCATAGTCCACGAACGCCAAGCATAGTGGCTGATTATACTCCTCGGTCTTCTGTATAACCTGCCGCAGAGTATGGATTTGGTATATGGTGCTAAAGCCTTTTCGGAACCCGGCTTGTTCGGGAGGTTGGAAGTCGTCGAGCCTGCGAGCGAGACGATTCGTGATGATGACGCTCGAATACAACTTATAAACATGGCTTAGAAGTGAGATTGGTCTGACGTTCTTTAACCGAGTCTTGTCACCCTTTTAAAGAATAAAATCACCTCACTTATATTCTATGCTCTTGGCGTTTTGCCCTCGACGATAACGGGATTGAAAAGGAGGACTTTGAGTATCGGCTTACCGCCCGCTCTCAGAAGTTCCGCAGTAATTCCGTCATCACCCGCCGCCTTGTTGTTTTTCAGTTACGAGCGCTATACTAATCTCGTACAGGCTGACGTCCGGGATATCTTCGGTGAAGTGTCTGGTAAGCATGGCTCTGGGGTCTATAGCCTTGCTTTCAACAGGTCTGCGTTGAGTACAACTGCCCATAGAAACACATGGTTGTACATAATGTCCTCATACATAGCCTCCACTTTGTCATCTTGATGAGTCGATCTGTATGACATTCAGCGAATACCGTTTGGATATTCTGAGTATCAGGTACGCTACCCCAGTCGACACACTTCCGATGGTGATCACGTTGTTGACAAGGGACTTGTGGACGATGAAACCGACACCACCTATGGACTGTTGTTCGCTCTTCCGGTAGTACAGCAGGTTACCGGAGTCAAGAATTATCGAGTCCTCACCCTCTCTTCGGACTTCAGACAACCCTATAATGTCCCAGTGTAACCTGCTGTAACCTCTTACAACTCGGTTAGTAAAGACAAACCTTACGAGTCCAAACTCGACAGGGTTACATGGGTTTAGTTTCAGAATTCCTATGCCAACCTTCCAACTCCATCATCAGGACTCGGTCTTCATATAACACTAGGGTGCTAGTGAAGACAAACCATACGAGTACAAACTCGACAGGGTTACATGGTTTAGTTTCAGAATTCCTATGACAACCTTCCGACTCCTTCATTAGGACTCGGTCTTCATATAACACTAGAGCGCTAGTGAAGACAAACCATATGAGTCCAAACTCGGCAGGGTTACATAGTTTAGTTACAATATTCCTATGACAACCTTCCGACTCCATCATCAGGACTCAGTCTTCATATAACACTAGAGTGCTAGTGAAGACAAACCATACGAGTCCAAACTCGACACGGTTACATGGTTTACTTATAGGATTCCTACGACAACCTTCCGAATACATCTTCAGAACACGGTCTTCATATAACACCAGAGTGCTAGTGAAGACAAACCATACGAGTCCAAACTTGACAGGGTTACATGGTATAGTGACAGAGTTCCTATGGAAACCTACCGTCTCCTTCATCAGGACTCCGTCTTCATATAACACAAGAGTGCTAGTGAAGACAAACCATATGAGTCAAAACTCGACAGGGTTACATGGTTTAGTTACAGAATTCTTATGACAATCTAACAACTCCATCATCAGGACTTGGTCTTCATATAACACTAGAGTGCTAGTAAACACACACCATATGAGTCCAAACTCGACAGGGTTACATGGTTTAGTTACAGAATTCCTATGACAACCTTCCGACTCCATCATCAGGACTCGGCCTTCTTAAGTATAACACTAGAGTGCTAGTGAAGACAAACCATACGAGTCCAAACTCAAGAGAGTAACATGGTTAAGTTACAGAATTCCTATGGCAACCTTTTGACTCCATCATCAGGACTTTAGTTTTCATCTTGGACTGCAGTTCTAGTTTTGCGGGGCAATATGCTTGCTCCCTGATGAGGAACAGTTTTTATGATTTGAAACTTTTCCCAAACAAGCAACACAGGGACCTCCTTTCACTAACGCTAAAAAGATTGTGAATGAAGCTGCATTCAAAATGTTTGTCATTTTACAATAGGATAATGAAAAAAAAAACGTTTTTATTTTATTTTGTATCAATTTTGGTGAAACTTCTAAAAAGAAAATTCTGCAATCAAATGTTGATTATCTGACCAACCTATATGATACTACTGAAATCTCATCCTGTTTTCGATGTTTTTGGGGAATGAGGCTCGGAAAAATTAATTATTATTACAGTTAATATGCCTTTTTACACAAAATATTGTTAATGAATTATTGTTAAAGGTCTTCTGCTCCTTAAAATACCCTTAACATTTTATGAAGTTCAATGAATTCGTTTAAAAATGAACCGGAAAACAGCTAATTTTATGAATTTTTGTTATATATAGACATTTATATAACAAAAATTCATAAAATTAGCAAAATAGACATTTAAAGAGCAGTTAGCAAAAGTGTTAACATACCTTTTCTCCCAAATAAAGAAGCAAGCCTTTTACATCAACACAGTACTCCACATCAGGGATGAAGAATGAATGAGCTTCTGACATGTGCTTGACATTCTTAACCATATTTTTGCTATGGTGAGTACAAAAAAGACAATCTTTCGGCTTTATGAGAGAGTCACTACCCTTAATTCGACATTCTTCCCACTCATCCGAGTCAAGCTAAAAACAAGTAAATTTAAAGTGTACACACCTTTTATAAATAATATATGCTTATGTACTTTATTATTTAAAAAAAGTTTTCATCGATTGGAAAACATTATGCAACATTAATTGAATATATATTATATTTATACCTCTTCAATTTCAGAATCAGTCTCAATATCCTCATCCCCAGAATTATCAGGGTTGACTACCACAAATTTCCCTGGTTCTGGTTTTGAAGGTTGGATTGTTTCCACCTTTACAAAGCTGTCTGTGTCACTTTGTTCCTCTTCAACAAATTGATCTCGAGCTAGTTTATGCTTCTTGCTGTTCAGGTGATTATTAAAAGCATTCTTTGTATTGAACAACTTTGAACAATACTTGCAGTATTCCGATTCACCTTGGTTATCATTGTCAGCTTGTTCCTTATGTTCTCGGGCCCGTTTGTCAAACTCCTCTAATGACACTGGTGATATGTTAGCTACTTTTCTTTTTAAGTTATACCTATGCCAATCAAGTTTATAGTGCTCACGCTGCAGTTCAGGTGTCTTGAATATCACCTGGCAGGTAATACACGTGAAGGTATCAGGCATTGTAGAATAGGACTTCAAGGTACAGTATCACTATCACAGACTTATGAACACAAATTATATAGGTAGTACTTATGAACAACACACGAGGTTAATCACTAAACTGTAATTAAATTTTAAGGTAAACTGATGTAATGGGCAATGTGGAAATATGCTTGAAAGGCAGGCTTTTGCGTTGCGCCGATATTGGTTGGGTTTGGACTTGGGTTGGGTAATTAATGTGGGATGTGCGTTTTTTTCTATGTAGAAAAGGAAATCGAAGACAAGTTAGACCACAAATTATATAGTGTACAGATAGGAATCAAGCCTGCTATTGGCCGTTTCTTAGTCTAATGCACAAATTATATAGTGTACAGATAGGAATCAAGCCTACTATTGGCCGTTTCTTAGTCTAATGTCAGCTTCACATTGATAGTGCGGCAAAGTCTATCGAACGACATATCGATATACTAAAAATTATCGATATCGATACAAGCAGCACTACAGCCCTAGTGTACTTTTTAAATCCTATACTTTTAAATGTTCAAATGAATAAAACAACAAAATAAGATTAAATTTTTATTTAATTCAAATCACAATAATACAACAATATGACTAACCTAGTAAAAAAAATAAGTTATTATTAATAAACTGTAAAATTGCATTTTTAATGAAGTAATAAGTCATTACTTTACTTATAATCATTACCTATAAGCTAAAAAATAATGTATAAATACTAATTTTCAATAACTAAGAAGTGTGAATGACTAAAATATAACATTTCTTTTATCAGTACATAATTGATGGAAGAAGTTAAACAATTATAAACAGTGATTTCAACAACTTGTGATACAACCATGTGTTTAATGAAAAAGAAGAAACATTTATTTTAATTTTTTAGAAGCGTTATGAGATGACAAGTAATACACTAACTATTACTAAGCGATGACATGTAGGAACCAGGTACCGATTTCATTTAATAGCAAATTTAGTGTTATTACATACTTAATATTAGAATTAAAATAAGATTGCAAAAAAAAGAACGAAATTGGAATCTAGTTCTGGCTTTTTCTTATTATGCACGGAAAAATTCATTTACGCATTAGCGCATTACACTAAGTCGGTCACTTAATGTAATGTGGGACTCGCCGAGCACAATGCCCGTCCTACCCATGCTGCCACTGGTCTCTTCTCCGGGATTCTGAGAACAAAGATAAGTACATTGTTTATAATAGCTGTATTGCAGCTACAAGTAACATATTTAAATGAAACAAAACCTGTAAAAAATCATTGCCTGCCAATCATCATCACATATAAAAAAATACAATTATTTTATTGGTTGTAATTTTCTTTCAGTAGGTATACCTTTTGCGCTTTTCAAGTGCCAATTGATGCATAACAAAATTAATATTAATACTAGATTCTGAAAAAGACCCTTTTATATTTTTATTTATTATTGTACAAAACTTATGAATTTAGACTCTACAAACAATAACAATTAAAAAATTTAAAGCATCAGCATGATGCTGAAGACCTCCAAACCAATCAATGTGAACTGATTTAAAAAACTTGTTTCTGATGTTGATCAGTATGTTTGATTGGTGTGTATATTTGTTCATGACTTATTAATTATTTCAATCAGGGTTCTTAAAATCATGACAAAAGAGGCATTAGGTCAAGGGCAAAGTCAAAGAGTTTTATTCAAATAGACCATTTTTTTCCCTACCAAACATTCGGGACATCTTTGAACTGATGAGACGAACGGCCGCAACAAACTTATCAACTTTAACAGAAACAAGAACATTTACAATGGAATGTTGTTGCCAAACACAAATCTACAATCTTGAAATATATTTAAATAAGAGGAAAATTTTCTTATACTCAGTTTTTCATACATAAGTATCACATCCATGCATTTTCTTTTAAATAATCATCTACCTTCGCTTAAGTGTCTTTATAACATATAATTTAAATTTATGGAAAAACATGTCAACTAAAAATGTAAGGTAACAAACAGTTAGGTACTTTCACATTTATGACATCAGTGAGGATATAAATTTACCTTCATTTGTTGTGATGATGTCGGTTGAATGTGGTCATCTGTAGTTTTATGCAGCATTCGTATATCAGTTTTGGCACATAATGACAGGTCTTTGCTTATTATGTATGCCCTTTATAAGGATGGATCTTAAATAATACAGAATTTGTGTAAATTAATGGCGATTTAAATTTTAATGACCTGAAAAAATATAGCAGCTTGGTATTACAAAATGTGTGAATTAACTCAATGTTCACAAGACATAGGTTTATGTGAAAAAATATAATATAAATAAAAATAAATTTTAAAGTTAATGATTTCCATTTCTTCAGAAGTTCTAAGTACTAACCTTCAGGCATCTCATTTATCAAGTTTTCACGCTTGTTGTCTGCTTGAAATCTTTTCAAGCATGTTCAGAATGTAGATCCTTGGTCACAAATTATCGCCATAGGAGGGACCAGCGGGGCTATCGCGTAAAAAATCTGGGTATGGATATGGGCTTCATTTGACAGTTGAAGCTCATAAAATTACCATATATGGTCATTTAACTGTCAAATGAAGCCCATGTCCATGTCCATATTTTTTACGCGATAGCCCCTCTGTTTGTTTTAAAGCCTTCACAACTTCCTGAAAACACAGATACAAGTTTTTTTTATATAGGTTATTGAACATAAACTCTCACTCCGTAAATCCTTTGCAGAGTTGGCAGATCATCAAGCTACTAATTTAAACTTACTGTTATGTTTTTCAATGTAGCAGCAGCGGTAGTTCCTTCACAAACATAAAATGCTACCAATTGTTGTGGATAATTTATTATCGTGAAAGTCGTTAGGTACTTGTTAAAACGTTCACAGAATAATGAGAAAATATGATAATTTTAAGAGTATTAGTAAGAGCTGTCAAATTGCGCGGCTCGGTAATCTGTGGTTCGAAAATGGCTACCTCAACATGGAGTTTTGACTTGTGAAGCATTTTTTATTTTAAAAACTACGAACCACCTTGTTGTAGGGGTGATTCCTACGGCTGGTCTAATGTCAGCTTCACATTGATAGTGCGGCAAAGTCTATCGAACGACATATCGATATACTAAAAATTATCGATATCGATACAAGCAGCACTACAGCCCTAGTGTACTTTTTAAATCTTAAACTTTTAAATGTTCAAATGAATAAAACAACAAAATAAGATTAAATTTTTATTTAATTCAAATCACAATAATACAACAATATGACTAACCTAGTAAAAAAAAAAAAAAAAAAAAAGTTATTATTAATAAACTGTACAATTGCATTTTTAATGAAGTAATAAGTTATTACTTTACTTTACTTATAATCATTACCTATAAGCTAAAAAATAATGTATAAATACTAATTTTCAATAACTAAGAAGTGTGAATGACTAAAATATAACATTTCTTTTATCAGTACATTATTGATGGAAGAAGTTAAACAATTATAAACAGTGATTTCAACAACTTGTGATACAACCATGTGTTTAATGAAAAAGAAGAAACATTTATTTAAATTTTTTAGAAGCGTTATGAGATGACAAGTAATACACTAACTATTACTAAGCGATGACATGTAGGAACCAGGTACCGATTTCATTTAATAGCAAATTTAGTGTTATTACATACTTAACATTAGAATTAAAATAGGATTGCAAAAAAAAAAAAAAAAAAAAACGAAATTGGAATCTAGTTCTGGCTTTTTCTTATTATGCACGGGAAAAATGCATTTACGCATTAGCGCATTACACTAAGTCGGTCACTTAATGTAATGTGGGACTCGCCGAGCACAATGCCCGTCCTACCCATGCTGCCACTGGTCTCTTCTCCGGGATTCTGAGAACAAAGATAGGTACATTGTTTATAATAGCTGTATTGCAGCTACAAGTAACATATTTAAATGAAACAAAACCTATAAAAAATCATTGCCTGCCAATCATCATCACATATAAAAAAATACAATTATTTTATTGATTGTAATTTTCTTTCAGTAGGTATACCTTTTGCGCTTTTCAAGTGCCAATTGATGCATAACAAAATTAATATTAATACTAGATTCTGAAAAAGACCCTTTTATATTTTTATTTATTATTGTACAAAACTTATGAATTTGGACTCTACAAACAATAACAATTAAAAAATTTAAAGCATCAGCATGATGCTGAAGACCTCCAAACCAATCAATGTGAACTGATTTAAAAAACTTGTTTCTGATGTTGATCAGTATGTTTGGTTGGTGTGGATATTTGTTCATGACTTATTAATTATTTCAATCAGGGTTCTTAAAATCATGACAAAAGAGGCATTGGGTCAAGGGCAAAGTCAAAGAGTCCCTACCAAACATTCGGGACATCTTTGAACTGATGAGACGAACGGCCGCAACAAACTTATCAACTTTAACAGAAACAAGAACATTTACAATGGAATGTTGTTGCCAAACACAAATCTACAATCTTGAAATATATTTAAATAAGAGGCAAATTTTCTTATACTCAGTTTTTCATACAAAAGTATCACATCCATGCATTTTCTTTTAAATAATCATCTACCTTCGCTTAAGTGTATTTTTTCCATAAATTTAAATTATAACATATAATTTAAATTTATGGAAAAACATGTCAACTAAAAATGTAAGGTAACAAACAGTTAGGTACTTTCACATTTATGACATCAGTGAGGATATAAATTTACCTTCATTCGTTGTGATGATGTTGGTTGAATGTGGTCATCTGTAGTTTTATGCAGCATTTGTAAATCAGTTTTGGCACATTATGACAGGTCTTTGCTTAGTATGTATGCCCTTTATATGGATGGATCTTAAATAATACAGAATTTGTGTAAATTAATTTAAATTTTAATGACCTGAAAAAATATAGCAGCTTGGTATTACAAAATGTGTGAATTAACTCAATGTTCACAAGACATAGGTTTATGTGAAAAAATATAAATATAAATAAATTTTAAAGTTAATGATTTCCATTTCTTCAGAAGTTCTAAGTACTAACCTTCAGGCATCTCATTAATCAAGTTTTCACGCTTGTTGTCTGCTTGAAATCTTTTCAAGCATGTTCAGAATATAGATCCTTGGTCACAAATTATCGCCATAGGAGGGACCTGTTTGTTTTAAAGCCTTCACAACTTCCTGAAAACACAGATACAAGTTTTTTTATTTAGGTTATTGAACATAAACTCTCACTCCGTAAATCCTGTGCAGAGTTGGCAGATCATCAAGCTACTAATTTAAACTTACTGTTATAATGTTTTTCAATGTAGCAGCAGCGGTAGTTCCTTCACAAACATAAAATGCTACCAATTGTTGTGGATAATTTATTCTCGTGAAAGTCGTTACTTGTTAAAACTTTCACAGAATAATGAGAAAATATGATAATTTTAAGAGCTGTCAAATTGCGCGGCTCGGTAATCTGTGGTTCGAAAATGGCTACCTCAACATGGAGTTTTGACTTGTGAAGCATTTTTTTTTTTTAAAACTACGAACCACCTTGTTGTAGGGGTGATTCCTACGGCTGACCCCCACAAATTATATAGTGTACAGATAGGAATCAAGCCTGCTATCATAGAGTAAGTAATCACTACGTTAAACGTTCACAGAATAATGAGAAAATATGATAATTTTAGAGTATTAGTAAGAGCTGTCAAATTGCGCGGCTCGGTAATCTGTGGTTCGAAAATGGCTACCTCAACATGGCGTTTTGACTTGTAAAGCATTTTTTTTTTTAAAAACTACGAACCACCTTGTTGTAGGGGTGATTCCTACGGCTGAGTTAGACAAGACCACAAATTTTTTTTTTTTTTTTTTTTTTTTTTTTTTTTTTAATGGCTTGTACGGTTTGTACACTTGCCAACGTCAAGTAAAAAAAATTGGGAAACGGAATTAATTTTTAGAAAATAGGAACATAACGGAATTTGGATGGGATCAGGAAGGCTTTTTATAATAGGTAAATATAGATATAGGAAATGATTTACAGTTTTATATTATTAGACATAAGGAAGGATAAAATACATTTATATATGCTGCTATCTATAACAGATAACAGAGTTACAATATTGGTTGGCAATGGAACTCGGAGCGATTTTAATTCATTAAAAAAATCATCTCTTTTGAATTTCGGACATGCAAAAATAATATGGTTCAAATTTCCCTCGTCCAACCCGCACTCACACCGGGGGTCGTCCACAATACGGAGCTTGGCAAGATGGGATGGAGTACATGTGTGACCTAATCTCATGCGTATAATGATAGAGGTTTCCATCTTGCTAAACTTTAAAACAGAAAACCATGGTTTAGTAGGAATATTATTTTGAACTTGAGAATAAAATCTGCCTTTACTTTGTTGACTGTAATCCCATACACTTTTCCAATTGTCTTGTAAAGTTAACTTGGGAAGGGCTAATAAGTCCTGGCAATAATTTTTATAAGGGAAGATATCTCCGCATGTGACTGCGTCATGAGCAAGTTTATCAGCAATAACATTGCCATCTATGTCTGTATGTCCAGGGATCCAAACAAACTCTATGTGTAATCCCCGATCAACACATTCTTTAGCAATTTGTCTAATATTGAAGATTAGGGGAGAATAAAGTTTTAATGTAAATGGATTCTTTTCCAGTGCCTGAAGAGAACTTTTTGAGTCACAAAAAATTACAGTTTTATTCAGTTTCATGGTTTTGACATATTCAATAGCTTTTAAAATTCCAAGACATTCACCCGAATAGACAGATGACTCTGGGGGTATCTTCACTTTTTGCACAATATTATATTGTGAATGGTATACTCCTATACCAACACACTCTGATGAGGTAGATTGCTTAGAAGCGTCACTAAATATAAAATGGAAATCTTTGAACTTTGATTGAATAAGCTGTTCGAATTCAATTTTAGCGTTTTTATTTTTATCAATTAAATTAAAATGAATAATGAGCGGATAAATAAGCGACTCATAACTTACAGTGAACAATGGAAGCAAGTCAGATCGATATGTAGGTGAGTTTATAGATATATATTTTTGGTAACTAACCAAAAGGCATGGAGGTGATTTGTGCGTCCAGTAACTTGAAGTTTGATATAATTCAAATAAGTACTGTAATTTAGGAAAAAGTGGATGATTAGAAAACTGTAAAGTACGAAAAAAGAAATTGTCGCACAAAAATTGTCGTCTGAGATGTAACGGGGGATCGCAGCATTCGACTTGCAATGCATTGGTAGGACTAGACTTCATGGCTCCAGTTATTATTCGTAAGGCTTTATATTGTATAAGATCTAATTTCCTAAACGCTGCAATATTTCCTGGTTCCAATAAAAATGTACCGTAGTCTAACACGCTACGTATAAGGGCGTTATAAACTAATTTCATCGAGTCAGGATGAGCTCCCCACCAAACGCCCGTTAAACATCTTAACATATTTAATAATCGCTCACATTTATTAATAATATATTCACAGTGTTGTACACCCGTAAGTTTAGAATCTAAGATTATTCCTAAGAACTTTATATGAGCCAATACCGGTATGACTGTATTATCATAATTCAATTTTATGTCTGGAGGTTTATTCATGCGTGAAAAAAGAACAACAGCACTTTTAGATGGAGATAGTAAAAGACCATTTACGTCCAACCAACTCTTTAAATTCGCTAATGCAGCTGACAAGGTGCAGGTTAAAGTATTTATTGATGAATTAACACTATATATTAAAAGATCATCTGCATATTGTAACATTTTTATGTTCTCATTAACACAAATATGAGACTGTAGATCATAAGTGTATATATTATACAAGAGGGGACTAAGTACTGATCCCTGTGGAAGGCCTTTGGAAACAGTTCTAGTGAAAGTGACATCATTTATATATAAATTTATTTTTCTTTCCGAGAGCATATTCATAATGAAATTTATAAAAATTGGGGGAATTTCTAATGATTCTAATTTATTTCTAAGTAAGTTAAGAAGTACACTATCGTAGGCAGAGCATAGATCAACAAATACGGCTAAAAGTGAATGGTTAATAGAAAAAGCAATACGAATATCAGTGGTGAGAATAGCTACGCTATCAATTGTACTCTTGCCCTTTCTGAACCCATATTGGGTATTTGCTAAGAGACCTTTACTTTCCAAATACCACTCTAATCGATTTTTAATAAGATGCTCAGCTAACTTTAATAATACTGACGATAGTGCTATAGGTCGCAATGCAGCCACATCGGTTGGTTGTTTGTTAGGCTTTAAGAATGGCAACACTGTTTGTTCTTTCCAAGATGGAGGAATATTCCCTGTTTGCATCACAATATTTATTAAAATTAAGTAATAATTCAGTGTATCATCACAAATATTATGAAGAAATGTGTATGGTATGCCATCATTACCTGGAGCAGAGTTTTTCGAGTAATGGATGATACCTTTTAACTCGTGCAGAGTGAAAGGGGCGCTGAGACCTGTTTGGGTATATTGTGTTATTGAAGAAGTGGGCATACTGTTATCAAGAACCCAGGGAGGGGCCAATTTATCAAGAAAAGCGTCGGCTAAACCAGGCGGAATGGTTGCAGAAGATTTAATATTAGTGGCAGATTTGAATCTATTAATTTGTTGCCATACTAAACTTGGAGGAGTATTGGGGGAAATCGAGGAACAGAAAGAGCGCCAGCCTTCAAACTTCTTTTTTTTGAAGATCTTTTTTGTTTCAGCAAGAGCTTTAGACAATAATTCGTAATTGTCATCCGACATGTTATCCCTATACCTAAGCTCAGCTTGTTTTCTGTGTTCTATTGCACTGGTGCATTCACTGTCCCACCAAGGGGGAGAAGGAATCTTATTACAACTACTTTTTTGGGGAAATAATTCGTTGGCAGCCTCAATAAGAACTTTACTAAAAGCCTCAGCACTTTCTATCTCGGACCCATGTTGAACAACCGGGAGTAAAGAAAGTTTAGATTGAACAAGAGATTTATATTTTACCCATTCTTTGTTATCCTTGTCAGGAAGCTTGTGTTTTAAATGAGAGGTCCTTCTGATGTTTATAGGTTTATCAAATGGAAAGGTAATCAAAATGGGATAATGATCACTACCATGTGTGGATGAAAGAGTATCCCATGATAAAGAACTTGCAAGTGATGGAGTGCATATGGACAGGTCTACTGCACTATCAATTTCATTTGATTTTGTTAATCGTGTAACTTTACCTGTGTTCAAAATACACAAATTATGATAATCCATTATATCTATTATTTCTTCTCCATAATTATTTGTTTTAGAGCTACCCCAACATTGATGATGACAATTAAAATCACCTAACACCAAAAAGGGCTTAGGCAAGTTAGCAAGTATTTGTTTAACTTCATTAAGTATTGGAAAGGATGGATGAGAAATATATATTGATACAATACACATACTATAGGTAGGTAGGTTCATGACCATAATAGAAATTTCATCATGATGTACTGTTATGGGGAAAAGAGAATATGTTATTGAATCCTTAATAAGTATGGCTACACCACCCCAGCCATCCTGTCTATCCTGGCGGAGTGTTGTGTATCCCTTGACTTTAAACCTTTGATGTGGTTTAAGCCATGTTTCAGATAGAACAAAAAATAAAGGTTCAAATTTATTGAGAAGATGAATAATTTCACTTTTTTTACTAAGAATGCTTTGACAATTCCACTGTAATATTTTAGCTCGACTGTCCATTTTGACTTTGTAGGGATTGAATTATGGTTGTGATAATAGAAGCTACGTTGGTCGGTGTATTAATATTAGTACTATTAGTATTAAAGCAATTGAACAAGTTTAGAATCAATTTGATAAGTTCAGACACTGAAATAACTTGTGACTCGGGTTCTTTGTCAGTTTTACTAAAACCACACCCATTAGCTGGGGATGGCATATTGTAGTCCTTAATTAAGTCATTGTGAGATTCTACATCATATCCAGGACCTAACCTTGGTGGCGAACGAGGCTTGAGGAAAACAGTTTTTTTGTATGACATTGATTCTGGTAAATTCTGAGCAGATTGCTTAGAAAATGTGGGCTTATTTGATGAGGAACTATTAGCAGCAACATAAGAATATAATTTTGACACACTCGGGAAGCATTTAGATGCCTCAGCATATGAGGTGCAATTATGAGCCATATAATTTTTTATCTCCTGCTGTCTTTTGTATTCTGGACATGATTTATTAGTTGCAAAATGAGAGCCTTCGCAAGAGCAACAAATTGCATTTACATTCTCTTCTTTATTGCAGGATTCACCAGTATGATTTTCTCCACATTTAAAACAACGCGGCTTAGATCTACATTGAGTCTTTGTGTGACCAAAGCGGCAACAATTGTAACACTGTATGGTAGGATAAATGTACAAGTCCACTGGTAATGCATTAAAGCATACAAAAATCCTTTTTGGTAATACCTGTCCATCAAATGTAACCACTACTGCTTGCGAAGGCTTCCATAGTACTGATCCATCTTGAAAAACTTTGTAATTGATACGTCTTACTTTAATGATTTTGCCACATCCAATTGGAACAGAAATATTGTCCAGAATATCTTCTGGGGACCACTCGGAAGGGATTCCTCGAATAAGCCCCATTCTAGTCACATTAAAAGTTGGTAAAAATGCTTTCATCTTTTGACTTTCCAGATTTTTATTTTGAATAAAAGAATTTGCAGATGTGTATGTAGAAAAAGAAATAGTAATTTTATTGCGGCCAATACGTTTTATACTACCATTCACAATATTTTCAACTCTGGTGTTTTTTAGGAACCTGCCAAATGTCACAGGGTGTAGAAAGGAGCCATCATTTGGGGCAGATTCAATTCTCTGAACATGGATTACAAAGGGACCAATATCTGTTTCATTGTAGAGCAAACGACCTATAGGTGAGGGTGCGGGCGGCATGGGGGGAAAAGATAAAGATGAAGAGGCAGGAGTGGAAACTGATGTATTGGGTTCCGTAACAGATTTTTCCTTAACATTGTCAATCCTTGGAGATATATTACAATGACAATCATTATGATCTACTTTAACATCGGAACCATGAAGATGGCGCCGTTTTTTGTTACAATGTTTGCAAACGTGTAAACGACTACGTTTACGCGACCTGTTTGAGATGGAGTTGTCAGTTTCCATTCCTGACTCATTGGACAAGACCGTAACAAATAATCCAGCCGGGGGAACTTCGTCCCCCGGGTCCGGAGGATCTTTCATAGTAAAGGTTTAGACTTACCAATTTTCAGCTACTATACACAACACATAAAATATACAACTAACTATAAAATTTACACGAAATATACAATAATTATTATATAGATGCAGTAAATTAAGCAATTCTGATCACCAGTATCACGTTAATTAATTAAATAAAAATTCAAACCAAAATTCGCGTCCGAACAGTTGAACGTTTCCCGCCTTTTTTTTTCAGACCACAAATTATATAGTGTACAAGACAAGACAGACAGTCTATGGCATGGTAGGATGACAGACATTGACACTTGAATGATAACGTGTAGACAGAGATGTGAAACGGCAATATCCTCATGAGTGAAAGAGAAACCTCATTACTGGTTTTTTATCACAAAAGTTTTTTTTTTTATATATATAATATGGCTTTCTTCTGTTCCTCACAGAAATTCCGCCAACGTCCCGTAATGAAAGATACACTGATTAATTTTGATTGTTATTTAAAATTATTCTGCCTTGAGCGTTCTCTTTCTATATAAGGACAAATAAATATAAGGATATACATTATAGTTTGATGTTACGATGTTTTAAATATTTCAGTAAACGAAAAAAAAGACGGTTTGTCAGAGAGAGTTAAAAGGGTATTATTGATCGTATAGCGAAGTAAATTTCTGACAGTTGAAGATAAATGATCGGAAGTACCTTCTTCCAGACCGCATTCACATATGGAGTTGTCCAACATGTGGATTTTGTGGAGAAACACCGGGGTGCAAACATGACCAAGACGAAGGCGGCTAATGGTTGAAACAACATATCTGGGCAAGTCAGGGAATTTGCACTTCCAGAACCAAGGTCTACGCGGAATAACAGTTTGTAAGCTACGGTAATGGCGGCCTATAGCCCTAGAATTACTCTGCCATCTTCTTTCCCATTCGGATTGAAGGATTGGTTTAGCTATTTGGAGGGCATGGAGCTAATTTTGCAACCTGCATGGACTACCAATCAGTGTCGGAGCACCGGGGCTCTCGGACGTCATCAGGATGGGTTACCATTATTTAATTCGAGCTTATTACTGTGGTGTGGGCCAAGGGAAACGCTAGGGAATGCTTATTATCAGTATTGGAAATTAATCCATCTTACATTTAACTCCGACAAACTGTCGAAGCAGATGCGTCGAGCTTACAAGGCTTATACCACATTGTACCGAAGACGCGTGAAGCAACTTTAACGCTTTTAATGAGTTCTAATATTTAAACATAAAATTAAATAATACAATTAAACAAATCCAAATACAAATCACTAACACTAATTTCAGAATCTAATATTAGAACCGCGAGTTTAAAGAGAAAAGGGAACGAATTCGTGGATCACGCACGATCAGCTCCACGTCCGTCAACTCAATGCCCATCTTCAGGGTTCATATTATAAAATGTTTGTATCCCATGGTTTTTATAAATGTCACATAAATAACTATTGAGAGCGGACCCACGACTACGTTCAGTGTGCGATAACACCGACGTTCCCACTTCATCAATCAACCTCTAAACTATTGCACTCTTAAACCAAAACAAGAGCCCTTTCCCTTGCACTCAAATATCGAGGCAATAAATAACAAAAGTTAATAAATAATTAAATAATTATTTCCATCGGCCTAACGCCGACACCAGTATAGCCTCTTTGGCTCCAGGCCTTTATAAATATCAGCTGTCTGACTGACAGTGACAGAAACAATTTAACTAAACTAATCTGAAAAAGCTGCCCTGCCTGCCTTGCCTTGCCTGAGTCTGACTGCCTGCTCTGCTCCTCCAAGGTTCCAAATAAACCAATTTGCCAACAAAATAAAATTGAATCTTAATATCAAAGATAAAGTTTTAGTATTGTAATTTATACCCAAAAACATGTTTCAAACAGAAGATATAGATGATGACTACTTTACTCCTGCTTCCAGGTTGAAAAACTTTTCACTTTCTTGTGCATACATTAATTTATTTAATCTAAGTAATTCATTTAAGTTTGTTACATGTTGCAGCACTTCTTTGGCTAATATTTTCGGGAAATCTCGAACAGACGTAACTGAAAACGAATCATTGAAGTATACACCTCCGAAACCATCTCAAGTTACAGAAAAAGTTGAAGACCAAAAACCTACTCAATGTATATTTGCTTGTGCCTTACTAGGATATGAATGGTTGGTAGAAGTTTGAAGAATGGAGCCTAATGTATAATTTTTCATATTTTATTAAAGATCATAAAATCATAATCAAATCATTCTTCTCTCACTTTTTATTTTCAGGTCTAATGGAGTGTATGTCAAAAGAGGAAAGTTAGGTTTTGCAATATTAAATATTGTCAAAACTAATAGTCACAACATAATAGTATATGACTCAAAAAAAGTTACATTATCAAGTGCAAGTATTTCCACAGACTTGGAGGTAACAGTAAAGAATAACTCTTACTTTTCATATTTAGATGACCTAAAGAAATATTGGAGTTTGTATGCTACTGCTGACGAATTGAGTAAAATTATTCAACTTCTTAAAGAGTTTAATGTTCAAATTAAGTATTCAAGTGAAAGTACAAGAGACCCAGCTGACACAAAAACTTCAACATCTGTAGTCCAAGAAAATTTTGATAATGTATTGAAAGAAAGTGATACTGATTCTTCATTGGATCACAAAACTAAAATGTCTATTATTAATAGAATGGCAAATATGGGACAGTCAGTTTTACCATCTAAAGTAATGCCTGTTGAAAAATCTAGTGATTCCTCTGATACAACTGACTCACCTCACTATAAAACTGTAAGACATAAACCTACCAAAAATGTAAAACGGAATAGTTCAGAAAAAAGTTTTGCAGAATGTCAAACTTTGGTAGAAGCTCAAAAATATATTCCTAGAACAGAGCATTCTGCAGAAAGTGTGCCCTTATTTACTTATGTCAATGGTCAAATTGTACCCGTAACTAACACAAATATAATTGCCAGCTCTAGTGTCAGTAGTGGAAATGATATGAATTATTATATATCAGAACAAAGAATGAACAATAGTGAACTGAGAATTAACATGAATAGGATATCAGATAAAATAGATAAAGTGTTGGGCAAAGTATCAAACATTGAAAGTGGAGACAAAAATACTTCAAGCCAGCTGCAATTAGAACTGTTACAAAAATTGCTATCAGAATATGAAAATAAAATAAAGGTTTATGAAGAATTTATTAAAAAATCTGATGCAAATGTTAATATTAATAAACTTCTTATACCTCCAGCTCTACAGCTATCAGATAAAGATAAGGAAGTAAATCTATTGAATGACAAACTATACAAATTAGAACAGTTATGCGATGAAAAAGATGCTAGAATAAATAGTTTGGAATCAGAAATGGAATGTCTAAAAACTAAATATGATGAGACAATGATTAACGAAAGATTGAAAATTGACAAATTATCTCAGAATGTACAAAGCTTGAACCATGACTTAGATGTAAAAAATGTAGAATGTTACGCTTTGACAAATAAGTATGAAAGTTTAGTGAATAACACAGCAAAAAAAGAAGATGATAATGTTATGGGAAATAACATTAAAAAAGTAATGAATGACACATATCGTGCTATATCAGCAAACTTTGAAAATGCTAAAAGTTATTCAGGTGAACAGGTTAAAAGTGTAACGGCAACAGTTATCAAAAGAGTTACCATAGAATCGTTAAGTTATATTTAACTTAGATTGTAGTTTAGCTAGTATATTGGATAACTACATAAATAAATTTATTACTATGCCATAATTATAATATATTTATTTATACTTATTGTAGAAAATTGCATTCCATTGCTTATTTTATAAATAATTTTACTAAGTAGGTACTTATTCAAAAAAATATATTAAAATATATGAACAATATACTTAGCTAGTCTTTAACTTAAAATATTTTTTTTTTTGTAAAACCAATGTAATTTTTATTATTTTACACAATGAGGGAGAAAAATGCAGTCAATATTTGTTGCATGCATACATTTTATCATATCAAATGCAATTAATAACATTGTTGCATGCAGTTTAACAAACTGCCTTCATCATGTATGCCTGATGTTACTTTAATTGTAAAGATAAGGCTGAAGATGGACTGCTGGGTGCTATTCCACTTACTTATCCAATATCTGCATTTGATCAAAGAAATTGGATGACTTCATGCAATGTGCTAGTAATTGTAACACTGATATGGTATTTGATCCAATTGACAACATTTCATAAAATTTGTCCTATGTTTTTAATTTTTATTTAGAAATTGCATATAAAAATAAGAGAAACGTATTTTTCATTTAGCAATTTTTTTATTTTAACTTGTCTTAAAATTAATTTGAAAAATTACTCATTCGAAAAGAGCTTAAGTCCAGTCGTACGGATTTCTGGCTGACATACCTTGGCAAATTAATTTAAAAAATACACTGTGACGTTGTCAAGTCAACATGACACATAATGAAGTTTGTTTGTTTTGTTTACGTTTGTATTTCTTGTATGGTTTTCGCCTGCAAGATTGTTTTGTTGTTGTTTAATTACAGTCTTGCTATTTTAACTTGATTTTAAAGGGTGGAAAGACCAAGACGTTTATGGAAAATGTGAAATTTGTGGAGTTATGAGAGTAAAAATGTACTTATAACATATTCTTAGCCAGATTTTCATTGGAGCCTTACAGGTAACTAAATAGGTCAGTTTATCTAAGATACTAAATATGCACGCAATTTCTGATGCCTAATTATTGAAACATCATACAAAAAGCTAAATTATTTATGAGAAATCATATTGAAAAATGCATATATTTTTTATGTAAATAACGCCAGTTATAGTGAGATGCAATGTATATTTTTTATCGATATTTACGGCGATTGATTTCTATGCTATGGTGTTTATAATATTACTGTTTTTGTTGTTGCAGCCTCCGAAGGGACTGAAATTCGAGGCAAACTAAAATAGTGCAGTTTTTACAGCAACTTATTTTCATAAAAATAGATTTATTTGAACTCGCTGCTTAATAAATAACTTGATTCCTTGTCCTTTCGTAATTCAAAAAAGTAAGCGATAATCCATCCCCCGCGTCATCATCAGGAGAAAAAAATCCAGATTATTTTTAGACAAATACATATGTTTATCATTTAATGTTGACAATTGTTTCGAATAAATTTGTTTTTGCTAGCATGTGTGTTGAGATTTGTCGCCTGGTTTTAGTTCCAAAGTATAAAATATATAATATTTGAGATAAATGAGTTATTTATTAATATTTTTATCGATATCATGTCCAAGTTGTTAAGATACTTCACTATTCTTTTGATTTTTCAGTTTATGTTGGTAGTGCGATTTTATTTATTAGGGTGGTAGAATTTTACTTACTCTTTGGAGTGTTTAATATAGATGGGTAATATTCAAGAAAAAAAATATTTAGTGAAATATTTAGAATTTTCATTTTGGAAATATATTAGTTTCGAGTGTTTATTTTTGCAGATTTATTTGGCATTGGACCCTATCAAGGCTTATATTTGCAGCAAAATTGCGAATAGTCATAACTAGTCTATCTCTATCCTACAATTTGTGAGTGTTTGGATGTTTAGTTTGAGTACTTAGATCTTTGTTACAATATCACGCAAAAACGGCTGAACGAATTGATTTGGATAAAATTTGTCACTCAAAACTGATTGTAAGGGTTGCCAGATGGCCAGATCGGTATGTCGCAGAAAAACGACCCTCAGGTAGCCCAAAATCGCGCAAATCCATTTCTGATTAAAGTAGCCCAAAATCGCGCAGAAACAATGATCACAAACTTCCCTTATTTTAGGTGCTGAACAAATAGCGTTTTAAAATTGATGTTTATTGATAATAATAATTTATTGAACAGTTTTATGACCGGTGAACACTAGTCTTTATTGAATTAAAATTTTAGCTAAATTATAAAGCGGCTAGATTTTCAAATATGTAAAAAAATACTGTTGCATGGACATACTCGAGCGCGTCAGATATTGATAGCATGTCCTACGTTTTTATAATAATGTACGTATGTTAATCTGATCATTTGCATGATGCGTGTGGACGTACGTAAGGGTTGAAAATGAAAAAAAAGAAAATCGAGCGCAGCAGTATTTCTAAGGGGATGTTAAGTGAACCTAAAAAGCTCTCATTCAATAATCTGACTATTTCGATGTGACGCAAACTCGCGGCCATTATTATAATGTGCAAAGAGAATCGCTATTTTGTAATACTCGAGCGCGTCAGATTAAGATATATATGGTTCATCTTTATGTCCAAGGCGTGCTGTGCTGTCTCATAATCTGACGATTATCTAGAGGGTTTCGCCTAATCTGACAAAAATTTTTTTTTTAAATCATTGAATTTAATTAATTGTAAAGCTTAGGAAATAGCATGCAAATAATAGAGTGTATATTTTTTATGTAGAATACTTGTATTTATAAAAAAATATTTAAAAAAATCATTAAAATATTTAAGTTTTTTTTTATGAATAACGTGTATATTTAATTATTTGAGAAGGTATACCTGATTCTGGAGTATCCTCAAGAATATCAGGTTATACGACTATATCTTCATACGCTTTGAGCAAATATTAAACAAGAAAATATACTAGATAAAATATATTCGAACCTGCATCTTGGGAATCCGGCCCAATGCACTAAGCAATAATGCTACAGAGACCTATGAGGACACGACGAATTTTTCTAGTATATTCACCTTTCTACGGTGTTGGCCACCATATTTTTCATTATCCTTGAATTATTTCCTTCAAAATAAAAAATAAATTAGCCACGCTCGAGAATGTCGAGATGACGTTTTTCTTACAACTTTGTAGCCCACCCATTTCTTGACACTGACACTCTCGAATAGTCAAATTAGTGGAATATACACTTTTTAGCATGTAATTAACTGCCGCGCTTTAGTAAATCCCGAAATCCCCGCTTGGGCTCCCTATATTACTAATACAAAAACGCAAGAACTTTCAATAAACTGTCTTTTATAATTTTGTTGTTACCAGTGAAGTCAAGTAGCCCAAAAATCGCGAAATAAAATTTCCAACTAGCCCAAATTGCGACCATCGCGAAAAACGTAAAACTGGTCGCAATTTCGGTCGCTAGGTAGCCCAAAATACGACATATCGCCCAATCTGGCAACCCTGCTGATTGTATCGTTTATTTTTTATTTTCATTTCATTGAAATGCACTGTTACCATGAAGCTATAGAGAATACTGGAGGCCAAGCTCTTCATACCTACTTGAAGCAAAAAAAAATGACCTTGACTGCATTCTATCTCGCTCCATAGGTCCCCCTCCTCTCTTTCTAAATAGGGTGTCCATACAACTACAAAGTAAAGGAGACAATTAAAGATTAGTAATATAGGTAAAAACGTATCAATATCTGTGTAGGTATGCATGTTTACAGTTTACAAAATGATAATAATAGGTCTATCTCGTCTCTTGGTCTAAATATGAAATTGTCATTATGTTTCAGAATTATCAGTTCAAATTAATGTCTATATACCCAGTTTATGCTAAAAGTAACGGTAGAATAGACGAAAGGTATTATCGGAATTATGTATTAAGGGAAAAATCGCGGTGGCTAAATGTGAATTATTTTTGCTTTTTTTAAATAAATTCATTAGATTCTTAACATTAAATTAAGAACCTAATTTAATTAAATTAGTTCAATGCAATAAAAAAAATAGTACATACAAGCTATTTTCAAATCATTCAAAAACTTAGTACTTAGTATGAAAATTAGAATTTGCCTAAAATTCTTCATACAATACGGAAATTTCATACCTACTTGAAGACCTAATATTTTTAAATGCAGAATAGAATAACGTTTGGATAGCAAGAAACGTCGTATTATTAATCGCAACTTTCGAGTCGACAAAATTAGAAATTGACATCCGCCATATTGATTGATTGACATAGACACATACGGTGTTACCATTGTAGGGAGATGCCGGTTACCACAATAATGAGGAAATTCAGAAAAAATAATTTGATTTAATTTATGGAAATTGCTTAATTTTAATGAAATATAATTTAACAAATTACAGATTGAATTACAACTCGGGAATATTGAATAATGAAATTGAAATGACTGCGTCAAAAGTTAGGAATTGCTACGCCTATAGCATAATTAATTTTTGCGTATAATTTTTACTAAAGGTTTTATCTAATTTTAGCGGTTGCAAAGTAGTTTAAGTTTTTCATATTGGCTTCGATTCCATAAGCTTTCAGGTCTAATGATATTAAGGACGTCAAAGAGATATCATTTATCAGTGATGTCAAAAGTTTATAAACAGAAAAATGCTTACTAATATTGTTATTATTATGAGTCTAATAATATTAGCAATTAATATCATTACCTATTATGAAACAGGCTCCGGGCAAATTTAGATTTATGAGATAGCCACACTGGAGTCCAACGAAAGGTCAATTGAGGTTATACCTACTTGGCTTCAACTTTAAGTACTGAGTTTGGCCTCCAGTATTCTCTATAGCTCATGAAGCTATAGAGAATACTGGAGGCCAAACTCAGTTCTTAAAGTTGAAGCCAAGTAGGTATAACCTCAATTGACCTTTCGTTGGACTCCAGTGTGGCTATCTCATAAATCTAAATTTGCCCGGAGCCTGTTTCATAATAGTTAATGATATTAATTGCTAATATTATTAGACTCATAATAATAATAATATTAGTAAGCATTTTTCTGTTTATAAACTTTTTGACATCACTGATAAATGATATCTCTTTGACGTCACTAATATCATTAGACCTGAAAGCTTATGGAATCGAAGCCAATATGAAAAACTTAAACAAAGAGAGTACTTTGCAACCGCTAAAATTAGTTATAACCTTTAGTAAAAAATTATACGCAAAAAATAATTATGCTACCTATAGGCGTAGCAGCATACGTACTTAGCTGCAAATAAATAGAAATTCGTAACTTTTGACGCAGTCATTTCAATTTCATTATTCAATATTCCCGAGTTGTAATTCAATCTGTAATTTGTTAAATTATATTTCATTAAAATTAAGCTATTTCCATAAAATAAATTAAATCATCTCAATATTGTTTTCTGAATTTCCTCATTATTGTGGTATCCGGCATCCTCGTGCAATGGTAACACCGTATGTGTCTATGTCAATCAATCAATATGGTGGATGTCAATTTTCTAATTTTGTCGACTCGAAAGTTGCGATTCATAATACGACGTTTCTTGCTATCAAAACGTTATTCTATTCTGCATTTAAAAATATTAGGTCTTAAAGTATGAAATTGCCGTATTGTAAGAAGAATTTTAGGCAAATTTGAATTTTCATACTAAGTACTAAGATTTTGAATGATTTGAAAATAGCTTGTATGTACTATTTTTTTTATTGCATTGAGCTAATTTAATTAAATTAGATTCTTAATTTAATGTTAAGAATCAAATGAATTTAATTTAAAAAAAGCAAAATTAATTCACATTTAGCCACCGCGATTTTTCCCTTAATACCTTATTCCGATAATACCATTCGTCTATTCTACCGTTACTTCTAGCATAAACTGGGTATATAGACATAAATTTGAACTGATAATTCTGAAACATAATGACAATTTCATATTTAGACCAAGATCCGAGATAGACCTATTATTATCATCGTGTAAACTGTACACATGCATACCTACACAGATATTGATACGTTTTTACCTATATTACTAGTTTTAATCTTTAAACTTGTCTCCTTTACTTTGTAGTTGTATGGACACCCTATTTAGAAAGAGAGGAGGGGGACCTATGGAGCGAGATAGAATACAGTCAAGGTCATTTTTTTTTGCTTCAAGTAGGTATGAGGAGTTTGGCCTCCAGTATTCTCTATAGCTTCATGCTATAGCTTCATGACTGTTACATACTCTTTGACTATATTGACAGCAATTTTTTTTATTGATTTTTAATAAGAGAACTTTTATAAGCAAAGGAATGTTATGATTATTCCGTGATCACGACAAATCGGGGTTTATTCCAAATATTTAGTTAAATAATTGAATAAACAATCCGAAAAAATACGTACGGTGTTAGAATTTGAAAAATCTCGAAATGGTTTTCGATTTAAGGTACCTTGTTAAAAATGAAATCATGTCAATTATATTAGCAGTGTAAATAGACAACATTTCATTTTCTTAATAGAAATAAAATAACCATTTCGAGGTTTTAGTGTCATAAGCTCACAGTTTTTATTTTAGAATTTTCTGATCGGTAATTTGTGAGATATTTAATAAAAACTAAAAAGTAGTCCAAATCGAGAAAGTCAGGCATTTGATCCCGTCATTCCTTTTCATTTCTGTCTAATATAAAAAAAAAATGGTTGTCTCTGGCTGAGTTGACAATGACAGTCAAATCAAGTAGTGAAAGAGCAGAGCGAAAAGTCAGGCATTTGATCCCGTCATTCCTTTTCATTTCTGTCTAATATAAAAAAAAAATGGTTGTCTCTGGCTGAGTTGACAATGACAGTCAAATCAAGTAGTGAAAGAGCAGAGCGAAGGAAAATCTAAGATATCGATATTCGACATTTTCTAATTTACATAATGCCAATAAAACCTCATGAAAAACAGTTTGTGATTGTTTTGAGTTTTTTGGGATACATTGTTTTTTATGATTATTGCTGAATAGATTTACTTTTTATGTTTGCTAGGTAAACCACCACGCGACACCAGGCAGGTGGACCACGGGTAAAAAAAAACACACACAGTGTTTAACGAAGTGGTTATTTTTTGTTCCACTAATGAAATACCAGACCTTAAATTTCAATATGGTTTAATATACATTTCAATTCTAAATACCCAAAATGTTTATATTGTTCATGAACACGAATTTGTGCGTATAAATTTAAATTTATATTTTTTTTATTAAGTTTTTTTTATCTTAACTAAAGTGTTAATCTTTAAAACAGTTTTTTTTTTTAAATAACGAAAATTACAACTTTTATGTAGAAATCGATATTTAAGTTTTGCCACTGTCACATCACTACTAGAAACCATTACGTCAGTTTTTTTTAAATCCGAAATTAGCAACAGCCTTACCAATTTAACTTCCTGAGAACGCACTTACGCTCTTTTAGAATGAGCAAGTTTTGAAATACGGATTTAATACACAAATATAATGCTAATAATAAAAATAAAAAATACTTGTCTCGTATTTTAACATCTAGTTTTATTATGCATAGGAATATTTGCATTATATATTTTTGAAATGTTGTCCATTATAACCCTTATATTTTTATAGAAAATTATAAAATTTACATAACAGTGCTCAAATAACACAAGTATGTAATAAAGATTTTTCATTATTTTAAAATAAATCCCGTATTTTATGCCATCAAAAATTAAATATGATTATAAAAAGAATATGTGTGAACGCAGCGGAGACTTGTCATTTAAGTTCGTTCATTCGCCGAAAATGCGACAACATTATAGCTTCATGTGCGCTTGTACATTACTATATAATTTGTGGTATGAAAAAAGGCGGGATACGTTCAACTGTTCTTCGCGAATTTTGGGGGTTAACCATTCACTTTTAGCCGTATTTATTGATCTATGCTCTGCCTACGATAGTGTACTTCTTAACATACTTAGAAATAAATTAGAATCATTAGAAATTCCCCCAATTTTTATCATTATGAATATGCTCTCGGAAAGAAAAATAAATTTATTTATAAATGATGTCACTTTCACTAGAACTGTTTCCAAAGGTCTTCCACAGGGATCAGTACTTAGTCCCCTCTTGTATAATATATACACTTATGATCTACAGTCTCATATTTGTGTTAATGAGAACATAAAAATGTTACAATATGCAGATAATCTTTTAATATATAGTGTTAATTCATCAATAAATACTTTAACCTGCACTTTGTCAGCTGAATTATCGAATTTAAAGAGCTGGTTGGACGTAAATGGTCTTTTACTATCTCCATCTAAAAGTGCTGTTGTTCTTTTTCACGCATGAATAAACCTCCAGACATAAAATTGAATTATGATAATACAGTCATACCGGTATTGGCTCATATAAAGTTCTTAGGAATAATCTTAGATTCTAAACTACGGGTGTACAACACTGTGAATATATTATTAATAAATGTGAGCGTTTATTAAATATGTTAAGATGTTTAACGGGCGTTTGGTGGGGAGCTCATCCTGACTCGATGAAATTAGTTTATAACGCCCTTATACGTAGCGTGTTAGACTACGGTACATTTTTATTGGAACCAGGAAATATTGCAGCGTTTAGGAAATTAGATCTTATACAATATAAAGCCTTACGAATAATAACTGGAGCCATGAAGTCTAGTCCTACCAATGCATTGCAAGTCGAATGCTGCGATCCCCCGTTACACCTCAGACGACAATTTTTGTGCGACAATTTCTTTTTTCGTACTTTACAGTTTTCTAATCATCCACTTTTTTCTAAATTACAGTACTTATTTGAATTATATCAAACTTCAAGTTACTGGACCCACAAATCACCTCCATGCCTTTTGGTTAGTTACCAAAAATATATATCTATAAACTCACCTACATATCGATCTGACTTGCTTCCATTGTTCACTGTAAGTTATGAGTCGCTTATTTATCCCGCTCATTATTCATTTTAATTTAATTGATAAAAATAAAAACGCTAAAATTGAATTCGAACAGCTTATTGAATCAAAGTTCAAAGATTTCCATTTTATATTTAGTGACGCTTCTAAGCAATCTACCTCATCAGAGTGTGTTGGTATAGGAGTATACCATTCACAATATAATATTGTGCAAAAAGTGAAGATACCCCCAGAGTCATCTGTCTATTCGGGTGAATGTCTTGGAATTTTAAAAGCTATTGAATATGTCAAAACCATGAAACTGAATAAAACTGTAATTTTTTGTGACTCAAAAAGTTCTCTTCAGGCACTGGAAAAGTATCCATTTACATTAAAACTTTATTCCCCCCTAATCTTCAATATTAGACAAATTGCTAAAGAATGTGTTGATCAGGGATTACACATAGAGTTTGTTTGGACCCCTGGACATACAGACATAGATGGCAATCTGATAAACTTGCTCATGACGCAGTCACATGCGGAGATATCTTCCCTTATAAAAATTATTGCCAGGACTTATTAGCCCTTCCCAAGTTAACTTTACAATACAATTGGAAAAGTGTATGGGATTACAGTCAACAAAGTAAATGCAGATTTTATTCTCAAGTTCAAAATAATATTCCTACTAAACTACTTTTCTGTTTTAAAGGTTTGCAAGATGGAAACCTCTATCATTATACGCATGAGATTAGGTCACACATGTACTCCATCCCATCTTGCCAAGCTCCGTATTGTGGATGACCCCCGGTGTGAGAGCGGGTTGGACGAGGGAAATTTGAATGTAAATGTATTTTATCCTTCCTTATGTCTAATAATATAAAACTGTAAATAATTTCCTATATATATATATAAATATGTAAATATATATATATATTTACCTAATAAAAAAAAAACCTTCCTGATCCCAATTCCCATCCAAATTCCGTTATGTTCCTACCTTCTAAAAATTAATTCCGTTTCCCAATTTTTTTACTTGACGTTGGCAAGTGCACAAACCGTACAAGCCATTGAAAAAAAAAAAAAGTAATGGTACTATAGGTTTGTTTGTAAACTATTTTTTATAATATTGTCTGTATATAACTGTTTGTTACCTGAAATAAATAAATAAAGCAGGTGACTGACACATAAGTAGATACATTGTACTCTAAAATTTGTGCAGGTGACTATTGTCTTATCCGCGCACTAAATCGAACCTACACGCACTACGGATAAAATTTCGCACGCTTTTCACTTTTCACCAGTTCTCAGCCGATACACACGTAATGAACAACAGAAAAATATTGATTTCCCTTTTATTGCGGCGTGTCAAAAACTCAAAAGATTTCACCAACAGGTCTTATAACCGGTTTGAAAAAGAGTGGTTAATTGAGGTTTTATTAAGGTTTTAATGAAAACCGCTTCCAGCGTATTCGGAATGAGAGCGCTTCCAAAACCTAAATAAACCAAAAAAATCCAAACTGCGAAATGTACATACTACTGGCGAGGCGATCAGGTTAATAGCGACCTTCCGTGTGTAGACATAAACTCGCTAGTCGATTTACCACTCGAGCGCTCGCGTTGGCAGAACGGTAATTCCGGCAATTAGCGAGCATATGTCTATGTGCGCAAGTTCGCTTTTCGCTTTGCCACTCGCGCTCTCACGTTGTCCCAGAAGAGAAGAAAAAAAAGAGCAGAAAAAATCTCTTACATTAGAAACCCTTTTGATTATGCTCTTTCATGAAACCGTTTTTTTTAAGGTTTCTGTAGAGTCAAACCTTATCGAAACGGTTTCTATGTACTCGCTGCTGTACCGGTTTAAAAATTAACCGGATAAACAAGTCCTAATTCGCACCATAAGGTTTATTTTTTACCGTTTTGGCCGAAACACTAAAAAAATTTTTTTTGTGTGCCAGTGCACACTGCGGGCAGAGACATATACCTCCATCCATAAAACACAATACCTTCGAATATGGTCATTTAACTGTCAAATAAAGCCCATGTCCATATCCATATTTTTTACGCGATAGCCCCCCTGTTCTGCATACAGAACATCGACGTATAAACGTGGTACATATACCACGTTTAAACGTCGATGTTCTGGATGCTCGAGTGTTAAATCTTATTTATTTTTGCGCCACTGACTATCGAGGGAGTGTAACTGGACTTTCGTTTGCTAGTTTTTGTTCTTTCCAGCATCCATAATCTTAAGTGTCACCCCGTGAGGCCCCTCTTTAAATGCCAATAATTCTTAAACGCTTGCGTTACGAATGTTTTGAATACCGAAATAAGACATTGTTTATCCCGCACTAAAGGTTTTTATAGCGCCCAAGGTGAAAGGTGTAAAAGGTGTAAAAGTACTAAGTACTAAATAGTAGTTCCATTTCTGTTGGTTTAACGCCCAGGTTTCATAGAAAATTGCCCATCATCCATGCCCTATATCAACAAATGTTGTGAATTTTCTAACACTAACATTTAAAAACTACTTCATAAGAGAATCAGATATTTCAATTATAAGTAACTACCATAGATGGTTTGTAATCAGCGTAGATATATCGGACGGCTCCTGGTCTGAAATTCTCAAAGCAGAAATTAAAACGATCGAAAGCGCAAACTAAAGTGACTCGAATTAATACCAGCCGTTAGGTTCAAAGTCTATTGCAGCAGTGTAGCGCACGGAAATGCAACCGCGCTATAGCTGCGTCCGAGCCATTTATTTTGAATTTTTTGGCGGGAAACCAGATTTTTGCCTATAATTTTGAAACTAAAAATCCCAGTGATTTGAAATTTTGCATGCCGTGTGCACCTATTATAAGGTATCATTTGATTCTTAATACGAGACTCTAACTTATACGATTACAGTGATTCAAAACGTGTAACGTGTCTCCAGCTTACACATGCTTATCGGTTCGTAGCTTAAAAACTATTCGAGCTAGAGATTAGAAAAAGTTGGAGCTTACTGCTCCAATTCGACTCAAAAATTTGAGGTATAAAACATAATCCTACCTCAAATATTTACGAAGATACAGGTGTGTGTAAGCCAGAGACACGGGTCTCCAGCTAACACACACTTTAATGATCGTAGTTTCAACAGTATTTGAGTGTGACGGTTAGTTTTTTTGGTTCTCATTGCTCCTATTGTGCACTAAATTTCTGACTATAGTCTAAAGCCCTAACCTCACTGGTTTGCCTTAAAACGGCATGTGTCAGCTGGGGACACGTTTCTCCAGCTAACACACAAAAAAACTCCTAGTAACGAAGTTATGGTTGCACTTAAAATATCACTGACACGCTTTGATTGCTCCTAATATGCACAAAAATATGGCATGCTTAGAATTTCTCTATGTCTTATGAGGAAGCTGTAGACACACACATTGTTTTTCGTATTATGTATGACTGATATTGACAGTGACAGACAGACAGTAGGTAAATAAAAAAATTCTTCGATCGAATCATAGCCCTGTTATTTTTTCAATTTCCATCCAATCTTTTTACATCAGCATCTATTTTGCAAGAAATTGCCTAAAAATTACTAAGCCAAATCTTTTAAACTTTTAGTACCTACATAAAGTCGGAGTCGGACAAATGGAGGAGTTGAAGGCTTCGATCGCCCAGTATAGAGAACAAGTCTGTACAGTATCCTAAAATTTTGTATTTGTATTTCTTTTTTTTTTTTCAGATCTATTTCACATGAGAGACTCGGTGTTTAATTAAATAAATTATATGTTCTAGCTTTCCATGGTCAATGAAGCGTTATCTACAGTACAGGAAAGTGATCAACGTGAATCTCTACTAGCTTTGCAGTCAGAATTGCAAGAGCTTATCCAACTTACCCAAGAAAACTTAGACGCTCTTTTAGCTAAAGATGAAGCCGCCTCAAGCAACAATAAAGAACTCCACAATGATTCCAAAACTAATCAAAAAAGTGAATTGGATGATGAATATGCATTGTTCATGGCAAGTACAAAGCACTTCTCTATAATTTATTCTTATATGATCTACATTTAAGTTATATGACTGTTTTAAGTCATTCATAATGTCATTTCAGCAAGAAATGTCTCAAAGTGGAGCTTATGAAGACAATAAACCAGAATCATCAAAAGACATAGGAGAAAATGGAAATGAAGGTGATAGTGATATTGAGGTAAATACTGACACTAGGTATGTTTTTTTTTATTACATATACAAAGTGATACATCTTATATAAAAACAACCGAGTGACTTAAACCCACTTAGGTTACTATTTCTCTATACTTTCTCTTACTATTCGATACATTGTTTATGTGAAACATAAATTCCCACTCAAAAATTGAAAACAATAATTAATATATAATAGATATTTTATCAAAAGTTTTGGTTATTTACTTCCCTTTCTCTATTATAACCACAGCATGGTTAAAGTATTAAAGGTTTATTTAGCTCATGGTAAATTTTCACAAATACTGTTTATAGCGTTTTCATGGAGAAGACGTATACTCAGCAGTGGGTGTCATATGGCTGAGTCGACAGACTGTTTATAGTAATGAAACAACATTTCCAGATTAAAACAATGATAAAAATATGTTCATTGGTTTGCTTAAAAACTATAGAAACAAATGATTTGTTATTGTTCAGGATGAGTTAGCTACTCTGTTAGGCATGAAATGTGCCGTATACCACACACACAAGTGGGGTGGGCAGCCTAGTCTCCACAACGCTATGGTGAGCGAAGTAGTGCCACATCAAGATTATGACCAGTTTAAAGATTTACAGGTATTTCTTACATATCCATACTAATATTCTAAACTCTCTCTGTCTATAAACATTCCATGCTTGAATTTACATTTAAATTTGCATTCTAATCTGTGAGATCAATAATGTTGTGTTGATTATGTGATCACAAATAGAAAAATAAGATATTGTAAATTGGAAAAGGGCAAGCAATTACCTTGGTGTTTTTCTCCTGTTTTGAGAAAAACACCAAGGTAATTTTATCCCTCCCCCTATAGTCTTTGCTTTGGACTTCCAATTCAAAAAAAGATAGAGTAATTTAGTGTAATCTGCTTTAAGTTGTCGTATATTTTTCTAGATAAAGAGCAGACTATGTACTGCCACTTTGCTATTTCCTGACACAACTTAGCCTCTCATACATCAACAATTCATGCATCTTCTTTAATTCTTGGCACTTTGGACCCCAGTTGTATTTACTATAATATTAAATTTTGTTCTAGGTGCGAGTTCTATATACACATCCAACACATGCAGAAATGCTCCCATGCCCTTTCTACCTTGATGGTGAATGCCGATTTGAAGATGAAAAATGTAGGTGAGTTAATAAACACAAAAGTTTCATATACATATATCTTTTAAAGGACATTTTGAGATGAATATAGAAATAATCTTGGAAAATAGATGCTGGTGTAAAGCATATGTTTAAATGATACTGGTAGTTCTTTTATACAAAAATATATTTTGTTCTTAGTTGCTAATTGTTTACTTATAATGTTATAATTCTACATTCTAGCTGTTTATTAATTTACTGATATAATTTCTAGATATTCACATGGAAATGTGGTACCATTGTCTGACTTGAAAGATGCAATAGAACCAAGTTTTGAAACACTTAAAGTAGGCAGTAGGATTTTGCTCAAATTGAAGCCGCCCGATGGAGAGGTAAGTAACAGTTAAAATATTTTTAACCTTTTATATTACTTGTAGTTCTTTCACCTTAAGAATCCTCCTCACTATTAAAACCACGGAAGCATAGTCTAAACAGTCTTTGCACTGCCTACAAATGACCGAAATAACGCACTCACACCGTAACTTCCACTTGAGCTCCTAATTTGGAACCCCTGGGGGGTCTACAGACACTCATGATTACTTTTGAACCCCCTTGGGGAACTATGGATACTTGGCGTTCCTCTTGGACTAACCATAAAATTTTACAGTTCTCCTTGATATAACGATTTAATCATTTCAATCGGTTAAGCCACTGTCCACTGAGTTATTTGGTGAACATACATAAATATTTAAATACATGACGAATTGAATTGATAACCTCTTTCTTGTTTAGAGGTCGCACCCGTGCTTCACCTAGGTTCTCCACCTGGTTGAAGCACAGGTACCTAAGTATAAGGTCCCGTGCTCCAACTGATGACATTATTGCAGTATATTGTTTTCCCTTTAAGATTCAAAAAGATGAATTTGAATGAAAAGTACCAAGGCAGCATAACTAACTATAGGAATTATTATTATTATACCTAATTTCAAATTTCTTTATTGCATGCCACAGAAATCTTAGAATAGTACAGAGGTAGAAAAGCACAATATTAAACAGTGGCGTCCTGTAAGGACACAGCAATGTTACATAACTTAACACTAGATAAATTTAAGTACACTTCCTTATTATTAGGTTACTTGTATTTATTTTCAAAATATTCTCTTATGCTTTAAAAGCAACTGCATATTAAAAAAAAAATTTACTCCTTTATGAATAACGTAAGGCCATCTATGTTTTTTTATATAGTTCGGCAAGTGATTATATATTTTTATAACCATAAAATGGGGGCTCGATGTCACTAACTGCAGTTTAGAAAAAGGTAACTTATATTTATTGCGATCATTTCTTTTGATTACAGTAGCTGGTGCAAAAATTTTTGTTATAGCAGTTAGTGTAAGAATTTTATAAACATAAAATTTTCACACTATCAAAATGGGATCTGCATGACTCCGTTTGTTCAATGTTGGTAAGGATTCTGATGCATTTCTTTTGGAGAATATTTTTTTTTTATCTACGTCCGAGCAATTTCCCCACAGTACCAGGCCATAGGACATTGCAGAATATGCATAAGAATAATAAGCAGTGAGAGCCGTTCTGTAACTCGCTTTAGATGTAGAAACGCATATATAAATGAAGACAGTTTTTTGGATACTTTATGGATGTGTGATTTCCAGTTCATACTAGAATCTAGTTCTATTCCTAGCAGAGTAGAAGTGCTTCCAGTTTGGAGTTCAGTGTTTGCATGACTATATGAAATATGTAGACGGGGTTTTTGGTAGGGTTTGAATTGAGTAATTTTGGTTTTATTGAAATTTAGTTGTAAATCAGGAATTTCTGATTTTATCAAGCATTAATTTTAATTTAATTTTAATTAAGCCTTTAAAAAGTATGAAACATCTAGAAAATAACTCCTGGTTAGTTATGCGAACCTGGTACTTTCTGTTAAAATTTAAATTTAAAGTATTCTAATTGTTGAGTAAATTCCAGTTATAAAGTTGGTTGGGGGTTCAAAAGTAATAGTTAGTTTCTGAAGACCACCCAGGAGGTCCAAATTGGAGGCTGAAGTGGAAGTTACGACCCGGGTGACCCGGTACCCATTTCAGAATATTTTTTCCGTTGTCCCAGCTTGTTCAGCTTATCGACGCAGTCCTTCACCAATTTCGAATGTATTAATTGCTAACGTTGAGGGCTGCTTGGCTATCTGAGAAGATAAAAAATTATTGATTTATGTAGTTTCGTTGGCGTTGGCCTCCGCGCATTCTATCATGGCGTATACCTCTGCTTGGAAAATGGTGGCGTGTTTGCCTAGATTCACACTGTTGCTGAATCCTACATTTTCACCCATTTTGGAGCCGTCTGTGAACCAAACTAAGCTTCCAGCCTTACAGGTATGGTGATTTACAGACCACTCTTCCCTGCTAGGTATCTCCACTAAGTAATTTCTAGTGAAATTACACAGTGGGGAGCATGAGTAGTAAAAAGTATCATAAAGTAAGTTTACCTTACGATACTTTTTTTAAGAAAAATATTGATAAAAGTCGATTGTATCAATATTTTTCTCACAACTTTTTCTTAGACGGGATTCGAATCTGCGAGAATCTTTTTTTTTTAAATATTTTTCTATAAAATCATCATAAATATAGCATTGAAAATGCAAAAGCTAAAAAAGTCATAAACATAGGTAGATACTTATATTATTTGTAGAAATATACATTAATAGCCAAGTATCAGGTATTCGAGGAAAACATCGATACTTTTGAAATTTTGCGTATCCCTAACTGTGCGCTCTAGCGCCCTGGACGCTATTACACTGCACGGGGCGGGGCGGTCGCTCTAATTAGAGACACCAACTCTCTTTCTGTTATTACACCACCCTGATCCAGGGAAAGGGACCGGTGCCGGCTACCTATCATTCCAACAGCAATGCGACATCAGAAATTGCGCGATAATTGCTTTACGTCACGTACCAATAGTGCGCAATCTACCGAATAAACGATGAACTACAATGTGATTTCATTTAGTTCCTGTTATTGCTACCAAATTGTTATTGATGCTTGCGTCACAGTAACACGCGGTGTCTCACTCTCGCACTCACAATCAGCGAGCGATTAGCCAGCAATACCATACTAAATACCATTTTTGACATTCCGCAGCGATCGCGCGATAATTGCAAATATTTTGGTAATAGCCCCGCCGGAGTACCGTATGGTATACGCGCTTGAGATCGAGGGGCGGCCGGCCGGCCGTGTCGCGATAGCGAGCGGCGCCTGTGTGTGAGCGCGTCATATCGGCCGAGTGCTACGACTGTTGATGTTTAGACAGTGACGGAAAGCTCTTGTCAAGGCTGTTAAAGTCACGCAAGTTGAGACTCGCTAAACATGCCTTTGTGAGACTGTTCCTACTCCCACTTATCTTCATATAAAAATGTAGTTTCCAATATTTTTTAGGATACTTCTTTGACAAAAAAATCTTCAGAAAAATATCACCTTTGGCACAGAGCTATAGTCAAAGGCATTGATATAGATAAAAAGACCTGTTTAGCTAAATTGGAACATGGTGTAAAAACAGGAGAGAAGAGGAAATCAGGTTCCGAAGAAATACATGTAAAGTTTGAAGATATTTTTCCATTAAATGGTAATTATTATTTGCTTTCAACCAAACACTACATTATCTTGTGCGAAATATATAAAGGAAGCAAGAGAATAGATGGTATTGATGTCAGAATAAAGTACAGTAGGGCCTCGCTTATCCGGATAGGTAAAAACAAGACCCCTTCCGAATTATCGACTATAGGAGATTATAGTACGCAATAAGTCAACAAACCGGTTCCGGCGGAAGATCAGCGCTGGTCGTAAACCATGCATAATGCCGAGCCGGGGGACCGTTTTGAGACAATGTATTGTGTAATTTTTTTATAATATGTTTAATTGTCCTTGTATCCATGTTGTCTCAATTAACTTAATTTTCTTTCTTTCAATATTTTAATAGGAATAAAACACATTTTTAACTTGGGTTTAATTTATTAAAGTAAAAATTTAAAGTTAATTTAGATTTTAGACAAGAATTTTTACGCGGCGCGGTGCCATTTTCTCAGCGAACGCGCGTTAAATTAAATAACACTGGAAGGTGATAAATAAAAGACTGACGAGTGACGGTAAATTGTTGAACACTGACACGCGTGATCCTCTCGCCTGTCCGGATTACAGCGTGCACCGAAGTAACGGGGTCCGGATTAGCGACGCTCTACTGTAAAACCACATGGTTGTAAAAATAAATAAAGAAGTTTAAATTGGTTTCCTTCTAGCTGATGATGATGACTCCAGTGATTCAGATGGCAGTATTAGCGATACAGAATACCCTGACAGTAAAACAGTGCGGTCCAACGCTGAGCCTGATAATAATCGGGCTTTGCTCATAGAGAAGAGCTTGATGAGCAACACACCAGCAATGGGAGAATGGGAACGGCACACAAGAGTGAGTATGTATTGTATTTTACAAAAGAATATAATTTTAGTGGATCCATTGTTCTGGGAATAAGTATGGTCAACTGCTCAAGGCTTTACATTTGCACTACGAAAATCGTCGCTATTACGAGCGACGTAAGGGCGCTCTCAAGGTCAAAGTGTACAGCTGTAGCTGCTGTTGATTAAACATGGCAGTGCGCATGTGGCGATTAAAGATTAGTCTGAGTCTGTCTCTATTATGACCCCTTCATTCAGAAAATTGCCCGAGTTTTCTGAATTGCTATCAGTGCCACTCTTATTATTTATTTATGGAAAAGGTACACCAACAGTATCATCACTCTTTTAATCTATACTAATATTATAAAGAGGAAGGATTTGATTGTTTGTTTGCATGGAATAGACTCCGAAACTACTGAACAGATTTGGATGAAATTTAGTAATAAACACAGATAATAGATAGCCTGGTTATGAAATGAACATAGGATACTTTTATCCCGATATTCTCACGGGAACGGGAACCACGCGGGTGAAACCGCGAGCAACAGCTAGTTATTTAAAAAAATAAAAATTTGGTCACTTTCTCAAAAAGTCAGTCGCGAAATGTCCTTTACATTTTTTTTAGCAGTATGCATACCTCTTTGTGAATGACATTCTGCGAAAGTGACCGTTTTACGATAGTGTCAACACCGCGGTGGGCGATGGCCGTGTGCTGCAAACGCTCAGTCGCCCATTAACGCCCATTGATTGAGTCGCGCACGCAGGGTATCGGGTCCAAGCTGATGCTGGCGATGGGCTACGTGCCGGGCGCGGGGCTGGGCGCGGCGGGCGACGGCCGCGTGCTGCCCGTGGAGGCCCGTGGCGCTGGTCCCGCTGCGAGGAGCTTGGACGCTTGCATGGAGGCGTCGGAGAAACTCGCCGCGCAGGATCCGCTCAAGGTACGATTTTTTCTACACTCGCTTTACTTCCAATAAATAATACAACTTTTTTGTCGCTATTTGTCGTATGAACAATAGGGCAGACTTTACGGCTTTCAATCAATTCCATACCCAACGTCTTTCATGTTAAAGTCTTGGACGAATTAACCACAACCAGTCTTGGACACGAAACCCAAGACAAATGTAAAGAAACCAAGGGGAGGATTATGTTTCAAGGAAACATCATTTTATTTTTTAAAATAAGTAAAACTACATTTAAATATATCTTTATATTAATTGACATGCCAGACCTGGGAAACGCACCGATAAGAAGAAAGAAAGAAAACATTTATTTTGAAATCACATGATAAAAACACAGAATTAATATTTTGCTGAGCACAGTGCTGCCCTGCAGTGGTGACATTCAGTGCCAGCCCGAAGCAAGTTTTAAGATGTTTCTTTCGAATGCGAGGATATTTCTCTCATTGATGAAACGACGGTGGCCAACACCGTAGAACGGTGAATATACTAGAAAAAATCGACTTGTCCTCATAGGTCTCTGTAGCATAATTGGTTAGTGCATTGGGCCGGATTCCCAAGGATGCGGGTTCGAATCCCGTCAGGGCGACATGAGACTAGTTACAGATTGTCCGTCGGGATTTTTTTTAAATTTTTGTCTATTTGTTGAGAAGAAGGAGAAAAGCCAATTGGGGGCGCTGCCTACGTTCGGTGCCTAGTTAAATACAGATTTTAACTATGTACAAACAATATCAAATAAAAAACAACGCCACGTCGTCGCCTGTGGCGCATTACGCCACCCACGCGCCGCGTCTCTCAGCCCATCGCCAAGCCAATGTACAGCCCTGAAGTACTAACACACATATTTTTGAACGCTGTACAGATGTCGAATGCTTATGTAGTTGTCAAAGCGATAATTTAGTTTGGCGTGTCCGGGTGTGACTTAACCAAAATATTGAAAAAGCGAGGATAATTTTTGATCACTGAGGCGACCCCTGGAACTTGAAACCTGGACCGGCCGCTCCGTCCGCCCTATGGTAGGGCCGGCCCTAGTGACGTTAGCACAAAATAGAGAGGTACAGAAGTTAAGCTTAGTACAAGGGTGCTCGAGCAACGCACACATAGACAGCAGCTCTTACCGACATGGAATCTCGGCTACACTTAAAACAATTGGAGCGCGAGTGCCGCCGCGCGACGCAATGTACCAACCACGTGTTTAAATACGCCGAGAGCGTATATTCATCAACTATGAAAGAGACATACGGATAGTTTTCCAAAACGATTTTAGTTTGCCAAACTCGTAATAAGTGGTCGGTGGTGTACCGGTAGTATAACCGGAACTTACTACCTTGACTTATAAAT
The DNA here is from genome assembly GCA_910589605.1 of Chrysoteuchia culmella. Classification (NCBI taxonomy): domain Eukaryota; kingdom Metazoa; phylum Arthropoda; class Insecta; order Lepidoptera; family Crambidae; genus Chrysoteuchia; species Chrysoteuchia culmella. The sequence goes on along the minus strand of OU342642.1, from coordinate 15,259,964 downwards.
CCGCGAGCAACAGTGCCATCTTGAAACTGTTTTGCTATTTTTGTTCAAAATTTTATAAGAATGCTTCTGTAGGAGTAGAAACTTACAATCTTTTTGAAGTCGGTTACATAACAATTAGATTTTGTTTTTCAAAATTAATCCGTAAACATCAGCGCCATCTTAATTTTTTTTTCTGATTTATTTATTGTATACGTACATCTTATGTTTTGGCGCGCACTGTTCATTGAAATAAAACAACTGTTACGGATATCAAACGCGCTATATTTCACGAACTAAGTTGTAATTGTCCGTATTTTTAGGATTTTAGGGGTTTTTTAATTTTCCCGACGTTTATTATTTCACGGGATTATTTATTGTACATCCATCTAGCATACTTACCTATACGTCTAGAAACCATTTTCGTTTTCAGTCACCTTGCATTTTATGATTTCAATCGAAAAAGTAAACGACGAGGAATGTTTTTTCTTAACTTACTAATAACACTGTCTAATTCAACAATTTCATCATAAAGAAACTCACACTGAAAAAAATCTTTGCATGCTATGAACTTATTAAAAAAAAAAACTTACACTCATACCAATTAACCTAGCCCCAAAGTAAGCACTGTAAGGCTTGTGTTATTGGATACTAGGTAAAGGATACAAATATATATAATTATAAGCATTTATGTGTAGAAATATATATAGTCTTAACTCCAATGTTTAAGGTACTTCCCCACCATGAGGCAAAGCCCTTGGACGCCCTGTATATGAAAAAACTCATAAAAATATACCCTCAAATTCATAGAAACTATAAATGGTTTACAATGCGTGTTTTCGTTTGGGATTTTTTTATGAATCGACGAATTTTATTATTAACTGCCGAAACACAACAATGCTGAAAACATTGTTGTTATGGTGACAGACGTAGATAAGATGGTGGTTAGCCAGGTGGACTTACAACAAATCCTATCACCAATCAAATCGAATACAATATTATGTACCCCATTAGGAATCAAACTCGGGACTTCTTGATGTGAAACCGAAAATGTAAAGCCAATACGTTGTGTATGATCCAGAGCGCCTTCGGTATTGTTAAGCCGCAAAATTAGCGTCCCCGTTCAAGACGGACAAATCTGTTACGAATTAATTAACTCATGGTACTGATGATGTCCAGTAACGTTTTAAAACTGTAGTCTGTGTTTATATTGAATTAACGGGGAATTTATTTCTCTTTAGAACGCCGAAAACCGCATGCGAAAATAAGACGTGACTCAATAGCAATAGAGGACAGGGCGTTTTATCACGCGGTTGGTCGTTGGCGCGCGGAAGTGTCGCACGTTTTAAAACGTCACTGGTCTTTCAAAGGAGCAGACACAAAAATAAACTAGAATAATAAATGTATTTTTTTTAATAAAACGAAAAGAAATCTATACTATACTAATATTATAAAGCTGAAGAGTTTGTTTGTTTGAACGCGCTAATCTCAGGAACTACTGGACCGATTTAGAAAATTCTTAGACCATTAGAAAGCTACATTTCTCCCAAGTGACATAGGCTATATTTTATCCCGATATTGCCCACGGAAACGGGCACCACGCGGGTAAAACCGCGAGGATCCGCTAGTATGTACTAATATACGGTGGAGTTCGGTTTGATTGAATCCATGTTATCTCCTTGCCCCTGCGTTGCGTACTGCTTCCACTCATTTTTAGTGGATCAACTGGAAATCTTGTTGTGTTCACTTTAGATCTGCAATCGGCTTCCCAGCCATAATCAGATAGGTTCCAAAGTAGTCAGATTGTAAGTGCCATCTCATTAGCTGGCACTGTAATATTGTAGGATCAACTTCTTTGATCTAGGTCCAGGATTTGCCATCTCTTTAGGCGTTTTATGTTTCCTGTTTCATTTAGGAGTTTTTTGGCCAATTCATTTATATGTGAGTTTAATCTGTGTTTATATCTTTTGCTGCATTTGCTGACTTCCTCTTTAACAGTTGATATCTCCAGGTATTGGTGAATTTCGGTATTTTTAACAAACCAATGTGCTCCAGATAGTGTTCTCAATGCAATGTTCTGGAATCGCTGCAGGATCTCTATATTGGAGGTGCTCGCCGAGCCCCAGAGCTCTATACCATACGTCCAGATGGGTTTTATGATAGTTTTGTATACCAGGAGTTTGTTACTTAGGGACAATGGTGATTGCCGATTTAACAGCCATTGCAGCGATTGGAACTGAATTTTCGCTTCTTTTCTTTTTGCTTTAATATGGTTAGCCCAAGTTAATCTTCTATCTAGGTGTAGCCCCAGGTATTTAACACTATTGTTGCTCGGTAGTACACCGTTACCCATATGAACTGGTGGGCAGTCACCTTTTCGCAGTGTGAATGTGACTTGAGTTGATTTGCTAACACTAGGTTTGATTCTCCACTTCTGTACCCAATCATTTATGTTGTTAAGTTGTTTTTGTAGTTTGAGTGATGCTACGTTTGGATCAGTATCGCTAGCCAGGCACGCTGTGTCGTCTGCATATGTTGCCGTTACAACATCGTCTGTTGTAGGCAGGTCTGCTGTGTATATCGAATATAGCACAGGTCCAAGAACCGATCCCTGTGGTACTGAAGCATTGATGTCATATAGCTTTGAGTATTCTTCTCCGTATTTAACTTGAAATTGCCTTTGGTTTAAGTAGGATTTCAGTATCATAAAGAAGGGATTCGGTAAAAGAGTCTTTAGCTTGTATAACAGTCCTTTATGCCAGACTTTATCAAAGGCTTGTTGTATGTCAAGGAACACAGCTGAGCAGTATTCCTTTTTCTCCAGGGATTGTCTGATTTTGTGAACCACTCTATGTACTTGTTCCACAGTTGAATGACTTTCCCGAAAGCCAAATTGGTGATCAGGTATGATGTTATTTTCTTGGAGTACCGGTTTTAGTCTGTTTAGAATAATTTTTTCGAAGACTTTCGAGAGTATCGGCAGGAGACTTATTGGTCTATACGAATTGGGATCATTGGGCTGTTTTCCTGGTTTTGCAATCATGCAGATTTGTGATATTTTCCAAAGTTTCGGGTAGTAGTATATTCGAATGATTGTGTTAAATAACATTGTAAGAAAGACCAAGGCTTTTCTGGGTAACTTTTTAAGTACTTCACCAGTTATTAAATCGAAACCTGGTGCCTTCTTATTTTCTAAGAGCTGGATCGTCAGTGCAAGTTCTTTCGGAGTTACCGGTTTAAGCGGTGGAGTCAGCTGCTGGTCGCTTTTGATTACTTCGTCAATTTCCTTTTCGAATCCATCCATGTTTGATTGGTTGGGTGTAAATATTTCGCTTAAATGATTTGCGAATAACTCCGCCTTTTCATTTTCGCTCCTTGCCCAGGGGTCAGTAGAGGATTTCCTTAAGGGAGGAACGTGGTTTTGCGGTCTTTTAAAATTTTTAGTCATTTTCCATAAGGAATAATTATCCTTCTTAAAAGATGATAGACTCGATATTTGATGATGAAACGTTGCGTTATTGGTTTCGTTGATAAGGTCTTTTAAATCTCTCGAAATTTTGTTAAATTCTGTTCGGTCTGTATTAGATCTTGTCATGTGAAGTTTTCTTCTTTGCTTACGCTTTTCTTGGAGTTTATTTCGTATTTCCAGTGGAACGTTGTTTTTTTCGGTGTTGTAGCTCGACGAAGGAGTGGAGCGCCAGGCAGCTACCTGTATGAGGTTCGTAATGTAGAATGTTGCCTCATCTATGTCCTCTTCTGTCTTAAGCCTCACTTTTAGGTTTATTTCATTTTCTAGATACTCGGCGAAAGCATTCCAATCTGTTTTTTTGTTATACAACGTTAGTTTTTGAACTCTCTGTATTGGTGAGACGCTAAATGTTGCAATAACTGCAGTGTGATCTGATACCGAGTCTATTGATGATTCGAGATCAAAGTACACATCTGGTAGTCCTTTAATAATAAAAAAATCCACAAGATCAGGGAGTTTGTTCACGTCTGTTGGCCAGTAAGTTGGTTCACCTGTTGATAAGGTCTTTAAGTTTTGCTGGTCTACGCATTTTTTCAATTCCCGCCCTCTGGTGGTTGTTACTCGCGAACCCCAGTAGGTGTTTTTACAGTTCCAGTCTCCCCCGCATATAAACTTATTTCCTAGGGTGCAGATGATGAGGATTTATTCCATCCGGGTCTCTTTAACCGTCAACGAACGGCATCCCTAGGCGATATCAGAGAAATCAACAAAGATAGCCATCAAAATGTCCAGAAAGAGAAGGAAACCAGTATCAGTGGCACTCACAATCCGAACGCAACATGGCAGAGGATACCAAACCAAAAAAGACACCGCTCCCCGGATGAAAAATCAATATCCAAAGGTAATGAAGCGAAACGAATTCAGAGACGAGAACAGTCGAATAGTCAACCAAAAGGAAAAACTATAGCTGACCAACAAAACACAGGAATAGAAACACGAAACAGATTTGACATACTGGATATAGAAGCTGACGATACATTTCCCGTAAAAAGAACACCTAAACCGCCACCTATAATACTATATGGTGTTGAAGACCTAGGGAAACTAAGTGAACTAATAGAGGAAGTAGTAAATAAGAATGACTACACCTACAAAGTAGTTTCTAAGAACCAACTTATTATATCTTCCAGCTCGTTGGATAAGTACAAAGTTTTAATAGAACACATTAGAGCCAAAGGGCTGATTGGACATACCTTCACACGCAAAGACCAAAAATGCTTGAGAATAGTTATCAAGCACCTTCATTTTAGTACACCTAAAGACGCCATTATTGAAGCAATTGAAAACACTGGGAATAAAGTACAAGGAGAGATAGTGACAGCGCGAAAACCGGGCACCAAAGAGCCGTTGAATACATTCTTTGTCAACATAGCCCCACATGAAAACAACAGACAAGTCAAAGACATTAAAGTCATTTACCATCAAAAAATATTGATAGAAGACCCGAAAAGGAAAACATCAGTAGTACAGTGCACAAGATGCCAGCAATATGGCCACAGTAAGAACAATTGTATGCGACCATACAGGTGTGTGAAGTGCGCCGGGCCACATAAAACTACCTTATGGACATTAGACAAAAACACTCCAGCAGTGTGTACTCTTTGTTCAGGAAGACACCCTGCTAGCTACAAGGGCTGCAAAGTTTATAAAGAAATACTTGCAAGAAAGAGAACTGGCAACAAGTTAGCTAATAATCCGATCTCAATAGATTCAAAAACCTTACTGAACAAAGCTGCTGTAACAGACTATGTACCTGTTGTACCACCGGTGAAAACGCCTGACGTAAGGAATAAACTTTATCCCCTTGTTCAAGAAACCATAGAGTCATACAGTGAAGTTGTTAAAATTGGAACTAATAACAGACCTGTATCTGTGGGTAAAAAAGATAGACAGCAAACCAGCAAAAATGAAGACCTGATTGGGAAAACGACGGCTGATTCATCATACCAAAAAACGCCAATAAAAGTAACTGAGCAAAGACAATCAAATAAAAATCACGTTGACTATGAGTCACAAAGAACACATTCTACAGTAATGGGAATCAAAAACCATACGCAAGAAAACAGACTTAGTCTAGAGGCACTCTTAATTAAACAGACAGAAAGAATAGACCAACTTATTACACAATTAAATAGTATGATGAACCTTATAATGACAGTCATAAGTAAACTCCCTTAATAGTAAATGGCTTTACGTATCGCCACCTGGAATACCAATGGGATTGCGCCAAACAAACAAGAATTAGAAATTCTGCTGAAAACTAATAAAATAGATATTGCCTTGATTTCAGAAACTCACCTTAATGATACTAAAAGGATAAAGATAGAAAACTATTGCATATACAATACAAACCACCCTGATGGTACATCGCATGGAGGATCAGCAGTAATCATCAAGAGCAATATAAAGCATAACCTACACAGTGAATTTAAAGAAGAATGGTTGCAAGCTACTACTATAACATTAGATGAGAAAATGGGCCCTATTAATATAAGTGCTGTCTACTGCCCACCGAAACATAACTTGAAACAAGATATGCTCGAACGCTACATCTGCACCCTAGGAAATAAGTTTAACTGGAAATCTGAAATTAATTTGAATAATTCCTAAAACCTTTCACGTTCGTGCATTTACGTACATCGATATGTTTATCGATATTTTCATCAACCATTACAAGTTGAAATATTAATCACGCATGAAAAGAATCATTTTTAAATTGTCAGCTATTAATTTTACTAAACAAAAACATTTTATAAAAAAAAACAAACCGACTTCAAAAAGTAAAAAATAAAACTTTTGGAGTCGGTGCCAGCCAAAGCATTCTACATTGCACTTCTATTTACTATATTTTTTTTGGCCTTAGCTAACTAGCACCGACTCCAAAAGTTTTATTTTTTACTTTTTGAAGTCGGTTTGTTTTTTTTTTATAAAATGTTTTTATTTAAGATTTTTGTTACATTATGTGCCGTTACTTACACTAAAAATCAGCCCATACACAACAATGATGTCATCTAGGTATACGACTACTTGCCAAAAGGTGGTTGATATTTTTCAGGATTATGAAAAAACTACTAGCCAGATCTTCGTAAAAATTATATGGGACCACACATAAACCATTTTCTTTCAGATAAAAAAAGAATTATAAAAATCTGTTAAGAACTGGCGAAGTTATGGTGGAACATACATAAAAAAAAATTAAAAAAAAAATCAGTCGACTTGAGAACCTCCTCCTTTTTTTGAAGTCGGTTAAAAAAGCGCATTTGTCCATTTTTGTGACAACGTTTCACTTCGATATCTCGCGTCAAACTGACAACGCTATATTGCTTACTTAGCTTAGGAAGTAACTATTTATTAATCTGTGACTTAGCTTGAAAGGCTCCGTAAGAAGTAACTATTATATTAATCTGACTGAGAGCTAGCGCAGACGACGGATAACGGAGGACTTTTTGTCTGCGACACGTCTTTATTGTTAACCAAATAAGATTGAACTTAGATCGCGAATATCCATAAAAAGTACGCGATAGTCTGCGTTATATATTCATCTTTATGTTCTTAGTAATAAGGTCGTGTCGCGGCCGTCGTCTGTGCAGGCCCTGACTGAGGGGTAAAGGCGAACACGTCCCTCGTTACGCGTCCAGTGGTTAATTCCTCCAAGGTTAAAGTTCAAAATCGATTGGTGTAATTTTATTTTTGTAAAGCCTCACCTGCCGTTTACCGTAAAACCTTCACAAGTCTATCCAGTATCACATAATACTAAATAGTCCAGTATGTATGTACTTTATCATCAACCATTTTTGGAGTCACTACTAATGTATTATGAACAAGAAAGTTATGTTGCATTTTCACGCCTTTGCCACTGGAGCAATATTGATGCATTTTGGTATAGAGACATATTCTTCTTCTTCTTATCGAGTGAGGATTAGAGGCCACCTCTGGTGTCAGAGTTTATCAAGCCGCCTATAAGGCTTCTGACTTGGCTTAACGACTGTAATCAGATGACAACAGCCGGGACTGACGATTTAACGTGGCCTCCGAAGCACGGAAGCGCTCAGTTGTAATGCCACTTTACGGTCACCCATCCGATACCTGACCGGGCCAAACTTTGCTTAACAAACGTGATCGAATACGATGAATCTGTCAAGCGCGCCCATGAGCGCTTCATAGAGATAGAGATATATTGAACTGTAACTAAAAGACATTCAAAAACATTTTTTTTTGTTTCGGCTTTTATTTTACTTTTGTTACTTACTTATGTCATTTTTCTTTCAGGTTGAACAGAAATTGAAAAGATTGCAAAAAAGAGAAGAGGAAAGAAATAAGAGATCTTATGAGAGGGAAAAGGAAAAAGAAAGGAGAAATGTATTTAACTTCTTGAACAGAACACTTGGAGACACCACAGATGACGTTGAAACACCAGCACCTTCAGTAGGCTTAAAACAATCTTCCAGTAAGGATCTTAACATAGAGCAGTTTAAAATCACTGAAGATGTGAGAAGAATAGAGAGGGAGGTAACTAAACTTAACAATTCTTTATCAAAATACCCTTCGGGGTCTAACGGCCACAGGACCATTAGTATGCAACTTGTAGAGAAAAATAAAGAGTTAAGCGCACTTAAAAATAAGGAAAGGCAAATAAGTACTGAGCAAAGTAGAAGGAAGGATAAACAAAAGATGACCATTTTTTAGTGTCTTCGTCAGGAAATAAAGTAATTTATTTAAGTTTCATCATGAAATAAATTGTTTTACATACACATGCTTGTTTTTCTTCTTAAACTTTAATGAACGGTCACATACAGTCACTCGACACCGTTTTTTGCTGCGCTAAGCACTAAGGCCTTTGTTTAGTTCTCACTACCAGATGATGTTTTTAGTTACAGGGATTTGAGTTACATTTCTGGGAAGAATATAAATCAGTCTATCAACTTATGACTGTTTGAATTTTTTACGAGTTTATTTGTTTTTATTGTCGTTCGAGACGGCCTTTGATTTTTAGATACAAGTTGAAGAATAAATGTTGAACAAATGTATATTTTTAGAAACTAGATGAAAAATCCTTTCAGTCAAACGCAAAACATAATTAGATTCCCATATAAAACAATCAACAAGTATGCGTTTGAATTTTCGTCCCCAGGCGTTTTACAAATTCCCCTTGGCGTAAACTTGTAAATGTTACTGTGGTGATAATATTGCTTCAAGCAACCTAGTTTCACCTATAATATTTATGTAGAGTCTAATAACGATATATTTAGTTTTTTTTTCAATCTCTAAAATGTCTAGTACTTAACTAATGTTCCGCTAGATTTGCGATAGTGAATTTTGTGATTATATAAATTCCTTTTCAAAAACACCATTGCATAGGCTATAAAAATAGCTTTCTATTGCTATAAAAATCAATTAGGCTTCTCATACAAAAACTTCATAAAAATAAGTTTAAAGTTGCTAGAAAATCAATGAGATGCGATCATCTGACGGACGCTCATCGAACGCATTGCCATGACTACGCGCCGAGTCAAGGCCAAGGCGAAGCGCGACGCGTACAGCGTGTTGCAAAGTAGAAGGAATAATAAAACATTTTGTTTATATTTCGTAAACAAATGTCATAATAAAAAATATTTTTATGTACTGTTATTTACATTCTATATATTCAGGGCAATACTTACCTAAACTTACCTAATGATGATGTTCTCCACTACTGCTTTGGTCTCTAAATAATGTATGACAATGGTAAGTAGTTTTTTCGATAGATTCTATCGATACTATCTTGTCGATTAGGTACTGGGAATACGAAGTCACATATCGTCGGGGATAGGATAGTGCAAATCCGCGAATCTCCCATACGTAAAGTCCGCGTATGCGCAGTTTTGGTTTGTACGTTATTTACTTACGTATTTCAAGAGCTTTGCTCGCGAAATTTAAAATTTTGTCAGATACGCGAAATTATCCAATACTAGTTACGCGGATTTTACTATCCCAACGATAATAGATTATTATGAACAAACAAGCAAACTTACATACATTCATATTTATTATAATTATAATAATATGTTTTTCACGCAAAAACTACTAAACGGATTTGGTTGAAATTTGGTATGTGGAGATTTCAAGTAATGGACGAACATAAAGGCTACTTTTTATCCCGATATTCCCATGGGAACGGAAACCACATGGGTGTAACTGCGGGCGGCCGCTAGTCTAAAATAATGTGACTTATACAAGCGTCATTTAAGTCGATACAAAACAATTACCGGGGGTGTTTCGTTTGTTATGAACAATTTTTGTACGGAAGTAATGTCCCAATTCGTGTTCGTATTACAAGTATTACGAAGTACTGTAAAAGTCATAAAAACATTGAAGTTTTCACTAAACATGAAAGTAACGCTATATAAATATCTAATTTTTTAATAAACATAAAACAAATCGATAGGAAGAAAAACAATGTCTCAACGTACTAAATGAATATTTTATTGCTTACAATCATAATTTTAGCAATAAGGAGAAGTAAAAGAGACGTTTACATTACGAGATAAGATTTAGCAGTGTCGCATGTCGTCACGAGAACTACGCTAAGTGGTGATGCAGGCTTCCATACTTTTTGACATTATATACTGATCAGAGTCATACTGTTACGCTCACACGTTGTAACGTGTGACGGAAGATCCGAGATGCTTGTGCGTAAAGCTGCCACGTGGTCGTTGAGTTGCCGATTGTGTCTTGACGTAGTATGACATCAGGCTAGCGCGCCATGTGTGTAGCGTTCAATCTTGTCGCTGATCTTGCATTTCTTCAATATCGCGCGGTCGCGCAGTCGTATTTATGTAGCGATCTGAACGTAGCTCAAGCCACACATCCATCACCATTCGCCGTATTCACTTCTTCGAAAGGGAAGCACTTCCTCCGAGCTTGGCGTCTGTGCTCGGTGACCGCGGCCTAACTGTTCGTTGTTGGAACTTGTATTTATTAGCAGCGGGCTGATAACTTTGTTAGCGCGATTCATGTTTCCCATATAAATTCTCCCGGTCGTGACGTAGTTGTGTCATCAGGCTTGCGCATCGTGTTTACAATCGTATGTTTAGCTGATTCTGCATTTCATCGATATTAAACGACTTCACGTATATGTAGCGATGTGCGCGTTGCTACACTTACATCACTTTCATACCGCCTCACAAATACCTACATCATACCTCATGCATACGCCACACATACTTCACCATCCATGATATAAAAGAGGAAGAAAAAAAAAGAGGAAAAGAAAATAAAAATAAGTAAGAAAAGATAAAGAGGAAGGGATAGGAAAATATAGACCAATTTTGGAGCATAAAAGTGTTTGGAGCATGAAATAATTTGGGCGATAATATAAAATTTTATAATATAAAATTGCAAACACTTCAAATAAGGACGACGAAAATATGACCAACGGGAAATTTAGATAACTAGGAGCACGTTTACTTGAAGATGTCTCGGCGTCTGTCACGTCGCAGCAATGTGCGCCTATTCGCGGCAAGGCACCTCACACACCTCTTTTGTTGCCTCCTCGTCCCCGCTGCAGGCGTATGTTTAACAAAGTGGTCCACTCCCTTAATTAGCGACGCGGCTGTTCCTCCCTAGTATTGGGTCTGATTGTAAGGCCAGGTTCAGGTTTAGGGAATTTTTCGAGCAGCCCCAAGGCTACCTCCATCCTGCACTGTCGGTGGGATAGTGGCTTCGCAGCCATATGACTTTTCCTGGGTATAATAAATATGATCAATAGGCTGGTGTTCAGAAGCCTTTTGGACACCGGGCAACTGGTTATACCAGTTGTCCATGACACCTATCCATTAGCTCGAGAACTACCGTTGCGGTAGAGTTCTCGAACCCATGGATAGGTTCATCGTCCCGCATGGTGGAGTCTATGCCCCCATAAATAAAACACCGCAAAAGGTAACCCTAAGGTTTGGGCCTCACAAAGCTCAATGTTTTGATGCCGAAACGGGCTGCCTTTGTCCTAATGCACTGGACCCTGCTTAGACGGCCCTTCTACAAGAGGTGGGACTCGTCTAAGCTAAGATTCCTATACGGCGTATATAACGCCGCAAATCACTCGTTACAAATGGTCCAAACATTTTTTTTTGTCATAAGAAGAAAGAGAAGGGTCTTGGCAGATTTCGTTATCCACGAAATGAAGAAAGCGGGAAATAAGAAGGAACCGATTCCGCGGCATCAGTCGACGGAAATCGGGCATGCCTAAAACACCTGTCGTCCAATACTCACTCAGCACTGTCCTGTTACACACCGACATCAAAATGAGGATTGCGAAGTATCGATACAATTCGTCGGTGGTGACATCGCTCCAAGTGCTCAATGACTCTGGGAGCTCTGCCTCCACCTCGAATATCGGCGCAATCCTCAGCCACGCATACTCATTGGTCTGGCACACAATCTCATTAATTATTTCCTCGTCCCAAACACCCATAAACAATTCAGTGGGGTCTTGAATTGCGACGGTAGGACCAGGTGTCCTTAAGTAAGATTCCTGTTGGCCCGAAATCGGGGAAAAGTCTTCAATCCAGCAGGAATCGTTATTTACGGACCGTGGTCCCACCGCACGCAATTCAAGATCACCACCTTCCTCACCCTCCATCCTTTCTTCATCTTGCACCTGCTCCCTCACTTCACCAATCATACCTTGTGAGGGATCACATTAATCCTCTTCCACCACATCATCAATAATCCTCTCGCATCCATCATCTCCCAAATTCTCACGCAGGAGTTTTCGTAGAGTTGGAGTATACTCCAACTCGTCATCGGTCTTCTCCTCCGAGCCCTCGGACAACAGGAGGGCCCTGGCGATTTCGTCATTGGGGAGTCGGAGGCTGCGTCGAGATTTTTTGGGACCGGATCCACTCGGCATGACCACCTCAGGTATGGCGGGTCGTCTGCATACCTAAAGAAAATAGAAAACAAGAACTATCACCCTGCGGCCACTAATCATAAAGCGTGCTGACCTCTAACATATACACACATACTTCATACTCATGAAAGAAAGGACTCGAAAATTTTAACTCACCTTCACCATCAAAATAAATAAGATTATTGTAATTATCTCTCACTTCCTTATTGGTAGACTGTTAGAGAATGCCTCATGGCATTAAGTCCGCCATTTGCTGTATTTTGTTGTATTGCAATAAAGATTAAATAAATAAATAAATTTTTGTAATTATAAAGTAAAAATTTAAATAATGATGTCAATAATCTTCATTAAGAAAACTCTATGCTTCTTTTAGTGGATTGAAGAGGAATATAAATTATCCTTGGATCCATCTGTGGATTGAAGAGGATTTAAAATTTTCTATGGATCCACCGGTGGATTAGCGAAGCATAAATATTATTCATGGTTCCAGCTGTGGATGGAAAAATTGTACCCATCCTGGCGATGGATCCAAGTCGACGGAGGGGTAATAAGGGCAGTGTGTAAATTAAAATACATGAATAATTACAAATTTCTCTATTTACATATGTGATGTTTTTAGTTTAAAATAAGCGTACATGGCATAAAATTACAATTTGATACATATGAAATATTTTTTTTATAAATTAGAAATTTGTACTATCAAACAATATTACAAAGTACTCATACAATGTTAACGTGTAGTGTGACTAGCAAATAATATTTGCTGAATAAATGAAAATGTAGTATTAAAGATAATTTTAACGACAGTGGGTCAAATATTTATACTAAAATTAACTAATATTATCTATATTATATACCTACATTAGGTATGGAATCGAGGCTTCAAAAGCCTGACAAATCGTATCTATAGTTACAGTTATAATTGCAAGCATTAAATTTATTTTTTTGCATTATAGGGCGTATTTTATCAGAGTACTTAAATTGTTCAGTAACAAAATGAGTATAAGGCGTTATGTTGATTCGAAATTGCACGATAATAAGTAACACGGCATACCCTTAAAGTTGCTACGTGAGCAAAACATTTGTACTTTTACATTCCTGATCTGATTTATCAAGTGCCGTAACACGCGTATAAAACTATGCCACACGTGACAAGTAAGATCTATCGTTAGAGAATCGTCCGACGACCCAACTGGGGCCGTACCGCCCAAGTGGCGTCGGCATCGAAATCGGCTTCATTTGACAGGTGGATGTGACACATTGCTGCTTCTTTGTGACACAAATGAAAATTTACCAAAGATTAAGAGCAATGTGTCACATCTATCTGTCAAATGAAGCCGACTTTGATGTCGACGCCACTTGCGCGGTACAGCCCCTGTTACAGAATCACATGGCAGGGGGCAATTCTCGCGCTGCGACATTTCGAATTCAACATTCTGTGGAGCCAGTAATCTGTATTAAAATTCACTGAAATCAATCTTTAACTTCCGAAAATCATGTCGAAGAACGTAGAGGCTGAAATATTTGAACAGTAGTAGAACTTTCACTTACATAATAATAAAGAAATATGGCTAAAAAATGTCGATTTTGAGATGCCGTAGTGCGAGAATAGGTCCTCCGAAGTAGTAAGTGGGGTATCACACGTCGCTACTCTTTTGCGCGAAACACAGAAGCATCTTATGGCAACGTACTTGATTTCCAAGCGACACTTTTCAGTACTAAACGTCAAAGCTTAGCTTCTTTCCTCTTTCTTGTGTTCTGTGACCGAAACCTTACCAAATATACTAATGTCATTGTCAGTAAATCATGACTATTCAAATTCTTTTCTATTTAGTTCAAATTCCACAAGGGACAATGGAGCCTATGACACCACTAAAGACGGAACTATCTAAGTGTCTCTGGTCGTCTGTAATTTTATCTTGTAATATGGCAAATTAAAATTACTTGCTTCAAATATTCCACCTATTGAATGTACTTCCGTTTTCCATCTTAGCCATTGACATACTCAAAGTTATTATCTATCTACACCATTAAGAAGTCCATAGAAGTTAAGGATTTGAACCAAATAAGAGACTTGTGCAATTGTCATGTTAAGATTCAGTTCAGTTATGGTGATACCCGGACCGGCCTGTATAACAATACTAGGTGTACCGGACCTCATGAAAACGTCTCTAACTATAATTTTATAAATAATTTTCACTAAAATCTATCCATGAGGCACAGTTAAATCCTCAAATCTATCTAAGTCACTATAGATCTAGTAAATAATATCAATAATAGTCGTAAATATAATTATTTTCTGATACACAAAAACACTAATTTAACTGAATAGATTTTTATTTTCATAAGGTCGTCGTACACACTCTTACATTAACTAACAACTATGCATTGAAAATTCACAAATATTAAAAATTTCCTAAACAAATTAATCACAGAGATTTGTTATGTATCCTCGTCACATCATTCGCCACCATCACCGTCCATTCTCTCGCAAACATCCTTAGTTGAATTAAAATTTAGTGTCTACATTATGTTAGATATATTACAATAGAGAGTGATGAATTAAAGAGAGACATTCTTTGTACTAAACTAAACTCCTTGAAATAATAAGTACACGCATAATGAGACTCTTCGCCGCTCTAACAATACAAGTAATTTACCATTTGTGATGTCTTTATAAAGTTTGTGATAAAGTCGCTGCACAACTGACTTTTATAGTAGCGGACAAATAAGGGTGAGATTCGGTTGTGTAAAGTCTTCATGTATGCAGAAGGCCACTGTTAAGTCTAAAGGCGGTAGTTGCATTGTGCGAGCGTAGCCAGCTAGTGGAATACATACAACAAAGCCCAATAGATCTTCAATACAGAAATAAATAAGAAAAAAGGCGGGGTAAGGGGAAGAGGTCGGCTTGTTTTGATTGGCTCTATATATTAAGCTAATTTTATTTTGATACATCAATATTGACAATATCACCAATGGAATGACGGCATAACTATGCTTGGCGAACGGACGGGCATGCCAATGCGGTGTCTATTGGGCTCTGTTGTTTGCAGTGGAATATGAGCTTAGTGTCGCGTGCTATAGGGTCCTTAGTCGATTGACGACGTGCGCCATGGTGGCGTCCACGTTGTCGAACACGGGCACGCCGGCGCGCCGCGCCAGGTCTGCGAGGTAGTGACGCCCGCGGTTATAATCTTTGATGGCGGTTTCGCTGTACTGCAATGGAAAGTTGAGGATTAATTTTAAGTGCTGGCTACTATAGTCTTTACGGTGTTGACAAATGCGGATGTCAATAGCTTATCTTTAGTAAGGGATGGATGATTAATTGCCTCAACTTAATAAAAATATTTCTACCAAAATAGAAAAGATAACTAGTTATCGAAACCAAGTTCGAAGTTCAAACGAAAAGTTTGATTATCGTCTATTATGGCGAACATTTGACGCTGCCAGAACAAGTAGCCAACCAATATTCACATCTCAAAACACAGGCAGACAGATGACAATTGCTTGCTTGGCATAAAAGATAGGTTATTGAAACAGGCCGTAATACTGTGACTGTGTGAATAGCTGAGAGCTTCCCGAAATGTAAAATATCAAAAAATAACTCTCACATTGGGCACGAAGGCGGCCTCCAAGGGCTGCACCATCAGCACCGTGTTGGTCCCCCGCAGCCCCATGTAGTGAGCCGCGAGGACCATCGCCGCGAAGCACGGAGCTTCAGCGCTCATACTGAACACCAGCACGCGGGAACCCAGCAGCAAGTCCTCGTCAAACATGCCTGTAGAACACAAACAGGGGGCTAAATGTCTTATTTTAAAATCTATCGCAATCCCTTTCAATTCGTCATATAAAAGATATTTACATACTTCTGGCCTTCACTATTTGACATTTTTGTGGTGACTCAAAGAGCGTATCATAAAAATATCAACAATTTACCTTTGAAAGGCAGCGGCGTCGAGTCTTCAGTGACCGTATAGAAGTCCGACGCGCTCAATCTCTCCGCCGGGTCTATCTCTACGGGTTTCTCCCTCAGTTGTACTTCAGGCGAGTGGAGGGGCGAAGGGCGGGGCTTCTTATCGTTTCGCGGCGATTCCGGGTGCGCGGGCGCTGAACGACGTGCGGGCGCAGAAAACATGCGCGTATAGTCGTTAGGCCGTGGTATCACGTAGGTTAGACCTTCGCGACGGAGAATCTCTTCGGGACGCGTGCTGTTCGACTGTAGGAAGACAGTTGCGTAGATAAATATTACGGTGCTTGATACTTTAGGTTTATTAACAACCGATATATTTTAGACGAAATATGATTTCATATATATACTAGCGGATCCTCGCGGTTTTACACGCGTGGTGCCCGTTCCCGTGGGAATATCGGGATAATATATAGCCTTTTATACTTGGGAGAAATGTACCTTTCTAATGGTCTAAGAATTTTCTAAATCGGTCCAGTAGTTCCTGAGATTAGCGCGTTCAAACAAACTCTTCAGCTTTATAATATTATATTAGTATAGATATATTCGCTACGGGGCGACTAGCCTTCATCATACCTGATGTTAATTGATAAGGCTAAAGAAGGAAGCAAGTCTCTCCCGGAATCCTCAACCACTGAGGAACTGGCTATCTTATCTCTAACTGCCGGAACACAACAATGCTGAAAACATTGTCGTTATGGCGTCAGACTCAGATAAGATGGTGGTAGCTAGCCAGGCGAACTCACAACTAGTCCTACCACCAACCAAACCGAATACAATATGTACCTCCCGCTGGGAATCAAACCCGGGACCCCTGCGTCTGATACCGGTATTTACTGACCGGAAAAGATCCCCCTACTACGTCGTGCGTAGGCGCACCCAACATGGCGGGCAGCTTCTCCAGCCGTCGCTCCGTGCCCCTCTAAGGTCTTATTTATCGCCTCGTCGTTCCCGACTCCTCTAAAGCAGCTATAGGACCAAACTAAATAACACATTATAAATAGTAGTTACTGACCGGAAAAGATCCCCCTAGGTAGACGTCGTGCGTAGGCGCACCCAACATGGCGGGCAGCTTCTCCAGCCGTCGCTCCGTGCCCGGCGTAAACACAGAATCGCCGCTGCTATCGGACGCCGTCGCCGTTCCCGTACCCGACTCTTCTAACGCCGGCCTGCTGCCGCCGTTCTGTGGATAAACCATGTTTCTTTATTTTTGTGTAAATCTGAGAAAATGCAGAAATACGACTTTATTTGGCAACGGCTCTATATAGTAATATTAGGAACAGGTTACATTAATTAGATTTGGAGGACCAAACTAAGAATCGTTTTCTTATACCAGCCAATGCCCATGGATTTTTTTTAGAACGATGATCAAATGGGCGTGTGGAACTCTTTAAGACATACTTAACGTGAATAAGTAGTATATTTTATTAACTATTCGCGTTTGACGTATTTCAGTAAAAACTGCAGCGTATATTGCGTCATTTGTAAATACGTGACATCACTTATCGACCGCACGTAATTTTCATAAGTAAACTGAACTACAGCAGAGGAAATTTTGTGCACTATACTAAAATGTGTATTATTTTATTTGGATGTGGTGTTACACGTGGTATTATTGATAAATTTTATAACAATTTTATAGCCAAGATTATGAAATGACACTTTGGCAGACAAGAATTTCGATAAAAACATAAATCTAAACTGTAAAGAATGCCATACTTCTAATGTTTATTTAACAATGGCAACATTGACTTGAACATTTTTCTTTAAAATGTTATGCCAGATTGAGCTAGGCAAACCTCGCAGTTTTTATAATTAATCATAGCAAGCAATACAAACTTTAATCAGAATACAATATTTTATGAATTTAGAAATCTCCAATTCATTACCTGACATCCTCTTTCTGATTTTAATATGCGAAACATCGTAATAACGCATTAATTTTGAATTGATGTTTTATCACAGATGAATCACTGTATAAGTCAACACAAAAGCGTTTACGCATCTTTTATTCTTATAAGAATTCAAGATATATCCAAATGCTTTTTTTAAATAATGAAATGCGTAAACAAACTTATTATCTGCTAAATCCCTTAGAACATTGAATACCAATTTGTGTTAAAATAATAAATGATTAATTTATAACCTCATAATAAAGTTTTGCGGTATTGGCGAGATTGTCGATCTATAGGTAAGAATCATCGAAAGGACATTAATTGTCATTTATTATCATTTTGCAAATTATCGTGTTTTATCGTGATAAAATGAAGGACTTGCATAAAAAAAAATATAAGGCATTTCAGATGATCTTGTCGAATCAAACTTTTATATGTGTGAGGACCAGAACTCAGACATCGACACAGCACTATCAGTAGCTTTCACTACACTACAAAAACGTATATTGTTAATTTATTTTCTGCCTTGAAATTTGAGGGTTTAAGAATTATTTATGATAAAAAGTTTTGTTATTACCTTTGGAATGAATAATCCAAGCTTCCGCCCGTAGGCCTTCAATCGTGCGTTGCACACGTGAAGGCCGTTCGTCTCCCGAGTCCCGTCCGAAACTCTTTCGGACGCATCCCGGACGCCGCCCTCCGCGCCCGCCTCACTGTCCGGACCATTGCGGTCATTTACCTCTGATGACAAACACGTAATAATAAATACTTAGTACAGAATAAAGAACAAACAAATGATCGTCCTTTGTTTTTATAAATTGTATCAAAATATTTGTATTGTACAGTCAAGGTCAAAAATATAGATACAAGCATCTTGACAGTATATATGTACTCATCTAAAGTCCCATAACATTGTATTCTTCTAATTTCAAATAAATATGTATACAATATTGGAAACATAAATATATAGACCATGGGCATTAATTATGTAACCAATCGAAAACACAAATTTATGTATTCACTTAAGGGTACATTAATATGTATACAATCAACATATTTATGTATATACAGTATTAACTCGACTACAAACTAAACAGGTTCGAAATTTGAATTTTGACAATCACTGAAAAGAGTGCCTACCTGTCAATGATGTTTTGTCTATTTCATTTGACGTCATCTCATCAAAAAAATCTTAAATTAGTTACTCTTTTTCATTGTTTTTTCAGTAAGGCTAAGCGCGCACTACGTTTTTTTTACGACAAATGACGAATCTCTGCACCTTGACTGTGAGTAATTCTACAACTTCTATGTCATATTAATTATTGCTCCAAATGACTAGTTCTAACCTCACGTAGCAATTTTATTCTTGGCCGGCACTTTCAGTAAAGGCCCAAAAATGAATAGAGCCTGAATGATCTTTCAAAAACGTCAATGCGGTCAAAAATTTTTTTAATTCAAAAATTAAAAAAATGAGGGATTTTCGAGCTTATTGACATTTACCATTTTTTTATATAACAGTCATGTGAGTGAAAGAAAATATGAGAGAAGCCACCAAATTTCAAAAATGTCAAAAAGGTCGAAAATTGCTTGCATCTGTTTTTATTAACTATAGATCACAAGAAAATTTTCCTACCTTCACTTGTTTTCCCGACATTATTTTTATTTCCCGAAATCGTATACGGATCAGATAATGAAAATCATATCATATGATTTTTTACATGCTATTCATGAAATGTTCCATGCCTAGACTCTAGTAGTATAGTATAGGTAAGCATAGTTCACACTTTCACAGGCGGATAATTAATATTCGCAACAACTAAAATTCGTAGTGCGCGCTTAGCTTTAGTACTTGATATTTATATTGAATACTTATTATCATGTGGGTATATATTAATGATTACGTTGTTGTCTCCAAGTTAATGAGGAACCTGTGGATACATATTATTGCACTTGTCTGTTTACCAAGTAATTTTCAAATTGTTGTATACTTATTTTTGTAGTTTTGGCTGTTACCATATCTATAGTAATTTAGATGGTTACATTTTGTGGCAACTTGTGGTGTATACATATCTTTGACCTTGACTGTACTACGCTAAAGATCTGTTTCCTAGGATTACGGTGCCTTCACATTAGCAGCCGTAATACAACTGTGAATGACGTCACTGTTTTCCCTTTATAACGTTACGTTGATAGACACGGTGCGCTCTCTTCAAAACGGTAACTAGTTTTTCAATCATTTAATTTTCAATATCATTAACATATTACAATACACAATAAAAACCATAGATAGTATGTTCAAGTACCAGTATTTAAAATTCATATATACAGTTGTCTTCATGAATAAACCAACAGTCACACACAAGTTAACAAATGTCACACAAAAACATTTCCGATACGTCGTTAAAGTAGTAAAAATAGTATGATTCAAATTCTCAGCTAGTAAATACGAAAACAACCTTCGCAAAATAAACCACGAAGCGTAAAACGTGGACGAGGTTATAATCATAGTGTGAGTAGGCAAAATAAATAATTATACGAAGCCCTTTAAAACAAACCATTCACGGAACAACTCTTAGTATAGTTTTTAGAAAACACGTAACGCTGATGATAAGATAATTTATAAACATTTATTGTGACGAATGTGATTACGCATCTGCAAACTGGTAATGGGAAAATGCGACGTTTTCCAGATTGTAGATTAAAACAAATGACTGAAGCGTGTAACTGATATAAAAATAAAAACAGTAGAGTTTAAAGGAAACAGCAGAAATTCTTTAACTAGCAGTAAATTAAATGTGTGAGAGCAATCAGTAGTTAAAAATATTACTATGTCAAATAATGCTATAAAAAAAATTTTGATACTCGTATCGTCGGTAACAACGCAGCTGTTATAGCCGCTCCCGCAGCAAAAGTATTTGCAAATAACTGGCTGACCTACATTATATATTTTTATTATATCATTAATTAACTAGGTACATTAAACCAACATTTTAAACTTCGTATCGTAGTGGAACCAACGTAACTTTAACAAAAAGTAAAAAAGAAGCTTTAAAATTTTAATTACATGATGATGATATAGGATAGGATGACAAGCATCACACGCAGGCTGAAGCTGAAACGCAGCAGAACTTTATGAAAGATCGATAACAGAACTATAAAAGATGGAAAATGACATTTTAATAACAAAGCTCAAAATATGAATGAGGTTTGATTGGAATGGTTGAACATGAGAAGCTTTTGTTGTGCGCAAACGCACCGGGAGAGTGAGCGAGCCGATCGCGCAGCGAACGGAACACGCGGCGGACTGCGGCTGCTACACCGCCACCGGTCGCGGCTGCGTCGCGCCCTTTAACAGACACGATCCTTTGGTTGGACTATACTTTTTCCAAACCAACATTTGCGATGAAAAGTGAATCGTCAGAGGGAGTAAATCAATGGCCTCTAATCCTCATACAATAAGCAGAATACGGCCTACTTTGCTGTAATATGCTAATCATATTTCATGACAGACTTTCGCCAAGCTCTTTTGAGCATTTAGGCTGTAGGTGTATTTAATAAATGTGGTCGGTTTGGATATAGTTATTCACTAATGGAATGGACGGTACGCTGATGCGTTTTACTCGCTTTTGTGCGGGATGGTCCTAAAAATACAAAACTAAACCAGCCAGGCCATTTTAAGCATCCTTGTGAAAAACTAATCAGCCCGTTTGCGTTGCGGTGCGCCCCTTCGCAAGATCATGCACAAAGGACGGCCTTTGTGGAGTACTTGACTTTTTCAATTTAAGTTACCATCACCTTGTAATAAATATGCTAACCCTTCACCGAATGACACAGAAATCACAAAATGAAAAGCTTGTAAGCTACAAAAATCAACCATAATTTCTTTTTGAGTTCGGTATTGATTGGGTAGATAACAGATTTTCGTTTCGTTAGGTGCTTAATATTTATTTTCGTAACTGCTTTTCTGTAATTCTTATACTATACCTTCAGGACGACTTCGTTCACTTCCTAAAAACGGTGTCTCCAAAGGCCTATTTAATAATGCGTTTTACTTTTATTAATTTTCATTATTTCAGTCTACTGACGTATTTTTACGAAATAAACTATTTTCTATAACACTTGCGAACATATTTTTAAACAATATTTCACTCGATAAAGATAGATAAGAGAAACTAACAATCGACGGCGTACACCTCGTGTGGGTATCCGAGAAATAATCAATACATTCCACGCAATCAAAAATGATTCATACGGAAGTATAAGTTTCGGGTGATTTTAAAACAAAGGAATTCGCATAAGCTATGACGACATCAGATTATAAAGCGTATTGAACTAAGAAGATTCAATTCTCTAATCTAATAGTAAATAGCAGAAACCATTTAATAGTTAACACCTACTCACTCTAATTCATCATTTACGCGGTGCCTACGTGACTACAAGTTTCTTGCCGGTACTTAAGCACCAGTATTTTTCACAATAATAAATGACTATCTTAGTTGACAAACCAGTACAAAGATTAATTACATAATGTTTGTGAATTTATCAAAGCTATGTGAGATAGTGTTTGATTAAGACAATCTAAGAAAGTTCATTGATTGACTTCCAAGATGGATTGCTATATTTTCACATACTTAGTTATCTTAATAATAGATTATAATATCTTAATAGATTATGTACGATACCTACTTCTCATAGAATTCTTAGCACTTTTATAAGCTTTTTGTTTTGCACATTTCAGGAGGACGAAGTTTTTATAAGAAGATAAAAGCGTATAACGCCTTAGTCCTTCCAATTTCGTGTAAAACTTTGATTGCTTAACCTAAGTCATAGAAGAAGTTCAACCCCTTAGTACCGTGACGTCTATGACAAGGTTCTATAGCATTAATTCAAACTACTGTAATAGTATATTACTGTAAAACGTATTTTGTACGATTAACACAAGATTGCTATCGATAATAAAATAAAAGTAGCATAACTAAGAGACTGACTTACCAGGGTCAGCAGCAAGCTCCGCGACTGCCGCGCAGAAAGTTTCAAAGTCCACGCAGTCAATAGGTTGTAGGCAGTTTTCAGCCGCATCCCTGCTGCATTTGGTGACATCCCTCAAAGCATCCACGGCTTTAGAGCGGAGTAGTTGTCCATTTCTTCCTCCAGCGGCATCAAACGCCCTCTTCAGGCGACGTATCGTGTAGCCTAACAAGTGTTGTGGGTGCGTACGCGCACCGCGTAACACCATCCGTGCGCAGCGGAGGGCGTTCGGAATGTCCGTGAAGGCTGGGAGGCCTCGCCTCTCTACCACTTCTTGTAACGTCGCTCTCGCCCTGGACAGCTCCACGTATTCACTGTAAATGTTCCAAGGAGTTAGTATCGGGTGATTTCGATAAGTATTGTCTTGGAAGGTACTCGCCTTATCAAGTTTAACAACCGTTCAACTCCCTCCTGTTGGTTTTATAGAGCTAGCGAGTATATTTGTTAGGCCGGCACTGATAATTCAAACTTCTCATATTTATAACTTGATATACTATCTTCTTATTTTTATATTTACTTAGGCGATATTTCTATCAAAGTTTATTTAGGTGAGTGGTCAGGGCATGCCCGATTACAAAATTAATTTGATTGAAACATTCGATGTACGTTTTATGATGTACTTAGATCTTTAACTTATTCATGGAAAGCAATGTAATCCCATATTTATTCTGCATAGTTATTATCACCGAGGATGGTGTGAATAAGACAAAATTAATACAATATTAATACACATAATTTCTAGATTCATACTAATGCAAAAATTTATTAACATAGCATATTTCAAAGTGACCTAGAAGAAGATATAAATATGATAGTTATGACATCAATGAATATGAATTTATGGAGATTAAATGTTTTGTAATCTATTCGAGATAACATGTTCCTTAATTGTTATATTTAAAGGGTCATTTAAAATTATTTAGTTGTTATTTCTGTTTATTATTTTCTTTTAACACTTAATTTAAAACATTATTACAGAAAACGTAGCATAGAAATGAAATCTGGGATAACTAGCCTTTGCTGAATCTTACTTCACTGTGTAATAGGCATCTGTCATCTGTTTACAACATTATCAACGCAGACAAACTAAGAGAGGATAACGTGCGTAAAAACCTCCACACATCTACACACACTATACTATTGTTATTGTGTCACAATTATTTAATATCTCTATTGCTTGAACAGAATAAATTAAACCTCATAAAATTTACGGCGTAAAAGCAATATTACATTTGTCGACGATTTTGTGCTCACGAGTTTACTCGAACGTACTTATACAACTGGGAATTGCTAATGGCAAATAAAATAAAATAAAACTCTTCATTTACTATCCTGATATGGAGAACTTTTAGGTGTCTAAGCCAATATTTGAAAAATCTGCAGTATTTGATAGAATTTAATTACGGTAGGTGACGAAAATCCTCTAAGTAACTTTGAAAACCAAAATATGTAGAGTAAAGGTGCAAGGTGTGTCAACCACTGTTTTGCATTTATGTGCAGGCGGGCGGGCGTTCTTTTCTTTGCGTGGCTAAGCTAGTTTCTTTTTATCATACTTTTTCATGTGATTGTTGAAAATAAGTGACTGATCCGTGATCTTCTCTTGCCCTAGTCTAGTGTCCTAGGTAAGGCTGCAGCACGAGCAACAGATCCCTGGGCTCGTCTGCTAGCAACGCGGCTTCTCACACTGGCGGCGACATCTCCCGTCTCGCTGTCCAGCACGAACAGCAGCGAACGCGTCGCTGCCTTAGCTTTTTTCATATGACTAAACTTAAAAAGAAAATAACTTACTGCTCCGTGATCTTCTCTTGCCCTATGGTCTGGTGCCGGGAGTAAGGCTTCAGCACGAGCAGCAGATCCCTGGGCTCGGCTGCTAGCAATGCGGCTTCTACACTGGCGGCGACCGCTCGCGTCTCGCTGTCCAGCACGAACAGCAGCGCTCGCGCCGCTGCCTTCGCTCGGTGTTCAACCTCCATCAACTCCGTAGACCAGTCGTCCACTTGCTGAGGTAAGTTAACTTTATAACATCGGCATTTTTTCTACAGAAGGAATATAATAACTGTGCGGATATGAATTTCCCGCGAAACATCTTATTTTTAAATTAATAATTTGCATTTGGCTTCCCATTGGCCTGAGGAAACAAACTGTAGCATAAGAATAAAAATGGAGCGTGTTTCCAAAAAGTGCCTATTCACTTTAGTTTTGAAGAGACCCAAATTGTACCGTTCTGGGTTCTTCAGCCGGCGATGCGTGCCAATCCTAGCAGTTCGCACAAGGAAAGAGGATCAACAACGTTCGGTTAGCGAAAAGGCGAGGGTATGACGTGTCACGTGCGTAGGCAGCACTTACCCGCACAGTTATTTTAATCCTTTTATATTTATATAAATAAGACTATTGTCACTTTGTTAATAATTGATTTGTAATGTCATTCATATCAGTTTGTGTCTGACTGTCTGTTCAGTTTCCGTTTATAGAAAGATAGCATGGAAACAATGAACAAGATCTACCTACTTATATATTAATTGACTCACTTGCCTATCAAGAAAAATAATGGTTGGACTGGAATTGAACTACAGCTTTAAGGACTTTTTTAGTTGGATTATAACATTTTGTGAAATGAAAAAGTTCAAGCGGCGCGACTTTTTTTTTAACTGAAATTAAAAGGACTGAATGAAAAATCCAAGTTCAAAGCAAGAAAAACTCGAAGTAAGTGAAAGTTGTTGTCCAATGATGGCGATTGGATTTAAGTTGTTTCTCAAGTCAAATAGAGGTATAATAAAAAATATCAAACAAAGCCTTTTCTGATAAAACATTCGAACTTGTATTTTTTTTGATAAATTTTGTTATACGTGTCAAGTCTTCGTTATCCGTCCGAATGACGTTTGCATGTAAATATGTATGTGAAATACATCTCATCGCAATAATATTTATCATATAACGATAAACGGATAACATTATCAAAAAAATACCTAAGCGTCGTCGAGCTACTGTTACATATAAGCAGTTAAGAAAATTAAGTAAAAACGTCTAAAATGGGCAATAACAAGTAAAACAGTGTGGCATGTTGGTAATTCTTAGTCGGAGATATTAGCTTTTTATCCCTGACGCCCAGTGATATCTTTAGTTAATCATTATTTTAAGTTGCCTCTTAAACTCTGTAAGGAATGTTGTCATAATTGATTATGAATCCGCCCACGTCCGCATTTAATATTCGGAGACACCTACCCATATTTATAATAGGAACAGCTATAATGATCGTCGAATAGATCACGCTATATTAACCTTTAGAACGACTATGGCGCTGTAATAAATCAAACATTTTGTCAGTATATTTAAAATTGTAAAAGTGTATAAAACTTAAATATATGTATTCTTAAGAAACAAAAAAATGATGTGCTATTTATGACTTATGTTATGACAAATATAATTAATAAAATATATCAAATTTAGATATCGGAATATTTATTTAGCATGACGTGTCCAATTTATTTTTTTATGCCTGCTCAGTATTGTCAAAACTGTTAATTTCATGCGTAAAACTTATCACACTATTCCGTTGTTTATATTCAATGTCCCAACATAAATACTGAAGTTTTTGTAAAGATATATTGGATGGAACTTGGCATTTCAGGTGTTTAGATTTGATAATTACCATCACTTAAACCTTTATTTTGCTGGAGGAAATGCAAACCTTGCGATCATACCTCCCTGTTCTCCTCCCCGTGACATTATGTAGAACTCGAACCCACTAAAACCCCCTATGTGTACCCACCACGCGCGGGCAGAGACTGCCAGGTTTGGGCACCATCATTAAAGTCCACTATTAGCTAAGGATGTATCAGAAATCAAGACGCGTCAAGACCCTGAATCAGTAAACAATGTTCTCTACAAATTGGCTACTACCGTTTAAGGTCTGGAAGACCCACTTTATATGCACTGATTGCATTACGCGTAACCATAGTATTGTCGGTACGATGCGATTACAGCAAACAATACCCCGTTATGATGTACGATAATGACTGACAGTTAGCTGTTCGTCCTACGCCGCTACACGTGGATCCGACAGACATAGACAAAACAATTATACGCGAACATCACGCCTTTTTATAGCTGTAGTTTTTTAGAAATATATTAATCAACGATTATGGTTTGAAAAGTGGGCTAATGACTGATTGCGTACACCAATTATACAAAATTTCTTATTTACTTTATCCTCGTGAAGAATGTAGCTGGCAATTAAGTATGCAAAATGTTCCCAAAATTGTTTTTTTTTTTAACTGCATGATGATTAACGGCTTTCAAAGTTAATATATAAGTGCAAGTTTATGCTCCAAAAAGACGAAAACAGAACAATTACATTATCACATTTTAACATTTTAGATTTAATATGTTTGGACCCTCTAGCACGGTATATTTATCTATGGTGATGAAATTCATCTCGACGTAGTAATCATCTCTATCATTGTCCCTATTATATTTCTAGTTCTATACGACGCAAAAGCGGAAAACGACGTCACAAATGATTATTGCATCTAGTAAACACATGTGACTAAGACTCACCGGGTTGAAATATGTTATGCCCATCTTCTTCAGCATCGGGATGGCTATGTCGGACCTCCATGTGGTGGGGTTGCAGGACCCTCCGAGGAACACCTCGTACGGCGGTGGCGACGCCTCGCTGCCTGCGCAACGTAACAGTTCAACAACTAATGCAATCATACATCATTAGGTACAAGTAAACCGAAAAGACCAACGTCCCACGCTCCGATCAAAGCTCCTAATTCTACTTTAATAGTAGTATTATGCTAATTTCAACCGCAATTTGTCATTATGATGATCTTGGTTAAGGATCTTAGTATTATTGAGATCTATTGCAGATTTGCAGCCCGTAGATAAAACTAAAACGCATACAATTTTAAAAGGTCTTAAAGTAGAAACATGGGCACATGTTTAGTTCGCAAACTCAAATTTGGTATATTTTGCAATCCAATAATACTATTTTCTCACACAATATCTCAGATTTCACTTCAATGAGAAAAGAGAAAACACTGCATTCTAGAGCAATTTTATGTCGGTCATACGTTAATACAACTAATAAGACGGCACGCCAGAAATCACATTGTGAGAGTTGTGGCAGGCACTTCACATTGTCAATCTCATAGTAAGATCTGAATATTTCTGAGTAGTTGACCCTATTTCTAAGATGGAACCGAGACACGCAAAAGAAGTATAGTTAATTGCTAACAATTGTAGCGCGGTCGCAGCACGCAATAGCGCGTGAGCTTTAACCACTGTGGTTTGACAACAAACGAGAGTGCTCCACGCTCAAGACGGCGAGTTCATAACAAACTCGCTTGAAGTATTGATTAACGCTTAACTCGGATATGGTAATGAAGCATATTCGAAAAGGTAAATTCAGATATGCAGATAAGTTTTGTACAATACAACCTTAAATCTATTATTAGAAGTGACTAATGCAACACCTTGGATTAGAAAGCATCACAGTAGGTAATCCAAATACGGTGTTCAGGTTCGTTCAACCAGCTCCACTCATCGCTAATGATTGATATGTATCGGCGGCGTGGGCTGCACCACTTTCGAGGGTCTTTGTACTACTTTTGCCACCCACTGGCTGATAGTAAAGAATTTGAAGAAAGAGAATACGATATGGAAGCACCACAAAAACTAGGTGATAAGTTCATCAAAGTGAAATCACACTTGCTCTTGAAAACTCTAAAGTATAGAGGTGTAAAGTACGGCTCATTCATGTTATATCGTAGCCAATACAACAATCCAATTCGGGATCCTCATTCAATGCCAAATCGAAAACGTAAACAGCACTGGTCAACAAACGCTCTCAAGATCCCTTCCGCCCGCCCGCACATAATGCGTCCAAACAAATGTTGCACGGATTTATAAAATCTGTTAAAACTTTACGACACAGGACTTCTGCCAAAATCCATAATAATCAAAGCACCTACACACACACATTTGTCACTTTAGAGAGCCGGGACACTGGACACTGAACTTATATATAAAAACTATTTTATATATTAAAATTATGAGATATTTACGGATTTCTGGCACCGTAAGGGATGGCACTAGCATCGTTTGTAACGTACAAGGCACGATCATAGTAGTGGGCGGCATGGTAACACACGCGTGCAGCCCGCGAGCGCGGCTCCGCACGCTGTCCACTGTCGGGCGGTTGACGGCCAACTGGCGCGCCGCTCAGCACTACATCCAAATACTAGCCAATTCCGCATTTTAAAATATTCCGTTATTTCTATAGCATTCAATAGCCATGACCGAGGATTATCAATGGAAGGACAAGGAACATTTATTTTTCTATAAGTAGATATGGAGAGATATTATTAAAATAAAAAATATAAGAACATAACATAGAACGCTTATGGGCTCCAGAAAGCCATTAACAAAAGTCACTTCATAAAGATACACAATATGAAAGATATATATATGTTATTGGAATTATTGATTCTCCGATTAGCCGGTAGCGTTTACATTAACCTACATTCAAAAAACTAGGTTGGGTTACCGGCTTACCGGTCTAATTCTGATCTGAACACGACTTTATAACCCTGAGGACAATAATTATCATTAGAGGATGAAACAAAAAGACTTCGAAAACGGCTCTGCTCATCACAAAAAGCTGAACAGTTTAATAAGATGATCAGTATAAACCTGTTCGGCTAGTCGTTTAATGTTAACCGGCTCGAGATACAAACAAAGTATTGTAATGTCGGCGCTGAATTAGTCTTCCGGGAGGAATAAGGAAGTTGAAGAGCACGTGTTTATGACTCAACGATATTTAGTTTTATCCTTTTTATAGGAATGTCATCTGCATATTGCTGTATTCGATTTGGTTAGCAAAAGAGCGAACCTCATCGTGACAAATACTTCCGTATTCCTTTTTAAGTTAGCGCGGAAGAAACAGGAAGGACGTTTATATATGATATATTTACTTCTGCCTTCAACGTACAACGGAAATCAAATATGCCAACGATTTTTTACACATTTTAGTAACTTGAATTTTATTTATAAACCTTATAACATTGATACATAAACGCATCGATCGGAAAAGATTCATCAGTTTTCTTGACGCAAAACATTCATCTAATAAAAGCAGCAAGTGCAAAATACAATATAGCATAACTATTAGACAAGTAATAAATAAATCGACTGATGACCATACACTCCACAAATGTAGATATTACGATCGCGCCGTGAGGTAAAATCACACCGTAGCCAACGTGACTGTAAATATATTCATCACGATGGTAAATATGCTTTTGAATAATAAATCAATTAGATCACAGTCATTGATTAGCGACGAACACGAGGTGTCGAAGTATATTAACTTGGCAGTTACACAAAACGCTATAGCTTGGCAATCGAATTTACCCATTGTCGGTAACTTCGTGACAAAATTTATAAAAAAAGCTTTGATGTTCTCTAACCACATATTCCTTGAAGAATCACCAATTCACAACAGTCTGATTAAATGAATATAGTTAATCCTAAGTCAATGGAATGACGGAGAAATAATTCCAGAACTGAATTTCCACTAATATCCATGAACCATAATGACTGACAATATAATAAATAAAAATCGGCCAAGTGCGAGTCGAACTCGTACATGAAGGGTTCCGTCTCTCACCCAAGGTTGCCTGGAAGATATTGCTATGTAGCAATAAGGCCGCCTATTGTGGATATAGGTGGAAGAGCGATGGCTTCCAGATACAGGTATTTTTATACTTACTAGGAATGTCATCTCAATTTTTGTAATCACCTGCCTCCTAATTGTCTAATTTCAAAATCTATCACAATCCCTTTCAATCTTTATAGGTTTGATGAAAAAAAAAATCAGTTTCAGTTCCATGTACGGGGAGCCCCCCCATGCCCCCCCTTAATATATTTTTATTTTTGTGTAAAAACCGTAAAGCGGTTTACAGAATACATCTACCTACCAAGTTTCAACTGTGTAATCCTCATAGTTTTAGAATAAAGTGGCTGTGACATACTTCGGACAGACAGACATGACGAATCTATAAGGGTTCCGTTTTTTGCCATTAGGCTATGGAACCCTAAAAAATTAATACTAGAGGTGTACCTTGAGTGTTAGAGATGGAACTTATGAAACCAATTTATAAAATCGCACGCAACGCTGTTGAACTGTAACGGATGAACCGAGTTTAACATTGTTTATTATTGAAAGTTTTTTCCATGATTTAGTCCATCATGGATGCATGAGATAGCGAGGACTGTACAGCGTTAACTAACACTTTGATTAATAACAACATTGCACTGAATCAGGGAATACATATCAGGGATAACGTTATTTATGATGCAGCAAGTATTCCATAAAAAAAGTAATTGTAAACAAAGCCAACAATATTCATAGCAGCATATAGGCCCTAATCTCAGTGTGAACAGTACCCAAAGTGTCTAAGGTGAAGATCCAAACGCATCTTACGTAGCCGCTGGGACTGCCGTGTATTTTTGGATTGGTACCGTGCGGAAAACTTAGTCACGATTTGTTTGATAGCGGGATGCCGTCTGAGATAAACCTTATTCACTGTAAGATCAATTAAAAGTTGCGCGTACTGTGCTAACGACGAAGTAAGTTCACGTAACATTATTTATAAAGCAGGAAACTACTACTAACCTACTACCAAATTTTTTGCAATTTAACCTCTCAGGAGGCCTCGGGTTATGAAACACAATAGATACTCCATCGTTCTCTGGACACGGTGTCTTGCTAGTGAATGACGAAAAGGATTATGCTTCTACTTTGCGAATCAGTATTCTTACCGTTGACTTTTCTGTTGAGGTCTTTTTCACGAAGCTCTTTATCTACGCTCCACTGTGGCGATTCCGGTTTGTTGGAAGCCCTGCAAATAAAAACCGAGTAATAAAACTGATAGTTTTTAAAACATATTTGATAGGCCAATTTGCTAAACAAATGCTGCGGTTTTGACGACAATATGCATGTACGCATAATAATAATGATTCAGTGTATGACAAGTACTTTTATGTGGCATTCAAGGGTCAATGCTCGCGTCAGCGGTAGCGGCAGCAGCAGCAGTCCTCGGTTCAAGAACGGGTAAGCGTCACGACGTCATCGGCGAAATTAAAGTGATTCATGTGGCCGGTATAATGCTATTGACATTACGTTTAAAACCTCACAATGCAACTATAATTCATTTGAACGCGTGTAAGAGTGACTTTAAATCAGTCTTCACGTCAAGCTTGTCGAGATAGATCTATATTTATGCTTTCGGACGACATGTCGAGCTGTCATGATTACAGAATATGAAATACTCCGAAAATCTTATGAATTTAGAAAGATATGTAAGATGTATTTGAACTCGGATCAAGTAGCAAAACGAAATATTATTAAGGCGGATTGCTTCCCGGATTGTTATGTCGGGCTGACGTAATCGACGTCACGAAGCCGTGATATTCAGGGCACGTTCTCGACATAAAGTACATCGTGCATGGCGATGTTAATATCAAGATATTAATTGTAATAATAGGTTCAAAATAAAGTTTTAATTGAATGTGTCCGATGTGTCAGATCAGATAGTTTATAATTTGCGTCTAGTGACCGTGATACCCACTTTGTTGATGTTTATAGTTAAAAATAAACATAAATTAATGATGCTAACATTTTAGACAGGGGAGAAAATCGATTTTTAAGATTTATTTTGATAAGTCATTAATAACATCAACAAAATGGGTCAACCTCGTAAGATTAATCCAATTATACTTGTCTCTTACAAATGTTATAAATGTAGCAAGGTCAAAATCTTCCTCATACCATTTTTTATATTTTTCGGTAACAGATGCATCACTACTATCACTGACATTATCTTGCGTTAGGAAACAATTGCACATATTGTTTTACAATTTCATTTTTGTAAACAACGCGTTTTTATTGATATATTAACTTTTTACACTTTTTTTCAGGTAGCAAGGGTTACATTAACTCCTATAATAAATGGAGTTTCGTTCCTTACGTGTGGAAGACTTAAAGTTGTAATGAAGACTGAAAACATCTATTTCATCGTATCAGACAAAGAGCTCATGGTACTATTTTTTGACGCTCACCTCATAATGATGCGCCTGCGCCTATATGCGACGCCAATGTTGGGAGTTCATCTAATATTAGGCGTTATGCATTGTTGTGGTAAGCAGATTAAAAGATTATTATTAATGATTTTTTAAGTACCTACATTTTTGTTAATTGAAGCTTTTTGTTAATTGAAGTTTAAAACAAACAAGACTTCAACTGAGCGTATTATATACATGATACATCCTACTAATATTAGAAATTAGAAAGTATGTCAGTTTGTTTGTTCCTCTTTCACGCCCAAACGGCTTAACGGATTTGGATGAAATTTGGTATGTAGAGACTTCAAGTAGTGGACTAACACATAGGCTACTTTTATCTCGATATTCCCACGGGAACGGGAACCACGCGGGTGAAACCGCGGGCGGCGGTAAAATGTAAGCATAGATAGAGCATATGTAATGAAAATTAGAATTTCTGCATGCTCGTACGAAAGATTTTAGTTTTACAATTTACTTTTAACGGGTATTATGATTACAAATTCAACAAATTACTCTTCAAGTGAAAATAAAATATGCTAAAATTAAGCAAATAATTTTCATTATTTGTAATTTTCACGTTTTACACGTTGGCATTTGCAAAGTAATGTCACAGCCACTACTGCAACACCAAATTCGACAAAAGTGGAATTTCGGAACATTAGTTATGATCAGGGTTACCAAAAAATAAAGGCAATTCTTTTGTCAGTAGAATACAGTCGGGAAACTTCCCGGTAGTCAAGTAGAGTTTTTTAGGAAGCTTTATTTCAAAAAGTAGTAGATTTACAGAAAACGTTTATATCACAAATAATAGATCATTAATAGGTATTTCATTTGAATAATAAATTATTACTATTACCTTATTACTTTTTGAATAAACGTTTCCTAAACAAACTCTACTGGTCAACCGAGAGTTCTCCGAGGCTCGCTTCCATCTTCAGCCTTATCAATACTTAACATCGTATGATGAAAGCTAAGAAGACAAAGCCCGTCGTGAATAAAAAAAAATACGGTCTATAGCAATTACGGCTTCATATTTGCACTACGAAAATCGCCGCTATTTCGAGCGACGTAAGGGCGCTCTCAAGGTCAAAGTGTAAAATGCCGTAGCTGTTGACTGTACCTATGGTTATTATATAATTTAAAGTACTCACTGCCTAACCTGCCGCGAGCATCGGCGAAGCTCGGCGGCAAACACGCAAAATTCGCCAAACGTGAGAGTGAAAGACTTGCGCCGCGCGCACTGTCGAGCGCATACCAGCATTTCAAACACTGAAACAAAAATACATATTTATAACTTTTTAATTTTGCATTTTACAATGCTATTTTTATGTGATAAATATTTAACAAGAAAATATACTAGAAAAAGGCAACTAGTCTCATGTCGCCCTGACGGGATTCGAACCCGCATCCTTGGGAGTCCGGCCCAATGCACTAACCAATTATGCTACAGAGACCTATGAGGACACGTCGAATTTTTCTAGTATATTCACCGTTCTACGGTGTTGGCCACCGTCGTTTCATCAATGAGAGAAATATCCTCGCATTCGAAAGAACCATCTTAAAACTTGCCTCGGGCTGGCTCAGCAAAATATTAATTCTGTGTTTTTGTCATGTGATTTCAAAATAAATGTTTTCTTTCTTTCTTCTTATCGGTGCGTTTCCCAGGTCTGGCATGTCAATTAATATAAAGATATATTTAAATGTAGTTTTACTTAATTTTAAAAATAAAATGATGTTTCCTTGAAACCTAATCCCCTCCCTTGGTTTCTTTACATTTGTCTTGGCTTTTTTCTAGTATATTTTCTTGTTAAATATTTATCAAAAATACATATATACGTCTGATAAGAAAAAGGACTGGTATACACTGATGCAGAAAATAACTTAAAGACAACAAATTAATTTATTTTTATATAATACTAGCGGAACCTCGTGGTTTTACCCGCGTAGTGCCCGTTCCCGTGGGAATATCGGGATAAAAATATAGCCTATGTCACTCGGGAGAAATGTAGCTTTCTAATGGTCTAACAATTTTCTAAATCGGTCCAGTAGTTCTTGAAATTAGCGCGTTCAAACAAACAAACTCTTCAGCTTTATAATATTAATATATAGTATAGATAACAAATAAAACCCTTTTTTATAGGTTTGTGGTAACTAAAATGCGTTATTTTATTTATTTTCTCAGAGGCAATTGTCCCCGAAAATGATGTTTTCTTTATTTTGAGCAATAGAATGTACATTATTATATCATAGGCAAGTCTTTTATCCAACATGACGATTTTTCATTTCAGACGTTCCAATTGTACGGCGATTTTTAATTTCAGAGTTTACTATTGTTTTACTTTTATGTCGTTTATGCTACAAGGACCGTTTACTAATTTGTCATGGGCACAATGCATTCAAAGGCATTTTATTTCGATGAAACTTTTTATATACCGGTGTATAGACGTATACGAGACGTAGACGTAAACGGTTTCAGATTATTATAATAACAATCCGAATAATATTATAAATGCTAAAGTTTGTGAGGATGTTTGTATGTTTGTAACTCTTTCACGCAAAAACTACTGGACCGATTTGGATTAAATTTGGCACACAGATAGAAGTCAGCCTGGATTAAAACATAGGGTATTTTTTATCCCGATATTCCCACGGGGTCAGAAACCACGCGATGAAACGGCTGGTCATGTATAAGAGAATATAGAACGATCATAAAATAATATCAAAGTTAAAAACCGGACAAGATCGAGTCGGACTCGCCCACCGAGGGTGCCGCACAAATTTTTAGGTACCTAACTATTTATAATATTATGTACCTAGACATAATATTATAAATAGTTCAGAAATTGAATCTCGCAGTGTTTTCCGAAGTTTTCCCGAAATTCAGTTTCCGAAACTAAATACTAAATTTTTCATGATTTAATAACAAATGTCTATTTTTCTGTATTTTTTCCTGTACTTGTAGTAAAAGACGATATTACTTGCCAAAATTCATAGTTCTAGGTCAACGGGAAGTACCCTATGAATTTTAATTCCCTTGAAGTATACGTTTTTGCGACATAAATAGCCTTGCCGTTTTTAACGTTAATTTAAAACTTTTTTAAATTAACTTTTAAAAAAAATCATTAAAAGTTTTAGGAGATTGTTGACGTGAATATATGGTTTTAATTTCAACTCGATACCTGCACGCGTTCTGAGTTTTTCCCGAAATTCAGTTTCCGTACCTAAAGACTATGACTTTTTAGTCTTTTTCCTGTATTTGTAGTAAAAGACTATATTAGTTGCCAAATTTCATAGTTCTAGGTCAACAGGAAGTACCCTATAAATTTTGATTCCCTTGAGAGTGTTGAAGTATACGTTTTTGCGGCATAAATGGCCTTAGGTACTTTTTTTACGTTAATTGTGATGTTTGGTTTTTTCATAGTCTCGACAGACTGTGGACCTGAATATATGGTTTTATTTTCTACTCATTCCCGAGATCAACGAAAACGGACGGGCGGGCGGACAGACGGATAACAAAGTGATCCTATAAGAGCTCGGTTTTGTTTCTTTTGAGGTTCGGGACCCTAAAAACTAAGACAAATACCTATCACAACTGAGAGTCATGAATCATAATTAACATTTATCAAATCGGTTGCGTAAAACTTATCATGCAATGATTTCTAGCTCCGCTCGCACAAACGTAATTGATCAATTTATCTTCTAACCGCAACATCAGATTGCTATATTGTGAAATGCATTTTCTTATGCGTGATGGTTCAACCGTAATTTAATAATAGTAAAACGGAATAAAAAAATTATGCAAAACACACAAGGTGTCTATACAATTATACATTTCCCTTTCAACGATTTCAGATTTCTTAAAGTTGTCATGGCAACGTCCTTATTTTCAAAGCGACACTTCTATCAGTACTAAATTCGATACTGAAGTATCGCATTTAGTCCTGCTATGCTAACCTCTTTCTTGTGATCTGTTACGTGATGTCATGGACGTATGGATATAATGCCCGATTTACACGAGGCAAGTACAGTGGCGAGTGCCTGGACAACCTACCAACTAAAACTCCTAGTTCCTCCTGCCCGCCATTGGTCGCGGGGGGTAGGGTTCCCAATCCCCCTAAGACCAGGCGGTCTGTCCAGCCAACCTAGCATGAACACCGGTATATCACGCGACATGGCGCATGATGCTGTCTCGCTTACCCTGCTAAGATGTGAGCGGGACAGTCACACGTATCGAGCTACGAGTGTCGATAAAAGCCGCTCATGCTTGGCACTCGCCACTGAACTTGACCCGTGTAAACCCGTGTATAAGGGCGCATACAGCCCAAGACGAGTAGGTATTTCTGTCATTCAAACGTTATTATGACATTTTGGACTTCATTTTAACCTTGGCCTGGTTCCAGAAGAAATCACCCTGTATTGCCAAAGGTAAATGAAAATTTGCACGATTATTGATAGTTGATAACCCATGCACCAATACGAAATACAAACATCGATACTCAGACTGAGTAGGGAATGCAAAACCGGTTAACCGGAAACCGAAAAACCGGAAAACCCGCCTTTTTCGACTAATTATAAAACTGTTTTAAAAATCGAAACCCCGATTTAAATCGGTTTCTGTTACACACGTAACCAATTTCATAAATAAGCAATATCATTATATTTTAATACAATATACTCCGTCGTTCGTCTTTGAACGAGGGGATCCCCGCTAATTATTTAAGACTCGTACCGCCTTTCGACCGTCTAACCTGACCTAACCCACCCCGCCACCATTCGGTTGGGTGATTATTGCAGTGAATAATTGACGTATGCGTGCGTGCGTGTCTTGTGTGAATTTAACAGTTTGTTTACACACAAATAAAAAAATATATATGTAATAAGGAGGGGAGGAATAAATTACATGGAACTGAAGCTGAAAAATTTTTTTTTCATCAAAACTATACGTGCGGGATATCTATAGATAGGTCTTTAAAAATTACATTGAGGTTTCTAAAACAATTTTTTTTCAAAGTCAACCGTTTGAAAGATGTACACTTCCAAAGTGGCAAAATGTGTGTCCCCCCACCTCTAACTTTTGAAATAAGAGAGTAAAAAAAAAATATAAAAAATTTTATGCTGTAGATCTTAATAAAAACTTTCAACGAAAATTGGCTTGAACGATATAGAGTTGGCAGTTTTAGAACTATAGCATATTTCCCAAAGCGAAATGAAAATATATTTTTTTTTTCATCAAACCTATACGTGTACGTATGACTTGACTGTGAAGGTTTGAAATTAATTGCCTTATAGTCCAGTCAAATTAGTCCTTAAAATAGAGGTAAGGTTACAATAATTCCCATAGAGCTAAAAATTGGTATGAATGTTCAGAATACCATTATAAATGAATTGTGAAAAGTCCCCATCAATCCCCCTTGTGCAAAAATTTTTATTGATGGTGAAAGTTTGCAAAAATAGGTTTTTCGCGTTTTTCAGCTAAACGGTGAGTTTTACAGCAAAAATAGTTCAGACAAAATTGTAGATCATCCGATTCTCTACAAAAAATGTATCTACACTTTTTTTCATAAGTATTGCCATTTCCGTGATATAGCGGTTGAAAGAATTGAAAAAAATATTTTATTCGTAATATGCACGTTAATGTTCTTTTATATTCATTTTTGAACCGTTATATGAGTAAATATGAGTCCCTATGTCTTATACATACAAATTATAAAATTCTTAGAATATAAATGAACGTCAAAAACTCCTCCCCTATTTTCATTTAGTCGCATGGCCTTGAGTAACATCTGTCTTCCATTCAATTGTCAGCGTGGCGATGCTCGTATACCTGCTCCGTTTCGAAGGTCTCATACTCAACAAAATACTGTTAGTCGTAAGCATTCCTTCGTAGTGACAACTCGTGGCTATCGCTTATATTTTGTAACAAAGTTTGCGCATTTTACTGTTTTTAAAAAAAAATGTCGCAATTCTGCTTTATTTGTAGTCAACCTTTGACTGAAAGTGGAGTTGTTACTGTTGATCGCGGCATGAAAGCATTAATTGATGCAAGTATTGAAAGAGGTGATGAGTTTTCGGAGTACCTGAAAGACCAGACATCTGTAAAAATTCATGTGCAGTGTCGAAAAAATTATACTCGAAAAAGTAGCATTGATGCCGTGAAAAGACGGCGCCAAGAAGAAGAAGCTGGTTCATCAAAAATAAGTCCTCCTCGTACTAGAGCACGAGTAAGTGAAACTACATTTTGCTTCAACCAGTGTTGTTTATTTTGCGGCAATGAATTAAATGAAGAGTTGGAGAAGAAAAAAGCACTGCAGTACCGACGTAAGATTTTTAAAGTGACTACACTTTCGTTCAAAGACAGTATTCTAACTATAGCTAAAACTCGTTGTGATGATGTAGCCAAAGCTGTTGCTGCTCGAATTGAATTTGAATATGATTTAGTCGCTGCCGAGGCTAAGTATCATAACGATTGCTACAATTCTTTTCTGAAACCGACCACTGGGGGTAAACTCGGTCGTCCTAAAGATGAAGCTACAAATATTGCGATGAGAGAAATATTTAAGTATATTGAAAATAGCGATGATTGTCAATTCACATTAGACGAATTGAAAAGTATTTGTAAAAAATCAACAATAGATAACAGAACCATTAAAATGCGATTGAAGTTGAAGTATGGTGATAGAATTATTATTACAGAAAAATCAGGATCCTCAACATTCGTATGTTTTATTGATAGTCACTATGATATTTTAAATCAAGCTTGGTACGAAAAAAAAAACCGATAAAAAAGAAGAGCGATTTCGCATCTTAGAAGCTGCAGCAGCAATTATTCGAGAGGATATTCAATGTGCAGTGTTAGATAATTCTAATTATCCTCCACCAGCACCCCGACCGCCTAACGGTATAGCTTATGTTATCGCTATAGCTATCAAACTTCAAACTCTCCTATAACCCTTCAACGATAAGGTTTTTGTCTAATTCCTACATATTTGTTTTCATCTATTGGATTAAATATTGCATTTTTAGTATGAAAGTGATAACGTCGACGAGAGTCCTTGTAGGGGGTTTGAAAAATTGATAGCTATAGCGATACCACAAGCTATACCGTTAGGCGGTCGGGGTGCAGGTCGTATGTTTGAAGATATTGATACAGACATTCCAAAGTCACTGACTTATTTCTTAGAGAAGGTCATTTTAAAAAATAAACGCTCCAATTTAGAACATTTACAATTAGTATACACGAATATTAGCCATAGTATTATGAGTGCTGTTCGGCCTAGGTCTTTCAAGTCCAAATTACAATAGGCCTACCGGGGAAACCACGTTAAAAAAAAGCGCCAAGCACACTACCTCATAGGTGGTGTGGAAACGTGTGCATATTACGTATAAAATATTTTTTTCGATTCTTTCAACCGCTATATCACGGAAATGGCAATACTTATGAAAAAAAGTGTAGATACATTTTTTGTAGAGAATCGGATGATCTACAATTTTTGTCTGAACTATTTTTGCTGTAAAACTCACCGTTTAGCTGAAAAACGCGAAAAACCTATTTTTGCAAACTTTCACCATCAATAAAATTTTTTGCACAAGGGGGATTGATGGGGACTTTTCACAATTCATTTATAATGGTATTCTGAACATTCATACCAATTTTCAGCTCTATGGGAATTATTGTAACCTTCAAAGTCTTATTTGACTGGGCTATTAGCATAGGATTTGTTTAGGGCAGGAAAATAAGATCCCAAAGTACTATTTCTATTCATTATTTTATTTTTATTTTCATAAATTTTTTGTACTTCGATCGGACAAGTCCTTGCCACGGCAACATGTTCCCCCTTGCAGTTTATACACAATGGTTTGTCTTACTGCTACATTCTTTATAGGAATGTGATATCTATAGATAGGTCTTCCTAACATAGAGATTCCTAAACCAGTTTTTTCTCAAAGTCAACCGTTTGAATGATATACACTTTCAAAGTGAAACAATGTGTATCCCTAATTTTTTAAATAAGAAAGTGAAATATCAAAAAAAAAATATGCTGTAGACCTTTATAAAAACTTTCAACGAAAATTAGTTTGAACGAAATATATTATGCAGTTTCAGAGCTATAGTACATTTGCCAAAACCGCAAATATAACTTTGTCATTCATATAGACACTATGAAAACCAAAAGTTATTTTTGGAAGCGAAACATTATAGTGGCTTTTTGGGTAGGTGTATTTAATACCGATTTAAAACCGAAAACCGGGTTTTTCTTGAAAACCAAAACAAAAAATTGGTTTTTGAGAAACATTCGGTTTTGCATACTCTATACTCAGTGTTCTTCTCACAGACCTATATCGAGATAGACGAAAAGAGCGCTTCAAACTGTATGTGAACCTAGCGTGTCGAATTCTTCGTACCTACGATGTCGTCACGAGCGAGATTTAGTGATATGTAAATGTTATTGACGAGCTCTTGCAAGAAAGCACTGCACAATTAACCATTCTCGTTTCTGAGTGACACGTGTTTTCATGGCACTGATCTCAAGCGGACACTTAGGTCGTAAAACTTTGACCGTGATTCAAACTTTTGACACGCAAAGTAGGTACACTTTTATAGTCAATCTCGATATAGGTCTGTGGTTCTTCTTATATACCTATACTCGTAAGTACCACTACACCAAAGACTAACGCCCGCTCGTAAACACGCAAACAAAGACAATTAGGAACCGCTTTACGAGTCGTAAGCATCAATCAACCAGTTCATAGCGAAATAAAAATAGATGAACAGTAAGATAAAGCGATATAGCGTAACGAAGTCATGTCATGAACCACAGTACTGACTCCACAAAGATTTATTAGCAAAATAGGATGTTTGTAAATATAACATTGTTTGTGTTTACTAATTTTACTACGAAAGAGAACTTTACTACAAGGTTTCTCTATTACCTACCTATTTTATATCTAATTTATAAGATATATTAGATCCAATGATATTAAATATTTTTTGTAGTTTTTTTGTTTTTAAAAATACAACCTAGACTGCACGGCGGCTTCGATATGCTAAATATCGGGCAGACTAGAGAGGTTAATTTACCAAAAAGACATTTCAGCAATGGAAAAATGAATTAATCGTAATAGTTATTAACAAAATCTGACATTCAAAGAGTTATTTATGTATTTTTCCACGAAGGTCATTCATAAAAAAATTCAAACAATATCGGAAATTCGGAACACGTTTGCACAAAGCGGAATCCCAGAAAAGATATGTCTTTAGAAGTCAGTATTACTTCCGATTCAAACACCTTTACTATTAAACTCATAAAAATCAATACTACCTTTCAACGAGGTAATCTTATGTAAATAAATCATGTATCAATATCGTAACAACCAGGAATACGCACGATGCTCTGCGCCGTGTAACAGTAAAAGCAACTAGACTAGCGGTACTTTTTATAAGACGTTCTCATTATTCATATCATGTAATTATTTCATATTCGGACAATCACTACCGACGGCTTTCTATTAAGAATACAAACGATTTCGATTGTGCTCGTTAGAGCGCAACGTCCGTTTCGTAGTGGATGGGTGATGAAGTCAGCGTTGGTCATCATCAGTGAGCAATGGATGAGATCACGGGTCGAGCACACCTGTAGCGAAGCGGAACGAGGGCAGATAACGCGATAATAACGACATCGACACAGGCAAAGCTAACTTTTAACAATTCTAGCAACGTGCGTGATGGTTAGTTAGACAAAATCGATGGAGATTTGTCGATACCGGAAAATTACTGCATACACATACTACATATACTATTTATTCTGAATTCGACGAAGAAAACGAAAATAAAAATTCCATATTCATTGCATACCTGTGAGTATAGAAATTTTAAGGGCTAGAAGTCGAAAGGTCTGAGAAAAGTTATTGAAGGAAATGTTTTGGAAAATTCTTGACCGTGGACCGATCTAATACCTACTTTTCAATGAAATTAACTTTTAGTTGTAACTTCCGAAAATAATTACTTTTATACGAATAGTAATTATTATTCACCTTTACCACTAAACTAAATCATGCAAATAATAAATTTCCATAATGCACGGAAAGCGAATTATTTATTATTACGAGATAGGAAGTTGACTGTACCATCAAACATTCTGTGGTTAATTGTATAATATATAGTAAAGTAAAAAAAACATATAAACTAATATGCATTAGCAACTGGATTACTGGAAATAGTACATTGCAGTAACGACATAAAATAACGTCACTGCGTAATTAATAACAGTGACTTGACTGAAGTCGGCTTGAACAAAGGATGTAGAAGATTTAATAATAGGAATTACGTTCAAAAATGACTTCATTCCGACCTTTGCTTTGGCGTCTTTGTGTCTGGTGTGGTGTGATGATGTAAAATGTGCAAACAAGAAGAGTTCCCCTTTTATATTGATCCGCGTACTCGTTGTACTCGTTTTTATTGCTAATTATAAGCCCTGTTAGGTTACTCCGTTGTTTTATTGTTATTTATTGCTTGAATAACAAAAAAGTAATTAGAAACTAGATCTAGACTTTCGCATTGCTACTTTAAACGATCCTACATTTTATACTAGAAAAAAGAAACCTGGGTATTGTACTAGTATTTTCTCGAATTTAATGTTCTAATAATACAATTAAATTTAATTCGGGTGCATTATTTTGGGATAATGATGACCTTGTATAGCGTGAAATTGAGCCCACTTTCTAGCCCCGATAGGAACCGGTTCCGGATTATAATTACCCCTTTCTTTCGGATACCGGGTTAACCCCCAGGCAGATTACGTAATAAATTTGCACCATGTTAACCCCGTTGAAACAATAAATGGGATACTGTACGTTTATTATCTATAACAACGTAAATTTCATAAAGAAATTATACTGAAACACTTGAATAACTGAAATTTCTTGTCTGTTAATATGTAAATGAGAATGTCTTTTGTTTGAAACAAATAAATTAAACAAACATTGAAATTTTTCAATAGCAGACATCACACGATATTCTTCAAGTCAACGGAGATTTGGGAGAATCCCAAGATTTTTAAAGGTAGAAGTAATGTATAGTACTGTAAACATTTAGAATGCTTTTTCGAAATGAACAGGGTAATAAACTAATAAGTTATCATTGTTGTTGAAATTCTGATATAGATATCAGAGGCCGGAGCCCAGTCTTGTAAAAGTTTGCGAATTTGAGACAGTACTTACATACAAAAAATCTTGCTTTTACTACTACCGTTTAGTCAATTTTGTTAAGTTTGTATGAATTCCATAATTTGGAACGTTAATTATTATAACAGATTCTGAAAATTTTCCAACGATGCCTCAGGGGAAAATTAACT
Organism: Chrysoteuchia culmella; assembly: GCA_910589605.1. Lineage (NCBI taxonomy): Eukaryota > Metazoa > Arthropoda > Insecta > Lepidoptera > Crambidae > Chrysoteuchia > Chrysoteuchia culmella. The sequence goes on along the minus strand of OU342642.1, from coordinate 15,215,200 downwards.
TTATAAGACACCTACCTACGCTGGAAATATCGTAATCATCTCAAAACCACCCCAACGCCCTAGCAAAATCATTGACTTTTGTCGCAAACAGAAGTTTAGTTTACAGAAGAAGGCTTAAAAGAAAAGACATCAGGTACGAGTACATACTTAATTTGGAGTATGCTTGAACTAAGGACCAAACGGCCTGTAACTTTTAGTGAAGAGTTCATTCGAAATGACAATTACTTACAAATAGGTACCATCACATAATTTGCTAAAATTTTATCTGATTACAAGTTATAATAAAAAGAAAGCAAAAAAATATTGAATACCTACCGTTTGAATAAAACTGATATGGGAAAAAAAGTGATACGAGTTGACATTTCTAATAAGTAGGTAGTAAAATTTCATCATACCTACTCTAATAATGTAGATTTATTTTATTGAAATGAAGACCTTTGGAGATTATTAAGCGGTTATAATTTTACATTTCTGGACAACAGCTGTTTAAATATGAACAACTTTTATAGCTTCTTCTTCTTCTCTCATAAACGGAGTGCATTTGTGTTAACTTGAATAACAACAATTGTTTAAAGCCATATATCGTCTTATTGAACCGTGGGTTGACTTCATTGAGGCGATTCAAGACTGATATGGGTAATAAATAGGCAAAGAGGCGGAGCCCACTATAGAGCAGTAAATTGTTTTATATGGCAGATCTATTGCGCCTTTGAGATTGCCGACAATTGCAAACTTGCACTTAGCTTGGCTTGTTGCCCTTTTAATAGTAGACCCTTCCATTTTCTGACATAATTTGGCAGAAACTTGGCACAGTTGTTTCCTGGGTCAAAATAAGCCGATTAAGATCGGTAGCTCCCTCTCTGGCGCCAGAGGGAGAAGGTCAAAGTGAATAGTATCGTGAAAGTTCCTAGCGATATAATAATATCGGTCCCTAACGTCTGTGAAAATTTATAAACGTAATAAATAAGTAATTAGGGTAAATAAATATTATTTTTAACTTTTTAGGAGTATTTTTTTGTGTTGGGGGGTTTTTTTTATTTTAAATTTATACGAAAGTCCGACCATGTTATTCGATAAAGTCATCACTGCAGCACTGGTAAAATAATAAAATATTTATATCAATAAATGAGGAAATTTATCTGCGAATATGAAATTCCCTTGTTTGCTATAAAGATAGCAAACAAATAATCAGAATCAACAATCAAACGCACTATGTTATTAGCGGCAGTTAGTGTTGATTAACAGATCGCTAAAGATAAAACTAACTAAATGCAATAAATTGTTATCTATGAATGCAACTGCCGAGCATCATAGCTATTTGTAAGCAATATTAATTTTACATGCGGAACTGATCCGGGTAATATTTAATGACATACCAACATTAACAGTTGATTAAGCCTGTGACCTCATCTTGTTATCGTTCATTCAATCGAATGAGCCATCAAGTTGTTCCAAGTGAACTTAACAGTTGAACAAGTTGTGAATGACATAGACAAAATATTAAATATTTATCTCCTCGCAGACTTCCTGTCTGACCCGACACGAGCATTGTCGGGTACTAATTCAGATGCTGATTGATATATTATTACAAAACCATGGACACAAGCCGTTGGTTTGCCATAAATCATGCTACGAGCTGCAGTAAACAGTGAACCGTTAATCATAAATAACGTAATAACAGTTTTAGTTACAATTTATAACAGTGAGGGTAAGTAAGTATCTATATTATTATTTCTTGGAGCCCTCTATTCTCCCAAGACGATGTATATTTACAAAATGTATAATAATTGTCTAAGTCAGACGATATGGTGCAACATCTGATATACTCGTACAATATCAAAATGTGCATTATTGTGCATGTCTTTTGATGGTTGCTCGTAGTCATTGTGTTTGCCTTGCCGTAAAATCGTCATTCACATCTTGCCAATTTCATAATTGCGTATAAATATTTTGAAACAAATGGTAATTTTCACCGTTTTCGATCACGTCACGACACGAGTCGATTGAAATTTCAGAGGCACATTGTCGTTATCGCGCGCTTACATCATGGCGCGATAAAGTATGCGCAACCGTCAATATTCAACACAACGGCGACTATTATTCCGATTTTTTTATTATCACATCTTTTAATGAAAGAAACTATTATTCCCATGTTACAATTAAGCAATTTACCAGAGAAGGTAATGTAATAAATGGAAGAACAAAAAAAGATAACACGAAAAATTTTCAACTCGATAAAATTGTTCTACATTTAGATGATAATTTTGTAAGTTAGTTACCGTTAAAATGTTGTAAAAACACATGTAAGATTATAACTTTTTAATTTTGCATTTTACAATGCTATTTGATATTGAAAATTGATAAATATTAAACAAAAAAATATACTAGAAAAAATACTAGACTAGAAAATTTAAGTACCAGAAAAAAAAGCCTTTTTTTAGTATATTTTCTTGTTTAATATTTATCATACAGGTAAGATCCTCAATACAAACATTTTTATTGTAATTATACATTAAATAATTAATATTAGTGCCACACTTGATAAGCACATTATTAACTCCCATTTGGTATTTCGAAATGCGTTAACTACATAAGGAAAAATATTTTTTAAGCTTTATATCCACTGATTATATAGATAATTAAAAGATATGAACGTAAAAGGTATTTTTACAAACCAAGCTTAATCGCCGGGGAATGAGTGTGTTAGGTATACCTAGTTGTAAACTATTATATACTATAAAACCTTCAATAGTTCTATACTTACTAGATAATTTATTAAAGGTAAAGATCATTTGTTTGTTCGGATCAGGTTCGAATGTGATAATCTCTCTGTTATGTAGATTAAAAATATTCTTGCTACTGACTGAAAGCTCTATTCTTCTCAAGACAGAAATGTTACATATTACTCTTTTTTTATCGAATAATATTCCTTAGGCTTCGTGATCGTGAGTGAAAAAAGTCATGGGGCAAATTCAAATCTATATACTTACGAATAACATTAGTACACGGAACCATTGCTTAAATAGTTCGATTACTAGAAATGACATTACTAAAATCCAACACAGGTTATATCGGTTGGCTAGTGCGAATGCGAACCAGTAGCCGAAAAATTGCGAACAAAAATTCAATTTCCTTCATTCTTTCTTTCAAAATTCAAATAACAATCACATTTTTACGATTTTTATCAATTTTCAAATAAATGAGTAAGCTTTTTCAATAAGATGATGGCTTAACTTGAGCTCTACAAAGGCAAAAAAGGAAGCTTCGAACTTTCCTTTGCGGCAAGTCCTAGGCAAGCCTAAAGGAATAGTACATTACTGCAGCGGCCAGAAAAAGAGGCATTGATGGACGAACGTTTAAATGTGGACCGAGGCGAAGCCAAGGCACAATGCCTAGTTATGGCTAAGGCTTGTATAGTACTTTTCTCAAATAATGCGCGGAAATTTAAATTACTTTTCGAAATCAGACTACCTAATAACGAACAAAAATATTTTTTCCGCGTTAAGTATTCATTTGTTGTTTTTTTTTCTAAAACAGCTTTCTCTTTGCAAGCCAGTTCGAAATTAAAATAAAACCTTAGATAAGTTACCTCCTTGGTTGCCATTATTTCAGAGTAAAAGATCGTTCCATTCTTAAATTACACGACATATATGAGTTTACTATGTAATCTATTTGGCCGCTAAACACGACAGATATGGATTTTTATACAACTTTGCCGGCCGCTGCTCGCATGTATGTGGCCAGTACAGCAATATCGATTTATCTCGAAAAAGGTTGTCAAAATAATACCATATTTCCAAGCATGTTTGAGAAAATAATAGTTTTGCAGATTAGGTAGGTATATATAATATACTCTTATAATATCAAGGTTCTAATCTAGGTAACCTATCGTTGTGGAGATCTCTGGGGGCGGCCTAAGCCCCGCAGTTGGACTGTGGCAGTCGTGCGGCTGATATGATGATGATGGTAAAACTAGGTACTTATAATAAAATTCAGGTGCAACCTCAGAACGCACGAAAGAGTTTAGACAGAAGTAGTAGATTGGTGCCACGCATCCTCTGCGCAGAACACAGAAGCAGTCTCTATATTTCTCTTCGTACGATTTTGAATTGCTTCACATTGCTAACATTATTCAATTATTAGGAAAAACGGGATTTTTATTATGTTTGTATCTGTATCCGAGTCCCCGATATTTCGGCGGCAGTTGCATGCGCCATGATAACGAAGTAACTCGGAAACAAATACAAACATGGTAAAAATCCCGTTTTTCCTAATAATGTCAGTGATAGTGACCATGAAAGTTTAAAGTGTTGCTTCAGGTCGTTATAGCAAAACGTGCGAGGGGAATCATCTTTCAGTACACTTAGTACTGAAAATTCAAATATACTAAGAAGTATCTACCAAATGCGTAAGATGCTATTCTAATCTCTTACTTTTGTTCTGTGAGGCCAACGGTCTAACTTACCCTGGGTCTTAGTAGGGTACAGCTCTATATCGTTGAATAGACTCTGCACGCATTTTGCTGGTGCGGGCTGGTCGGGCGGGCCCACGCGACAGCCCCATGCACTCGCCACCTCCCTGAGGACAACATTCATACATATTAATTAACTTTCATTTATTATTGCAAATAATTAATAGAGGACATTGAAATAACGTCACTCACTATACCTATTACGAATTTTGAGTATTTTTCAATTTGATCTTCCTTCCTACCAAACATCGTGTATATATTTATTACTTAAACGAAGTTTCAAAGTTCGCAAGTACGTGCGGTTTGATTTTTGATTCTAACTTATATTTTTTAGGGTTCCGTACCTCAAAAGGAAAAAACGGAACCCTTATAGATCACTTCGTTGTCCGTCCGTCCCTCCGTCTGTCAAGACCGTTTTTCTCAGGAACGCGTGGAGGTATCAAACTGAAATTTATTTCTAAAACTCAGGTCTACTGTCCCTTGGAGCTGTGAAAATAATTAAACTTCTAAGCCAAAGCAATCAAAAGATACTGCCGTTTATGCCGCAAATTTTCGAAACTCGCACGGGAATCAAAACCTACAGAGTACTTCTCGTGAACTTAGAATCTTGAAATTTGGTACGAAGTAACGTCTTATAGTACAGATAAAGGAAAAATTGCGAAAACCGTAAATTTTTAGTGAAATCATATAATATATATTTTTTTAATTTTAAACGGAACCCTCGGTGCGCGAGTCCGACTCGCACTTAGCCGGTTTTTTTTTCTTTGCTGCTCAAAATCTATAAGCTTTTGTAAGTACTAGCGGCCGCCCTCGGTTTCACCTGCGTGGTTCCCGTCCCCGTGGGAATATCGGGATAAAAAGTATCCTATGTTCTAATCCAGGCTATTTTCTATAATATGCGCGCCAAATTTCATCCAAATCGGTTCAGTAGATTTTGCGTGAAAGAGTAACAAACATCCAACATCCTTACAAACTTTCGCACTTTCCTATAAAATTAGTAGGATGGGATTGATATTTTCCTAGATTCTTTGAAGTTTTTTTAGGTATATTTTGAGGTACTGGCTTATACGTACGTTTATTTATAATTTACTTTTTAAAGGACAAGTAAAATCTAAAATTCGTGGTACTGAAGTACCACAGCTATGTTTCAAACTAAATGCAACACTTCCTATGTCAACGAATTCTTCGTTCAGTAAATTCCCATTTTTCTGAATCATATTTACGCAAGGAGTTCATGTTGTCCCTGCGCAAGTGATTTCAATTAGACACTTAGCTTGTGCATTTTAGTTGTTAGGTACCTACTATTTAAAGGACAATTCTTTGAAATGAATAGAACAAGGCATTGAATTAAACACCACAAAAACCGTTCACCTTTTGATTTATGACCTTAATCCATTTATAACGAAAGTCTATTATAAATCACTAGGTTTTTCTGCACTTGATTAATCGCGTTCGCGACGTCTTCATACAGTGCTTTAGTCACGGGCGTTTTATTTGAAAAAAAAAGTGCATTGGTATGAATGAATGCCTACATCACTATCAAATTCGCAAAAAGATATTAAAAGTCCAATTTGACTGTTTGATAGGTTATTACAACAGGAAGATTGTAAATAATCTTGTTTACGCCAAAAAACAACAAAACTGAAATAATATTAAACTAAATTAATAATAAACTTACTTGGTAAACAAACACATCACCGACCAACAAAAAGATACCATTGAAATTACTGTCAAGAGAAAACCCCGCGCTCCACATAGTCAACTATGGACTGAAGTTAAAATATAGAGTAGGCCTTTTAAATATACCGATAGGTACATACTACATCTAATCGAGTAACATGACGCATCAAAGTTGGTAAACGTACGAGTATCTACCTACTAGAAAAATCAGTGAAAATATACTTTGTTTACAGAAAAAAATCAATTTGCCAAAGTACTTACTAATTGATAAAAACTAAGGTTTCCCACAATTTTCAAGAATTACAAATATATATTTTCAACACAACGACCTTTGGTAAGTAAGTTTGTAATTTTTGTATTATTTATTTGGTAAAGAAATAATTTTTAAGATCAGCCATTTTTAATGTCCCTACTGCTGGGGCACTGGCCTTCCATATGAATGGATAAGGAGAATGGGCCATGACCCACCACGCAGGCCCAATGCAGATTGGTGTGTTTTATTTCACGATTGTAAATGCAGTCGGGAGTCGGGACCAACGGCTTAACGTGCCTTCTGAAACATGGAGGAGAGCACAGAGGAGCTCGAGTTAGTACATTTTTGGTCATCCATCCCGTGACCGACCATTGCGAAAGTGGCTTCACCTCAACAATCGCAGGTCGAGCGTGAGAACCAGTGCGCCTCGGGCTCCTTGCTCGATTTTTAAATTAGTTTAACTTATTTGTTAAATAAACATAAATGGAAAAGCAATATCAACACAATATGTCACTTTATCAAGTGACACACTATACAATTTTGATCGATGAGAAGTACATGAAAACAGATAACATCAGAGAACACAGTCAATTAGTTAGTCACCAAAGTATAGCAATTCTTCAAGAAATCTTATAAGTTACAAAGCCAGTGATTGTTTTAAATTCAAGGCAATCGAACTGACCATGCAGCTATGAAAAAGTTTAAATTCAAAATAACCATAACAGGATGCCGTAATCGTTAATTATATCAATGGAAATGCTATAATGCACTAATGCCATTGACATTGTAGACGAAACAACTAAATGGAGAGGAATTTGCATACGTGTGCGCTGCGGTGGTAGACCAAATAAACCTACCGGTAAGAAGCGTATCACATTACAACGTGAACAAAATTTACAAACCCCTACTAAGAATGACGTCATTATACGATTTAATCGATAGACCATTCGATTTACAGTAACTTATCGAAATCTGGTGTGGAAGAATCGCTCGCTTCTATTTATCGATCTATAAAAACCAAAATAATTTTTGTCGATTCTTCCATTACGTATACTAGCAAAATTTTGTAAAACTATTCATCTCTCTTATTTTCGCTGAATATATTATTAATCACAGAAGTGAAAGTATTTAAAGTATTATCTCTAGTTTTATAGTCAAGATATTCTCCAGGATGCGCTAATATCACTTGATTCCCAGCAACAACGCATTCTAACCGGAATCACGTCGTACCTACCTGACGTGAATAGTTTTGGCGGCGTTCTACGTTAAATATAACCCGGATATTTTGAACACACCCATGGACATGAGCACTACGTACTATTAATTTCTATTTGGATTGTGGACATTGTTACTACAAGCAAAACTAGTAAGTATAACTTCGTGGTAAGAGATATGAGCATTTGTGAATGGGACAGTTCCCACGTGAATTATGGTTCACTTATCTAACTACACAGAATGCCAACACCTGATATCAAGTTCGCGATAGTAATGAAATTTCTTAAGAATGGTTATGTTAACTCATTAACAAGTGTGTAGGCTCGTTATCAGGTAGGTAATTTAATGAAACTGTATTTCATATGGAGTCATCTGGTTTCACAGGCTTTTATGGGTCATATTAATAATGATTAATCATGAAAAATACTTCCTTTACTTTTCCCACGATATCTTTTCTATCTTTCGACCGCTGTCTCTACCAAACAAAAGTAATTTTAAACGTTAAATGTTTCCTTGTAAGACCTGATTTAATATGACAGATTAGCTAGTACTAGTAAGACATAGGAAATAGAAAAGACAGTGACAAATGATAGCTAGTTGTTATAAATCAACCTAACATGACATTATCGTTAGTATTAGTTATATTGAGCCAAAATTTACTTACCGGTTTAAAAATATTCTATCTATATCTAAGGTTACTTAGAAAAATAAAAAAAATATATACAAATAAATAATAAGAACTGAGAATGTGGTACCGACCTAATTCAAAGTACGCATTTGTTAATCATATTTTTACTTTCGGTTAGCTTTCACTTAAAATTCTGAGAATTGTCACTTACCTACATCTATTCGAAACTACTGACGAATTTACATGCATACATTTACACTCTCGAGTCACTGAAGCTTTCACAGCGTAGAAAACACAGTTACGGCACATCATTATAATAACAACAGTCCAAATATTAACTACATTCATCACTTTTATTAAATTAGTCATTGGGTATAGGAACAGACCGTGCCTCGTGGACCGGCCGAATGTACTGAAGTTTACATGCCAATAATAAAACTCTACAAACAAGTATTGGTTCGCCGAGTAGGTATAATTATCATTGAGCTATGTACTTGTACGTGGTATGACTATGACGTTAACACAAGAGACAGGGCATTCCGAGTCAAGACGGTGATAACCTACGGGGCGCCAGCGCCGCACCGGTAGAAAATAACTTATTCATAGTAGATACACTACATGAATTAATTATTGATAGAACATTATTGGATTTGTATACACGAATAAATATCTATCACCTTGTAATTGCCGTGCTTTTTTTTAATAAAAATAATGGATTTTATAGAAAGTTAATGCTGGTGAAATCAAATTATTTGTGTAAATTCAAAAATACCCCTTAGTGTTGTAACAAATTATATTTCTTATACATATAACGCTGTGACTGTGAGGTAAAGTTTGAGATGAGATGTGAGGGAAAGATTGTGTATTAGGATTTTTTAAATACTTTCACCAGTTACACAAAGCTAAAATATTTGTAGTTAAAGTTGGTTTCAGTTTTCACGTTACGTTGGATATAGTTTATGTAGTTACGTACAACTCTAAATTTAAAATCGATGGAACAACATTGTTTTGTTTATGGATTTTCAAGCCCGTTTGTAGATTCGCGTTCTTCTTCCGCAGTAAACAACTTAAATGAATTATTCATCATGTAAATATGTCATAATGCCCTACGCTCGATAGGCTGTTCGATCGCTACTGCTGAGATTTGAGATACGGCTGCTCATATTCTGGTAGTACTCCCTTAGTCCAGTTTTTCGACATTAATGGGGCAAAGAAATTGAAAAGAAATAATTTTAATACCCACCACTCCTACTCTATTGTAGACCGGCTAGTATTTCTGTCTAGTTTAGTAGGTGAAGTCGACAACTACACTATTAACAAGTTGACTAATTTTAATGCTTTAACTGTAGTTCGTTATTACCTTCCTTTAGTCCGTTTCTCACATGTACTACCTATTTGATTATAAGATAAATCAAGCGATTGATTGCATAGGTATATTAAAATAGTTCAATCGGAAAAGTCACTAGTTTCGCAAATGATTAATTATTTCAATTCAATATCACAATCAGAGGCGCAATAACTACTATAGCTCTTACAAGGAAGTTACATAGGTCATTGGAGTCAGACGCTTAATGAATCAACACAGACAGTTTACAGTTTTTTAGTTCAGTAATGACTAACTTACCGAGTCAGCCAGATTATTTCAGTTTTTCTCTGGAATAATCTAGTTTTATTAATTAAGTTATCTATTTTTATTAAATTCTAATAAAATGTAGTTTCACAAAAAACCTATCCTGTGCAATGGGGAAGAAAACTGACAATGTTCGCCGCCAGAGGCGCTGCTATCGTTCGACCTACGACATCTGTCAGAATCCATACAAACAGTTGTTTACATTCTCATACATTGTATGTATTTTTATTGCAGAAACCCGCGTTGTGTGGCAATTGAATGTAATGTAAATGGTAACCACCACTTTCCTAAGGATGAACGACGGTGAGAAAGCTATGGGTTAGTAGACATTATGGTGCTACTATTTACATCACGATATGTCTCCGTTTGTGGTAATTCAATTTTAATATCTTCAGTTTTATGATCCTGAGGGATTCCAAAGTTAAAATTGTTGTCAAAAGACTGCAATCCGTAACATGAAAATATTATTATAAGTTATGTTTACATGCTTTCAAATACAGAATACAATGTTAAAAAAATAACGGAACGTATTAATTTGTATATCATTTACTTGAATATACTACGATGTACCAAATGCAACATGACATTATTGATTATACCTTTTTTTCCCATTTTTGCCCATTTCGGACCTACTAACTAGGACCGCTTTATGACCCTTTAACGTCCCTCATAGGGTCTTCATCTCTTCTTTTAACTGTTTCACAGTCCATTCACTATACCTTATTTTATTTGTCAAAAGAAAAATACCACAATTTCCCAAATATGGGAAAAATAACCACCGAACTGACAAGTGATATATTGCTTGTTATGGATCAAACGGATGGTGCGCCATCTGTATTAGACTAAGTGTTTTCTTCCCCATTTGAAGCAATGAGGAATTTTCCAAGGTACGTTCTTTAAAAATCTCATAGATGGCGCTGTCCATCTCCTTTGACCTTTGCTAAGACAAAAACAATAAAAACTAAAAAAAAAGCATGTCATGCACATTGCACATTTGTGCATGACATGCTTATTTTTTTACTTTTTTAAATATACAAAAGGATCAGCCAACGCACCGAAAAAAATATTAACGAATTCAGCGAAATGACCATGCCATAGAGAAATGATATTGAACATGACATTACTAGTCTACATAAAATTTATATATGGTGCCAGGGTTGCCAGATGGCCAGATCGGTATGTCGCAGAAAAACGACCCTCAGGTAGCCCAAAATCGCGCAAATCCATTTCTGATTAAAGTAGGTTAATTTAATTATTTCCTTTAAAATAAAAAATAAATTAGCCACGCTCGAGAATGTCGAGATGACGTTTTTCTTATAACTTTGTAGCACACCCATTTCTTGACACTGACACTCTCAAATAGTCAAATTAGTGGAATATACACTTTTTAGCATGTAATTAACTCACTCTACCTTAATCTGACGCGCTCGAGAATTTCTGATGATCATTTTTTTCTTACAAATCTAATCCTTTATCCTCGACGGGCGGCCTCATATACGGGGCTCCTATTTGGTGGAGGTACTTAACCGGGTACAAGGTTTCCCCCTGTATATTAATCTGCCGCGCTTTAGTAAATCCCGAAATCCCCGCTTGGGCTCCCTATATTACTAATACAGAAACGCAAGAACTTTCAATAAACGGTCTTTTATAATTTTGCTGTTACCAGTGAAGTCAAGTAGCCCAAAAATTGCGAAAAAAAAATTGTCTAACTAGCCCAAATTGCGACCATCGCAAAAAACGTCGCAATTTCGGTCGCTAGGTAGCCCAAAATACGACATATCGCCCAATCTGGCAACCCTGCACAACAAACAAGAAGCAATGTTGTAGCTTTTCTCTTTTTTTTCTGTCAGAACAGAACAAAGGGCTATGCTCATGCAGCCCGTAAGTAAATAATTTAGTTTGTACTATTAAGTATTCTGTGGTTAAAGTTACAGGAGATGGACAGCGCCATCTATGAGATTTTAAAAGAACGTACCTTGGAAAATTCCTCATTACTATATTTTTCAGCTAGTGGTATATAATAAAATCTTCTGAGTAGGTAAGTAAGTAAGTAAGTTAACTGCGTAATTTTTGTACCGGCAATTGATCAAAAAGTTTACTAGGAAAAAAATAAATATTGGCGTCATATATCCCGTTAGTCACTTAATGTCCCTTGACTAGTGGATCTGAAGATATATTTCTTAGAAGACAATTTTTCACTTCTCCATACAATCATCTTCAAATTGCGGGAAAAAAGAACCGTTTTTCCATTCGTACAACTGACGACTACTGATGATTGATGACTGAGAACAGTGTGGCAGTGATTCAAACAATAATCCGGTTAATTATACTTCAAATATTTCATACGACAACCGGAAGCCATCAACACCCAGCGACCAGTCATACAGTTACTAACGCGTTATTTTTACCCCTACCATAATACATGCTTGGGCAGATTTCCTTATATGGAATAGGACAATGTATTAGGTTAAATACATCGATGACATTAAGTTGATTACCATTTAATGGATAAATTGCTTTTTATCTTGATGGCAATGTTCTCGATCTTTTATTGTGATTGTAAATGATTAAAACTAGCCAATAGTGAACTTTTACTGATTTCATTTTGTTTCACGTCTAGTATTTCCATATATATTGCATTGGACAACATAATCAATACAAACATAAGGAAGGAATTTAAGGTCTTACTTAAGTAGATTTAATAAATTAGAGGATGAGATGAGGTACTTTTTTCACTATATACATGCATGCAAGCATGCAAGGCATTGTTCAGCAGTGGACTACAAATGGCTGATGATGACGATGATTGATGATATACCTACACACGAACCTGTATATTGAAAGGAAATAAGCTAAACTAAACGGTGGTGTCTAAAATGTAATAAGAAAACCTTTATTATCGCAATTTCCTATCCTTACATAGGATATTTAAATAAAGTACATTACTGCAGCGGACGGCAAGAGGCATTGATGGACGAACGTGTAAATGTGGGCAGAGGCACACATACGTAAGTCCATCAATGCCTAGTTGTGGCCAAGACTTGTATAATAATACTTTACTCAAAAAATGCGCGGAAATTAAAACTACTTTCGAAATCAGACGAACAACGACAAACAATATTTTTTTCACCTCAAACGCTCTGAAAAGGAGGTTTTGTCAATCAGTTTAGGCGTAGAAAATCGCTTTTTGCGGCCTAACGCGGCAAAGTACTTTTTTGATTTAATACCTAAAAATATGTCATAATGCGCTCCGAATCGCACTATTGACTTTTTTGTTATATTTGATTCTTATTTTAAATAGCTTTAAATTAATTATAATACTCCGTTTTGGTTTTATTATATTAATTCATTGAATTATAAAAACAATAACAATAAGATTAAATTATTTGTTATAAGAATTTTATATTAGGCTGGGTGAGTTTATACAACCTATAATTGGATTTCGGACTGTGACATAAATCTTTATTTTTAAATTGTCTTTGTCTTGTACCTCATGTCAGTGTCAACATTTACATTGATTTATTTTAATCGTTTTTATTCTTATTAATAAGTAACAATACTTTAAATAACTTTGAATTAACTATAATACTCCCTTTTTTATTATTTTAGTTTTTTATATCATTAAAACAACGAGAATAAGGTATATTTAGATTAAACTTTATGTTTAAAGATTTTTTTTACCGGAAGTAGACCGCGGAAACAAGCATAAATGTTCCTCGCTGTTTTGAGGTGAAAAATTGTGTGTTGCGCTCGGCAGAAAAGTTTTTAGCGTCTTTTTTAACCTTTGAAATCCTCGCTTTGCTCAGGATTCAATAGAGGTAACTCGCCGCTAAATAACCAACTTTCCAGCCTTGCATAACAAATAACTATTCCCACGTTAAAGTGTTCATTTGTAGTTTTAATCTTTAAGCTTTCTATTTGCAAGCTAGTTCGAAATTTTAATAAAACCTTTGATAAGTGGTAACTTATCCTTAGTTGCCATATTTTGGAGTAAAAGAACGTTAAATTTTTAACCGACTTCAAAAAAGGAGGAGGTTCGCTATTCGACGGAACCTTTTTTTTATGTATGTTACTCGATTACTCGAAGAAGGCTGGACCGATTTGAGTAATTCTTTTTTTGTTCGAAAGGGTATACTTCCCATGCGGTCCCATTGTCATCATGTCAGGATCTGATGATAGAAGAGAATTGGAGAAATCCAGGGAACTCTTCAAATATTATAGGCACTCCTATAGTGATTTCGGTGTTTTCTATAGTAACTTATGCATATGCCTCAGGAAAGCACCATTTGGTGAAGTGGAACTGATGATGAAGACCACAAATGGTCATCGTAACTATTAAATACTTGGCATTTCACGGAAGCGATACGATTACTTTAATGTGGTTCATAAGCAATTTATGCTCGACTCAATGCATGTGATGAAGTGGAGCTGTTGATGAAGTATCGGGAGAACTCCTCAATAAATTACGTCCCTGCACCGGGAAAAGCAGGATTTTGTAAAAGGTGATGAGAAGCTGTCATAATGTTATTAGCGTAGGCTTCTACTTTTAAAACAAGTGAAATAAAGAACTTTAAAAAAAAAAATTAAAAACCGACTGCAAGTTCTCATTTACAAACGCAAAAATGTCTCGTTTAGGAAGACCAAAATAGACGTTTACTACTCGTACTTAAATAGGTACTCTAATTAATTTCAATTAGAAAACTTTAAAAATAAAATTAATTACAGAACGAACTTATTTTAAGGACACCGGTAGGTATATGGAAAGCAAAGTTCGTCCAAGATTGCTATTTTCTTCTATTGTATAAAATGCTATATAATCTAAAATCAATTGCGAAATTTTCCAATTTTAAATTACACCAAAAACGTAGGTATTGCTGAAAATACTGACCTGACCTAATAAGTCAAAAAACTCAAAAGGTCTTTTCTATGGCATGTAAGATTTTTGCATAAAGAGGCTCGAAAGGATGAAAACATTCACTAAATATTGACGAAAGAAAAAGGAAGGAAGCATGAAACGTAGCTTGACAATATTTGTGAGTTGTAAAAAGAAAACATACCTACGAACCGTAAAATAAATGCCAATAGTAAAATTACGAACGCGTGCAAGCCCGGCTGGCGAGCGTCTACGAAAATACACCATGACATCATGGTGTGTGAGCGAGACTCCGCCCTCTCACTTGTACGCTTGTATAAAAGTATTAATATACAAGTGCATTTTCTTCAGTCGCATAAAAATTATGGAAGGCGTGCACTGGTTTTTTAGACGCTGAAAGCTGTGCTGAAAGGATCGAGCTATCTTCCGATCGATGAGACGAACGTGCCAGCATCCTATTTAATGAGTATACACTTCTAGTGATAGTTATTGGATAAATAATGCAACTTCAATTCATCAATACCTATAAGAAAACAAACGCTCCCGCTGCCCAATAACGGGACAGAATATACAGACAATTTTGATAACTTTAATACATCATCATTATTAAAGGCCACTTTAGAAACAAAGATAACAGAATTTACTTTATAGATTAAATTAAATATTTATCTGTTTTGTTGTTTGCGTAACTACATCACCGCTATTATTATGATATTAGAATAACAATTACTTGTCATTCAGAGCACAGAGGAAGAATTTGGACGGCGTAATATATTCGTATCAAACATGTCCCTGATCTAAAATTGTGGCAAGACCGCGTTTCCGCATGGATAGCGATGTTTACATCTATGACCATATCTCACTAAATATTGAATAAGAAAATAATGATTATGGATTTACAATATTTGTGATAAATACAGCGTAACACGCGTAACTCTGTCGTTTGAACTTGGATGTAAATAGTAGGTATTAAATACACGTTTCCTATTTATATTAGTAATAGTACCAAATATGCAAGTTACGTTTCCTGACCGAATTTATATATTTATATAATTAATGTTTTAAAGATAAACTTATTAAAAACCTAGAAAAGCGAGAGAGAGAGCGATGATAATGCATGCGTCCTTTGCTTTCCCTAAAGTAAAGGACGCATGCATTCTCATTAGACTTCCGCGGATGATATTACCAATAATAATGCATGCACCTAAAATAAAGAATTCATATTATAAATATTAGAAGCCTCCGCAGTGTTCTGAGCTTTTGGGTGTGTGACGTCATTCCAAGTTGTTGACCCGTGCCTTAACCTAAAGCCAGTCATAAAATATTGTTTCACCTGTGTTTTCACCTACACCTTCGACGTTTCGATTCCTATTTAAAGTTACTCATAATGGTAAGCAGAATTTGACTAATCATCCTTGCTAATGGTTTTACGCCCTCGTTTTAAGTGTTTCGAAACATTGTTTGGTTTCGAGACAAAAAGTTTCGAAACATTGCTTTTAACTCATTTAGGTTACCTATACAAAAAAATGGAATACATACATGCTAAAGTTAATATAAGTGTTATGTTGTCATGGGTGAATCAATATTGTGCGTTTGTTTACGAAGACGAGACGTTAAGTTTGTAGACTTGGTAGATTGATTTGGTTGTAAAAGGTCCATATCATATAATATTGAGATCCGTTATTTTACATTGACATTAGAAAACAATAATATAATGCGCATTAAACTCAACAATAGCTAGATCGACGTAATTAGCGGCATCACCTCCGGGGACGTGGGTAAACAAGTCACCATGATGTCATACTGGTGTTGTTGACCCAGCCGATACATGACTGCCGCTATTTCGAAGCGTGTTTCGCGCAGCGAATCTTGTGAAATATTTAGAGAATATCATTTTCGGCATAATTTGCATAAAGTCGCACTTCTTACAATCCATTCTCAATACTCTCGTACGAGATTTCACTACGTAGCCTCATTGCGATGGAATATTTATGGGTATTTCAAAAGTAGTCATTATATTTTTTATATGAATTACCCTAATTTGTGTTTCTTTGAAAACAATTTCGTTAACACAGCATGCAAAATGAGACATATATTTCTATTTTTAATGACTCTCCTTTAACCGCCTCTGTGGTCTAGTAGTACAACCACCGATATCAGACCCAGGGCTCCCGGGTTCGATTCCCAGCGGGGGTTCATATTGTATTCGGTTTGGTTGGTGGTAGGACTTGTTGTAAGTCCGCCTGGCTAGCTAACACCATCTTATTAGCCTGACGACATAACAACAATGTTTTCAGCATTGTTGTGTTCCGGCAGTTCGAGATAAGATAGCCAGTTCCTCAGTGGCTGAGGATTCCGGGAGAGGCTAGCTTCCACTTTTCAGCTTTATCAATACTTAACATCGGGTATAATGGAGGCTACGAGACTCCCAGTCGTACATAAAAAAAAATACTACATATACTTCTAGATAATAAATAAATAAAAATCTTGTTGACTTTAAAATATCTCAAACACTCACCTAGCAAGATTTCCTCTTAATTTGGCAGTACCATTCGATCCTGGTTGTGCTGCTGCTGGTTGTGGTTGGATATCGTACTCTACGGGCAGCTGTTCAGAATGCATCGATGTTGAGACTGTGTCGCACATGAGCGGCTCCATGCGACAGGAGATCGGAGCCCGTTTGGGGGGCGTAGCACGAGGGTACGTGTGGTGGTGGCGAGTGGTGGTGACCACCACGTCCCGCCGTTGCTTCGGCAGGGTCCTTGCACAAAGACTACTGGCAGCATTCTTCAAATGCGTCCGTAATCTGTTATTACTAGCCGTGCTGAGGATAGCACTTTCCATGGTCACTGTTTTACACTTCACTTAGTGTATATTCGATTCCATTGTTTACTTTTCACTTTCGATTTTCAATCTTTGAGAAAATATTCACTTTGTTTTTGTCAATTCATATTAAAGCACCTGCCATATAGTGTCGTGGTACTCGTAGTCAAGAAATTTTGGGTCCATATATTTTAAGAAGATTTGTAATACTTCCTCTAGTTCATTATACACTAAACTTTGGGTACAATTACTTTGTGCGCTGTTCATTTCCAACTAAGAATAAAAACTTTAATGAACAATCTACACAGGTGAATAACAATAAGACAGAATTTTTCGATCCTTGCATTTCGTGTTGGCAATGAATGATTACTATTTGTTTCGTCAAATAAATCCTTAACTTCACAGCCATTAAGTTTCAATTACAGGTCATATATTTTAATCTGTAGTCGTAACCCTTTCATTTTAAATTTTAATTTTTTACCAGTCATTTTAGCCTACGTCACTTGCTTAGTCATTTTATCAGCCGTCAGTCAATGTTCTTAAAAGGTGAAGATAATTATACGACTATATAACAGATCGAGGATAGATAAATTAAACTTGGCAGCTAGCTAAGGATAATGAGATTAATTGATTCATGATCTCAGAAAATGGTATAATAGTTGTTGCGGTCTAATTGCTTGCCAATACAGACGTTTGGTTGGCAGCATAGACTTTTATGTAGCACGGTTGTTGTATAGAATCTTTTGTTATACTCACGCTTAGAACCTTCTTTATCAATTCTCATAAAGCCTTGAATAATATCTTAGTAAAAGCTGCCATAGTAATATTGAAATGATATTATATAGCTTGAAAATTTTTATTGAAATATAAAATCAGTTTTAATAATAATGAGAAGTGATTTTATCTTGACTGGGCAATAAATTCACAATGCCCAGTGCGTTTTAAGCTAAAGAGACAAACACGTTTTAGATTTTACAACAGCTAAACATCATACAGGTATTGAAATAAAACAACTTTTACGGATATTAAACGTTTCGGCATCTTTTCAGCTGCCGTGGTCACCGGGTGACTGCGCGCTCACTCAATGAACAGTGCGCGCCAAAACATAAGATTTACGTATCATAGAGGTACCTTCGGAATTTAGCTAGGTACTTCATTGTTCAATGATAATATTCTTTATCGGGAATCCTGCGAGGTTTTTACACGTTCATTAAATTATACTTTATAGGCGTAACCTTCCGGTGACCGACGTATATTTTCGGCTCGAACGTTTTCCACACACGTCGTGTCACATAGGTTTGATTTCAATGGATTCTGTACACAATATCGAGGGATCGAGAGGCTTGCGGAAGGCTTGCGAGGGGCGAGGGGCGCGGGGCGTGGGCGCGCTGACATCACCGCCGGAGCCAGCCGATCTTACATCATCCGCTGCCTCCCACTGACAGGCGAACCGGCTAGTGATGTAGGTACTGCTTGCTTACTGACGGTTTGACAGTAGCCGATAAATATATTTTAATGTTTTTGTAGCGAGTTTATTGGAAATTATGTGGAATTTAAAAGAATTGGCTTTGAGAGCTGAAACTATTTTAGTCAAAATTAGTGCAATTTTTTAAATTTTAGTAACGATCAGTATCTTTTATACAGAAATGGTTACGGTAGGTATAATAATTTCGTAAATATTGGCCAATGATTTAAGTATTGTAATAAATTTGCTTAACATAGATATTGTGCAAAATTTAAATAACGCGCATTACTTAAGTATGAATAACAAGTACAATAACGAAATATCGTTCACAATATTTCGTTATTGACAATAGTCGCAACACTAGTGGGTCTCTCATACTTATCGATAACCAATCGCCAAGCACGCACGGACCTTTTTAATATTATACTGTATTATAAAGCGATAATTTCATTTATTCCAAAACTAATTATTATCCAATTATGTATGGTACGGTATTAGTTCCAGTGAAACAAGGCATAAGTTTTGTATTATAATTCAATCATAAGGTAGATATTTTTTCTTATTATGATAAAGGGATGTGGTTTTAATGTTCGTGAGAAAAAAATATCAATTTATAAACATATATATTTATACATATTAAGTTGTAAAGATATAATTTTAAATTTTACCTACTATAAGTAGGTATGTATTACCTATTAGGTAATTATTATGCATGGCATGTCTGTTATTCCTAATTTATTGGTGTCAGTCATTATAAATTTGTGACATAACCACTACACAACAATATTCTAAAAATAGTCGTGATTCATTTATTTAATAAATAATGAATCCTACATACTCGTAAAATAATTTCATAATTACAGGCGTTTTCAACTAGGACGATTCCTGTGACGTATCAAGTTAGACAGTTCTAGAGATGTCCCTTATTGAAATCCTATCGACTTATCTATCGATTTTTTTTGAATAGTCAATGTACTTACTTTTGGAAAAATTTCAATATAGGTACCTATTTTACTTCTTTTTCGGCCATGTGGAATCCGGTTATATAGCGTAACTTATATTATCATTTATTATATTATGTCGAAGATTGTTTTCAGTGAGTTTTTAATACAGTCAATAGCCAGAATTGCCCCCCTGTTGTGTCTCATCTCTACCCTGTTGAGATTCGCTCATTGCACTACAAAACATTAAATATTGTTCTATAGTATTCCATTAAAACGTAATTAATAGACACAGATTTAACTTTATATTTCCAGTGTGGTTTTAATTTTTTTTTGACTAAATTGCTAAATTACAGTAAATAAATGTTTTTTCAAAATAATTTTTCTGACTTAATATACGCGATTCGGAAAATTTTGAAGTATCACAAGAATCATCCTAGCTGTAAAAGACTATAGTACCTAAGTAATGAGTTCCACAACCACTAAAAATTTACAAAGCCAGTAGTCTGTATTATGCATTACAAATTCTTAATAAGTACGAAAGTCGATTGGTCGAAACGTAGATAAATTACTTTTGCCTTTGATAAAAAATGGAGAAATAATAATCGCAGCTGCATTAATAGGTTAGCTATGTGTGTGCAATCTTGTAACGGATACACTTACGACAAAAACATCATAACTTTTTTGTAAAACAAGGATAGACTGACATGTTAGTACAGCTTAGGTAAGTGAGGCTATAAAACAGGCGTAACCTGACCGTTATGGTAGGATAAAATAGCTATCAATTAAAGACACACTTGGCGCAACTATTGATCGGTAAAATCAAAAAGAATATACAAGTATTCAACGGTCAAGGCTAATCTTCGCCCACTTATGCTTACGAATATTAACCGATTTCACGACAATTAATAGACAATTGCCTTAATTGGACCTGCCTTTATAAACAACAAAGGACACATTAACATGTAAAAAAACAAGTTGGAAATAATAATGACAGAGCGTTTTATAAGGATCTAAATTGAGATGTTGTAATATGTTTTGTTGTTAGCAACAAAAAAGTTGAGGGCTAAAATTGCTTATCCATGAATGAAATCGCTGAGTGATTATAAAAGCCTTTATTGAATCATCGATGAAGCGAAAAGCATGGTGTGTCCTACATTTCCCACGGCAATGATGTCAAATTGACTTATCAATCAATGCAGAGCGGATGCAAGCGGTGTCGGCGGCCGCGGCCGGCGTGGGCGGAGTTGTATACCAAGCCGTTCAGTTCATGACGCGATGCTATTAGAACGGGCGGGATATGCGATGCAATTTAACAGACGAAACGTTATAAATAAGCACTTTAAAATTCGATATTCTCAAAATAATAGCCACTCCAACGCATTAACTTTGATGACGAAGCGTAAAATTTTAACTGTTAGGTAATTAAGTCGAGAGAATATAGGCACATTGTTGTAAACTTTCATCTGTATGAGAGAGTAACAGTAACAGCACTTCGTGAGGCAGACGCGGATGTTGCTGGTAATTTAAGTACTCTTGTTGGCGCACGATGGAAAGGAGTCGCATAAAGTCCGTTGCCTGTTAACAATGGACGCGCGAGGTCAGGCTTTGTGCTGCATCGATTGTGTTCTCGTCTAGAAAACGGGTTCACGACATCCTCGTTCTAACGTATCTCAGACAGCGAAAGGTTTAGCACATAGAGGTTTCAATTGGAACACAAAGTCACGGAAGTTCCAACAATGAAGTTAATAGATGATTCGATAACGTGGCAATAAGATGTGCCAGGCAACAATCTCTTCGTAAATCAACGTGAACGTGTATCCAACCTATACACTCTCGAGCAAAAATATGGAATCACTTATCTACCAAGTTGCAAGGAAACTGATTCTATATTTTTGCTTCACTATAGTATCGCTAAACTTGACATAACCGTTATTTTCAGGAAACGTTTCCCTATCGAGATCCGATTTCGTTTTATTGGAAACTTATTTTTTTTTATCGATACGTTATCATCATGAAGGGACATCGTACGACATCCTACATCCTACGTCATTCTTTGAATCTAATCAAAAAATCTATGCTTACACCCCTGTTAGGAAAAAAAAACTACTTATTTGTATGCTCGTAACAAGTCAACACAATCAACGGAGGAGTATCTTGAATCGTTTATTGAATTAAAAATTTAGCGGTTAACAAAAAACGGACCTATGACTGGCTGACTGGATAAAAGAACGCTGACGTCATCGCTGTAAATACAACTTCAAGCTTCATTAAACAGAGAACTAGGAGACTATCCACGTGTTCTTCGGACTTTTAAAGAGTGAAGAAAACGGATTTCAAACCATATGAAGTTTTCTAACACCCATATTATTATTCTAAGTCATTCCTCCAAAACTTACTCGTCCTCGACTTAACGAAACCTCATTGAAAACCTCTTCAAAATACTCCTCTACAAAATCGGTATTCTAAGTCATAACTCCGTAAGGACCTGGAGGAGCCAAAGAGTACGTAGCCACTCCGTGTTAGGCCTAGCGCAAACTACCATTTTTACCCACGACGAGGTTGAGTGGAGTGTAAAAAGTTTTGGAGGAACGACTTAGAATATGGGGTACGACTGCAAGAAGTCCAAGGGTGTATTCTGTTCTGAATATTAATTCCAAAGCTTTGTTACTGGATATTTAGAAAAGACATATGTCATAAATGTAGGTAACACAGTAACTGCTTATAAGCTCCTCTAATATAGGTATCTACTAATAAAACTCAATGAAAGAAAATATATCAAGACAAGTGTTCCAGTGTATGTAAACAATGCACCCTTTGATTAAAAGACGTTTGGCGTATGCTGTTGAACGTACGAACAATGATAGTACATTATCTATATACTTAATTCAGGTTCGCAAAATTTGTGGCGACTCGATAGGGACTTTGGCGCGTAGTACGCGGCCGAGTAAGGTATCAAATTAAAGGTACTCGAGTCTATTTGTTCCGAAAACTATAAAATATACAAAATGTTAAACGTGATGATCACAAACTGCAATTAAAGATTTTCGCATAATTTGGAATTTTTCGTCGATCGACGAACCCGAGTATCGGGTTGTATGTGTGTACTAGTTTAATAATTGGAGTGTTTGCATGACTTCATTAAAGAACACATGTCAATGAAATAAATCACACATAAAATGTGAATGTCAATGAAATAAATCAATCTTGTGCAGCTTTTGTCGAATGACTTGCTGGCACTTTGCTGGTCGTTTAACCTGAACCTGTGCTTTGATAAAACATTACTGCCGAGGTGCTTCATGCTGACGCTAAAATTGTAAGATCATTCTCTGTGTAACAAACTGTGCCGTTCAATATCTCAATCTCAATTTTATTTAAGTATTTACTTACCAAGTAGATAGTTAAAACTATTCAGAAATAACGCTATTGAATTAACCATTAAAATTACTCATTACCTAAATATTATATAAATTAAAAAAAAGTAACGAATGATACTTGTCGCATTACCCTACCTCAGGTGTTTTAATGAGAGGATGTTATGTAGCTAACCTATGTTAAAAATATTTTTTGTCTTAGCAATGATGTCATGTCATGACAAACATTAAAATTAATATTTTGATTTCATTTTAATCTCATTTACACTGAAATAATTCGACATTCAGGTTTTTTTAGGGTGGCAAAGCCAAACGTGAACCAGTGCTATTAAAGTTAGCATATTTATACAAGATAAGATGATCTCATAAAGTTCTACAACTCTCCCTAATTTTATGACCACACTAAAAACTATCATGCTGCTTGAGTACAAAATAAGTATATATTACGTGTATAAACTTATGGCATATGGGCACGGCGAGGTAGCCTGTCCGCATCGGTTGTTAAAAGAACATTCCCTTCAAGAAAATTCCCTAAACCCCTAAATTATTATTATAAGTTATAATATGTCTGCCTGATACAGACCAAGCAGACATATTATAACTTATAATAATAAAAATTCTATTGTGTCTCGTTCATTGCCAGCGAAAGGTTTAACATCTATTTACGATAAACGTGAGAAGAATGACGTAACGATAAAGCCAAACGAATTCAGTCAAAACTATGCTTCTGTTAAATCTGCTGATACAGCTGTTTATGATTTTAGGGCATATAATCTCATCCGGCAGCTGCTCCTTTGAGCCCAATAGTATTTCTAAACAAACAACATTTAACGGTGTACCGTTTTAAAACGACCGAGAGCTGTGTCCTTGGTATATTGCCAACCAAATGCGTTAACGCAACCGAAACTAGTGATAGTGAACCGTACACGATATTATATCAAAAGTTACTTTCCAACAAAGTCCCGAAAGTCCTCACCATTTATCGATAACGCTCGTACCGTAATGCAAGGATCACAATGTAATTATCCAGTAACATAGTTTTATACCTTCGTATTATTCACCTGTGCAGATACGAATATTGTAGTTTTTCACAAACATTAACACAATGTCACTAAAGTTAGACTGGCATGTCCTTCCAATTAACGGAACTAAAAATGTTTTTTTTATTGTCACCGCGCATGAACCATTCAGTGGGGCCGATCGCGCAGCACTGGTAACCGGCGAACGATAGCGAGTGCGCGACCCTATTGCCGCTACCATGATACCGCTGTCAACACACACGAACGTAACCGTATCGCTGAAATCATCGATATTTACACCTAAAACCAAATATCCTAGCGGATTCTTTACCAAAAACAAAAGAAAAAGATACGTAATAATTACTAAAAACTACATTTGTTGCAGTAGTGGAACATTTGTGGGAGGTGCAAACACGAAAACAGTTCATAGTAAAAGTCGTTATTACCTCGTCGCTGCTGATAAGAAGTCACATACTATAACTAGCCGTACACACAATACATCGTGTGTAGCTATTGGGTAAACAAATCCTCGTTAACATACTAAATATAGTTGGTTACATAGAGGAAAAATAATTTTCACTTTTACTGCTTTTAGGCATCAATAGTTATTAACTTTTTAACCGACTTCAAAAAAACGAGGAGGTTATCAATTCGTGCGTATGTTTTTTTTATGTTTGTTACCTCAGTACTCGTTGATTTATAAACCGATTTGAATTATTATTTTTTTGTTTAAAAGGGTGTACTTTCAAGCTGGTCCCATTACTCCCATTAAAGTCAAGACAGGATCTCATAAGGGAATCTTGGTGAAATCGAAGGAACTCTTCAAATATTATAGGCACACCTATATCGATTTCTATGTTTTCTTAAATAACTCGTGCATTTAATACAATACAAGCAAAATCAGCTAAAGATTGCAATTTAATACATTTAAAAAAATACAAAAATTTACTATAGTCATCATTAAAATACATTAGCTTATCTTATAGGACTGCAATTTAAAATTTAAATCACATAAAAGAAGTATAAATAAAATTACAACATTGTAGAATAACAAAGGTAGGCTATTTTTCTGCCATACAAATATCCGCTACCTCGCCTTCTTTATCGGTGACAAACTGTAGGCACCCTCTGGGATGCGGACTGCCGAGTTTTCCATTTTCCGGCAAGGAGCTGATTTCATACAATTAGCACGATATGACTGTGTCTTTTTGTATGAAAATTCTAATTCACAGCTCTATGGCTTCCTAAATTCGTGAAAATTGGTTGTGGATAAAAGAATATTTTGCTGAACAAAATATTTATTTCATTAAAAATAACTAGGTACATTAGCGATTTTTGTGAGCACTGCCTGCGTGATCGGTCGCCGGTGTTATCGAAGGATGATGTCACCACATTGTCACACCTCGTCTTTTATATCTAGGTATATAGCTCATTTTGGACTATCGTATTGGGCATCAATCATTTCCGAACATCACTAGCACAACTTATTTTATTGTTAGTTTGATGTCTACCTATCAAGGATTATTTTCCATTGTGCACAATCGTTCTTGATTCCTTTGGGAAACGTGTTTTCGAAAAGTAATAAGATTATGAGTAAAACAATCATTTATCATTCAAATTAAAAACTAATTATGTTCTATTTTTTGTGTCTTTTTTCTATATATGTATTACTTTTTGAAACAAATAAACCGGGAAGTTCATCGATTGTAACTTTGTAACATCTCTTTTTAAAGGATCTTAATGCAAAACCGTGTTTTGATTTTATGCACTCGATTGTACTCGTCAAATAACATCGGTGTTGCGTTTGTCGCTCGACGTTTCGGCATCGATTCAACAACATGTTTTAATTTCTCAGAGAGGAGCAAGATCGAATAAATATAGAGATTAAGAATAAAAAATATCTGAACTGTCTCGACTAAGGACTTCCTCTTTTCTGGTTGATAAAAAAATTCAACGTGTGGCAGAAAATACAAAACGTGCACATATTCGCTCTTAACATATAGCAAAATGAACTTGTCTGAGAGTAGTAGCATAGCATAGTACCTGACCCACTACGTTTTTTAATATGAAAAAGATTTCGTCATATTATAATTATTTAATTTTAACCCTTCCCCAATTGTTATTGAACATAATCTTTTACATTTAAAACATGTGTGCTGCAGCGTGATTTTCAAATCACGCACGAGTTTGTATTAGGTACAATCGTTTCAAATCAGTGTTCAATTCAGATGCAGACGGTATTGTAAAAACAAAGCGGTATTTAGGATGACGGTTGAAAATAATCATTCACCTGTCTCGGCGATTTTGATAATTCCACCCTCAAAGCGGTGAAAAGGGGGATGAAGTTGTCTAAGAAAAGTCCTTCATTTTAAAAGGAAAAATGGAAGTAATCGGTGAACATAATAGGGGTTAAAGTATGAAATTGCCGATTTTTTTCTTACACTTCTAGAGAACCACACTACTTCTGTGATTAAAAGGTACATCTATTGCTTGATTTTATATTAAATTAAGATCATAATGATCAAGAATAATAATTAATCTCATGGTTATAATTTTCGTTTCTTATACGATAAAAAATACCTATATATATAGCATTAGATTGCTTAGTCTTCAAACAATGATCGTACATTAAAAAAATGTGGTATTAGCACTTGCGGTAGTAACTATAAAAAAAAAATATTTAGTATGGAAAACGAACTTTCTTTGAAAATCTCATCGGCAATTTCATAGTTAAGGCGATACTCCAAAAAAATATGCTGAAGCGAGATAGCATTGAGAGAACGACGCGCACGGGAGCGAGACCGATTTTGCAGATTAGGCAAAAAACACAAAATCACTTCGTATTAAAAAACTACAGCGATTTAAACAAAAATGCGATACTAAATATTATTGGTGTCCACTTATTAAACCAATTTCCAATAGTGTAAGTAAATTTAGGAATAATCTTGAATTTTCGTATTTTTTAGAGGAAGTGCCGAGGCAAAATCATAAAATTGTGTTTTTGAAACTATACGAATCTAGATAAAGGTATGAAGAAATATATATGTTATTACCAGATTTGTAACAACTGTAACCGTGCTATAGTTTTATATAAAAAAGTCCATACTTTTTCCGAGTAGCGCCTTAAAGACCTAACTTACACGAAAAAAAACGCGTTACCTTTTTTTTAAAGTCAGTTAAAAATATGCACAGTCAGTAATTCGCTACGAGAGCGCTCTCTGGTCAACATCTAAAGATTCTAAAGCTTGAAGTGCTTTGGACTGACTGTACATGAAATGTTGGGAAGTTTAATTCGGTGGAGGTGACTAAATACTTAGCTAAGTAATTTAATTTGCATTTATTTGGCTTGAGCCACAAAAAAGTCGGAAATTAATTAAAAACTTGTAACTGAGTAGATGTTAATTATTAAGGGTAAGTAATAGGAAAAAATGGTGTGCGAGGGAAATCTTTTTATATAGAAAATGTAAAGTTTAGCTAAAGAGTTTCTCTAGTTGCTACAAATATTAAATTGGGTATAGGTAAGCCTAAAAATAATTGTAAAAAAATATCAGAAACTCACTAAAAGCGCTTTCGTAAGTTCATCTTTTTGGCATAAGTAAATAATACCGGAATCGTATTCTATATCAAATTACGAGTACCTACACTTTAAAGTACTGTGAAGTTGCTTCAATTACTAATTTCAAGAAAGATTATTGTGATAATGATAAAGATAAAGATGAAAATAACAACGAAAAACATCGAAAAAGTGCAAAAGTGAGGATATTTTCCTTACTCTTAACATGTAAAGAAAAAGACAGAGTCGAAGGTTCCAGCGTAACCGGTCCTTAAATCATTGAAACCATACCCACCACAGTACACATGAAAGAGGTGAAAACTTTTCACCTCTTTCATGTGTACCTTTTCAAAGGGTATCGGTATAGGTATAGGAACGCATCTCAATGCAAGAAAAAGAAAAAAAATGTGTCACCTCAATAAAATATATTATGTTGGTCTGACAACAGGAAGAAATTCAAAGTCGTTCAAAGGAATATGTGGCCGCCAACTTATTACTTCTAACTACCTACTTCTTCCTGTGTTCTGTACAAATAAGTACTTAAGTTTAACGATAACATGGGATAAATGTTATGGCATTTCGCAGCCAATGTTATACGCCTTTTACTATCGCACAGTGTGAAATTTGACCTTAGTAGCGGCTATCCTCGGTTTATACTTATCTAATATATTTAGCTTAACTTCGGAGATTCAGAATTTTATACATGGTCATTTCACTCATAGAAAAAAGCTTTTTAATTTTTATTCTGGACACTATTAATAGAATCTATGTAGGAAAAATATATGTAAATTGTCGTATTACGTATTTGGCAAATTTATCAAGTTCCTATTTGCACAAAACACCAAGAAATTAAATATTTTGTAAATTTAAGAAAAAATAAAATAAATAAATCCATGCGCCGCCGGTCGCCGGTTCGCCGATCTTTAAAATAAACTAGTGTAATGTTGCTTCTAATTGTGAAAAAATACATTTTTATTTCTCAAGACTTATAATGCGTTTCTAAGTTTTTTTCTAATTTCTAGGGAAATAAGGTTGTCAAAAAAATATTTGGTTTATTAAGTAGGAAATAGCATTAATATTTAAAGATTTTATTTTCTAAGTTACGTATGACTACCATCTATATAATGACTACTATCAATCCTTCTCTATATTTAAATTCTAAGACTGTAGATTTGTGATTATAAATTAAAACAACGGGCCTTAAACGCGATATTTGTTATGTAGTACAATTACAGCTTGACGTTTCGGCTATGTTGCAATAGCCATGGTCACAAGCAGACTGGTTGACTTAATATATAATTATAATGGATCGCGAAAGTTTAAAATCTTATAGATTTGTGTCTGGCAACAACATGTTTCATTGTAAATGTTGTTGTTTCTGTTAAAGCTGATAAGTTTCTTGCGGCCGTCTTCTTGTCAGTTAAAATATATCCTGAATGGGGGTCCATATTCGGTTGCATAAAACAGAAAAGTATATTTTAGAGCTGCATAGCGTTTTTTGGCATACTCATCATTTCGCATAATGTTCATACAGAATAAATCATACCGCATACTTTTATTCGCCATAACCTCTTTTTTAATAATCTTTTGTAATTATATTTCAGTATATATTTTTTTCGCATAAATGTTTTCACCATAATGATAACTAATCATAACATTTATCAATCTTTATCACAAAATATATATCAAATACTTTAATGTTAAAAATATACAATACATACGTGCAATGCATGCAAGCAAGCACGCAAAGCAAGCATGGAATTAAGCATGCAAGCAAACATACAAGCAAGCATGCAAGCAAGCAAGCAAGCAAACAAGCATGCAAGTAAGCATGCAAGCAAGCTTGCAAGCATGCAAAGTAAGCATGCAAGCAAACAAACATCCAAGCATACATATGGGAAATACACGTCTCCGGCGCTGCGGGAAGTGCAGCCCCTTCGCCCTTGCGTATCAAAACACAGACACCGCGATCGGCTACGCAGCTTCGGCATGAAGGCGATCAGCCTCAGCCGTTCCGCCTCACGCGATGACTGCGTTTTGCTACGGCGCCGGCGGGCGGGCGCTGCTCTCCCTCCGCGCCTCCAGGCTCTAAATTGCACTCTAGTATTGGGCATACAAGTACCTCGGCAAGGTGACCACGGCAGCTCGGGATCGGGACCTAATTCCCTACCAAACACGCTAACTTAAATATAAACTTAAACTCTTAATTGTGGATGGTTACAGACAATATAGTTATGGATAAGTCAGGGGCGTGCATTGGTTTTCCAGCGTAGTAGGCACTGTAGATCTAACTAGTAACTTTGCAATCCTATACTGCTATTATAAGTTTGAAAGTTTGTGAGGATATTTGGATGGATGAATGTTTCTTACTCTTTCACTCAAAAACTACTGAACTGATTAAGGTGAAACTTTACAGCAATGTAGCTTATACATCAGAAAACCACATTGTATGCAAATATTTATAATTATCCTGATATTCCCACGTTAACGGCAACCATGCGGCGAGTGAAACCGAGAACGGCCGCTAGTCATAAATGATACGGATCGTAATATTTAGTAGGAATATTAAAATGCTGACGAGTTTGACTGTTTGAGCACGCTAATCTCCGGAACTACTAGTTCGAATGGAAAAATTATGTTTGTGCTGTGATAGTCCATTTATCTCGGAAGGTAATAAGATATTTAATATCACGCTACGATTAATAAGAGCAGAGTATTAATGTAAAACGTTGCAAAAACGGGGGAAAAATATTACTTTTGGGAGCGTCCGTTGCGGACGGTGTGTAAACGGTTAAAGTTACGTAAAAATCATGCATTACGAAATTGTTCCCCATCAAAAGTTCTAAAAAAAAGTCCGCGACAGCATATGTCTATGTTTTATGGTTAACTCACTATAACCATTTTTAAAATAATAAAATTTGTTCTAAACTAATGTATTATTTGAGAAGCTGTTTTCATAAACATGATATTAATCCTTATCTAAATAAATACGTTAATCATAACAAGTATTTAATTTTGAACAAAATTCTCCTTTACATCATTTAATTACCTACCGGTCCTCCATAGGTTAATTTTAATGAATATAATAGGAAATATGATAGTTTAAAATAACTCCTCAACAAAATAATTCGCGACCAAATGCATTCGTCAGGTAAGCTTGCTTACTTTATACTGATATATTCCGGAAGTTCAAGCTAGAACGTTACACTTACAAATAGCCCCCTTCTTGCCGTGGGCGGTTTATACTTGAGCAATACTTTTTCTAAATAAGTTGTATTCTTGTATGAAACGCTGCTTGTTTCGAGTAGGCAATATCGAGACTGCCTACCGGTAGGTATTCAGTATTTAGCGTAAGGAAAATCTTAGTGGGTGAGTGTTGAATAGAAGTTTCAACTAAAATAAAATAACTTTAACACTTATTGTATATTTATTTAGGGTTTGAATGAGGTAGGCACTGCCTAATTGCCTATATGGAATGCACGCCCCTGGGATAAGTCCATTATGCATTTCGTATTTTATGATAAATTGCCTTCAGACGTATAACAAATATGCCCTTTAATTTTATGGTCATTAAAATTATGTTAAAGGAAATTAGAGTAAGTTCGAATTAAGCTGATGAAACCATTCTGCGTTCATAAAACTAAGCTTTTCATAATTTATGCGAAAAGATTATATGCCAAAACTGTTATGCCAAACGACATTATAACTAAAAACATTATGCAACCGAAAGGGCACCCCCTAAATGGCGGGTAGGGAAAAAAATTTGACGATTCGAAAGTACTTATCTATAAGTCTATTTGACTAAAAATATTTTGACTTTGACAACAACAATTAACAAACAATAATATTTTTTTGGACAATTGGGGTTCTCATTTTTACCCGCGACGGTACGGAGACGGTATATGCGTTTGGGGTGAGAAGTTGTTTGAGCAAACCAATGTCACTCTTATCATTTTGACCCGCGACGGTACGGAGATGGTATATGCGTTTGGGGTGAGAGGTTGTTGGTTTGTTTGTGCAAACCAATGTTGCCATTTATCTCCAAAACTACTAGTCCGGTTTTGATGCGGTTTCCAGTAATGGGTTTTGGTTTAATTGGTGAATCTTTTTAGATAGTGTTACGGTGGCAACTCACCAGGGGCGCTGAAGTAAACATTTGTTTGAGCAAAACCAAAACTACTTGTCCGATTTTGATGCGATTTTCAGTAATGGGTTTTATGTAGTACAATGTACATAATTGCTATGCTCTTTAAAAAGTTTTAAATAAAAAGCAAAATTACAAATTTTGAAAAACCCACGACGGTGACAGCTAAAACGTTATTGAAAAAGGATAAAATAATTTAAAAACCCCCGACTTCAATATATCGTCAATATTCTACGAGTGACAACCCTAACACAAAAATCTATAACTTTAATGCCTTTGTAGCATTTGTTTCTTTTTTTGCTTAGGTACTCAATAATGCGAATAACTTATATGTGTTTACTAAAAATGCTAATTTTGTAGAAAAAACACAATTATGAGTGTGGTAGGTCAGTAGGCCGTTTTTGTTCAAGTTTCGCTGGATTATTTGATGGCTAAACCTGTCTCTCATCATTTTGACCCGCGACGGTACGGAGATGGTATATGCGTTTGGGGTGAGAGGTTGTTGGTTTGTTTGTGCATGTTTTTAGATAGGTGTTAAGGTGGTCAACTCACCAGGGGGCGCTGCAGTAAACATTTGTTTTCAAAACCAATGTTACCGTTTACCAGTTTTCAGCAATGGGTTTGGGTTTGATTGCTGAATATTCTTAGATGAGTGTTATGGTGACAACTCACCAGGGGGCGCTGCAGTAAATATTTGTTTGAGAAAAACCGAAACTACTAGTCCGATATTGATGCGGTTTTCAGTAACAGGTGTTATGTAGTAGAATGTACATAATATTTATGCTCTCTAATAAGTATGAGATATAGAGCAAAATTTAAAAAAAAATGAAAAAACCCAGGAAGGTTAAATCGTTATTGAAAAAGGATAAAATAATTTAAAAAATCCGCCGACTTTATTATCCGTCGGGGGCTGTCATTAATTGAACTAGTTTTGCAATTTTATTGTAACGTGAATAATTGTAAAATATTTTAATGCTATAAGTATGTTCTTATTTATATTAATGTTGAAATTTATAATTGTGATGGCAGCCCCCGAGGGATAATTAAGTCGGCGGTTTTTTTTATTATTTTATCCTTTTTCAATAAAGTTAAACCGTGTCATGGGTTTTTATTAGAAAGCATTAATAGAAATTAATAAAAAGCATTTCTATGGTTTCTATGAGAATTCTTCGATTTTGCTCCAAAACTATTAACGATAAATTTACTGAAGTTTTAATAGATATGTTTTTAGAGAGGGGTCTATCGAAAAAGGAAATAAAAAGGATGGCTGCAAATTAGGTCATATTTCACACTGTGCATCGGTTTGCAAAGCAATAAACAACAAAGTTAACAAGTACCTTTGGTTCTTTCATGTTTGCCTAATTTTAACTTCAAGAAAGCAGACATTCTGATATATGATTTTGATAAGGAAGCATCGGTTCCACTGTGAAACGCCGTATTCAATCATTGTACACCACTTACATTTTTTAACCCTTCTTACTTACTTACTCCTTCAAAAAAGGAGGTGGTTATCAATTCGATTATATATTGTATTTTTTTTTATGTATATTTGATTTGAATATATTTTTTTTTGTTTGAAAGGGTATACTTTCAAGTTGACCCCATTGTCGTCAAGACAGGTTCTGATGATGAATTTCTGGAGAGATCAAGGGAACTTTTCAAATAATATAGGCACACTACATCGATTTTGGTATTTTCTTGGCCAGCCAAGGCAAGAAGTATAGAAGTGCAATGTAGAATTTTAAAGAACGCACTGTCGATGCCGTTGGGTCGCACCGACTCCAAAAGGCTTATTTTTATCCGCGACGGTACGGAGACAGTATAATGCGTTGGGTGAGAGTACGTTTAATTGTGCAAACCAATGTTGCCAAAAACTACTGGTCCGATTTTGATGCGGTTTTCAGTAATGGGTTTTATGCAGTACAATGTAGAGACATAATACCCTACGCTCTCTAAAAAAATTGAAATAAAAAACAAAATTAAAAGTTTTAAAACGTAAATTGAAAAAGGATAAAATAATTTCAAAACTCCGGACTTAAATATCCGCCGAGGGCTACCATTAAACGTAATTTTTAAAGTTAGAATAACTTCCGTACCTACTTGCTACACTACTAGTTTGTGTAAAACCGAAATGAACGGGTTTGTGTCAAACCGCTTGACCGATAACCTCCTTCACTTTCAAACGACTTCAAAAAAGAAGGAGGTTATCAATTCGTCGCGTATATTTATGTTTAACATAATTATATTTATTTGACATATATTTATGTATGTTCACCGATTACTCGAGAACGCCTGAAAAATTATAATTAATTCAAAGCTATTTAAAATAAGAATCAAATATAACAAAAAAGTCAATAGTGCGATTCGGAACCCATTATGACATATTTTTAGGTTAATACCTAAAAAAAGTACTTTGCCGCGCTAGGCCGCAAAAAGCGATTTTCTACGCCTAAACTGATTGACAAAACCTCCTTTTCAGAGCGTGTGAGGTGAAAATAACTATTGTTATACACAATCGCAGAATTATTTTTATGTTCTATACTAGCAAAGACAGTTTTTGATAAAGGTACTTTTATTACTTTGTCTCTTCTTCTTTTACGTGCAAGACTTGAATCAAAATTTGTCGTTTTGTGTTTTTTCGTAGTTATTTATCTTTTATGCTATATTGTATACTATTTTTTTACTATGATCATTCATTGTTATATATAAAATATGTCATTAATGGTATGCTGCTGGTGGCGTTCGGAATTATGGACATACATATTTAGATTATTTGGGCTGTATTTTTTTTATGAACAAAGTGTAATGTGCTTATGTGCCCGACAAAGATGTAGGTCATTCGGGGGCCCCTTGAAGATGGGGGCCCAGGGCACGTGCCCCGTGTGCATTAGGGTAAAGACGGCACTGCTCCTACCTAGGTGCGAGAGTGAGACGCCGCGTGTTGTTATGACACTAGCGCCAAAAACAATTTGGTAGCAATAACAGGAACTAAATGAATGTACATTGTAGTTCATCATTTGTTTGGTAGCGGCCGCACTGTTGATACGTGACGTAAAGCAATTTAGCGCGCAATTTCTGCTGTCGTGTTGCTGTTGCTAAGGTAGGTAATAGCCCCGCCGATCGAAATGATTTAGATGTTATAACATAGGGTTTGTTCCCAAGTTGGTCCCATTTTTTTAAATTATGATATCGGTCCAGTAGTATTCAGAAAATCTTGAAAAACCTGACGTTTTTCGGTCAAACGGTTTGACAAAAACCTGTTCATTACGGTTTGACTCAAACCATAGTGTAGGCAAGTACGGCACTTATTCTAACTTTGAAAATTGTGAAATAAAAACAAATAAGTACTTTCTATAATATAAATCTATAATTTAAATAATATCTTTCTATATAAAACGTAATTGAAAAAGGATAAAATAATTTAAGAACCCCCGAATTAATATAAATTATAAATAACTAGTTTTGCAGTTTTATAGTAACGTATATAATTGGAGATATTTTATTGCTTATTGACATTTATACTTATTGACATTTATGTTGAAATTTAAAGTAGTGATGGCAGTCCACGACGGATAATTAATTCGGGGGTTTTTAAATTATTTTATCCTTTTTCAATTACGTTTGAAGTTTTAACCGTCGTGGGTTTTTCCAAAATTTTAAGGTTTGCTTTTTATTTCAAACTTTTTGAGAGCATAGGTATTATAATGTACATTGTAATATATAAAACGCATTACTGAAAACCGCATCAAAATCGGACTAGTAGTTTTGGTTTTGCTCAAACAAATGTTTACTGCAGCGCCCCCTGGTGAGTTGTCACCGTAACACTTAGCTAAGTGCATTCACCAATTAAACCCAAACCCATTACTGTAAATCACATCACATCAAAATCGGATCAGTCGTTTTGGAGATAAATGGAAACATTGGTTTGCAAAACTAATGTTTACTGAAGCGCCCCCTGGCGAGTTTTCACCTTAACACCTATCTAAGAACATGCACCAATCTAACCCGAACCTATCACTGCAAACCGCATCAAAATGGAACTAGTAGTTTTGGAGATAAATGGTAACATTGGTTTGCACAAACAAACAAACAACCAACCTGTTGCCTCAAACGCACATACCGTCTCCGTACCGTCGTTAAAAAAAACTCATAGTAACGAAGTTGTGGTTGCACCTAAAATATTACTAAGACGTTTGATTGCTCCTAATATGCACTAAAATATGGCATGCTTAGAATTTCTCTATGCCTTATGAGGAAGCTGTAGACACACATCACTCGTTGATGTCTTTTGATTGTGAGTATTAAAAATTCGTCGTTTACGTAAGTAATATCATATTTTTTTAAAAAAATGCGTTTACTTTGTTAATACTGCATAAATTTAAAATAAAAGTCCAGTGTTGCTATATTACTGTATTGTAATAACAATGTTATTATTTCTTTATGATATTTGTTTGTGTTATTTTGAAATACTAGGCGAATATGCATATACATATTACGACGAGGAATTTGCACAAATTATCCTAATCGAATCAACAATATCTCGATAAGTGTACCGTGAGTGACAAGCAACGTCCGCCAGTTGTCGAACAATGACCAAAATAAAGTTGATGGCGAGAGCGTGCTGTGATATTTTGGCAAGTCGGGCGGTGCGTGTCGCGAGCGCGATGGCATCATCGCTGCGGAGGATCGTGACGTCATCGCCTTTTCCAAACGTGGCGGCCAGACGAAAATAGTCCCCGCCCCACCGACTGCGGCCCCTCGCGGCGTCACCGACCGATTTAGCGGCCAGAGCTTCCCAACCAGATGTTGGCGCCTTGCACCTCTGCACCGCTAGATGCTCTTTTGTTGCTACCCGACTTTCACCAGAACAGAAGTCGCGATCAATATCAAAGCTTAGAGCGAACAGAAAAATAAAATCGCGAGACTACACTTTTGTTACTCGGAAAATAGGAAAAAAGAATTTTTCAGGCGGGACAACCGGCTGGATGCATGCTTCTTCTATGATAAAATTTATCTTAGAAATAATAATGCATTGTGAATACAATTATTTTAATGTACTCTACCATAACCTTCACCAAAATGTTAATATATTTATATGCAAAAATATTTAATCAAGCAGAGGAAAATGATTGACGAATTTTGTGTATAATTCTGAGACAATTTACGTCATTTGTACCAGAAACAAAATGAAACATTAGAGGAAATTCTAACTTGTTCCCCGCTGACTCCCGCATCCAACTAATATAATTATTTATTTATTCTGCGCCGTAAGTTTAACCACATTAAACAAGCCGTCTAGTGGTTGACACACACTTCCATAGAATATGTGACAAAGCTGCCAACTGTCATGTCACGGCAGGAAACCAAGTGGCATTCATCTGAGTCAAATCATACAGAGTGATTTAACCGAAGAATCAAGACACTTGTACCTACACTTTACACCCTCATTAATAACGGTTCTCGTGAATGCCAGCAACTTCCTTATCCTGAAATATGTTTAATATTCTAAAACCTTCTTATGGAACTCCAAATCCAAAAGGATTTTTCTAAACCCAGGAATCCGTGCGTACAAAACAAATGTTCAGCTTTTCAAATTATACATTACATACGTGTGAACCAAATAATTGCAAATACAATTCTTTATCTTTATTTTTTAAATACAAACTTCAGCAATTCAGTATTCAATTCACTTCGATGACAAAACTTTAACAGTAAAGGC
Organism: Chrysoteuchia culmella; assembly: GCA_910589605.1. Classification (NCBI taxonomy): domain Eukaryota; kingdom Metazoa; phylum Arthropoda; class Insecta; order Lepidoptera; family Crambidae; genus Chrysoteuchia; species Chrysoteuchia culmella. The sequence continues at coordinate 15,177,412 of OU342642.1, read as the reverse complement.
GATGTGAGGCAGGTTTTTTAAATTAAAAATATATTTATTAAATATACTCAAGAAACAATAAGACCAGCCAGCTAGCTGTGTTTTTGTTAAGTCAGCTCCTTATTGTACCATGATCATGTCAGCAAATCAAAAAGGACATTAACTTTTGTATATCATGGGAAATGTCAAAGAATGACATCATTAAGAGACAAGAGCTTATTTATAATATCCGAAGGTTATTAGTCAGCTGTTAGCACATATTGTCATATTTGTGCTAGATATTGGAGTAGATTCGTTAGCTGTTTTTGAAAAGATAACAATGCGATAAAGTGAATATTATCTGCGATATACAGTCGTCGTTCCATGCATTTATTTGCTTTAATATTTCCTCTTTGCACTTTATATATCATGAAACAAGATTACCAAGTTATACTTCTTTATAAAACTTTTTAATTTTGCATTTTACAGTGCTATTTTTATGTGATAAATATTTAAACAAGAAAATATACTAGAAAAAAGCCAACTTGCCTCATGGCGCCCTGACGGGATACTTCTTTACTTGATATTAGTTTATTGTACCCCTTTACCACCATGCGCGTGAGTGTGAAATTCCTAGCCTTACCACAAAATAAAATTAAATGAGACGATATTATCATGATACTTAGATGATTTTTTTTTTTAAATATTGTTTATTCTTCACAGAAAATAAATGTTTACAAAGAAGAAAGTTACATGTAAATATTTCACACAGTAAACGAAAATGTAGATACTTATTTCATATCATGTAATAAAGAGTCGGTTGAAATGTTTATTGAAGTAATGTAAATAAGCTACATACGAATATGATACGTAAAATGTCCTTATGTGCATTGCAGATAAATAAATAAAATATAATTCTCATCAGGCCGCAGGCAGGCACAGTGATAATGGCATGATAAGATACGGTAGTGAGAGCGAGGCGGGGCGGCGTTTTCCAGTAAAATGGTAGAATAATGTTGAATTTCGTAGATGCTCTTGCGCCGCCATTCATTGCTGAAAACGCCCGCGACAGTCGATCGGTTCGCAGAATTCTACTCGCGTTTCCTGGAAGCGCTACTACTCGCGCGCACACATGCTTATGTTTCAGTATATGTAAGTGTACAAACACCGCTACCCACGGCCTCTGATAACGCGCAACCGTGACGAGACGTATCGGTGTTCAGTGCTCTCATTAACTCAGTTGGTATTGCGTGTCCGGCTCGGCTTACGCCTAATCAAACAATTTGCTGCACAGCCAGGAGTTACGATGAGGCTGTCAACGGAGCTAACGAGGGCAATGAGGCTAACAGCTGATTATTACAACAGCAAACTAATAGTTTGAAACTGAGATTTGCCATTGCATTAAATTGACGTGCGCAAACAAAGCAATTTGCTGCGCAACGCAATGCGTTCTTGAAGTAAATGTTAATAACTGGCAGATTTTGGTTACTGCTTGATTATTGGTTTTTGACTTTATCTCCTAACTATTATATTAGAAGACAAGGTTACCCAAATTATTGCATCAAACATTCAAAATGGCACAGCCAGTTTATGAGTTTTATTTGAAACCAATCATTCCATTAAGGAAAGTCTTAACGAGGAAACTGGCTTCAATAGGAGCATCCAGTTTATCGACGGACCTGCCAATGAGGCTCAATAGAATGATCGTAGGTTGCCGAGGTCGGACAAGGCAAGAGCCAGCGGTCAAGCTCTTGACATTTGGTCCCAATGAATATCAATTACTTGCCGTTCGGTCCGCCGATACTATTTGTTTGGGATCACAGACACAACTTGGCAATAAATTATCCTCTCTAGCTCTTATTCTAGTAACTTATTATAATACTTTTTATAATTAAACTTGGCTAACAATTGGCTCCCAATGACTGTGCAGACGTAAATAGCGTAGCACCTTTTTGTTTTATCACAACATTCACGATGTAAACAGAATAGCAATAAATATTAAAGTTATTTCCGTACTCTTTCTAGCCGCTATTCACTCTCATTACTTTTGTAATATTTTAAAAACTGTCACGCGGGGAAATTCGGCAATGAAAAGTATTTCATTATGTGATCTTTGTATTTCAAATTTTATGAGAGAATGACAGGCTGCCGAATTCTTCAAAATTTCATGGTATTGTAACCAAATGCCTACTTTTTAAAATAAATTGCTTAGATTTCGGTTGATTTAATAAAATGAAAAAACATATAAATGTGGTATTCTTTAAAAAATATCCGAACGATGAACAATCTTTATTTCTTTTGTTTCTAGATAAAATGCACGAATCACGTAATTCTACCATGTTTGTTAATTAATTTGGGCCGGCCGTGGATTAAGTCTGTTTTAAGTAGCTCGATCCATCAACCGATGAACGTAAAGTGTTGATATGAGAAATCCAAAGAAAAGATCAAATGATAATTATAGAGACGGAGGGCGGAAAGGTTCTGGAATGGTGACCACCGTGCACTAGACGACGCTTCTTGGACAGGCCCCGTGAAAGTCGACCGAAGATCTGGTGAAGGTCGTGGGAAACCGCTGGATGCGGGTAGCGCAAGACCTATCGTCATGGACATCATTAGAGGAGGCCTAAGCCTAGCAGTGGGTGTCATGTGGCTGAGACGATAACTTGAGAAGAATTATAGAACGGCCAATTTGTAGTTCGAAGTCGATCTAAATTTTTGAAAGTAAATATATTGGATCACTGTAGTCTTCTATATGAATTAGCATAACATCCTTTTCACTAAATTGACCGAAAACTAAACGAAAAATATAAAAATATATTTTTATTGTGTTTTATAATATGTAATTATAATCGAACCAACCTGCACTCTTATTTAACGACACTCTTCTATACATCTAGCCTACCAAAAGAGAAGCCTAAATTGAAATCTGGTTTAAACTGATGATACCTATCTGTTTCCTGTTAGCTGTTAGTGCCAGCTTCAGTTTTAAACCAAGTGTAACTTTAGACCTCCCACATTTTTAGTATGGTGTTACTAAATACGTGGGAGGTCTAAAGTTACACTTAATCTATATCATAAAAAGTTTGGCGTGCCACATCTAGGGCCACCAAGTTTGTCTGACTGCGCTTTTACAAAATAAAAAGTATTCATATATTGAAAAGTATCTTTCTGTTAAGATTTATGATTAAAGAAAGCATTAAAATTGCATAATTTAACTATCATAAAGTGTGGATAGACTTGACTTACTTGGTGATGCTGGTGGCTCTGTCTGGTTGCGCGGCGTTGCGGCCGGGCCGGCGGTCCGCAGCCGCGTCCACCATGCCTCCGCATCACCGCGGCTGCGTGCATCACTCGCAAACCCCACTCCGCTACCACATCACCCGCGACACCTGACACTCGCGGTCGACACTCGACACTCCTGCGGCTACGGTACACGCGCAGCAAATAACACTCGATCTCGAAGTCGGTAATGCAATCTGGAACAATTAATTTGTTATGTAGCGCAGAATGTATTGACATAGATTCTGCGCACAAACGCTGGTCATACTGTGACTACGACTGCGTCTGAATTATTTAGAGGACAATACTTAGTTTGAATATAAAAAGAATTAGGCGTTGTCTGGTAGAAGATCATATGCAACTACGAGCTACGAGTACTTTTCATCCGTTTTCTAGCATTTTCTTTCAAGCCAGGTATGGCTCACAGTCTAACAACTGCTTAGGTTGTTCCACGTGGTCACATGGAGCGAAATTCGTGAAACGTAGTCGGTAAAGAGATGGTTTCGTAGTTAGATTATCCTCTTACGTCTTTGCATCCGATGAATTAATCGCATTTTCTACAGCTGCAATTAGTTGAAATGAAACGAAACAAGTGGTGGCTTACCTACTTCATGACATGACTGAGGATTGTTCAACTTTGAGTTTGAAAATATTATATTTTTGCTTTGAGAAGTTGCATCATAGTCTGTCATAAAAAGGTTCTGGAATGGCGACCGCGCACAGGACACGTGGTAGGCCACCGACAAGGTGGACCGAGCGACGATCTGGTGAAGGTCGCGGGAAGCCGCTGGGTGCGGACAGCGCAGGACAAATCGTTGTGGAGATCCTTGGGGGAGGCCTATACCCAGCAGTGGGTGTTATGTGGCTGAGACAACGAAGATCATAGTCTGGCTGGCTTTAGTATATTCATTGATTTCATTTTCAAATTTAAATATATCGTCTTATAATACTCGAATATTCGAAAATATTCGAATGTTTGATCGATTAGTTTGAAATATTAAAGCTGTAATCATTTGGTATTAATTTAAACCTACTCGGATTTCCGAGAAAAAGGATCTTAACAAACAGGAAACAACACAACCAATGTTCTTTATAAGGAGGCTTGTAGCAGTAAAATCCAACGTGTCAGCTGCAAACAAGACGAATTTGAACGACATGATTCTGTAACACTTTGGCATAACAATCGGCTCTATTTCTTGTTTTGTTTAATTCGGAATGATTGTAGAGTATGATGTGTAAAAAAATGTAAAGAAATGTATAAGGGTTATAATATTACGGGTTTCCTTTTTGAATCATCGCTCACTCAAACCTGTTGTATTTCTATTTTGGTTGCATAGCCATAAGAGTGTTAAAGTATTAAGGTGTGACATTATTGACCGAGCGAGCGAAGCGTCTCAGTTTCGAGATTGGCCAAAAATTCTATTCGCAATTTTTAATTGGGGGTGAAAAGGGGGAAAAGGGGGTAAGCTAGCTGTAGCGTTATTTACAACGATTTCAATTATATAGGAACACTAAGGACTTTATTTTAAACAAGATGTTGCAAAAAAACCAAGAGTGGGAGTGGAGGGGGGAATAGGGAAGGAGTTTGCTGTAGTGTTATTTATGGTATGGACGGTTTTTTTATTTTCTTCCGAAAATTATAGCTACGTTTACCAATCGACTACACAGTCCTCTCTGCCTTCGTGAAACGAACCGGGAGATATTAACGGGGGTAATCGCCAAAACTCATACCCCCATTGAGCGAGGTCTGCTGTTCTCACAGAATCACTAGTATATGTAAACACACACATAAAAAGTTAACAGGACTGGCAAAATCCCACAACTATCGTAAACTTTCGTAACAAATCTGTTCGATATTGATATTACGAATACGAGTAGGTATACATATAATCCTTACAACTTTCGGAATTCGTTTTACAATTTTGAAGATTTCGATTTTTTAAGAAAAACAAATACAAAAATAATAATTGGTGTACGTTCCGTAGCCCTTGTAGCTCATTGAATAAACAATTTGTTTTAGTGTGCTTGTTTACTACAAAACGGACTTCATGAGAGAATATTTGTCGTCGGTTCTTGTTACAAACAAACAAATAATATTTGATATTATTTATTACATAATCTTTCGCCCTGTACTGAAATTTCACAGGTTTCTTCGAATAAAAGCTGGTTTTTTTTAGGGTTCCGTAGCCTAATAGGAAAAACGGAACCCTTATAGATTCGTCATGTCTGTCTGTCCGATGTATGTCACAGCCACTTTATTCCAAAAATATGAGGATTACACAGTTGAAACTTGGTAGGTAGATGTATTCTGTAAACCGCTTTACGGTTATTACACAAAAATAAAAAATAAATATATATTAAGGCGGGGGATACATTACATACCCATACATTGAACTGAAACTGAAAATATTTTTTTCATCTAACCTATACGTGTGGAGTATCTATAGATAGGTCTTTAAAAATTACATTGAGGTTCTCAAAGTCAACCGTTTGAATGATATACACTTTCAAAGTGGTAAAAAACTTTTAACGAAAATGAGTTTGAACGAAATATATTTTCCAAAATCGCAAATATAACTTTGTCATTCATACAAACACTATGAAAAACAAAGTTATTTTTGCAGACGATAAATTATAGTGGCATTTTGGATAGGTGTATTTAATATAATAATAATAATAAAAACTTTATTGCTCACGATACAAAAAAAACACATACAGAGAAAATGACTAAAAAGAGGAACACACAATAGGCGGCCTTATTGCTACATAGCAATATCTTCCAGGCAACCTTGGATGAGAGACGGAACCCTTCATGTGCGAGTTCGACTCGGACTTGGCCGATTTTTGTAACTTGGTTCATGGAGTGCTGAAGAAAAAAGTTGGATACAATACAATCGGCTAGGTAGTTTCTCTTTGTTATTGGAACATACAACATGGATAAATAAACTGACGTTTGAGCGTACTGGCGTCGCGTCGGTTGGCGTAATTATGCGGTGTAATAAATAAACAATAAAAAATAAAAATATTAGAACAAAAAACACAATTTTACAAATTTTGGGGATGCATTACAACAGAAAGACAGAAATTATGTGATAAATATTAAACAAGAAAATATACTAACAAAAAGCAACTAGTCTCATGTCGCCCTGACGGGATTCGAACCCGCATCCTTGGGAGTCCGGCCCAATGCACTAACCAATTATGCTACAGACTTATGAGAACACGTCGAATTTTTCTAGTGCATTCACCGTTCTACGGTGTTGGCCACCGTCTCGCTTCATCAATGAGAGAAATATCCTCGCATTCGAAAGAAATTATCTTATTTAAGGCCTCTGACCTCCATGCTAGATTTTCAAAAACCTGTATGACAGAAAGGTATGCAATGCATTCGGGCTTGTACTATTTAGTATTCTGTAATTCGGGATAGGGAATCAAATTTACTTTATGCAAATTTAACCAGAATGAGGTCTTCAAGCTCATTTTAAGAACGGATGGCAAGCCAATCTGTTTCACCTTATTAGGATACTTGAGTTGAGTACTGACTGATACAAGCTAGGCGATTGCGTAAAGTCAATCGTATTCATTTGACAGTTCATATTTTATCATATCGTATGTCATTTCATACAAATTGCAGCCGATTGAAAACAATATGAACTGTCAAATGAATACGATTATCTTACGCAATCGCACCCAAGGTCAGGACCCTGCCTGTCCTAATGAATCTCTGTATCACGTAGCGTGGTAGCGACAAACTCTGTTGCTTCCTGACCTCCCACCCAACCCCTCTGTACCCCTCTGTGGGCTCGAATACGGCGCTAGAGGTCAGTTTCCACTTAATTCTTAATTTGCTAGCAGACAGCGGTGTCCAGAAAACAAATGGAATATCTATTGTGTCTCATACGCCGGGGCCTGAGAGGTTAAGTCCTTACTATATGCATACGCGCCACCGATCATAATACCTACCTACTCGTAAATTTTCAGTATTCTAGGGTATATTGCTAGGTTCATGTAAGCAAAGCTACGCTAGCAACTTGAACGAGTTATCTAGCGGAGATAGCTGGCGACTCGAATTTGGTGAATGAAAGGTTAGCTTCGCTGCAGTTGCCAGATATTTTGTCCCACCTAGTTTGCTATGCGGTGTGAACCTATGTATGAAAAGAGCTGAAACGATGCTCGCTTGCCCGCTGCCGCTATGTCTAGTGAAGTGCCGTCAATAAGTGAAAGCGTAAGATTTGTTAACACAGATCTACTAGCCCATGCAAATATCCATCCATAATAAGAGCCTAGCAATTTAAGATTTCAAAATAAGACTGTCAGGGTCCATCTACAGTTGTAGTAACTAGGATATTATTTAAGGAGGGGATTGACTCCTTCTCTAATATGGGAGGTGCGTGCGTGAGTCGGGCGCAAAAATTCATAGTAATAGGTAAGGGGCCGAAAAACAAGCGACCGCGCTGACGTGTTTCGGAATGAAATGGAGACAAAACTGCGTAAATAACTGAATAGACACATATTACGACATCTTATTACCAGCCATGTTCCAGTGAGTGAGACTGAGACGTCACTTTATGCGCGTATAGCGAGACATCCTATCTCACCAGTGCCATAACTAGCTTTTTGATTCCCGTTTGTTGCACCCACTATATCGTTGTTGGTTCATAAAATAAAAATGTAGCAAAACGCAAATATTTCAATAGTGTTTTTCTTAAAACTGCCGGGTCAGGTGATGACAGGTCAGATTGGTCATTTCTGCCCCAGGATCTGCGCCCTGTGCCTGGGCATCGCCATATTTACGGCACTGCTTCATACTCACTCACTGGAACATGGCGGGTAAACAGAGGTCGCAATACGGGGGTTGGCCCTGTGTTTATCAGTCATAAATGCCGTATTAATTAAGAATATTAAACATGCAAAGAGTGTCTGTCCGTTACTTAACCTTCTCAATTCTCATGCCTGAAACACCTTGAATAAATTTAGATTTTTTTTGTAAAAGTGGTAGATTGGCGCAGCTCTGGCACATTGGTACACGCGCTCGGCCGGCGATTGTTGCGGTTAAGCAGTTGACTTGAGCTCCTCTATGCTTCGCAAGTAAGAAGCCGTTGGTCCCGGCTGCGTGTGCCCTAGGGTCAGTGCTTCAGCAGTGGGGACATTGATTGATGATGATAAATTGGATTGTGGACTAAAGAACAAAGACAACATTTTATAGAGCTCATTAAATCTTGAAAAGGGTAAAATTGTGTTTTTTGTGAGAACTGAAATGAAGTTAATTTACTTTTAAATACTGACAGAAGAAAACAAATACAAACAACAATGTTTCCTACTTAAATCTTTATTATTTACAGCTTTCTAGGGAAATACCTACAACTGAAAATGTATCTAGCAAACCTAGTACCTACACATGAGCAAAAGCAAAACAGTGTAATTTAATTAAATTCAATATTTTTATTGCTCATATTAGTACTTATAAGTAATTAAGAAGAAGGTAGATAGATAACTTTCTATACCTACCTACAAAAATATACCAACTTCTTAAGCAAATGGTAACTTTTAATTATTTTATATTGAGAGTTACTCCATTAGGATTTATGACTAATGGTAGTCCATTAATAAGAGAATAGATGAAATTAGCTTAAAAATTCAATTATTTTAGAAGAGAGCTTGTCTCAGTACCTTCTATAAAAAAAACATTTAAAAATGTTCATAGCTATACATTTTATAATAAAGCCTTTGATCGAAGAATAAAGCATTTATAATTGAAATATCTAGGTAGTTGTACATATAATTTTAGCATCTATTCAGCCAGGCCATCTACCTTTACTTTACAGACTCCCATTTGTACTTAAAATGTCAATTATTTTAATTAGTTTCTTCAAACATGTAGGTAGTGGGTGGGTAAGTAACAACTTATAATCATGATATCATCGATACCGATACATTGGTAATAAATATAAATATGACTCACCAGACCTAGGTACTCTGTTACAAAAAGACCGTGTAGTAGGTTATCAATATCATCTTGTTGGACGTCACACAATACAAAATGCGTCACTAGTCACATACACACTTTTAAATAGTCGTCATATCAAATTCACACAAACATTATATATAAATTTAGTTCAGAACAAAATAAATAATTCTGCAACTTCACCAATGTCATAAATTTACATGATTCAAGAGATTTGAGAGAGAGGGAAAGAGAAAACAAAACAAAATTTGACGGCCTATTGAATTTCTGTAATTTATACTAGTAGTGACATCTAACGTTATACATTAGAGTTACGTACTACAGCTGAAAAGCACCATAGATTATACCATATTGCTATCCTTGTAATGTGGTGCATTTTGAAAATGTATAAATGAAATCAATTCCTTTTCTTAAATCCAAGTATATTTACCTATTCCATTGCCTTTTACCAAAATCAAACAAACACATGAATCTTTAAAACTGAATCTGCCTACTTGAAAACCAATATTTTAGAATTTGACGTGTAATAAGGCCGCAATATCAAAGTCACTTCTTTCGCATTGGATAACTTTTTTTGTGACAATGTCTGCATCTGTTGATTAAAATTTGAAACATAATAAGCTTCTAAACAAGGTCAACAGTTTTCATCAACTCACAATCGACGAAAATAATTAGGAATCTGTGCATATTATGTTTGTGGTTTCAATGAATATTCATTTCTCAAGTAACATCCAAAGATACAAGTGCAAGTGTCCGCGAAAATGATCCGTACTTTGTTTTTCGCAATCACAACGTTACATGAACATGGATGACCTAAAATGCGAATACACGAAGAAAAAAGATGCTTCGAACTGTCACAAAGAGTGTAATGATAAGGAATTATAATGTGTTTGCATGGATTATCATCAATCATGAACTGAATTGAAGTAACGCATAACGATCGGTGATTCGTTGAATCACAAAAGTGAAAATGTGATGTGTCAAACTGATTGTTTACCTCGCAGACAGGTGAGCGGTTTGTAGAAGTGGTACGCGAGGGCGACGGGAGGCGGGCGGCATGTCGGGCCGCGCGAGTCCCGTCAACGGCGGATATGAGGCCACGAGTGGAGAGCCTGCTATGAGGCTCTCGGTACGCAAGGACCTATTTCCTGAAGTGCGCCTGCCAAAGATCACGCCTGTTGATTCTGATGCGGCCACGACACCAGAAGACGAAGATGCAGTTTCTTGTGTCAAACTTGAGACTGACTTTGAGCAAAGTATTGATGAAATCGCTAACCAAAAGCTGCAAGTGGTCAATGGGGCTCTGCAGTCTTCACGATCTCGTCACAGAAAGCATAAGCAGCATTCAAGACGAGATTCAGATCAGTCCACACTCAATGGCAGTCTTCCTTCGGAACGAAAACGCAGAAAAAGTATAAAATCTCATAACAAAGTGCGGTCTAAAGTGAAAGGTGGTAAGAATTTTAATTTAGTTAGTAGTAGTGAGTATCAAGATGACGAAGATTGGGAAGCTCCTGTGCCAGCTGGAGATAGTGAAAGTTCAGAAGATGAAGTGCTCAAGTGCAGTGTAAAGTTACCATTAATTAATTTGCCTCGGCAGAGTGGCAAACCTTACAGTCATGAACTTAGTCAATTATCTACTAAAAAAAGTAAAAAGAACTCTAAAGAGAGACGGACTTATACCATGACGCCTTGTAGTGGTAAGCCACGCTCTATGTTGGGCATTTGTAGTTCAAAAAGTAGTAAAAAAAAGTCAAAGAAGTCAGATTCAGAGTGTACAGCCACTTATCGAAGTCAGATAGTGGATATGAACACTATAAGGATCAAGATCAAAAGGACCAGTGTTCATGCCCCTGTGAGTATTTAATACTTTTATATTTCCTTTTTTATTACTTATTAATATGAAAAAATCCAAACAAGTTACAAAAACATTGAACTTCTCATTTTATTACTGCTACTGGTGTATTTTGACATTCTATTTATGTTTTTGGCAAAATTTTATGAAAATTTTACATAAGCCACCACAATCATATTAATATGTTAAGCTTACATAAAAATATTTTAGACATTAATTCTCAAAATATCAATTGAAGGATGAATATCAAATATCAATTGATATCTATTGAAACTCATTTCAATAGAACTGAAACTCAGTATATTGTTTTGCCTGTTTGAAGTTGAAAATTGATATTTATATTCAGAATATTCATGGTTCCTGTCCTATTCCAGATGGAATGTAAAAAAAAAAAAAGTTATTTTAAAAGTATAAAATCTCTCTGGGTGTTCTCTTATATATGAAGGAAACTTTATTGATATACATACTCTGATAAATTTTAAATAGAAAAATATTGGACAAAATCAACTCCGCTAACCACTGATATTCCGAGACCGTCTCGTTAGCTCATTGGTTAGAACATTGGACCGGATTTCCGAAGGTTGTGGGGATTGAGTCCCATCTGAGAAGTCACTTGTGGCAGAGTTGATTTTTTCCAATATTTTTCTATTTAAAATTTATCATAAGTATAAAAATAGCATTGAAAAATATCATAAATTATAAAAAATACATACTCTGATTATGAAATATATCCAAAATTTACATCTTAATGGTTTTATTATAACAGCTGACATTATCATAGTCAATCTTAACACATTCAGCGCCATGTGTATATAGTGTTACACCCTATGTGTATATAAAGCAGTAGTCAACTCCACAGGCCAGTGTTTTGTATGAGAATTTTGTATGAGAACTTTGTAGCCCTGGCCCTGACAAATTGTTCGGTGTATTTGGGGTATAAAAATGTGGGATATCTTTCAATATATGCGATTTTATACAAATGGTTACAAACTTGTAAATACTTCTCGGACTTGCCTTGGCGCTGAATGTGTTAAACAATATCATTCATGCTTTTAAAAAGTATTTTCTTGCACACAACAGTTGTGTTGGTGACAATCTATATAGAATATTTATGTTTTCTTTGTAATTTATACCAAACCATTTTATTTTTATATTCTACAAGAGGCTGCCTGCAGTTTGACCCATGTGGTTCCTCTCCCGTGGGAATATTGGGGATAAAATCTATCTTATCTTTTAATACAGGCTATAAACTTAATGTACGCTAAATTTCATCCAAATTTGTTAACCGGTTTTTGCATGACTTACAAACATATAAATAGGATATTAATACAAAACTTTTTTGTGCCAGTAGTAGTGGTATACCCAAAATTCTCTCCATAGAGTTCTGTTCTGATTCTATCACTTGCTACTCCCGTACAAAATTCTTCTATTTTCAACTAAATTGCTTTCCCCTAACTTCTCACTTAGTCCTTTCCTTTTTTTGGCATTTCAAAGTCCAGAGCGGGTATTACAAGCTCTCTCTCTATCTAAGAGGGAGGAGAAATGTGTCTCTTTTATTTGCTATATAGCGAGAAAGATAAGCATTGTTAACTATTCAGAAAACGATAAGTTTTAAGAACTTATTATACCCACTCAGAGCTAAACGTGCTTGCTTCTCTTGCCCAGTCTATTTCATAGTGAACTACTGTCCACTGTACACTGTACACTGTCCACTGTACAAAATGTCAACTGTGTGTTTTGGATTTTTCTTCGAGTTCTGCTCTGATCATACTTCTGTAACATACTTGTATTAAAGCTCTTTACAATATGTTGTCTAGGCAGTCTCAAACATGTATATAACTTAATATAAATTAAAATTTAATTGTAACCTCAGATCGTTCCACCAACACCGACTTCTATTGCTGATCTTGGACAGAGGAAATCCAAGAAGAAACGAGCAGCTTCTCCCGTGATCAGCGACAGCTCTGGAGAGGAATACGATCCTCGCGGCGACAACACCGCCTCCATGAGTGTCGCGGCTCCTAAGCCCAAACATTCCCGACCCAAGATACCTAAAACGCCCAAGGCTCGAAAACCGAACAATAACTCTAAGAGTAAAAGTAAAAGTAAGTACATCTGGAAGTAAATTCAATTGTCATTAAAATTTTAAAATGCTTTAGAATTTAAAATTGGCCACACACGTCACCATCAAAATCATCCACAAAAAAATAAAGAATTATCAAGGTTTTGACTCAGTATTTTCATAACACATTTATGCCTTTTGCTAGAGTGCTATTATCGGCCTAACAATTCATGAAACTAAAATCTTAGTGCCGCCAAACAAGAGTGATATCAAAGTAGTGATAGAAATGAAATGGTGCTATACTCAGGGCATAGCACTGTCTTTCAACAAAAAATAATTCAATATTGCAATTGACTGTAACGGCTGGTGGTAGACGACAGATGACTGGCGACGAGCCGTCGATCGAACAGCTGACAATGATAACTCCAACTCTTTGCTTCTCAACTTCTCAATATGATGGCACTACAAATAACTTTTATATCATAACAAACTGTATATTGTCTGCCCTAATTATTATTATTAATAACGCCTATTATTAATGCTGTGTTTGTTATTTATCAGTGTCAGGGATACTGACCTGGAAAAACATAAATAATTATATATACCTATGCTATTTGGAGTTAAATAAAAAATACCTTGAATGTGGTGGTGACCTTGCTGAAAATCATTGGGTTAACCTTCATAAGAGTCTGTCTAGATCTGTGAAAAACAAAGAATGTTGGGAAGCAAATGATCTGACACACGAAATTCGATTTGTATTGTGATTGTGCCAGTAAAACAAAAACAAAAAGAATATCACCTCTTTATTAAAACCCAGAAAGAGAAGAAATATAACTCCTGGTGATTATAACAGAGGAAAACTAAAAGATGATGATGTTTGCTGATTGATTGTGGAAACTTTGAAAGTAGGTGGTAACAAACTTGAGTTACTTTTTTAATATTAAGACTTCTTTTATCGTGTTTCAGAAAAGACTGAAAGAACTAGTAGAATTAGTGCAGCTGAAAGTAAAGATGTCGGACCACAAAGCCCTTGGGCCACAATGCCTGAAGAAGTTCTTACGAAGATATTTGAATATGTAGTTACGTCGCAAGGGACTTTACCTACTGTAATAAGGTACGCGGTAATAAAAAATGTCTTATTAGACAGAAATTTATTTTCATAAATAATGCGAAAAGATTTACTTCATATTCTATAATTTTCTATGTTTGACTGTAATTTAATTTAACCAGAGATACCCTAATTGGAAGAGAGATCTTCTCATAAACAAGCACCTTTTTAATAACAAAAATGTTTCTAATTTTAGATTGGGAAGAGTTTGCAAGCTATGGCACAGTGTTAGCTGTAGACCCGAGTTATGGAAGAATGTAGATCTAGCATCTTATACAATAGAGAAATGTAAAACGGACTACAAACTTGTTTGGCTCCTGGAGAATCGGCTGTCTCATTGTCAAAGTTTAAATATATGTAAGAAATGATTGTTTTTATATACTATACTATTATTTCTATATACTATAGTTTTTGAATTCTATCGCCATTTTCACACCGAATTTTGCGTTTCGAAACGCAAAATTCCCGAGTAACTGCGAAACGATAAAGATCGCCATATTCTGTTCTAACTACAAGAGTTGTGGTTCACGGCAGCGCGTCGGTCGGTGTGAAAACAGGGTATAAGTTGGTACTCTTATAGCCTGTTTGGATTTAAATAAAGCCATTATTCAGTTTTTAGTCTAAAATTGCCGTAAAATTGTTAAAGACTCGTGAAACGAGATCACATACCAATTTACATAACAGTATTTTTTCTTGTGGATAATACATACTTAAAAATTATCCGATCGAAGGACCATGTATGTAATCAATAAAAACGTTAACATAATTACGGAAATTTCAGCTCAATGGAAAGTGTGCAATGTGTCATGGGTGCTAGCGTGTGTGGCGGAGTATTGCAAGAACTTGATGGAACTGAGCGTGGCTGGCTGGAGCCGGATCACGCCGGAACAGCTGTTCGAGCTGATGCAGGGCTTGCCGAAGCTGCAACGGCTAGACTTATCATTGACGGTAACTATACAGATAATGTATTCATAAAAATGTCTAATTTAAATATTTAAGTGTTGCCATCACTTTTGGTGTCTATACAAAGGCAAGGAGATAGAAAGTGAGAACAACACTGCTTAGCTTAAACATGACGTGTTAGTTTTTATCTTTGTGTTCTACCCATAGATTTATCATTGGTCTCCGCGTTGCTACAACTAGATACCGCGCTTCATACAAACAACGGATCAAAAAATATGACTAGAAATTTTGACGTTTTTCTTCAACCAACCGACTCGGTTGCTATGGAGACTCACAGTAGACTGTGGCGTTTTTGGCAAAGTAAAACGGTCACGGCTAAATGTATGTGGCGGGTCAAATCACGAGCGGCCGCTAGTCATTCGTAATATTTAGTAGGAATATTATAAAGCTGATGAGTTTGTTTGTTTGAGCACGCTAATCTCAGGAGCTACTAGTTCGAATTGAAAAAATCTTATTGTTTCGAATAGTCCATTTATCGAGGAATGTTATAGGCTATATAATATTACGCTACGATCGACATGAGCGGAGCATTAATGTTTTTCATTAATGCTCCGCTCATGTTGATCGTGTTGCAAAAACCGGGAAAAAAATATATTTTTGGCAGTTTCCATCGCGTACGCTGTGTAAACGGTTTAAGTTACGTAATAATTTTGTATAATGAAATTGTTTCCCATTAAAAGTTCCAAAAGAAAAGTCCGCGACAGCATATTTCTATGTTTTAAGGTTGACTCACTATAACCATTTTTGTGAAGATGAAAAACGTTCTAAACTAATGCATAATTTGTGTATCTGTTTTCATAAATATGGTATTAATCCTTATCTAAATAAATACGTAATTCGTCACAAGTATTTAATTTTGAACAAAATTGCCCTTTTCATTATTTCATTCCAATGAATATCTTAGGAAATATCATAGTTTTTCAAATAACTCGGCAACAAAATAATTCGCGGCAAAATTCGTTCGTCGGGTGGCTTGCTTACTTTATTTATGCCAAGGCTTGGAAACGTTATTTTAAATAACGTTTTTCGAACGTTTCAAACAGTTATTTGTATTGTGTTCTTTGCATTGCGTTCGGAACGAAATCGAAATGGGAACGCTTCCAAAAAACTGTTTAATCCGCAGGCTGTGCGGGCGCGGGTCGTGCGGCGACAAGACAAGTATGGACTTGTTTTATGCTGCCGATATGCCGCAATTCAGTCAATCAATCAATCATTCCGATGCGCTTGCTTAATGAGATTGTGTTTACTCTAGTTATTGGGACTTTTCAAGTGGTTATTAGTTACCTATTATGTTAGTGTACGGTAAAGGAAAAACCTTATTTACTCTTATTACACTTACACTAACGAAATACGAGTAAGGACCTATTTATTTCATTATTTAATCGCAAGGTACTTGTAGCAGGTTGCTAGTATTTTTTATCGGTAAAAAAGTATTTTAGTCGGTCGATTAATTACTTACTACCCATTTACATTTACGTTTGCTGTTCCAAAAATAGTTAGTGAAATGAAAAATAGAATATAAAAAAAAGTTTATATACAGCTTTTCAAAATATCCCCCTCCAATCCCAATGCACTTATGCATTCGGGTGAACCAACTTTCAAAACATTTAAAAAACGGGTCTTGCGGGAGGTCGAAAAATAACCGCCGAAATTCTACGACGGCCGAAAAGAATGCCACGGACGCCGCTCCTTGGGCGCTCACTATCCAACTCCCCGAAAGCTTGAGGCAGACAAACATCGCTATACCAGTCACGTTCTACGGTCTTCTAGCGGAATTACTGCTACTGGTCCACTGCGTCGAAAAAAAACCGCTATCATTTTTTTATTAACGCTCCGACCGCGAACAACTTTTGTGGGCAAATCGTCCTCTTCAAACACGCATTGCGTGGATTGCTGCTTCGTGCTAAATATGCATGATTCGTCAGTTGCAAGAATGTAGGAGACGTTTTGCGTAGTTCCACCTTCGATCTTTTCTAACATAAATTTTCACCAATAAAAATTATTTTTTGTTTCAGTATTATCGTGCGGCATGTGTTTATGCTTATTTTTGTGTATTACCTTTAATATTTCCACATATCAAGTACTGATTTACCAGACAGTCAGACAACCAGACAAGAAAACAGTTTATATACTGATAAACTGATATTGGGGTTTAAATCCTCTGTTTCAGTAAAAGTGCCTGTCAGTCTGGTAAATCAGTACTTGGATTAAAATCCGTCTCAACTGTCTGGACAACCAGTGATTGGATTGACATCCGTCTCAATTTCAGTAAAAAATGGTTGGCTGTCTGGACAACCAGTTACTGGATTCACGTCCGTCTCATTTTCATTTAAAAATGTTTAGCTGTCTGGTAAACCAGTAATTGAAATCTTTTTAACTGAAATATTTTATTGACATAGTAATTAACTTTACACACCTTGAATTTATATACAACTGATAATTCGATAAATAACAATGACACGTCAAGATTAAGATCTGTAGGTACCTACTTAAATCCATTTAAGGTAGTGGTAATCACCTGAACCGTCCATTGCTACTGTACTGTTTAGGTACTTACTACTAGTATACCAGGTTAATAACAATAAATTAAAATAAATAAATAGAATGAGAGAAGGAAACTAAACCGCGCATTGAAATTGAATGTAGATATGTTACATTCATGAAACATCAACACAAAAAATTCAATAAAAACGGTTAAAAACGTTTTATTGAACGAAATTGCTATTTATAACGTTCCCTTCGAACATTAACGAAACAAATCGTTCTTTAGGTATTTTAGATGAAAACGTTTCTAAAAATCCGTTATCCGACTCTTGCTTTATACTGATATATTCCGGACGTTTAAGCTAGAACGTTACACGAACAAATAACGCCCGTCTTGCCGTGGCCGGATTATATTTGAGCAATACTTTTTCTAATTAAGTTGTATTCTTGTATGAAACGCCGCTGCATGCTTCGAGTAGGCAATTTGGAGACTGCTTACTTGAGTATTTAGCGTAAGGAAAAACTTTGGCCTAATTACCTATATGGAATGCAAGCCCCTGATAATATTATAAATGCGAAAGTGTGTTTGTTTGTTTGGCATTTCTGCACGTCCTAACTAAGCAATCTTAGTTTTTGCCATAGAGTTAGTCGAAATGTTGGAGTAACATAGGCTACTTTTTATCCCGATATTCCCACGGGAATGGGATCCACGCGGATGAAACCGTGGGCAGAAGCTAGTAATTAAACAAAAAGTTTCTTCAGCCCAGAAATAAAGTAGAAAGTACTGCTTTCTTATCCCTTTTTTTTAAACAATCATTTATTTACAGTCGGAAACAGGCGGGTCGAGCACGTGCCTGTCCGCGGCGTCCATGGCTCGTTTAGCTGAAAACTTCGGCGCCCGATTAACACACCTCACGCTCGCCAATAATAAATTCACAGCGTTACCGCAAATATTGTCATCTGTTGCGGTAAGTGGTCCTTAACACCATAGTCATAAGGTCTTTTTTTTTTTATGATTTTGTAATTTTTGCATTTTTCAATGCTATTTTTATACTTATGGTAAATTTTAAATAGAAAAATATTGGAAAAAATTTACTCGGCCACAAGTGAATTCTCAGGCTGGAAATTCACTTGAGCCTGAGAACCTGAGAATTCACTTGTGGCCGAGTTAATTTTTTCCAAAATTTTTCTATTTAAAATTTATCATAAGGTCTTGTTTTAAATTTACACGGTAATTATCACTATCATTATTATAAAAAAAAACAGATTTTTACCATTTGTATTAGCTTGCGGGTCGGTCCGCCGAAATATCGGGGACTCGCAAGCAAATACAAACATGGTAAAAAAAACAGTTTTTCCTAAAAATGAAGGTCTAGTTTACTGTAACTTGTGTTTAGAGTTCGATTCATTTGCAAGATAGAGTTGCAGTGGACCACTATTGTCAATTTTGGTTTTATAATCTGAATCTGAAAACAGCACTTTGGTAATAAACAAAAATTAAAAATTTTCATAAATTATTTAAAACATCATTAATAAATTTTTATCTAAGTTATTTTCAGATAAACATGAACTATAGCTTTGGCAGAATTTAATTAATGAATACTAAAGAGAGCTTATTCAGCAAAAAGAAACAATCGTGTTTTGTATTATCTAACGGCTAAAAAAGCACAGCAATTTGTTTCGCTCGCAATTTCAACTCTTATCATATCCCAATTTTATTTTCATCTGAAACACACAGTTAGTTGCAAACCTTGCGTCTGCTACATTAGCATTTTATATCTAACCACCAATCTCTTTGTCTATAGGCTCACTGTGAGAACTTAGAAGTACTAGACATATCGGGGGCGCTCGCGACTTCGCACCCCGCGGCGATTCCTTTAGAAGCTTTACAGAAGGGCTGCCCAAAGTTGCGAGTGTTCAGAGCGGCTAACTCTCAGCTGGTACTCGCGTCTGCTACCACTTCACAGCAGGTGAGGATATGTGTTTATGTCTTAGATGTAACTTTTAATATTTCAACTTATAATTTGTAGTCTTTTTATAGAATAATTTTGAGCAAAGCGAAAGTGAACATTGTTTTTGTGCCATGTTTATTAAAACTATACAGGGTGGAAAATTAAGACTTGGCATGAAGGGCGGGTACCTTAAACGTTGTTGCTACATTGAAACGATCTTAGGAAACCAATCTTAATTTTTGTGTTTATGTCTTAGATGTAACTTTTAATATTTCAACTTATAATTTGTAGTCTTTTTATATAATAATTTTGATCAAAGCGAAAGTGAACCTTGTTTTTGTGCCATGTTTATTAAAACTATACAGGGTGGAAAATTAAGACGGGGCATGAAGGGCAGGTACCTTAAACGTTGTTGCTACATTGAAACGATCTTAGGAAACCATCCTTAATATTTTGAGAAATATCGCAAATATCTGCATTTACGGATTTTGAAAAAAAATACGTGCTGGTGGAATTTATTGGAATCCGAGACGCTGACTTATCCTTTCACTAATAGAGTTAAAAAAGGAAAACAAAATTAATTAGAAAGAGTGAGAATTTTCAAGAGAGTGAGATACCGCTACATTTTCTCTTCAGTACGTGTTCGGAATGTTAGCTCCACTTATACCTATACCTTCATGTTAAATCGTTGAATTCGCAGATGGAAGCCGGCGGCTGGACCCAACTGGAGGAACTATCGATAGCGGGCGAAGCGGCAGCCGAGCGGGTGGGCGTTGGCGAGTACCGGCTCGGGGACGAGGCGCTGTCGCGGCTAGTGCGGGAGGCCACGCGGCTGCGGCTGCTCGACCTGCGCGGGCTGCAGCGGCTCACCGACTCCGGGCTCGTGCGCGTGCCCGCCTGGGACCTGCAGCACCTGTTCCTCGGCGGTGAGACACACGCAACCACCCTCTCTCTCGCACCACACGCGGGCAGCGGCACAACACCGACTCTCGTTTTCTGTGCACTACTGTGTACAAATGCGCCCTTTAGTGTTGTCTATCAATGGGGCGACGATAATTTGGTCCAATTCAACGCTGCCAAAAGACAAGCGTGTCTCTTCTCCGCAAAAAGGAGTCCTTTCACCCTGACCCGACTTTCCGAGGCTCGTCTGCAGACATCACCGACTATCTCGAACATGTCTCGGCATGGAGTTGACTACCAACCTTAAATTTGGCGCTACCGTCGAGACACAAGGCACAAATTGCGGCGAAAAAGCTGGGCATTCCGAACATGGTCAAACGCTGCTTACTCTTTACAAAGCTGAAGTCCGATCGTGCATGGAGTATTGTAGCCACCTATGGGATGGCTCACCTAAATACCTACTCGCTACTCTCGACTCGGTAGAACGCAGAGCCAGGCGACTTATCGGTGACCATGAGCTGGTTAGAAATCTGCATAGTTTGAGTCACCGCTGTAAGGTAGCTTGTCAAGAGTGTGCATCTGAGCTGCATAACCTCATCCCGCCTTCTCCTTTTTTCCATCGGGATACTAGACGTACTGCAGGCTACCATCATACTTTGTTGCCATT
Source organism: Chrysoteuchia culmella (assembly GCA_910589605.1). NCBI lineage: Eukaryota > Metazoa > Arthropoda > Insecta > Lepidoptera > Crambidae > Chrysoteuchia > Chrysoteuchia culmella. The sequence goes on along the minus strand of OU342642.1, from coordinate 15,156,219 downwards.
CCGAACTGAGGCACAGAGCGCTTTAAGTCCTCTTTTATCATGCGAACGGCCAAGGAGTGGAATTCCCTGCCGGCGTCTGTTTCCCGAGCACATACAAGTACAACCCAAACCTCTTCATGGTGCAAGTGAACAGGCTTCTTCTGGGCGATCTCGCTCCATCGTCGGCCTCATCTACGCCCTTAGGCTAGATTGAGGTCAAGAAATAAAAAAAAAATTTTTTTCAGCACTAGTTTAAATTAATACAACACCAACATTTTTTCGTTTTTGTTTCAATGCACTAGTTCAGTTATCTTCTAAATAACATGCGCAGACACACCTAACCTGCAATGATTCGCCAATATTTTAAATTATTAACACATTTTAAATTACTAATCCACCATTCTTTCCCAGGTTGCAACGTAACCCGTCAAAGCAACGCGTGCTTAGAGCTAATCTGCGAGAAGTGGTCGCACAGTCTCATCGAGCTGGACCTGTCGTGGGCTGTGGCGGCGCGCGTGCTGGACGACGCCGTAGCCGCGCTCGCCGACGCGCCCGACAGCAAGCTCAGGTAATGAGATACATGACGAGCCAGGGCTCTCCAGCCTGTCTGTATAGTATCTGCAGGAGTAGGCCACAGCCCCATCGAGCTGGACCTGTCGTGGGCTGTGGCGCCCGACAGCAAGCTCAGGTAATGAGATACATGACGAGCCTGGGCCCTCCAGCCTGTCTGTATAGTATCTGCAGGAGTAGGCCACAGCCCCATCGAGCTGGACCTGTCGTGGGCTGTGGCGCCCGACAGCAAGCTCAGGTAATGAGATACATGACGAGCCTGGGCCCTCCAACCTGTCTGTATAGTATCTGCAGGAGTAGGCCACAGCCCCATCGAGCTGGACCTGTCGTGGGCTGTGGCGCCCGACAGCAAGCTCAGGTAATGAGATACATGACGAGCCTGGGCCCTCCAGCCTGTCTGTATAGTATCTGCAGGAGTAGGCCACAGCCCCATCGAGCTGGACCTGTCGTGGGCTGTGGCGCCCGACAGCAAGCTCAGGTAATGAGATACATGACGAGCCTGGGCTCTCCAGCCTGTCTGTATAGTATCTGCAGGAGTAGGCCACAGCCCCATCGAGCTGGACCTGTCGTGGGCTGTGGCGCCCGACAGCAAGCTCAGGTAATGAGATACATGACGAGCCTGGGCCCTCCAGCCTGTCTGTATAGTATCTGCAGGAGTAGGCCACAGCCCCATCGAGCTGGACCTGTCGTGGGCTGTGGCGCCCGACAGCAAGCTCAGGTAATGAGATACATGACGAGCCAGGGCTCTCCAGCCTGTCTGTATAGTATCTGCAAGAGTAGGCCACAGCCCCATCGAGCTGGACCTGTCGTGGGCTGTGGCGCCCGACAGCAAGCTCAGGTAATGAGATACATGACGAGCCAGGGCTCTCCAGCCTGTCTGTATAGTATCTGCAGGAGTAGGCCACAGCCCCATCGAGCTGGACCTGTCGTGGGCTGTGGCGCTCGACAGCAAGCTCCGGTAATGAGATACATGACGAGCCAGGGCTCTCCAGCCTGTCTGTATAGTATCTGCAGGAGTAGGCCACAGCCCCATCGAGCTGGACCTGTCGTGGGCTGCGGCGCCCGACAACAAGCTCAGGTAATGAGATACATGACGAGCCAGGGCTCTCCAGCCTGTCTGTATAGTATCTGCAGGAGTAGGCCACAGCCCCATCGAGCTGGACCTGTCGTGGGCTGTGGCGCCCGACAGCAAGCTCAGGTAATGAGATACATGACGAGCCAGGGCTCTCCAGCCTGTCTGTATAGTATCTGCAGGAGTAGGCCACAGCCCCATCGAGCTGGACCTGTCGTGGGCTGTGGCGCCCGACAGCAAGCTCAGGTAATGAGATACATGACGAGCCAGGGCTCTCCAGCCTGTCTGTATAGTATCTGCAGGGGTAGGCCACAGCCCCATCGAGCTGGACCTGTCGTGGGCTGCGGCGCCCGACAGCAAGCTCAGGTAATGAGATACATGACGAGCCAGGGCTCTCCAGCCTGTCTGTATAGTATCTGCAGGAGTAGGCCACAGCCCCATCGAGCTGGACCTGTCGTGGGCTGTGGCGCCCGACAGCAAGCTCAGGTAATGAGATACATGACGAGCCAGGGCTCTCCAGCCTGTCTGTATAGTATCTGCAGGAGTAGGCCACAGCCCCATCGAGCTGGACCAGTCGTGGGCTGTGGCGCCCGACAGCAAGCTCAGGTAATGAGATACATGACGAGCCAGGGCTCTCCAGCCTGTCTGTATAGTATCTGCAGGAGTAGGCCACAGCCCCATCGAGCTGGACCTGTCGTGGGCTGTGGCGCCCGACAGCAAGCTCAGGTAATGAGATACATGACGAGCCTGGGCCCTCCAGCCTGTCTGTATAGTATCTGCAGGAGTAGGCCACAGCCCCATCGAGCTGGACCTTTCGTGGGCTGTGGCGCCCGACAGCAAACTCAGGTAATGAGATACATGACGAGCCAGGGCTCTCCAGCCTGTCTGTATAGTATCTGCAGGAGTAGGCCACAGCCCCATCGAGCTGGACCTGTCGTGGGCTGTGGCGCCCGACAGCAAGCTCAAGTAATGAGATACATGACGAGCCAGGGCTCTCCAGCCTGTCTGTATAGTATCTGCAGGGGTAGGCCACAGCCCCATCGAGCTGGACCTGTCGTGGGCTGCGGCGCCCGACAGCAAGCTCAGGTAATGAGATACATGACGAGCCAGGGCTCTCCAGCCTGTCTGTATAGTATCTGCAGGAGTAGGCCACAGCCCCATCGAGCTGGACCTGTCGTGGGCTGCGGCGCCCGACAGTAAGCTCAGGTAATGAGATACATGACGAGCCTGGGCCCTCTAGCCTGTCTGTATAGTATCTGCAGGAGTAGGCCACAGCCCCATCGAGCTAGACCTGTCGTGGGCTGTGGCGTCCGACAGCAAGCTCAGGTAATGTGATATGTGTCTTTCCAATACCGGTTTTCGCAACACGAACGACCATTTGCGCCTATACTGAGACCGGAGGGTTTCAAGCCAGATCACTAGCTCCAATCATTAGTGAGAAGCCACACGATCCGTTGCCGTGAAGTGGTACCGCTGCGTCTTCCTACCTACAAATCCTTATACCATGCTACATCAAGCGTTGCGTTTTCGTGGGGTCACAATCTTAACAGTCTTTGCACTGCCTACAAGCGGCCGAAACGACGCACTCACACAGATACGCGCCGCTACCAAAATTTAGAGTTGTAAAAAAGTAGAGGCTCGTTTTTGGGGAAAGGCATAGCATTCTTTAATAAAGTTCCAAAAGATGTGATTGAACTTATGCATAATGATTTGAATTTATGCAAAGGTATTACATAAATTCAAAAAACATGTTAAAAAGACGCTCATGAGCTAATGCAAAATGCATGGAGCTGATAATTAACATAACGTCTACTATGTTACTCATCAGTCATATTAAATAATACTTTGATTCATTTGTATTTAGTAATGGTATATTAAAAACCCCTAAAAACCTAAAAATACGGACAATTACAACTTAGTTCGTGGAAATATAGCGCGTTTGATATCCGTAAAAGTTGTTTTATTTCAATGGTATATTGTTTGTAAATACCATTACTTACATTTGATCAAGCTGATAAGTTTTTCGCGCCCGTTTTTTCTTGTCAGCTAAAAGTCTGAAACGATTGGTAGGGCAAAACTGAAAATTCAAAAATGCATGTAATATGCTCAATTGGATAAAACATATTTTCATTGAGTTGGAGTTGGACCAGTGAGTTGGAGGGTCCGGCCGTGTGGTGATAGCGAGCGGCGCATGTGAGCGCGTTTTATCGGCGAATGCAACAACTGGTTATGTTAAGACTGTGGTGGGGTACCGCACCGCAAGCGCGCCTTGCTAGTTGGGAGACGAGGTGAAAAGCGCTGAAGTGAACTACGCGCGGTGCCGTACCACCCGTATGGCACTTTATAGCTTAAATTCATTAAGTCACCCTTTAGCATAAAAACGCTTCGTGCAGCTTCTCTCTTACCCAGAAAGGATCTGTTCCAAGCGTCTTCACATCAGAGACTACCTGGTAAGCCGGGCGGTTTCCGCATATCGACGTCCATTTGCGCCTATCCTGCGTATGAACTGCGTCAGGTCACTCCAGATCCTGCCATCCTGGCTCAACCAAGAAATTATAACTTTTTAATTTTGCATTTTACAATGCTCCTTTTATGTGATAAATATTAAACAAGAAAATATACTAGAAAAAAGCAACTTGTCTCATGTCGCTCTGACGGGATCCCGTTTAATATTTATCAACCAGGAAAGTTCCAAGCGCCTTCACATCATAAACATTCTCACGGAGACTACTTGGGTGGGTCAAATTACGTTGTAACGTTTAGTATTTTTTCTAGCCAATACTGTATATTTAATTAGATAAATATTCTCTCTCATTCTCTCTCACTCTCGAGCTGCTCCGTGACTCAGAAGTCACGTAAAGCCTTTGGTCCCGCGTAGTGGGTCATGACTTTTCGCAATATCCATCCATAAGGAATGGTGATATTTTGACACCTGTTTTCTTTCTTTCAGAATACTCAATTTATGTGGATCTTCGGTGTCTTTAGCGCCGGTGAAGAAAGTGCTATTGAAATGCCCGCACTTAGAATCCATAAACCTTAGCTCCTGCAGAGCTCTTCCGAGAGGGATGAAGCGGTTATATACTGGTAAAGAATTACAAGACCTCAAAGATAGCTTAGACCCAGTAAAGGTAAAAACCAAAGAAAACACTGAAAATGCAAGTAAGAGTTCGGATAAGACCAAAGCGGACTCCAAACCTGAGACAACCGCAGAAACTCCTAAACGTGAAGCACTAGATAGTTCAAGTGATAAAGTGGAAACTAAGTCGCAAGACAAAGTATTCCAAGAACCTAAAAGTGTCCCCGAAAGTAATAGTAAGCAGGTATCCACCGAAATCTCAACTAAATCGTCACCAGACAGTAAAACTGATCTGTCCCCCACTAAAGATTGCTCAGACTCCGCAGCCGGGTCAGAAATGAAACGTACTGCTGGAAATGCAACACCTAAATTATTAAGTCCAATGTCACAACTGAGGCCAGATTCTTCGTCGACGCCTAGGTCTGACCAAGCAAAAGATACAATGGGCAGTCCCCATTTTAGTCCTGTCGCAAAACCTGACAGTCAAGTTCAAAACAGTCCTGAAGTTTTACCAGAATCAATAAAAAGCAATTCCTGGAATCTTGGTCAGTTTAAGACGACGCCAACACATAAATCTGAAGCAAGTCCATTAAATAGAATAGATAGCCATAGCAAAAGTAGACACAGTAAAAAGGTTGAACAGTGTAGCCCCACAACGTCCCTAGAAAATAAACCGAGTCCGGAAACCTTAGGTATGAAGCAGGATATAAAGAATCCGAACAGCTGGAGCTACGGTAGTCCCATGCCTAGACAAGATCAATTTTCTTCTCAGAGAAGTCCATATTCGGCACAACCTAGCCCCGCCCAACCGAGCCCGTACTCGACGCAGCCTAGCCCGTATTCAACTCAACCTAGTCCTTATTCTTCTCAACCTAGTCCATACTCCGCCCAACCGAGCCCTGACACGAGCCAAATCATCAAACCAGACTTGCCGAAATCAGGAGCAGCTTGGAACTCTGGCAACTTCAGTCCTATGCCGAAACACCATGCACCATTTTCGCCTCATCCTTCGACGCACGCCAGTCCCGACCCGGGCTTAGGCGTGAAGAGCGACATTCGAAATAACCCAAACAAGACTCCCGGTGGATACAGCCCAATGTCGAGACAGGATCGTCACCACCACAGTCCGTACTCGCCGCGACCCAGCGTGGACAACGTCGCGTACAGTAACAAGAAGAGTCCGGGCGTCGCCGGTGGATACAGCCCGATGATGCGGTCGGACTGCCACCTGCCCAGTCCCGAAGCAAGTCAGAATAGGTCCATCGGCGGTAGGACGCAAGACGTGTTCGGCCGGACAGTGGCCAAAGTGCCGGAGATACCGATCCATACCACCCCGGCTCCCGACATTCCTAATACGTGGGGGATGGAGAGGTTCAATCCGATCAGTACCCCGCCCACGAGTATAGAGTCGCTGGTGTGGGGTTCGGGTTTTACAGCGGAGCCTGCGTTGCCCCGCGTGGATAACGTCCCGGCGACGCTGAACACGCCACCGGCACAACCGTGGCAGCTTCCACCGTTCAGCGCGGGCGTGCGTCGCCCCAACGAGGACATTAGTGATCCGTGGACTTTAGGCCAATTCCGCGTGGAACCGCCTCACCAAGTGCAAAACTTCGTGGAGCAAAACGTGAGTTTCGACGCCCTCAGCGGACACCTCGGCCACGTGCTGCCGGGCTACCTCGACGACGGCTTCTCGGAGTCGTCGCGCGTCGACTGACGCCCCGATCGCGAAGGTTAGCCCGAACTGTAATTAAATTTTTGAACAATTATCTTGTAGACACTGTAAATAAGATTATCTAGTTAGTCGTAAGCGTAACAAAGCTAGGAGTGCATTGAAATTATTTTGCAATCCATAGTCTACGAGAGGATTATGTATTAAGAGCAAATTATATTAAGAGTTAGAGAAATTCATCGATGAACTTAGATATTGTTGGATTATACTCATGAGTTAGATTTTAGAATGAGTCTTTATTTAAATGCCAAAATCTGTTGACATAAACCGAGGCCAAAATAAATATTTATTTCAATTTTAATTGTTGAAAAGTTTATCTACTGTATTGATCGACATTTTGTTATGCACATGAAGTAATAATATAGTTTTGCCTCACGAAACAGTCAAATATAACATTCCTATTATTTATGACATTTGGATAATTCAACTTATTAATCTACCTACAGATTATTTGCTTATCACACAGTCATTAGATTGTGTATGTAGTTATCTACGCCTTGTTAGTTGCTCTTTATGATGTTGACATGTGAGTGAATGGATAATAATTCTATAAAACAGCTAGTTGAAACGTGGTTTGGCTCAATTTCATGAATAAATTACCTATATCAATAGCTGATAATTACCTATGTTAATTCACCTAAACCTGAACAGTGTTCTTACTTCAGATATAATTTCCCATAAACTTGGTTAATAAATATCTTTTTTGAGGATAGAACAAGGGCAGGGTGGCTGGGTTTATGATTAGATAATATAAACTAAATTTTCATTCTTAATTTAAGTTATATGTTTGCGGGCATTTTCGTTCATGAGTTTTTAAATGTAAGTCATGTGATAATTCTTGAGAAATGCTATCCTTGTTCTTTCCACGCATAAGGAATGAGAGGTGCACTTTAAATTAAGTTATATTGAGAGTAATTTGTAGTCAGATTCGAACACTGTATCTATACTTGTTTATCTCATTATTTCAACTTCAATTAAAGTATTAATCACACAATACCACAATATTTGAATAAAGCGCAATACACGTGTCTAAGATACTTTATATTTTTAACAAGATATAGATTGCTATTGAATTGCATGGTTAAGATGATATTTATTTTAATTTTTAAATTACTGAAAATGCTGACCACGTGGTTCTTTTAGCATACCATACTAAATATATTATTATAGAAAAAGTAAGACCATTACCGAAACAGACTTTGAAAGACTAAAATATCTAAACCATCTGAGACCTTATGGTGTTACAATGTTTAATTCGTCATTTGCTAGTAGGAGGTGTCCAGAGAACAATGGAATATCTATTGTCTCGTAACTCGGGGCCTGAGAGGTTAAGCATTACCTTTAAGCTTTAATAAAAAAAAGTATAAATTAGTATCAACCTCGAGTGTGTCGCGCTTAATTCATTGAAACAGTAGTGAAATTGCAAATATCTCTCAATATTTTTTCAATTCAAGGCAAATAAATTGATTTAATAGAGAAATAATTATGATAAACAAATATATGATGTGGTGGAGTGTATAAAGCAAGCCCTCTCTTACGATTGTTAATTCATGGGTATATATTTTATAGCTTGTAGATTTTCTAACTAAAACATTGAATAGGCTCTACTCCCAATCCAAATTAAATGTTTTAATTATTGTTGCAAGTTAACGTTGACTGCTTGATAATAATTAACTAAAATATATTTCACTTAATAGTAAACATCTAACTGTAAATGGTGGTAAATCAAAATTATAAATCAGTGTAAAACAAGATCGAACGGATGTAATTAGAGTCGAAAGCACATCAAGTTTTCCGAAGTTAACGTTGAGCGCGAGTTTAGCTAAAAACACATAGAAGCGGGTTGGGTGGGTTATCATATCAGCCAGAAGACGCCCACTGCTGGGTATAGGCTTCTACAGATCTCTACGAGACGATTGCATCCACCGGCTTCCCGCGGCCTTCACCAGATCGTCGGTCATTTTTATGGGGGCCCGGAGTTCGGAACCTTTCTGCCCCATGACATTTGTTCTTTTCATTGCGTATCACACCAACTGCCACTTCAGCTGAGCAAATTTTCGAGCGAAGTCAGGTACTTAAGTTCCCGTCGTTTCTGATTCGATTTGCAGGGAAACGCCGAGCAAATCTCTCCATTGTACGCTGAGTGACCATACGCCTATGGGGGTATTATGACCTCTTAATTGCAAGCATTTTTCTGCATTGCTATCAGTGTTTACTTTATTTAATGGCACGGCAACAATTCAGATATTAAGACGTCACAACCACGTTTCGTTCCCAAGTCCCGAAAGTATGTGCGACCCACGCCCACCTTCTCTGTGTTTTAAACGTTATCGTGTGCATAATAAGAGCGGTTTTCGTAGAGCAATTGTTAGGCGTGATGTGCTATCGACTATATGTATTATGCCGATATGTGCTGCACGAATCTACAAATAACATATTTAATTTACTGCGAAATTTATTTGTAAATCTCTCGGTTTTTTTGTGTTTTTTTCAGTATGAATGCAGTAGTAAAACATACACATATATGTTGAATCAGTCACGATGCTAGAGCTTTTTTCAATATAGTTTTATTATCAAATACACTTTACTTTTTTAATATAAAATGAATCAATTGAAGTAATAATACGATGTCAAACCTTTTTATACACTTTTTTGTCGACTGCATACACATCCTTATTATTTAATACGTTTATATTTTTTGTATTTGGATTTTTATTTAGGTACTTTGTATAATTTTGTAGCTTCGATTTGTATCATTGAAGAGTTTCAAAGGTGATAGAGCTAAAGGAATCTCGTATTTATCAAATTGTTGAAATAAATACATAAATTTAGTAATAATAATTTGCGCGAACGTTTCAAAAATTGCAATAGTTTCTCAATAACCACCAATGATTCAAAACTATAAACTTTCAGGTGTCATTTTAATTCCCGCTTTAGAGTTTCGAGAGGTCAATTTAAATTAAAAAAAATAACGTTGTACTAACTTTGTATGAATTCGTAAATAACCTTTCTAGCAACTCCCACAAATAAATACTATTCACATGATGTAAGAGATGCCATAAAAACAGTTACTTATATATTTTTTATCTAATGGGTTGTGTAATTAATTATTTAACGTATTTTTTACAAGACTTGCTTTTATACTTTTACACTATTATAGTTTCATTGCCTTTTTACTAAAAATCATATTTGGTTCTCGTCGATAGTAATACACATAAATTATGTGATAGACTTCAATAGATTTATTTATATTCTATTTGAATGTATGTTAATGTTTGACCTTTTGATTTGATACATTTTTTTAAATAATTGAATATCCATTTCACTTAAGTAAGTCAATAGAGTACTTCCAATTTTATTTCTTTGCTTTCAATGGATTTCTTCACGATAAAAGCCAAGTACAAAGTGCTTTGTATAATAATCAAAAATAATGTTACATAGGTACTTCATGTTATATTTGAAGTCCCGAGAAACCACCAAATATTGTTTCCAAGACCTGCATTAGCCTTATAAAACGCCTTCGAGTTTACTATAAAACGTGGGCTAAAGTTAGATTAGGTCCAAAACTGACGCTGTCTTTGTCTTCCTTTTAGTAGCGAAAAGTGACAGCATCAGTTTTAAACTCGGTCTAACTTAAAACTCGTTTTATAGTAATAAAGGAATGATAGCTCTAATGTTTAACTGAAGAGGATATTTTATAGTTTTATTAACTTATTACAAAATGAAGAATATCTACTATACATAGAATGTATTATAATATTAGGCGAATATTATGTTAAATAATCGTGTACCATAGTATGTATAAAATAAAGTTGACTAATAATTGTAAGTTCTGTTATGTAGAGATTTTTGTTTGTAATATTGTTACACTACTGCATGGACTACTTACAGGCGGTCCAATTTTTATAATCTAACCAATAAAATATCGATGTGGTTGTACATTTACATTTTGAATAGAATTACTCTATTTATTAAACTTCTTTTGTTGAAAATCACATCCCATGTATTGAACCAGTTCTCCTATCCTACCCGTTATATGATAAAAAAAAACCTTATATACTAGGTCCATTCTTCTAGCATCTAAAAGCATATTTCAAATATTTCCCTTTTAAATTTCAAGTTAACTAAACTTGGTGCTGAATGCGATTGTAGTTGAGATGTCATGTAACGATAGAAAACCGGGTGCCCCTAGAAAACCACTATTGCAATATGTTTTTGTTTCATGATTTTTTAAGTTTGCATTCAATGCTTTAATGATAAATTGTAATAGAATATAAATATACTAGAAAAAGTTCGGCTCACAAATGCTTTTCAGCAAGGTGGGACTCGTCGAACCCGCCCGTCCTTTGGGTATCCGACGCCACTGCCCTAACCTTTGAAAAAACCGAAAAAGTTTCGAGCTCCTGTGGCGTTGAAAACTCACGCGAGAGCTGTATGTAAAAAAATATTACCATGTGACAATAATCAACATCACGACTGATTATATACTATATTAGTACTTAGTAATTACTAAAATGATGATATTTTAATTAACAGGTATCTAATTAAAACGAGGGTTGTTCATTAAAAACATTTAATATGTTTAACAAGCATAACCAGATTATAAAATATATAGTAACAAGGTAAACATTTTGTCTATATACAAACATCAATCTCTTTTTATATGATTTTTTATTTTATTTTTTCATCCCATACATTGGGTTGAAAAAATACTTTACAAATGATATTCAACAGCTGAGATTAATATAATAAAATTAAAAGCAATACAATATAATATACTACATACATTTTATTACAAAAACAACATTTAGGCTCACAATCTGTTTAGAAACTGCCCTTTTATCATTTAGACGTCTACATCCTTGTTCTTGTAAGTGCCTTTTCACATGCGATACGATCGCCGTCTAGAATTCTAGATGGCTCGGCGCCAATACCATTTCATGTTATAGCGTTTATACAAGTACATATTTATTTATTTAATTTGCTTTTTGTTGCATTGAAAACGTGTAAGGTGTAAGCACTGGCGACAGACGGTCACCATGCGTGTGAAAGCTGCTAATACATTCCTGCTTTACATGGCACTATGTGCGATAAAGTTTTATCTATTCCGTTCAAAATAGTACCATTTTAAAGTTATTCAACTGCCACTGTTCATATCAAATTACACTTATAGTAATATAATATTACGTTAACTATTACTAATTTACATCACTAAATACATTTTGAACTTTAAATATTGGCAGACATTGTAATTACAATAAAATGTAATCAAAGCTGACCTTTCCTAGAAAGAAGTATAAAGCATTTTATGATTTTAGAATTTATGCATTTTTCAATACTATTTTTATACTTATGATAAATTTAAATAGAAATAAATTCAATCAATTATTTCCAATATGTTTCTATTTAAATTTATCATAAGTATAAAATAATTTAAAGTTTACATAAAAATGGTAGTCGGTAGATAACTATGTGCTTTTTTTAATTATTACTAGACCTGAAACGAGGTCCATTAACAGTTCATGCAGCATCGAATGTTATAATGAATTATATCGGCATACAAAAAAACCTTGCGTAGCATTCTTAGGAACATACTAGTTAGCGTATTCGTTAGCTGTTTTACACAATGTTGTTAAATTCAAAAAGATATGATAAGTTTATGTTATAAAAATAATCTAGATTCCTTTAATTGATTTTAACATTGTCAACATTTTAAAAGAAGTGGAGACATTTGACAGTACGGGACCGGGTGTTTCCGCTTTAATAGTGAGAGGAGCAGCACGGACTTGTGATTTCATATATTTGACACGACAAACAAAGTCAACTCTACTACCAACAACAAACAAAGGCAACACTTCTGCGTCTCCTTGTTTCAGTGGAAACACCTATTAAACTTTGGATATGGTTGTCACCATTTCGTCGCAGTGCAGAATAAGCAAGACCGTTATACCGAGCAGTTACATCAGGTACCTAATTTTAAATTACGCTTTACGTTTGGATAACCTACCGTTTTGGATTAAATTAAATAAAATATTTTTACAAGCATTTCTGCTAATGACTACTTAACTGCCATAGTTACAAGAATGAAAATGATTATCCTGGCTTTAGTCATTAAAGCTACACTGTAATATACAAGTATAATGATAATCTCTGATCTACCCATCATTGCGCTCAAAAGAAAAGGTGCATGAAGAGCAAAACTGCGAAAAAGGTTAAATATCAATGAATTACGTAAGTATAATTTGTTAATAATATACATTTATGAAACCATAGTTATATACTGTCATACTCTTCATAGTTGAAGTTTACCGGTGCCATTGGTGCCAATAGGTCTTGCTGTTGGTTCGAGGATTTCTTGTCACCCTTTGATTTCTTATGTTTGTGTTTTCTCTCTTTCCGGTCTGATTTGTCGCTGTAATCGCCTTTATCCTTGTCTTTAGACTTTTTCTTTTTGTGCTTTTTCTCGGTCTGAAAAGTATTATTAAGTTTTTAAAAAGATCATTGTCAGCTGCCTAGAGATTATAATTTATCAATAAAATTATTTTAATTAGGTACCTTTTCATCAGTTTCCTTGGAAATATCAGGATCTTCTCCGCCTAAAATAAACAAAAATACTTTAAAATAAATATATACAATAAATAAATACTAAAATATAATAAATATAAACACTGGCAAATGAATTGCAGGCGTGATCAGAATGATATCCGATTGCCATTTAATGACTCACGAAAACAATAAAGCTGCAGAAGATAAAATACCTTCTGGAGATCTCCGAGCGCTTGAATCTCCAGCCCATAGAGGAAAGTCATTGTCAAATGACATGTCTAAGTTATGATTGCTATCCATTGTCGATATCCGACTATCAGTTTCTTCGCGAGTCACGACCGTAATAATACTGTCTTTGTTTATATTCGAGTGGCTCAGCAAGTTCTTCAAGTTTTCTTCTTCACTGTCTTCTCTAACGTCTGCATTTGATGAAACGGTGGCGGTGGAGTGATGATCTAGATATGTTGTTCTCAAGTTAGTCATTGTACTTTCAACTGGTGGAGAAGCTTCAATGTCAAGATCGTCTAGATACACGTTGACTTTTGGGTTTGTCGCCTCTTCATCACTGGGGGAAAAAATTGTAGGTAGTTTAGATAGGTCAATGCGGAACTATAAATTGAGCGCGCCCTTTTGGGGCGTATCAAATAAAATAAAATAATAGGATTTTCGTAACAGACAATGCAACCAAATATATCACGCAATGGAAGGAACATGTGTCCGCCAAGGTAAGATAGCGACACTGCATAAGTGCTATCAATATCATAATTATGCTTGATTGGCTAAGCATTTAAATCTCATAATCATAACTAAAACGAGCCATTCTCTGTCTTCCTACAACTTTTACGCCCGAAATTAATAACCTATCTCTAGATATTAGATAGGGCTATCTGAGAAAGTTGCACAGGATTCTGGTTTCGTTACCTAGCAACCGTCGTTATTTTGGTCATATTAACAAAAATATCCTAGGCAATTACCTCAAAAAGCCCTATCTCTAGAGATAGGTTATTAATTTCGGGCGTTAGCCGTTTTGTTCTTGTAATGAAGTTAGTTGAAGCTTGGTCTATTGGTATATCCGTTGATAGTCTAGTATAGTCTGTGGATTTTCGTAGTGCAATTGTTAGTTTGAAGCGCAAAAAATACTAATGAAAAGTGTAACAGTCAATTTACCTGTCCGTTTCGTAAAACTCTTGGTTAGTGTTGGACAAGGGCGCCAGATCTTCCAGGAAGCTGCTGTCCAGGGTGCCGGCGTAGAACTCGTCCAGAGCGCCGGACGCTGACGTGTTGGCGCACGAAGGTGTGCTTGAAGTGCTTGGACATCAAATAAGAATAAGTTGAAATTATAACTTTAAGGGCCGGTACGATATTTCAATGTCACATTATCTTATGACTAAAGTTAAGGTCCGTCATTTGAGCAAAGTGTCACTTATGAAATTTCAATTTCAATCCGGTTATTCCTCGCCCTTACTAATCTAGGATAAATCGCAATATCGCAACATAACAAACAGAATATGATATTGTCTATGAATTTTGAATTTTTGATGTCATTTGGTGACATCACAGACCTATATCGAGATAGATGAAAAGAGCGCTTTATACTGTATGAGATCCTGCCGTGTCGAATTTTTCGTATGTACCATGACGTCACGAGCAAGATTTAGTGATGTGGAAATGATTGACGAGTTCTTGCAAAAAAGCACTGCACAATAGGCTATTTGACAATGCGAAAAATAAAGTGACAATTACTGTTATCAGTATTAATTATGAGTTTAAAATGGTTTTTTATTAACGTAAGTTGAAAATAATTATAAATTTATTTAAAAATCCGTAAATAAAAATGCATTTTTTAAACGTTTTGTCACGTGACACAAATTGCTCTTGATTCGTCGAGTTTATAATGACGTCACCTGCTTGTAAACCTCGTTTGCCTACGTATGTGGATGATATGCAGAATACAGGCAAGTAACGTCACCGAACCCATTGCAGCGCCATATTGTCAAAGTAGCGTTTTGGCGCGCTATTTAAATATTGAATTTTTAATTTGATATTTTTAGCAAATATGTACCAGAATTAAAAAAAAACAACTTTTACTGGGTTCCTTAAACTCCACTACATAATATAAAATCGATTTTCAAAACCTGTCAAATAGCCTATTAACCATTTTCGTTTTTGAGTAACGCCTGTTTTCATGGCAATGGCCTCAAGCGGACTGACTTAGGTAGGAAAAAACTTTGACCGTGGATCAAACTTTTTCGACTCAAGGTAGGTAATAATTTACCGTCTATCTCGATATAGGTCTGTGGGTGACATCGAGCGCTCATTGGCTGCGCGTGACAACCAATAAGAATCGTTGTGGAGGCTCCACTATAAAAAATAGGGTCTAAATTTTAGGATATTTTCTCACTTTAAAATTTTTTCATTACATTACGCAACATTCATTTGTACAACTTGAAAATTTGCTTAATATTCTAGTAATTTGCCATTAATTTTATAATATAATATATTTTTTAACGCTACAGCTGAGCTTTTATTGAAGAAATTGCGCATCATACCGAATAATATAGTGTTTCGTAAGTATTTTACACCATTAAATGGCGATTATCTTACCATAAAATCTTTTTGTTTCAGTAACTATAATTCAAGTCCAACTTGTATCAGTGATAATGAAGATATTATTGAATTAGTGGGTGCCGTGTGACTGATATGAT
The DNA here is from genome assembly GCA_910589605.1 of Chrysoteuchia culmella. Classification (NCBI taxonomy): domain Eukaryota; kingdom Metazoa; phylum Arthropoda; class Insecta; order Lepidoptera; family Crambidae; genus Chrysoteuchia; species Chrysoteuchia culmella. The sequence continues at coordinate 15,140,542 of OU342642.1, read as the reverse complement.
GATGAACAATATTCTACGACTCCGTGGATTATAATTTGTATAGCTTTGGCTTTTGTACATAATGTTGCAGTGAAAATATACAACAACCAGTGATCCACCTGCTAGATTATCAGTGATTAAACAGGTTATCTTTGACACCATCAATGTGCAAGTAGTTCATTTTATAGAGGCAGAGGCAGGTACAATGTGCTCTACATGAATTGTTGTATTCACTGTTTAAATCATTTGTAGCAAGGCAATTAAATAAATTACCTAACCTAATATGAGTATTTTATTTACATCCTGAAAAATTTAAAATAAGTACCTAAATGTAAAACTAAAATATCTTTTAGCCAATCAAAAGATACAATAGCAACTAATCCCAGATCAGCACATCAGTCACTGAATTCCTCGGATTAGATTCTGGCTAGTTAGGAATGACTTTATGTATTGAAATACACATAAGTCGAACATGTCTTCAATCCTTGATCTAATCAAGATAAGTCGATATTGAAATACCGGCCTTAAGAGTAAGTTGAATTATAACAACTTTAGTTGTTATAATTGAATGTGGTAACTATATCTGGGGGGTAACTCTTGACGGGCTCGCGCTCAGATCGACATTTAATGTCAATAATTATTACTCATTATCGACGTTCATTCGATTTTAATTGCCGCTAAAATCGATACAAAATTACTTTATTTACTAATTTCAAGAATTAATTTTTAGTTTAGTTACCTACTTATTTTTAAGTCATAATTTCTGACGTTTGACATTAATTCAATCACGATCTCAATGCGATCGCGTCAAGAGTAAGGGGGCTGGTCTTTTTTAGTTTGCTTAAATTATGTTTTGGATTTCCCACCTGTCCAGGGGCCGTGGTCAACAAAAGATTGAACCATGATGATAAATAATTTGATACGAAATATTGATTGAGATTAGAGGACTATTTCTTTCATCAATACTTATTTAAAAAAGTTACATCATGCCTCCGACGAATTATAAGTAGCGGACTTTGGACACAAAATTTTGTTTTACTTCAAAATGGCCCTGGGCCTTTACTCGGAGCACTTGCTGAATCTGTAACATGAAGGACTTCTCTGATGAATGTAAGTTGAGTCATTTTAGAGTTTCGATAGCTCTAACGCTTGAATGTAAATAATATACTCTGCCATTCCAAATGTTATTCCTCTTTGTTTTTTTTTTATTAGTGGCAATGGGAAGAATTTACTGTTCATAGTAAGGGGTTTGAACATTTACAGTGATGGTCACATAATTAACGACACTAGCCGATTTTCATACAATCGAGGTAACTTTGGAGCCTTGGTTCTCTTCCAAGGATTGACCGAGCAGTAATCTGATAATGGCCATACAGGGAGTGAATGGAGGAGATCCAGATTGCTATACATACCCAACTGATCTGATCAACATTCTAAAAGATGTAACGATTTGTGTTTTCAGTTTCAGAAATTCTATACATTTTTATGCAATTATCGCGCTTTTTTTAGGGATCGTAAAGATAAACAAAATAATTACCTAAAGTGTCAGGTTACCAAGATAATTGAACTCTCATTATCTGGCTGAAGCGCTCATGGCCGCGCTTGACAGACTGATCGTATTCGATCACGTTTGTTAAGCAAAGTTCGGCCAGGTCAGGTGTCGGATGGGTGACCGTAAAGTGGCATTACAACTGGGCGCTTCCGTGCTTCAGAGGGCACGTTAAACCGTCGGTCCCGGCTGTTGTCATTTGATAACAGTCGTTAAGCCAAGTCAGAGGCCTTATAGGCGGCTTGATAAACTCTGACACCAGAGGTGGCCACTAATCCTCATTCGATAAGAAGGATTATCTGGCTAACATGACACTTTATTAGGGCATCATACACTCACTGGCACATTTAATGCCTGTTTAATTAGCAATTTCAATGAGTACCGAAATCACTGCATTTGTCCATAGAGGCAGAACAATGATTGCTTCATAATCACTTCTTAATTTTCTTCGTGCATCATCATTGCATTAAAAAAAGTTTTACGGATTTAAATTCCACTATCTAATGCACTATAAAGTGCATCTAAATCCGTAAAAGTTGTTTTATTTCAATGAGTGTTTCATCAGATTCCATACAATATGATATTATGCCACAAAGTAATGCTTTGCTTAAACGAAGCCATGGAAACGGGACGAGATTTTTAAAACGCTCATTTTAAAGTGTTCATTGGACAGTCGAACGCTTAACCTATACATTAGCATTCAGATATTAGCAAAGTATATAGTCGCAAAGTGAGTATGTTTGTATGAAAATAACGGAGTGGGCCATTAAATGTGCCGGTGAGTGTATATCAAAATATTTATTGTTCCTCTGTGTGTGCTCCTGTTTACTTACATAGATATTGTAGCCCGACGCAATTTAAAAAAAAAAACAAAATATCGTCTCACATAAACACCTACTGCGAACTGGGACGAGGCCAGCCTCCATACAAAAAAGTTCAACCCCCTTTGTTATATTTTACTGAAACTTTCTAGCTTGTTAGAATTCTGACATACCTATCCTGTGGCAAGCGCGGCGGCGTCATTTCTACGCTGACTGTATGCTTGGCCTTCATCAAGTCTGGGCTTACGAACTGCGTCTGTTGGGTTTGCACAGGCGTTTCAATTGAACTAGGAGTCTTTGGCGTTGGATTCAGTGACTGCGCTAACTATAAACAAAATAAACACAAATATAAGTCAAGAGCACATCAAACGGACCTAAATCAAATCAAATCAGTTTATTGCACTCTATAAGTATAATACTACGCAGAAGAAGGACTTTTAGGCTGCATCCTGAGTCACGGCGCATTGCGCAAGCGTAATCCGCCGCGCACGAAACATGTTTGAACGTGTCTGGACTGCAAGCAGGCGCGCATACATACGATCTAATGCCACGATGTTCAGCAGGCTGTTTAGCTAACTTTGATTGAAGTTATTCCAATGAACATTTTGTAACTAACACCTAACGATATCTATCGATGAAATGCGATTACCTAAAAGGGTTTTTTGTAATTTCTATTCACTTTCTATCGATAAAATAACAGACTATATAAACTATACACTAACATGAAGTTGCTACGAAATACGGATAATACAACTTATTTAAAAAGTCAGGTGCAAAACGATGCACCGCAACAGTGACATGCACGTTCATAATTTATCAGCATTATACCACAGATTTGTCATGGACTCACCACGCGGGCCATCAATAAAATTTTAAAACGTGCCTTCCGAAGCACGGTAGTACTCGATAGTAAATCTTTGGTCACCCATCCCGCGATCAACCAAAATTAAAGTTGCTTAACCGCTAAAATTGCAGGCCGAGGGCGTGAACCACTACGCCCGCCACCGAGCTCCTCCGATTATAGAAGGCTAAATGACCAAATGGCTAAAAAATCTTTCTATGAGTATCATTTTATTAGCACGGGCTTAAAACAGATGCAGTGTCTTTTATACTGCTTATTTTATAAGAAAATCTTTGTAAGTATCATAATACAAGAAAAAAACAAAGATTTAAAATAATAAAAACATAGTTTCCATTGCTATGAAAATTACTGCAAATCCAAGCCGTCAACTTTGATTGCAACAAGCTTACATGATCGATGCTCGATGCGAACAATTTCTATCGATAAGTCAAAATTGCAATGGATTCTTATTGAAATTTTAACTTGTCAAATCGTACATACATTATCGCAAAACTAACTTGAAGGATATAATTACATTAATTTCAATGGAGAACTAATAGAACAGAGTTAAATCAGCCCACAGGACTCAGCCTTAGTCATGATCTTACCAGTGGGTTGACGTTGGGGGGTATGATGGGCTTCCCCGCGCCCAGCACGATGCTCGGCGAGCGCTCGACGGCCGGCCGGGTTTCAGACGACGACTGTCGCCGCTTGCTGGCCAAACGGTCAAGGAACGTATTGTAATGGGCTTCTTCGGAATTCTATAAGAAGAAAGGTTGCTGTCAAGCTTTGGAAAAACATGATCCTATGCATTTTAGTATCTATTTATATTGGCTCGCACGGTCGTGCGATCGTGCGGTGATCACTAATTTTAACTGACTGTCCTATTAACGACCTGTCTGCCACTGGGTCTGGGTTCGATCTGGTTCGATCCCCGGACAAGACAAATATTTGTGTGCATGAACATGAACATGTCTATTTGTCTTGGTCTGGGTGTTTTATATGTATATTATATATGAATTTACAAAAAAATATATAAGTATGTTTATCGGTTATCTAGTATCCATAACACAAGTTCTTATGAAAATTATCTTGGGTAAGATAATTGGTGTGTTGTATGAAATTTATATATTTATTTATTGACGATCTTACGATGAACGCCCAATACCATTGTTGGCTTCACCTCAGTGTAAAATCGCATTGAACCTTCTAAGACCGATGGCTAATTGGGAAAGAGTCACATACCTGACGAATGCACACCAAACAACTTCGCGTCTGCACTAACCCTCGGACTGCCTATCAGAGCAAACCCATACTGAAGAAAATTAAACATGGCTCCATAAGCCTTGTAGAATGACAAACCTGAAAGTCATCCAGTTCCTTATTAATTTCCTCCATATCTTTTTGATTTCTTTGAAGTTGTTCCAGCAAACTGGTTCTTTGTAGCCTCAGGAAAGGCACACTTAGAAATTTGTGTAACAATCGAAGTCCGAAGCCATTCCTCATCGAAGACTCTGCGTAGCGGATTGGAGCTGTTCTGTGGAGCAAGAAGAAGTGTTTGCGAAATTGGTTGAACAATATAGAATTCGGCTTACGTCTGTAGTACGACTGTAGTCGTCATCGCCATCGTCAGCAGGGGCGTGCACTCCACATAGGCAATTAGGCAGTGCCTACCTCATTAAAAACCTAAATAATCTAAACTCTTTACACATACTAAATAATGTTTAGAATACATGTTCGCAAAGGTGGATTTATCTCAAAAAAAAAAAATTTTTTTTTTTACTTGCATACAATCACACTAATTATCTAGCCCACATTGAGTTTCATGAAGAACTTGTGTTATGGATACTAGATAACGGATAAACATACTTATATATTTTTTCTTTGTAAATACATACTTAATATACATATTAAACATCCAGACCAAGACAAATATATATGTGTATGCTATACATAATTAACATAATATACACATAATTCTTTTTAATAAATAAACCTTTATATGTTACATAATATATACATACATATATACATTATAAATAGCATATTAAGAGATGGGTAAATATAAAATATCAGATGACTTAGGAATTTGACAATGGACAACATTTCATTTTCTATAAAGCACTAAAATAAAAAAACCATTTCGAGGTTTTAGTGTCATAAGCTCACAGTTTTTATTGTAGAATTTTCTGATCGGTAATTTGTGAGATATTAAATAAAAACTTAAATGTAGTCCAAATCGAGAAAGTCAGGCATTTGACCCCGTCTAACCTTTGCATTTCTGTCTAATATAAAAAAAATGGTTCTCTCTGGCTGAGTTGACAATGACAGTCAATTCAAGTAGTGAAAGAAAAGAGCGATCAAAATCTAAGATATCGATATTCGATATTTTCTAATTTACATAATGCCAATAAAAACTTCACGAAAAACAGTTTGTGATTGTTTTGAGTTTTTTGGAATACATTGTTTTTTATGATTATTGCTGAATAGATTTATTTTTTATGATTGCTAGGTAAACCACCACGCGACACCAGGCAGGTGGACCACGGGTCAGAAATTTGTGTGTGTTTAACGAAGTGGTTCTTTTTTGTTCCACTAATGAAATACCAGACCTTAAATTTGAATAAGGTTTGATAAACAAACATTTCAATTCTAAATACCCAAAATTTTGTGCGTATAAATTTAAATATATATATTTTTTTTATCTTAACCAAAGTGTTAATCTTTAAAACATGTTTTGGTTTGATAACGAAAATTACAACTTTTACTTAGTTATCGATATTTAAGTTCTGCCACTGTCACATCACTACTAGAAACCATTACGTCAGTTTTTTTTAAATCTGAAATAAGCAATTTAACTTCCTGAGAACGCACTTACGCTCTTTTAGAATGAGAAAGTTTTGAAATACTGATTTAATACACAAATAAAATGCTAAAAATAAAAATAAAAAACACGTGTCTCGTATTTTAACATCTAGTTTTATTATGCATAGGAAAATTTGCATTATATATTTTTGAAATGTTGTCCATTGTGAAAGTGAGCTTTGAGTTTGGCTTAACGGAATGAATACTTGGACTGCTCTGTATGCTTGATGGAAGTCTGTTCCAGAGCTATGCGGCTCTAACAGAGAACGAGTTAAGGAGGAAGTTGGTGTTACTTCTAGGCAGCTCAAGCATCATAGTAAAGCAAGGCCGCCTGGGCGAGAGGGAGGAGGAAGCATCTGGAAACGGGAAACAAGGTATTTGGGCGAGTTAGGGTTTTTAAAGAATTTGAACAAGGTGGAAAGGATGTGCATATCACGGCGAAGACGGATGGGAAGCCATTCAAGTTGGCGACGATACGACGACACATGGTCGTACTTTCTTAGACCGTATATAAATCTAATTGCCAGATTTTGTAGAGCCGTTCCAACTTGTTCAGCAGTTCCTCTGTCACATCCAAGTAGCAAACATCGGCGTAGTCGATAAGAGGGAGAAGAAGAGATTGCGCCAGCATAATTTTGGTACTGAAAGGAAGAAAGTATTGGAGACGCTTGAGAGAGTGAGAGGTATAAAGAATCCGTTTACTGACCTCGTTAATTTGCGGAGACCAAGACAATGTACTATCGAGAATAAGACCAAGGCTTTTACCATATACCTACCACTAATGTTAAAGCTAATTTAGTTTTATTTTATTTCTGTTATACCATAACCAAACTCAATACACTCATCCACTAAGTTTTCCTTACGCTAAATACTTAAGTAGGCAGTCTCCAAATTGCCTACTCGAAGCATTTTATATTTTTTTATTTTATTTATTAAGGTCTGCCAACGGCTGCTACACTGTTCTTAGTCTAAATTAGTAATAGTATTTATTAAACAAAGCTAAATGTGCAAGCCAGTTATAGGCGGGCACAGTATGCAAATATACAAAAATAAAAACTTTTAAATAACTAACTTAGAGTAATTAATACATTACATAATAAAAATAAAAATCTTACTTCTGATCAATAAAAGCACAGAATATTTAAAAAACTATACTAGATAAAAGATAAAAGTCTATCGAGTTCGAGTCACGTCTCATAAGACGACGATGAGAAAGGCCCGTCTGAATTTAGGAAGTGAGTCCATGACTGTGAATCATGCAGCGATTCATACAAGAATACTATATAATATAATCCGGCCACGGCAAGAAGGGCGCTATTTGTTCGTGTAACGTTCTAGCTTAAACGTCCGAAATATATCAGTATAAAGTAAGCAAGCCTAGCTGACGAAAGAATTTAGTCGCGAATTATTAATAATAAAACTATATATTTCCTAAGGTATGAGTCCATGACTGTGAATCATGCATCAATGAAATTATGTAAAGGGCAATTTTGTTAAAATTTAATACTTGTGACGAATTACGTATTTATTTAGATTAGGATTAATATCAAGTTTATGTAAACAAATTATGCATTAGTTTAGAACTTTTTTTATCTTTATAAATATGGTTATAGTGAATTATCATCTATCAAAATGCACAAGCATGGCGGCGGCGAAAAGACCAGATTTTATGAGACTTTTGAGACACCTTTTAGAACACCAAAATGAAGGTGCATACGAGTTTACAGCTTGCCTTCTCTCATTCCGCGGTGACGGCACAATCGCAGAATACGCTGGTCGCTGATCGAGCTTTAGTTCAGTCCTTTTATATTACATATTTAATTGTCTACAACAACTGCTTATGGTTCAAGGACCGATCGCATGTTAGAAAAAAACAAATGTGAAAAAAAATGATGATGAAAATCGTATACCTGGTAACTTTAGCGTTGTACAGCGCCTGGTCAATGTGGTGCATATGCACCTGCCTATGATGCGACATGTCGCAGTGGTTGCCCAGCACCACCACCGGCAAGTCTGCCGGCACGTGCGACAGTTCTTTCACCACATACTCAAATGTCCTGTAAGTGTAATTAACATTGATGAAGCATGAAAATGAAAATTTAAAAACCATATTTATATTTAAAAATTCTTCAATGACAAATATGGCCTCATTGAAATGTGGCTGATTGATGTTTATAAATTTCCTACTCTCAAGCTGCACCTTTGATGTTCTGACAACCTTTCAAGAGATAAAGTGGTGGTCACATAATTAAAGACACTAGTGGATTTTCATACAATCGAGGTAACTTTGGAGCCTTAATTCTCTGCCAAGGATTGACCGAGCCGTGATCTAATAATGGCCATCCAGAGAATGAATGCTGGAGATTCAGATTGCTATACACACTCAACTTATCTGGTCAACATTCTAAGAGATGTATGGAAATGTTTAAAAAAAAAAGCGAATGTGCCATGTGATATGTGACCACCACTGTATAATGGTGTGTGATGTTACTCTCAAGACAGAAGACAGAAATAACTAACTTATCACATATGATTGTGTAATATTATGTAAAACAAATAATTATGCCATTATCAATACTACAACTAATGTAAGAGAAACGGTTATTTATCTATTTTTTTATATATTATGGGAGTCATGCGCGAACGTCGAACACAACGTGCCCGCGCAGCGGCGCACGGCATACTGGCGTTGAGCGCACCGCAGCCGATATTTATGTCCCGCGGCCGACGCGACCGTTCGTATATTCTCAATCATAGCTGCGTACCCGCGCCTCATACCAACGGCATCGGCCGCAACACTGAAGAGAAGAATCGAAAGCGGGCATATTTACGTAGGTGTTGGAACGAGATAGATGTCGCGTCGTCTGTTGTCTTTATCTAGCATCTAAGCAAATTCTATAAATACGGCGAGTGACCGAATAAAATTGTTATCATTCATTCATTGTTGTTGTTGCTTCTCGTGCCTCGTCGCCGTCGGTCGTGTGTGTGCTCCGTTGATCCGTTCGCGTCGAGCCCCCCCCGTACCCCGCCGAGTGCCGCGAGTTCGCAACTCCCATGCTACCGCGTCGAGCCTAGCTCCGCTGTAGTATCGGCCGTCTTCCTCAAGGACCACTCTCCTTCAACAGCTTTTCGCGATATTGACGCCTTGTGATTGTTCTGTGTTTACGTTTGTGCTCCGCATAGAGGTTTACACCAATATTTTTGTTGCAAAAATTATTGGTGTACCCTCATCCTTTTCCCCAACTACCCACCCCTTCCCCTACACTCACATCACCCTTCCCTTTCGCACTATCCCTCACTACCCACACCAACTTTGCAAATCTCGAAATACCCACACCCTTCTCGATAAACTTTACAAACATTGTTGTGGTTGTGACTTAGTGGTTTGGGACATAGTGACTTTTTAACATCATGTCACAACGTTCGCGACCGCCTGACCGCGGAGGAGGTGATCCTCCCGCGCCCACGGCCAGTCAAAAAGATGCACCTAGCGCATCAGCACGTTCGCGGTCCTCTTCCGCGGGACCGTCCAGGCGTTGGGTTGCTGAGCAACCCACCCCCCCGCACGCCCCCGCGGTGGTTCCCCGCGACCCCCGCCTGCGCCCCCGAGACGATGACGATATCGGAGGGGACGAGAAGCGCCCCCGCATGGGGCCATCGCCCCCCAAGCCAGACACTACCGACACCTCTTCCAGCTCGTCACAATACGAGTCAGACGGAGGCATGGAGGGAGGGATCGAGGAGCTGTCTAGCCCTCTCCCTCTATCCAACACCGACTCCACATCCTACGCGGGTTTGGAGGTGAGCGAGAGCGCGCCGGCGCGGTCCTATGCCCAGGCACTAGAGACCCCGGCGCCGCCCCCACCCCCCACCCCCTCAACCAGTTCCCAGCAGCCAACAGAGCCACAACAGCCCGAGCCACGCCCCAGGGGCTACCCGCCCATTGTGGTTGAGACTCTCCCTAACTGGACCGAGCACTTCCGGATCCTAACCGGTAAGCTCGGCCACACACCCAACGCGCGCCCCTACGGGAAGGGTGTACGCTTCCTCGCCAAGACACCAGAGGAGTATCGAACCGTCCAGGCGTACCTGATAGAGGCGGCTGAGGCAGACCCCAACATAGCATGGTACTGCTACTCGCCGCCACACGAACGCCCCACAAAAGTTGCCATCAGGGGGTTACCGGCCAGCACACCCCCTGACCAAATCAAGGCCGCACTAGAAGATCGTGGCTTTAATGTTTCACACTGCCGTGCTATCGCAGGCAGCCAAGGCCGTCCCGGATGCCTTTTCCATGCACAATTAGAACACCTGGAACCCCAAGAGCTGACCCGCCTCTACGCTGTCACCGAGCTGCTATGCATGCCCGGGGTGATTGTGGAGGCCTGGCGTCCTCGAAAGGGACCCGCCCAGTGCCACCGGTGCCAGGCATTCGGCCATTCGTCGGCCAACTGTCACCGCCCGCAGAAATGCGTGCGATGCGCGGGCGACCACGCCGGCGCGCAGTGCACGCGGGCCAGGTCAGACCCGCCGACTTGCGCCAACTGCGCACTCTCTCACGCCGCCAACGACCGGCGGTGCAGGGTGTTCCTGCGCGAGGCGAGGCGCATCGGGGCCAGCGTTCCCCCTCCTATATCGAGAGGGGCTGAACGCGACCCCAGCCGCCCCCGCCCGCAGGCACCCCCTACCGCTCCGCCATGCGCAGACATGCGCGACGCGCAGGCTGGTGCTACCCTAGCGCCGCCTGCAAACCCGCCCACGGAGCGCGGGGCCCCCCCGCCCACGCGCCGCAGGCGCAACCGCGCCGGCCGCCGCAGCCGCCAGCGCGCCTTATCTCAGGCCCCCGCCGCGGCATCAACGCCGACGGCCGAGTCGGTTTTTCCGTCAGGGGGGTCGCAAGCAACCCCGACCGCTCCCAGAGCCCCACAACCTGCCCCTCCCCTGGAAGCCGCGAGGCCACCAGTAGCCCCACAGCCGCAGCCCCCTCCGCCCTACAGGGGGCATCAACAGCCCCCACCTCCCGTCAGGGGGTATCAACAGCCCCCAGCTCCCTTCCGGGGGTACCAACAACCCCCACCTCCCTTCAGGGGGCCCACACAACCCCCGCCCCACCTCCATCCCAGTGCCCGGCCCCCGAGCATCAACAGCAACAGAGGCTAGCACAACCTGCCTCCACCCAGCAACGGTGGGGCCCACCACAGGGTCCACCGCGCCAACACCAGGCCCCTCAGGGCCACCACATCCACCCGATGACCATCCAGCTATTAATCAACATCCTGGGGTCCCTGCTGCAGAGCATACAACAGGGGATGGACCCCCTACAAGCCATTCTGCAAGAAATGACCAGGCTCATCTCCGCCTCTCACCCAGTACATTACGAATAATGTACTGGAACCCGGGAGGCATCCGCCAAAAAATGAACCAACTACGCCTTCTCACCCAGTCGCAGGATATCCACATCGTCCTCCTGGGTGAGACATTCCTAACACCGAAGTTGTCCTTTCGGCTGCCCAATTTCCAGGCCTACAGAAGAGATGAGATGACCCCCCAGGGCCGCCCATATAGGGGTACGGCAGTCCTCGTGAGGAGGGACATCATCCACGACGAGCTCCCGTGGACAGACTTCACCAGCCTGCGCTCCATCGGCGTGAGAGTGCGCGCTGGTGGCCAGGAGCTCAAGGTATTCGCCGCCTACCGACCACCACAAACAGGCATCCATCCGCCCGACCTGGCCGCCATATTCGCCGACGAGACCCCCACCATACTGGCAGGGGACTTGAATGCCAAACATCCAGCGTGGGGGTCCACCATCACCTCTACTGACGGCCGCCGCCTATTGGAAGCCTCCACAGGGCCCTAATTCTCTATGACCACTTTGCGATTCCTTGCTTCAAAACCACGCCCTTATCGTACATGGTTACGACATTTTCAAAATTCGAATTCTCTATGACACTTAAATGAAACCGTGTGATATGAACGTGACTTGCGCGTGGTTTGAACTGTCAAAAATTCCACGTTTTAGAAACGCGTGGAATCAACGTGGAATCTGCAAGGAATCGTTTTGACTGTGAAGAAATTTATTGTTTTTGTGCTAAAAACTATTTAAATAAATCTATAACGTACCTAAGGCCAAAGACCTTCTAAACACCATCTCTTTCTTTAAGTATTTCAGTGAAATTTAGTGTCAGCTATTTATATTATAATCTACTATTACTAAGATTTTGTAAATTTTGTATAGAATTAAACCACATGTAACTATAAAACTATTTTATTATGAACTTTTATGTAAGTAATTTGCACGCAACTACCGAAGACCATTCTTGATCTACACTTATGAATGAACTTGTGAATCACATTTTTAAACAAATTGATTTCAATGAAGTGATGTTTTAGTTTTACATCGCTTTTAAATCTGGAACAAATGCAAAAGACATATGTTAGGGGTTATGTAAGTAAATTAGATATTATAAGGCAAGTAACTTGTAACATTTTTGGGAGTAACAAACGATTAGGTACTTACAATAACAAATCGCTTTAAATAAAATACCGCCAAGTACATCAAAATTCTTCAAACAAAATATACTCGTAGGTACAATATTAAGGTTTTGAAGTGTATGTATATATTTCCATTGAAATACTAAGTATTATTATTTTTTTCTTGTAATAAACATATATTAAACAGACAAAATTGAATCAATTAATTTTCATTGTAAAAATCGATAACAAGAAATAAAAAAGTAAAAAGGAACGTTCAAAAACGTTCGAACGTTTTGGTTTTGCTGCGTGTTTGTTTAAATTATTGAGTAATATTTTTTCTTTGTTATTGCTAAAATTGCATTGTTATGATATAAACGATTATATATTAATATAAACATAATAAATCACGGTTAATTGTTAGTGAAATTAAATTTTGCAAGTAATAAATTTAAAATCTTAAAAGTTTTAAGTTTAGTTTTCGAACGCACTCGTGACTTCATAACGTACCAAAGACAATTTGTCTTGGAGGTGTCTTGGAGCGCGGTGGGACTTACAGAATAGAGTTGACCAGATTCCTTACCGTGACAAGATACGATATTGACGGGGTTTATGCGTGGTAAGGTTTAAGTGTGGAATCTAAGTGGTCATAGTGAATAAGGGCCCAGATATGGACATAGAGGTAATAGGTCCAGACTCGCCCACCCACTTCCCGCCAAATGATGACCACAATCCCAGCACCATCGACGTTGTGCTCCACAAAGACGTCGCCAGCCCCCTCAGCGTCGAGGCTATGTATGAGGCTGACACGCCACACCTTCCGCTTCTCATAACGTTGGCCACCGCACCCGACGCCGTGGTCCCACGCCGCCCGAAGGCCAAAACAGACTGGGACGCTTACAAGATGGCGATGGCGGAAGTCAGTTTGCCCGGCCCCCTCAACACCAGAGAGGAAATTGACGCCGCCATAGAGTACTACACAAAAAAAATGACCGAGGTAAAGACCACATTCACTAAACCAGCCCCTGCGACCCAACGTCGCGATGCCCACCCCCGCCAGCTGCAGATTATGCTGGGGACCAAGAAAGAGCTGAAGCGCCAATGGTCACAGAGTAAGTGCCCACGCCTCAAGGCCAAGCTCAACAGGGCCACTACAGAGCTCCACGAGGCGGTGAACCAATGGCGCGGGTCGACGTGGGAGAAAACCATAGACCGAGCAGCCGAGCACCTTCCAAGCCTACACTCCCTGAACAGGTGCCTAACAAAAACACCTCAGCCCACGTACCCGCTGCTGGACACCGACGGCCAGAGGAGATACGCCACCCTTGACCGGGCCCGTATCCTGGCCGACCACCTGGCCGTCCAGTTCTCCCCGCACCCAGCAGCACCAACAGCGGCCGAACACCACAGAGCGGTAGAGCAAGTAGTGGCGGAATACCTGGCCACCACCCCGCCGCCACTACCAGGTGACACCTTTATATCGCCAGCAGAGGTGAGAAAGATGGCACTCCACCTAAATCCCAGAAAAGCCTCAGGGCCGGACAATCTTCCGCCCATGGCCCTGACAGCGCTGCCCAAGAAAGGCTGGGCAACCTTGGCCCGTATATATAACGCAGCGCTAAGGGCCAACTACTTCCCGGCCGCCTGGAAGAGAGGCCGGGTAATCACCATACCAAAGCCGGGTAAGGACCGCCGCCAAGCGCAGAATCAACGCCCCATCACCCTGCTGGACCACTCAGGCAAACTCCTCGAGCGACTCCTGCTTCACCGTCTACGTCCCTCCATTGCTTTGAGGGACGATCAATTTGGATTTCGCGCCGGTCACTCCACACTGCGTCCACGACGCTCCAACTCACGCGCACACTCTACCACATGGCCGAGCAGTCCAACAAGGGCAACTGCACCGCAGCCGTGTTTCTGGACATTGAGAAGGCCTTTGACCGGGTTTGGCACCCCGGTCTCATATACAAACTTAAAAACACAGAGCTTCATCCGGCCCTCACCCACCTGCTGGCGTCGTTTCTCGAGGGCCGTCAATTTAGCGTCGCAGTGGAGTGTGACCAATCACAGCCGCATCCCATAAGGGCGGGAGTCCCACAAGGCAGCTGCCTATCGCCCATCCTTTACGCGCTTTACACTAATGACATTCCATCACTAAATGACCACCTAAAGGAGTGGGAGCCACGGGTCGAGCTGGCGCTGTTCGCGGACGACAGCGCCTTCTACACATCCTCCCCGTGGCCAAAGGCTGCCGCGATGCGCCTGCAAAAACAACTAGACCTACTCCCGCCCTGGCTAGACAACTGGAGGATTGCGGTGAACGTGGGCAAGACCACCGCAATCCTCGCCGGCACAAAAAAGAAGGTACCGGCAAAACTAAATCTGAAGGGCGAGGCTATCCAGTGGCAGCCGTCCGTAAAGTACCTCGGCTGCCATATCGACCGCGAGCTACACATGGTCGCACAGGTCGACCACGCGACAACATCGGCCCGCGCAGCACGGGCCGTCCTCCGCCCCGTGCTTCAGTCTCGGCTCCCACTGAGGGCCAAACTTTCGATCTTTAAAAGCCACGTCCGGTCGCGGCTCACGTATGCCGCACCGGCGTGGCTCAATCTCTGTTCGCAGTATCAACGCCAGAGGCTCCAGGTGGATCAGAACACAGCGCTCCGCATCCTCACAAACGCGGGGCGCTACGTCAGAAACGACGTGATTGCGCGGGACCTGGATGTGGAGCCCGTGCAGGACTTTGTGGGCCGTCTGGCGCGTCGTATGTTCGACCGCGCCGACCACGGCCCCCACCAACACCTGCAGGGCATCGCTTCCGCGCCAGCGCCTCCACCACCGCCACAGCAAACAACACCAACAACAACACCAGAATCCGCAGGAAGAGCTCCTTCCCCCACTACCACCACACACAGGGCCAAGAAGAGGAAGAAAACACTGCCCCGAGACCTTGTGCCCCCGCCACTTCCCCAGCCCACCCTACCCAATCCTACCGTCCCCCCCACTACCCCTACCTAAATTATAGCCCCTTACCCGTTTGCAGTAAGCCGCGGCCCGTTCGCAGGCGCTCGCTGGGCCTCCCCCACTATGGGGGTCTCACCCGGTGCGGCTGACCGCGCAAGGGCCGCGCAACAAACTCCGGCGGGGGCACCCACATCGTCATTAGACGGCCGCTCAGGCGGCAACCAAACACCATGGGGCAGTGTTCCCCATGAGATGATGCCCGGGGAAGGAGCTATGGCTCGAACCCGCACCAGCTGCAGAAGCTGACGAATCCCGACCGATAAAATTGTTATTGCACTTTTAAAGCTCTTTTACTTAGCAACTACTCCTCACCTCTGAAGAAGCCTCCACAATTGGTGACCCCGATTTTGAAAAAAAAACAACCCTTGTCTCTAAGAAGATTTTGTATCGTGGAGCCAGCTACTATGACGTCGGAAGAAAAAACCCAAAGAAATTAATTACGACGTAAGCGCCGTATCCATACAGTCGCGGCTCTTACCTTTCTGGAGAGAGATTCCCCGGGCCTGGTTTATACAATTTGAAGCAGTGATCGACCCTTTGAAGACCTCAGATGACCAAAAATTCAGATATTTACTGCAACAGCTGCAAACGGTCGACTTACAGCATCTAACGGACATTCTCTACAATCCACCTGCGACTGGAAAATACGAGAAGGTGAAGCAGCGGCTACTCGAGGCCTACGACAAGTCAGATGTTAGGAATTTCCAGAAGTTGATCAGCGGCTTGGAACTGGGAGATCAGAAGCCCTCCCACCTTTTAAGGAAGATGAGAGAGCTCGCAAGCGGCATGATTACGGAAGAGGGACTAAGAATAGAATGGCTGAATCACCTGCCCGCACAAGTCCGCGTCGTCCTATCAGTAAATAACGAATCATCACTAGACACCTTAGCCGCGATGGCAGACAAAATGTCAGAGTACGCAGGGAGCCCCACCATCGCCGCAGTCACAACATCAGCACCGACTTCATCACCTTCGACTTCTATGACACAACTGGAAGCTCTGGCAAAGCAAGTGGAGAAGCTCACGCTAGAGATCGCCGAGCTACGTCGAGGAAGGCCACCACACGAGAGACACGAACATCGTCGCCGCCCATATAACCGTCGTTTCCGATCACAATCCCATTCACGCTCGCAATCATCGCAACGTGGACCTGGGCCCTTAGCCAAACTAACAATTCAAAAACGATAACGAAGTTCGAAAAGAATTGAATGTATGGGATTGGCGGATTGGCACAGGCTGCGCTAAATCACGTGGTCTTACCGCAAGTTAATTGGCGCTTATAGACAATAACGAATCGAATTATCGTTTCGCTACATGACGATGTTACTTTGTCTACGGGCCCTGGACCGAAACCTGGCGATGACAACTGGGAATGCCGTTATCACTACCGTTTCGGAGACAAGGCAAAGCGCTGCGAGTCGCCATGATGTAGAAGAAAGAATCCGTCGGGAAACTAAAACCGACACCGACCGTGGCGGACGTCGGTGTCCCGTACACCAGTAATCGCCTTTGTGTACACGACCGTAACACTCACGAACGTTTCCTCGTGGACACAGGCGCAGACATCTCTGTTTTGGCCGCCAATCACAAGAAAAACAACAAAACTGCAAGCGTCTACACTTTATAAGCGGCAAATAATACGCCGATCAAGACTTACGGACAGAAAACCATCAGACTAAATTTTGGATTAAGAAGAGACTTTACTTGGTCATTCGTCGTCGCAGATGTGAAAACCTCCATACTGGGAGCCGATTTTTTTCGTCACTTCAAGCTGTTAGTGGACCTGGACAAGAAAAAGTTAGTTGACAAGATTACCGAATTATCTATCGACGCATTAGAAGTTTCTACAAACACCGAATCAGTCCACATCATATGCAACAATCAAGCATACTACGATATTTTGAAGCAATATCCGGATGTTCTACGCCCAATGTCTCTGAAACAACCAGCGAAACACGATGTTGTCCACCACATCGAAACTACCGGCCCCCCACTCTACGCCCGCCCCCGCCCGCTGCCCCCGGACAAGTATAAGGCAGCCAAAGAAGAGTTTGACCGCATGTTAGAAATGGGAATCTGCAGGCCATCGAAAAGCCCATGGGCTAGCCCACTTCATGTAGTAAAGAAAAAAGACGGAAGACTACGCGTGTGTGGTGACTACAGACGACTGAACGCGGTCACTCAACCCGATCGCTATCCCATACCTCGCATACAAGATTTCACGTACCAATTATATAACAAGAAAATATTCTCGAAGTTGGATTTGAAAATGGCATACTACTGGATACCAATCGCCAAGGAAGACGCACAGAAAACGGCAATCACAACACCCTTTAAAATGTTCGAATTCAGCTGTATGACTTTTGGACTAAGAAACGCCAGTCAAACATTTCAAAGATTCATGCACGAGGTACTGAGAGGCATAGACGGCTGTTTCTGTTTTATCGACGATATACTTATTTTCGAAGAAAACGAAGAAAAACATAAGAAGCTTCTTCACCAGGTTCTTCAGCGGTTGGACAAGTACGGCGTGACACTTAATATAGAAAAATGCGAATTTGGCAAAGAAACAATAGATTTCCTCGGCTATGAAGTATCATCGACCGGCATAAAACCCACATCGGATCGAGTTAAACTCATATCTACCTACCCGAAACCGAACTTCGACGTTTTTTGGGTATGATCAACTTTTATCGAGACTGTCTCCCCCGCCAAGCTGAACTACAGATCGAACTTAACAAGTACCTACATAACAGAAAGCGCAATGACAACACGCCGATCGAGTGGACAACAGAAGCAGAGCAAGCCTTTGAGAAATGCCGCCAAAGCGTCACAGAGGCCACCATACTCTCGCATCCAGTTCAAGGAAGTACCCTCGCCATCATGACAGACGCTTCAGATCACAGCCTTGGTGCTGTTCTCCAACAGAGAGTTAACAATGTTTGGAAGCCACTGGCATTTTATTCAAAAGCAATGAGCGCAACACAACGCCGATACAGTGTATACGATCGCGAATGATTAGCCATGTATACAGCTGTCAAACACTTTCGTCGATTAATAGAGGGAAGCGACGTGGAACTATATACAGACCACAAACCACTTACTTACGCTCTTACAAGAGCAGCGAGTACCACCGACACACCGAGACGCGAGAGACAACTGCATTTTATAAGTCAATTTTGTACGAGTATAAAATACATCAAGGGAGAAGAAAATACAGTCGCCGATGCCTTATCAATACTTGAAGAGATTATTTGCCCGTCAACAATCGACTATAATCAATTAAGTATCGATCAACTACAAGACCAAGAACTTAAAAAACTAAAGAAACAAGAAAACTTAATATTCAAAGAAATTACGATACCCGGTTGTAACCGACCAATCACATGCGAGCTTTCTACTTCAATACCACGACCGTATCTACCCGCAAGACACCGTTACGCAGCCTTCAAAGCGCTACATGAATTATAGAGAATTGATGACAAGAAAATTATTTTGGCCATCAATGAACAAAGAAGTTGCACAGTGGACGAGAGCCTGCATAAGCTGCCAGCGAGCGAAAGTACATCGGCACGTAAACACGCCGTTAGTACAGTTCCCGCCGTCACAACGCTTCGAACACATCCATATAGATATCGTCGGCCCGCTGCGCCTATCTAATGACTATCGCTACTGTGTCACTATAATTGACCGATGCACGAAATGGCCCGAGGCGATTCCAGTCCGTGACGTCACAGCAGAAGTCGTCGCTCAAGTACTATACGAAACATGGATAGTAAGATTCGGCTGCCCGCTGCGCATCACAACAGATCAGGGTCGCCAGTTCGAGTCCATTTTGTTCAACGCACTCACGACGTGGACACAAGAACTTCCGACCGTATTACTTGGATTACGGACCGCCCTGCGTCAAGATAACAACCTCAGCCCAGCTCTAATGACGTATGGCACCACACTCCGTGTGAGCCACGTCGAACAATTAAATATTTGTTTGAACGCCACGCGAACGTTGAGAGACCAAAACTTAGTAAAAGAGTCGCGCTGCATTAAATAAGGACGAAGATTGCGAGAAATTTCTCCCGCGGAAGCGAGTGAGCGAGACAGAAATAGTGTCTCGCTCTCTCGGCCGCTCGTGGATTGTCGGGAACGTTCGAGACGCACACGTCGCGAATATTCCTTGCGATTCTCGACTTTCCGCGGGCGGTATAAAAGCGGCACGCAGCGCAGCGTATAGTATAATGATTTAAAAAGTGTATTTAGTAAGCGCATCCGGAAGTGTTCAAAGAAGAGTGAAAATAAGTGTTCAATAAGAGCTCTGAAGAGTAATAAGAAGTGTTCAAACAAGTGCAGCGAATTAGAAGTGTCAAGCGTGAACTGTTTTTAAGGAATAATAGATTTTAAATTATTCAAAGTGCAGATAATTTAGTGGTCGCGGATTTAGCCGATTTATACACTGTATTGAAGTGACTTTGATTCAGTGCATTTATTTAATAATAAAATATACTGAGTTAAACAATTGTTTATTTGTACTGATCAACGGTTCTTCAGCGTATCATTGGACGTAGTGGCATTTTCCAGCCAGCATTTACTAAGTGTCAGTTGTGTGACTAAGCGCTCGTCCACGATACTCCGCATACCATCAGATTTCTTCGAGCCACAAAGTTCAAAAATGGACGACGCGGAACTTGTACGCCATCTCACTCGCACGATGACATCACTCACGCCGGCCGCGCACCACCGCTCACGATCAGCTGACAAGCCGTTTGTTTACAAGGACTTAGCGACGTGCACGCATGTCTTCGTTCGGAACGATACCGTCAGAGCGCCACTCACACCACCGTACGATGGCCCCTATGAAGTACTGAAGCGTTATGACAAGTACTACAAAATCCAGTTACCACTACGAACTACAGTTGTGTCACTGGATCGACTAAAACCGGCCTACATCGTGAATGAAGCAGAAACAAGTTTATCGAACACTCAGACATCGGCGCCGCCAGCCCACTCCCATACATCGGAAACTCGCCATGACTCGATCACTGTTACCGCACCTGTAAATCAACCCTACATCACGAGAAGCGGAAGAGTAGTCAAGCGAAACGTACGCTTTTCTTGAGGGGGGAGTGATATGGGAGTCATGCGCGAACGTCGAACACAACGTGCCCGCGCAGCGGCGCACGGCATACTGGCGTTGAGCGCACCGCAGCCGATATTTATGTCTCGCGGCCGACGCGACCGTTCGTATATTCTCAATCATAGCTGCGTACCCGCGCCTCATACCAACGGCATCGGCCGCAACACTGAAGAGAAGAATCGAAAGCGGGCATATTTACGTAGGTGTTGGAACGAGATAGATGTCGCGTCGTCTGTTGTCTTTATCTAGCATCTAAGCAAATTCTATAAATACGGCGAGTGACCGAATAAAATTGTTATTGCACTTTTAAAGCTCTTTTACTTAGCAACTACTCCTCACCTCTGAAGAAGCCTCCACAATATAAATAGGTCAGAACCATCTGATGTTATATTAATTAATACTTTTAATATCATAGTAATATTGCCTTAACAATAGAGAAAAAAGTTGTGGAACAGGGATAATCCTTTCAAATATGTACAGACAAATATTATGTATGTTTTTGATATGGAAACATGACAGTGTTTGATTAAGCATACCAGGGTTTTGTGATGTCCAACATTAGAATAACCCCACTAGCATTCTTGTACACATCCAGGAATGTGGCATCAAGAACTGGTGTTTCATATCCCTCTTCAGTGGCAGCAGCGGCAGTCTGATTCTCTAGCTTTAGCCCTAGTGGAGGTTTCTTCTTTGTACGGCCCTTATCAACTACTTCCCATACTTCAACCTGAAATAACCTTTAGCTCAACCCTCAAACAGTTTTGAAAGAATCGACCTATAGACAACTTAAGTCTGTTTTTTCTTACTTGTCTTAAAATGTAAACAATCTTTGCATGTCTTTTTACAGGTTTCCTTAGAACATAAAACAAAGAAAGATATTACAAAATTATCTTTGTACTCAATAGTTGTTTTGTCATGAAAGGAATATAGATTGACATTAACATGTAATTTTTTTCGTTACAATTCAATAATTAATCTTGTCTAGATTGTTTACATATTAAGACTAGTAAGAAAAAAACGACTTTATTTTAAAATCAATAAACAAAGTAAATATGTACAGATCTAACACTAACATTTAGCTTTGGTCAGCTGAAAATCTATGTCCAACTTGAAGTTCTTATTGTCTTTTTTTGCTTATTTGTATTATAATAAATATTTCCTCTACAGGGCAAGACAGAAAAGAGTACACAAATAAGAATGTTTTCCAATATGTTATTATTTAACTACCTACTTCACACTATACAATCCCATCAACATTGAAATTTTTAATGATTTCATTCTATTAATAGTGTGAATGCAACAAACCTTAACAATATAATCAGTGTTCTTGTAAGTCCAATTAATAGCAGCCACTTGAATTTGGTCAGTAGGAGCATATTCTTCAATGAATGGCCCACCTTGCAGACGCTGCAGTAGACATGATTTTCCAACATTTCTGTCACCCTTGATCAATATTTTCACTAAAACAATGTCAATATACTATAATAATGAAAACTAAACCATATTGTAATAATATTTGAAGTTCATAAAGTATGTGCATCATTTATAAAACTTTCCATTAAGTTAATGAATTATACTTATTGCATTCTCATATTCACAAATTTGGAAACTGGGAAAAGACAATAATAAAATCTTACTATTAAAATGAACTCCTCGTGAAAACTTCTTTTGTAAAGAAGAAGCCATAGGTACTGGAGCTGCACAGCGGTCATCGTTGCTTCTGGTGAGTTTCTTCAATGCAGAAAACATATTTTTCAGCCTTTTACTCAGTCAAACTTGAAACTTTCATCCACAAGACAAACACTTCACACATCGATTTTATTTATCACCTTTGTTTACGTGACTTCATTCGTCAGGTTTGACATTGACACATCTGTTTGACTGTGTTATTTAATTTGACATTCATCTTGATGACTTTTTTATTCGTTTCCTACGAACATGTAAAGGTCATACAACATACGGCTTCATCATTTGTTTACACCTTTTACCAAAATAGTGTCGGTTTCATTTATTTACTTCCGTTAAAAAAAAGTTAAAAAATTAACTAACTACTGTTTAATGATTCTAATAGCACCAATGTTTATTGGTAACAGAATTATATTATTATACAATCTTGGGTCTAAAACGTCTGAAGTCCCGGCTGCATTTGCAGTCGTTAAAACCCACCAATCCACATTGGGCCCGCGTGGTGGGTCATGACCCATTCTCCTTATTCATCCATAAGGAAGGCAAGTGCTCCAGCACAGCAGTGGAGACATTAAAAATGGCTGATGACGATATCGCTCAGATGGGACGGGTTCTTGTGTCATCGGAGTGACAAAGGTTCAGTATGTACCTACCATCATTATATTGATCACCCATGGCGACCATTGCACAAAATACATGCCTTAATAACGGAGTGGTTGTAGAGATGATGGTTGAGGTATGGAAAAGGGTGGTAGATGGTAAGCCACTTGTAGGAAGGTCTAATGGTGAGCTCTTCCTCCGGACTGGGTGTTGGTAGTCCGGGGACCGCGGTCCGACAGATGATCGCACCATTATATTGATCACCCATGACCGACCATTGCACAAAATACATGCCTTAATAACAGACTGGTTGTAGAGATGATGGTTGAGGTATGGAAAAGGGTGGTAGATGGTAAGCCACTTGTAGGAAAGTCTAATGGTGAGACCTTCCTCCGGACTGGGTGTTGGTAGTCCGGGGACCGCGGTCCGACAGATGATCGTTGGATGTTGTATTTATGTGAGTGGCTCGGTGAAACTTTGCTTGCGTGATGTAGGTTTCCATACATGTTCTTCGTATCCCATACTGAGTTGCTGTTAGCGCCATCTGTTGTCAAGGTAGGTAAGTTCCGTGTGTGTCAGTTTGTGCGGCGTTAGGTAGGTGCCGCCACATGGTTATTATCTGATTCAATCAACTATAGCATATAATATAAGCATTATATGCTATAGTTGATTGAATATATCCCGTCTGAGGAACATCAATTTGATCTTCTCAAAAAAGACTTAACCCATTCACTGCATCCCTTAAAAGTAACGACATTACCCCGCCTTACACTTTATGCTAGCCTGCACATCGGCGGGCCCGGCATCACGTTAAACTATTCTTGCCCGCCCAGGGACGTTTTCGGCATAAGGCTTTAGATTTCGACATTAAATGTTTTTAATGTTGAATTTACATTAACCTGTGTGTGGTATATAGCATATAAATATGCATAATTTTAACTCAAACTCAAACTGTTTTTATTTGCAAACTAAGTGTTACATAGGTGTTACATATTGCTCGTACTTAAAACTTAGTTACCTTGAAAAGGTATCGCAAATATAATAAAATTAACATTTGAAAAATCATTTACCGAAATTATTAAAATAAACAATAAGCACATCTTAAGTTTCTTCGCGCACTCATAATTGAAATAAAACAAATTCATAATGTACATTACAAAATTTAAATAGATAGTGTAGGTACACATTCTCCATTTACATCATAAAGTAAAAATAATAAAAAATAATTAACTTTAGGTAAGTATTTGAAATAGCAATTTTAATAAAAAGCACATTAAAGCATATAAATATACCATAATACAAACAATTCATTAAAAATTCAGTATAAATAGTCACAATTTATACAAAAAAAAACGAATTTACCGTTTAATAGTTATTTGTTATGCAAGGCTGGAAAGTTGGTTATTTAGCGGCGAGTTACCTCTATTGAAATCTGAGCGAAGCGAGGATTTCAAAGGTACCAGACGCTAAAAACTTTTCTGCCGAGCGCAACACACAATTTTTCACCTCACAACAGCGAAGAACATTTTATGGTTGGTCAACTTCCGGTAAAAAAATCTTTAAACATAAAGTTTAATCTAAATATACCTTGTTCTCGTTGTTTTAATGATATAAAAAACTAAAATAATAAAAAATGGAGTATTATAGGTAATTCAAAGTTATTTAAAGTAGGAATATATTGTTACTTACACATCCCCGAACAGCTGAACCTGAAAGTCCGTGGTGTAAGAAATATAAAAAACGGTGGAGTAGTAATTAGCGCTGAGACGAAGGAAGATATTGATAAGCTCAAGAAATCTGTCCAACTTGCTAATCAAGGCCTCAAAGTCGACGACACTCATAAACGCAGACCTCGCGTCATAATTATTGGAGTGCCCTCAACTATGCCAGAAAGTGACGTTCTAAAGTGTATCTTCGAACAAAACATAGCCGAAAAAGTACCGACCTTGTCGCGAGACACATTTATGACCTCTATCAAGTTAAGCCACAAGTCAGGCAAGAAAGACGCTGAAACCTGCAACTTTGTTTTAGAGGTACCAGCGCAAATACGTAAAGCTCTTATAACCCAAGACCGCCTACTTATAAATTGGACTTCCTGCCCTGTAAGAAACTTCACGCTAGTAACAAGATGTTACAAATGCCAACAATATGGACATGCAGCCAAAACGTGCAGAGCACCAACGCCTACGTGTGGTCATTGCGGAGACGACGGTCACTCTATGAAAGAGTGCTTAAAAAAAGCGGAGTTCCCAAAATGTGCAACGTGCAAGCGGTTTAATAAGCCGTGTGCCCACAAGACCGGAGACGCCGACTGTCCAGCCAGAAAAGCGGCCGAAAATAGGTATATGAACTCTATTGATTATGAAGGTGTCTAAGAGCACCACTTAGTTTTGTTTGTAATTAAGAACTGTATAGTATGGATATTAGTTTAACCCTTAATTCGACGCCGTACAGTATACTTCCCATTGAATGAAAAAAAAAATACATAAATAATAGACCATTATTTCTTAGTTTTAGATGCTATAATTGCATCTGAACCTATTTAACTACGTTGTCAAAAATTAGCAAAGCGTTTGCATCGACGGGACGCGAGCAGTCACCAGCGAGATGGCGGAAAGGAATAACACGCTGCGTGGGCTTTCGGTAAATTGCATTTTATTAATTGTGTTATGGCTTATTTCCTAGCAATGTTATTAAAAACTAAAGATAACATTCCCGAAAAGCTTCTCGTATTGTTTTGATTGTCTTACTGAGTTTTATTTAGTTTTAACGACGCCCACAACTTGTATGTCCAGTATACTACACGTTGTCGAATCACTAGTAAAGTAACTGCTAAATACTATGTCCAGTATTCTTCCCGTTGCCGTATTACTAGTATATTAACTTTCGTTGTTTCGCGTATTAATATTTTTAGGGATCCGTAGATAAAACGTTTTATATATTTTTCTTTTTCTTTTTTCAGAGCTAGAAATCGAGAGGGCACCACTTGGTAGAGTTGGTGCCGCCTGAAAACGCTCTTTCATATATAGATAGTGGTTCTGAACCTGAAAATTAAGAGGAAATTGCTGATAAAACTGAGGAGTTGTCATCCTCACCCTGCCCTTCCATCGATTCATACATACAGAACATTAACATTTTAGACAGGTCTGAAAACTATACACAAGGCAATATTTCTATTGACACTGATCAAGATTATGTTGGTACTGACACTTTCATCGAGACAGTAAACGAAAACCTTCAAACAGAGGACTGTTCCAGCATCAGTGGGAGCGAGAAACCTCTGTGGCTTAGTGTTAACAAGCACTGGTACCAGACCCAGAGGTCCCAGGTTCGATTCAAAGCGGGGTACATATTATTGTATTCGGTTTAGTTGGTGATCGAACTTATGTTTGTAAGTCCGTCTGGCTAGCTATCTAGCTAACACCATCTTATCTAAGTCTACCGCTATAAGTAACAACAATGTTTTCAGCATTGTTGTGTTCCAGCAGTTAGAGACAAGATAGCCAGTTCCTCAGAGGTTAAGGATTCCGGGAGAGGTCTCAGATCTCCGGTTATTCAGCCTTATCAATACTTTACATCAGATATAATGAAGGCTTAGGGTATTCCCGTTGTTCATAAAAAAAGACAGCAACCCTGCTTAAGAAGCCGAAGACTACTTGATCCATAAACCGTTGAATTGTTACCACACCGACTGGTGAAGGCTTTACCAAGTTTGGCTTCGGAATAATAAGGCAAAACAGACTTTGCAAGGAACTATGTGACAAATATCTAAAGAAATGAGGCAGAGATTCAACTAGCCAAGTTATCGACATGTGTCATTATTACGTATAATATACGATTATACGACATTATGGATTTTGCAAATTCTGCAAGAACAATAAAACGAACGTACGTACATTGTTCCAAATGCAAGCAGAGGTAGTGCTTAGTGGCCAAAAGGAATTGTTTTTCTTCTTTCCACAATAAGTAAGTAGGGTAGGGCAATAAAAAAATAAGTGACAGTTGGTACTTATATTAATTGTACTATTAAGTATTCTGTGCTTATATAGATTAAGCTATATTGATGTTTTTAAAAAACCGAAACTACTATACTATTTTTGAATAAAGAAAAATGGTGATTATTATGAAGATTTTATAAGTACTTAATTATTATGTTCAAAACATAAGTGAGTTTTTCGTACTTATAAGTTTTTGGAGTTTGTACTAGTGTTTTAAGCATAAGAAATGTGACTATGAGACTGATTTGCTTTAATATAATTACTATTTTTCTACGGAATCACTTGTTTCTTTTATTCTTTCTCTTTGACAATGGGAAGTATACTGCACGCGGTTAGAGTGCATTAGTTTCTTATGAACTTGATAATGTCCAGTATAGTGGACGTATGTTTTTCAGGAACCTGAAATGGGTAGATTTTTTCAGCTATTTTTTCGCGG
This sequence comes from Chrysoteuchia culmella, assembly GCA_910589605.1. Lineage (NCBI taxonomy): Eukaryota > Metazoa > Arthropoda > Insecta > Lepidoptera > Crambidae > Chrysoteuchia > Chrysoteuchia culmella. The sequence continues at coordinate 15,113,135 of OU342642.1, read as the reverse complement.
GCTCTCTACAAGCTAAGAATCGAAATATGTAACAATTTTACAAATTTTATTTAAATAAAAATCCGTCGAATTAAGGGTTAATAAGTGAGATCGACAATATATCTGTATCAGAGTCAAAATTAAGTGATGTCGAAAACTGCAAACAATATCTCTCCGTTCATCACAATTCATTAACAGTACTAACACAAAATATTCGTAGTATATACAAAAACATGGATGCCTTTAATGTATTTTTATATAGACTAGACTATAACTGTGACGTCATTATTTTAACAGAGTGTTGGTTAGAATATCGATCTGACAACCTCCCAAAAATGGAGGGTTACGATGTATATTTTAGTAACAATTTAATTTTAAAAATCGGATCTAGCACAGCGATTATAGCAACCTATAGATCTCCCTCAAACAAAAACATTGATTCCTTCTGCAGCTCCTTAAATAACATTTTTGAAACACTAACATCTTTCAAAAATATTATACTGACAGGTGACATAAATATAAATATTCTACCCGACACCCATGAACCTGGAAAAGAAGATTACTTAAATATTTGCTCATTCCATGGTCTCCTTCCAGCCCACACCTTTCCCACGCATCAGAGCGGTTCCTGTCTGGACCACATGATGCTAAAATCATACCTTCCATGCACTACACTTGTTACTAAATCATCTGTTACTGACCATAGCGCCGTCCTACTAACCTTAAATTTAAAAATAACTAAACAAAAACGTTCTCTGATAAGGACTAAATTAAATGTAAACAAACTCGAATGTGAATTACGCAATATTGATTATAGCCCAGTTTATAAAACTGCTGACGCTAACGAATCAATAAATTACTTTATAAAAACTGTCCAACAAAAAATAGCAATTAGCACAAAAGAAATTTTGGTTAGTAAGAAATATTATAATTTCAAACCTTGGATTACTCCTGGTCTAATAAGATGTATAAGGAATAGGGATAATTTACATCTGAGAGCTAAGAAACTGCCAGATAATTTAGTTCTTCAAATAACATACAAAAGATATAGACATTTTTGTAACAATCTTTTGAAAAAACTTAAAATAAACTATGATAAGAACGAGTTACTTAGAGCAGACACAAATAGTAAAATGATTTGGAAACACATTAAAAACGTCACATACATTTCAAAACACAAGGAGACAAATACTAACTTATTGCACTTACACAACTCACCGCTTATTTCAGCTAACAAAATAAATCGTTTTTTTGCCAACGTAGGGAAAACCCTTGCGGAACAAAAATCATATCAATATCGCAGCCCTGTATTCCCGCTTTACAAATCACCACCTTGCTTAAATTCCTTTGCATTATTAGACACTGACAAACAAGAAGTCTTAGAAATTATTTCGGGATTGAAAGATGACTGTGCAATTGGTTGGGATAACATAAGCAATAACATCATTAAACGTTTCAAACACATTTTTGTACGACCATTAACGCATATATTTCAAACCTGCCTGTCTGAAGGCATTTTCCCTAAAAGTTTAAAAAAGGCTGTAGTAATCCCTATTTATAAAGCTGGATGCAAAAACCTAATAACTAATTATAGGCCCATATCATTGTTACCCTCACTTTCTAAAATACTTGAGAAAATCATTAACAACAGGATAGTTAAGTACCTACCTAGAAAAAAATAAAATTCTTTCACCCAGCAATTTGGTTTCAGAGCGAAGTTATCCACTTCTGATGCAGTCCATTGTTTGACAGATTGTGTAACAGAGGAATTAGGCAAAGGAAACCAAACCCTGGCAATTTTTCTAGACCTAGCTAAAGCTTATGATTCAATACCTTTACTATTAAGTAAACTGGAGGCACTAGGAATAAGAGGTAAGCAACTTAAATTATTTACAGATTATTTAACTGATCGAAGTAAAGTTGTTAAATTAGGACACGTTACAAGCGATGAACAAAACATTACTGGATATGGCATTCCTCAAGGAAGTATCCTCGGACCTACCCTTTTCCTAGTTTACATTAATGAGCTATGCAACCTTAACATCAGCAATGGCAAATTAATATCCTATGCCGACGACACAGCGCTTATCTTTACGAGAAAAACTAGCACAGAACTGTATAGCAACGCTCAATCAGGTTTCAATATTGTAAATAATTGGTTACAATGCAACTTACTAACGCTAAATGCTGACAAAACTAAATATATCCATTATATCATGCGCTGTTGCCACCAAAATACTAACTTTAAACTATACGCCCACAATTGCCTAAATCCTTCCACTACCACTATATGTACCTGTCATACTACTAATAATTTTAAATACCTTGGAATAATAATAGATGAGTGAGACCCTATCCTTTATATATAATAGCCTAGTAAACAGGGTTCGAAAATTAATTTACGTCTTTTAGCAACTACGAATTATTGCTGATACTAAATTAATTACACAAGTGTATCTAGCCTTATGTCAATCCAGTATTCAGTATTGTATTACATCCTGGGGTGGGATGCGTAAAACTAACCTAGTAGCCAATTCCCTTCCCTTTCTATATCCCACACGCTTATTGTATATAAAGTGCAAAGTATTAACTGTACGCCAGCTTTTTATAATGCACATATTACTAAAACAACACGCAATGCTTCCATATACTAAATTTGATAATAAAAATAAAAGACGAAGAAATATTGTGTGCATTTCTAAATCTGATTCAAAATTTAATTTTACAAATAGATTCTTATTATTTTTAGGTCCATTCTTATATAATAAAGTGAACAGAACACTAGATATGTTTAATTTAAACTGTTATAATTTTAGGTCAATAGTATATAATTATTTAAGCAACTTGTCTTACGATGAGACTGAGGAGCTGTTAGAAATATGTAAATAGTAAATAGTATTAGTTAAATTAGTCAACAAAAATAATTTCTCTATTCATTGCATAATTATTATGTTTACCCATCTAGATAAATTGCTTAGTTAGTGCATTGTTAATTTACTTACGTGTTATATAGGTCTGACTCTACTATAAGGTCTGACTCACCTGAAGTACAGGTTAAAAACCTAGTTCAGGAAGTTTTATTTTAAATTTTGTCTTTAACTGTAAAATATTTGTATTTGTACATGTACTGCAAATCTTATGAAATAAACTTATTATTATTATTATTAAATAACCAACTTTCCAGCCTTGCATAACAAATAACTATTTATTGTGTTATACTTCAAAAGTAATATATTTAATATTAAACCACAAAAAAAAAACGAAATGAAACCTTCGCGGCCAGCTATCTATCGCAGTACCACCAGTACGGACCACCTCCAAGTAAATTTTGGCTGCTGGTTTCTAAATTTGGATAGAGTTTAACACAAGCCTTCTACTCTACATAGAGCCAAATTTTATAATCCAGCAGATTGAGGACTGGGCTAGAGAATGGGCCGGGCGAAGTCGATTGATGGCCGGCCAGTATTTTTTTGATGTGAGCAGGCGCTGGATCCTGTTGAAAGACCCAGTGCTGACTGAGTTTATCCCATGGTCCGAAATAGTACTTCTACATAGTTTACCGAGATCGTATTTTAGTACACATTGGTACTTGTTTTCATACCGTTTCACAAAATACTGTTAATTGGGCCAAAATACGACACTACTACCTAGCCAAACCTTCGCTGATGAAGGGTGATGGCCACGCGAGAAAGGGCATTTCTTTTCTTATCTATATATTCTTCAATGTTTCCTTAATCGTTTGATAGTGCAATATACAAGAGTTAAATATTTTTTTAAAGCAGATTGAAATTTTGACTTGTTTGCTGACCACAACCATGTATTAATGCGAGGACCGTTACTCTCTATATTCTTTTTGCTTCCACTCCATTGTAACAAATGAAGTAATATATATATTTTATTATGAATGAGTTCGCTCTTGATCCTAGTCTAGCCCGGGGACTAAAGACAGCTAACCCAGAAGGTGCCTATTCACCATTGCTTTGAAAACGGGCGGGTTATAAATACTCGGAAATACAGACGCAGGGAGGGAGTTCCACTCCTTTGCTATGCGCAATATTAAAGGTGATGAGTAGCGCTGGGTACGACATTTAGGAATATCAATCAAGAAAGGATCTAGCCAGCCAGTACGCAGGTAGCCCACAGTGTATCTGGACGTCCAATAGTAGAAGGGGGATGATAGTTTGAGCTCATGCAGCTCATGAGCGTACTCTCCAAAGTATAGTCTAAAAATGATTGGTTTTTGTATTCATCAAATAATAGAAATTCATATGAAAAAAAACATAAGTAGTCACACAAAATAAACATAGAATATAACTGTTAACCATGGGAAGACTTATCGAGTTTTGTGGAGTTTTGTATGAAAAGTTATAAATATTTTGGTTTAACATAGATATTTTTATCAAACTTTACCTATTCACACACATAAGCCTTTAGATTACTTTTTAAGTTCGCCTTATTTATGACTTGTATAGAAAGTATTCCGAGACTTTTAGGTTTCTGACAATCTAAGAGTCGTCAAATAGACTACTACTCGCGATAATATCGCCGCTAAAAGCCTGAACATGAATAATAATTAATACCGCGACAGCGTATTCTTTTTTTTTCAGTACTGACCGATTACTGTAAATTTGTCTTAATTGGTACCACGTTGGAATGTTTGGCCTATCAGATAAAAATAATTATCAAAATCTGTTCAAAACAATCAGCAGGGTTAAAGTGGAACACACATTAAAAAAACAGTGGAGTACCTAACTTCATCTTTTTTGAAGTTGGTTAAAAAGGGAAAAGCCACTAATTTATTTATTTACTGACTAATCACGAAATCCCGAAGTTCTTGATATATAAAGTTATAGCAGTTTGTCATATTTATAGACCAAATAAAATAAGTGGAAAACATCAGAAAGCGTTTGGAAAAAAGGTGAAATGGAAAATGGGAATTTATTTGTATACAAAATCCACGCGTATAAAGTCGCGGGCATGTATAAATTTTATAATAAATATTTGTTAACTTTACTAAAACTTACAAAATAGCCCATAGGCCGCCCAAAGGCAGGCTCGGCATGAGAGGTAAGAATTGGCTTTTTCAAAACTTCAAATATCCACAGGCCGTTTATGTAGCCAATAAATTATAATAAAACAAATCATTAGACAAAATCTCCTAACTTTCTGACGTTATTTCGAAAACTTATTGAACTTTAAAATCCAATCCGCCCATGGGGGTCTCAGTATGGGAGTTAGAAACTTTTACCCGCCGCTTGGCGGGCTCGGCACTGAATGGGTTAATAAAACATCTCGAATGCAAAGTTACAAAATATATTATTTATTATACAGTTTGTGTTCGAAGTTTCAGGTCACGATTTTTTATATAGGAATAGTTTCAGGTCACTTACTTATTAAAATATTTTTATTAATTCCCTTTTCACTAAGCTTATCCCAAATCGGCCGTTATTTCGTTTTTCATACTCTGGCTAAGCCCTTAGATAATAAGCCCTTAGGCAGCTTCTCCATGCCACTTCCCTTAGGATACATATTAATCGCAATCAAGCGGAGGCGGCTGACATTCTCCGGGTAAATAATTTACATGTGGGTTATGGAAAAAGCTCTTTACGCCATCTCCCCAGGGAAACCTCTTGGATCGAAGACGCATGTATTCGTAATCGCGGCATTCTGTTTTATGCGGCGGCTCATGACCGAAGTTTTTGAACATCAATAAGAATATGATTGGAAGCATGACGAATAATGCTAACGCCTTATATTTCTTCCAAGTGTCTTTGCCGTGGTGGTACTGAGGCATGCAGGGGTTGGCCGGGATGGGGCCGGGCCGGCAGCCCACTGGCGGCTGGATCCTACGTGCACTCCCATGGCCTGATCCACATGGTTGAGGACGCGGAGGGCAACAAAGGCTGTAGTTTCTAATTCCCTGCACCTTGCTAAAACAAGCAAGGTCGGGAAAACATTTTCGGTAAATTTGCATTTATCTCTCCTAGCACTTTGAATTTGTTTTTATTATTTTACACTTTTACAGATAATTTTGGTATTTGTTACCTACATTTTTAACTTTTGCTTATCTGATTGTCAAGTTTGAGACTTGTTGACCAACTTTTGTTTTTTTTCCAATGATTTCTTTTTTCTATTCTGTAGACAGCCAGTTATACGCAATGCAGCTCAAAAAGTTCAGTACAGGTTTGGTTCCATTCCACTTCCTCTAGTAAAGCCTCTACAGAGGTCGGTCTAGGTTTTTGATAAAACGGAGGGCTACATACTCTTTGGGTTTCTCAAATAAGTCACCACATGAAATATGACTCTTGGAAGAATCTTCATTGCATTCTCTTTGAAATTTTCAATGTAACGTCAATGCCACTTATTACTTAGATAGTCCACAAAAGAAGACATTAAAAACTTATAAAAATATGTGAATATTGCAAGTATTTATTATATACAGTGATAAAAATATCACTGTAAAGGCCCCAAAATGTGGAGGTTCGAAAGAATAACTCGTTTAAATCTTGTTATTCTTAACAGCGGTGGGGCAAATAACTTTAGCACCTGCTGTAAGCCACCTATGAAGCCATCCGGTTGCGGGCCGGGGAAAGTGATTGGCAAGAGCATACCACCACCAGGGAAATGCGGGTGCAGACCTCGTTTTGCACCGAACCCTTGCAAACCAATACATCACGAAGGTCGCGACACATGGAAGAAATACAGAAATCTGGCAGTGTTCGTATGCATTCCTTTAATTATCGTACAAGCAATGAATGCGCTTTCCCATGGACCTCCACGGAAGGGGAACTGCAAGGACTACGAATACATGCGAGTACGCACCAAAAGATACCCGTGGGGATCGGGACAGGAAACATATTTCCATAACGAACATGTGAACCACTTACCGGGAGAGTGTGAACCGCCGCCTCCTGATTGTGATTAGTCTTGTAGATAACAGTTTTGACTATTATAGTTATAATAAATACTTGACACAAAGGTCTTAGTTTGCTCATTTCCTGACAAAATAAGAATTATTGACTCAGACGCGACGAGACGACTAGCTAAAAACTCACAATTAAGTATTTGCCTTTAATTTTCCCGTTCGTAGTATTTTTCTTCTTTCTATCTGCGAATTTTCTATTTTCTCATGCCAATTATCAGATATGGCATGAGAAAATACATTAATCATACATTATAAACAAAAACAAATGACGTACATTTAATTATAATAAATATTTTTATTTAGATATCACTATTCTATTATGAAAAAAGTGAGATCTAGAAAAAAGTACGTGTTTATTACCTAAGAATAAATATGATATATATTGTCTCGTGTATAATTTTGAGGGTGTTTCTGACACAAATAAATAAGTGCACGAACTTCGAGTAATTTTTCATTGATGTAGGGTAACATATCTGTTACAAGAGATCCGTAACGTGTTTACAATGTCGGATGAACATGTTATGCGCACGCATACTAGTAGACGTGGGTCGGACGGGCGCAGCGCGACGCGACGGGCGGGCGGGCGGGCGGCGCACGACCGGAGCGCGATCAATAGGGCGGCTGCTGACGTCAGTGGACGGGCGAGCGCCATTGGCCCGTACGGCATTATTAAATAAACCTCCGGTCAGAGTGGCGCGCAAAGCGTCGCCGCGGGCACAGCACCGCAGCACGCGGCGGGCCCGCGCACCGCACGCGGCTCGCCGCGCCCGCCATGGCCGACATGCCGGACCTGTCGCACCTCACGCCCGAGGAGCGCGCCATCATCGAGGGCGTCATGATGCGCCAGCGACAAGAGGAGCAGCGCGAGCACGAGATAATGAGGTGTGCCCAGTGCCTACGCCCCGCCACCTATCACCCTCATTATGCGCTCTTATCCCTCTCTGTCTTAGTCATTTTTCAAATCAAAACATATTTAGGTGAAAGTGTTGTGTTCGCGATTAACTATTGAAATATGATACTGGGGCAATCAAAAACAGACATTGCTGTGGAAAAATAATATGGCCGCTCATCCCCCACTTGTCGTTAGCCTATGCGGAGTTTGTGCTTAGATAGATACATACATACTATAACTTGATGATGCCGTACCTACGTAAATACAGTCTCGACGTTCGCGATCTATAATTTTTCCATTATGTTTCAGTGGTATTTTAACACTGTCCAGGAGAAGACTCGCGAGTGTTGCAGATGTTAATAACGCGCAGCATTATTTCTTGCGTTCCTTTATGCTAACGCCTTTGGATTTTGCCAATTTAAGTATTTATTGTAACGTCGCATTGTGGGTGCAGTAGATGTAAATTATGACGCATCACTGCATTATTATAGGGCCATAATAATTGAATTACGAACCCTTTGTGTCTTTGTGCTGAGTCATCGTGCTAAATCGAGAAGTGATACGATTTTTTCCATTCCTGGACTTCTTCTATCTAGTTAGTGCAGGTAATTATTTAGACTTTCATACAACATTTTAATTTATTATTTTACATAGGCTACAACTTTAGATTATTTATTTCTAATAGCTATACTTAATCGATGTAATGTGACGATGCTCGAAATTAGATATTTAGCATTTTAGATCTACTGAAGTTAATGTAAGAAATTGTTGAACAACTAGGTAAGTAGGTATCTCTCCGTTCATCACAATCCCTTGTGTAGTCTATCCAGCCGAACCAGGCAAATTTTCAGAAAAGCTTTCATTGGCTGTAGGTACCTCGTTTTCTCTTAGTAATCCTCCTAATATCCCTAAATCAGTGACAAATCTTGCTGAAAGGATGTAGATTTTCCAGTATACATATATAGTGATGTAGTGATGTAGATGCAGTGAAATACCTTTGAATCGGCGAGCGGAGTGCAGTGTGAAGCAATAAACTTATGTGTCCATATTAGATTAGATAAGATTATCCAGAAATGTAATCGGTTTCATCTTGTGATTTTAGTTGGCGTAAGTGCTTGCTTCCATATTATTAGCCATTTTCCATTTTATTGGGGGAATACGATATGTTCAGTGCGTTGAAGTTTAGAATTCTGGATGAATAGAGTTGCCTTTTGGACGTTCGTCGCAAAAACTCTATCTATCTATCTATCTAACTTTGCGCGCTTTGTTTACGTCTAGCTAGACTTTACCTCAATCGGAACTTTTTCGACTCATAATGCCAAAAACGCAAAACACCAGAGACGTAAAATAGTACGAAAAATACCAAACACGCATAATGCCAAATACGCATAACGCCAAAACACATTTACACGTAATGCCAAATCCCAAATACGCATAACACCTAGTCCTAGGTACTCGACCGGTACGAATACAGTGTTCATTTCTTGTTTTTTTTTAAAACAGCTTTCTATTTGCAAGCTTGTTCGAAATTGAAATGAAACCTATGATAAGTAACCTCCTTGGTTGCTATATTTTGGAGTAAAAGATCGTTCCATATTTAAATTCCATGACAGATATGAGATTACTATGTAATTAATTTGCCCGCTAAACAAGACAGATAATTATGGATCTTCATACAACTTTTGGCGGCCGCTGCTCGCATGTACCTATGTGGCCAGTACAGCAATATCGATTTATCTCGAAGAAGGTTGTCAAAATAATGCTTACAAGGTTTGAGAAAACTAAAATATTATTAGCTGAAAGTCCCGGGATCACATAGCTAACGAAGAGTTATTTTGGATGTATCGAGTTCTTTATATAGGCAGCAACCACAGTCGCAGCTCCTATATAGCAGCTTTATAGAACTCCTAGTTGATTATGTTGTCCTGGTACCTACATACTTTTCGTTAAATATTTTCCACTATCACCACGGTTAAAAGCGTAATTACTCGTGGGACAAAGCGGTGTGGGATCACGGGCGGGACACACTGCTTTAAAAAAATTATAATCATAACTTTTTAATTTTGCATATTACAATGCTAACTGATAATAACTGTTAAACAAGTAAATATACTAGAAAAAAGCAATTGGTACATGAGACAGATTGCTTTTTTCTAGTATACTCTTATTTGTTTGTTTAACAGTTATCACATAAATTATAATATCTTAATATATATAAATCTCCTGTCACGATGTTTGTCCGCGATGTACTCCTAAACTACTTAACCGATTTTAAATTAAATTGGCACACCGTGAGCAGTCTGGTCCAACTTAAGAGATAGGATAGCTTTGATCCCAAAATTCACACGGGAACGGGAACCACGCGGGTGAAACCGCGCCCGGCCTCTAGTTTATTATAAATATTAAATTTTGTATTTTTCATAATCACTTAACTCACTGTACTGATCATCAGTTGTAAAGCCTAGATGAAGCATGGGTCTTGGCGTTTTGCGTTTTTGGCATTATTTTTGTGTTTTTGTGTTTGGTATTTTGCGTAGGAAATTAAAGTTTCACTATCGCAAAATGCCAAATCTAAAGATTTTGGTGATTGATGATTTTCGTTTTTGATATTTGCGTCGAAAGGATCGGAACGACTAAACTTTATTAATAAAGTACCTACTAAGTTAAAAACCTTTAAAATTCCAATATACGTAATAGTGTTCTTAAAAATTGTTACCGCAAATTCATTGCAAGAAATGGTAAGTAAGTAATTAGTTTCTTCATTATGCTAGTGTGTGTGTGTGTGTGTTCAAACTCAATAGGTAGGTATTTTTAAGAGCAGGGGCCTTACCATCAACTGTAATGCAATTCATTGTAGGTTGTGAGAGTGGGATGCTGCCATATGGCGCGTCTAGCGGCGTCCCGCACTGACTACCTCAAAGTAACCTAAAATGAATCGCATTACAGTTGATGGTAGGCCCCCAGTTCTTACATTTATTAATAAAATACCTATTTTTAGGGTTCCGTACGTCAAAAGAAAAAAATGGAACTGTTATATATATAAGTGATCCACTTCGTTGTCCGTCCGTCCGTCCGTCTGTCAAGACAGTTTTTCTCAGGAACGCGTGGAGGTATCAAACTAAAATTTATATCGAATACTCAGGTCTACTGTCCCTTGGAGCTGTGAAAAAATCAAACTTCTAAGCCAAAGCAATCAAAAGATTTATGCCGCAAATTTTCGAAACTCGCATGGAATCAAAACCTACAGGGTACTTCCCGTGAACCTAGAATCTTCAAATTTGGTAAGAAGTAACGTCTTATAGTACAGATATAGAAAAAATTGCGAAAACCGTAAATTTTTTGTTACATCATATAATAAAAAATATTTTTGAAAATTTTAAATTTCATTTTGCAATAAAAACACCATAACTATGACTCGATTGTCGAGATGGGTGAACTTTTACTTATATACCTACAGGTTTGTACGGAACCCTCGGTGCGCGAGTCCGACTAGCACATGGCCGTTTTTTTACTTGTATCTATTGTTATCAAAATTAAATTATAACCTTGTGATTTGACTACGATTATGTGAGCCCCTGGAGCCAAAGCTGGATCCGCCCTTGATTCGACCTCATTCATAATTCTATCCAATTGGGTTAAAGGCACCCTATAAGTATTTAATGGAATCTAGTATTCCTCGTTCCTAGATTGTTTAAGGACTATCCTCCTTCGTATTATTTTTATGCATATCATTAGTTTCAAGCGATTCTATCCGTTATTGATAAGAGTCTGGTGCTGGTCCTTTGAGGATATGCAAAATCTAAAATAGTTCATAGATAACTTTTTGTGTAGGTATTAAATTTCCCCACTACAATAAAACGTAAGCGCAACAAACAAAAAGGCACAAGCACAACACAAAGGTTAAACTTTTGTACCTAATTTAGGATTGGAATATTTTAAGTGCACATTCCCGTGATTTAAATTCGCGGCACGTTCGTGAGCATACGGGCGGGAGGGAATTTGACACCGATGCTCCCACTCCGGCCGAAATCCTCGATTAATTGACTCACCCCATCTTTATATTCCCAGCACGTCTCCAATGTACCTAAGCCGACGAATCAGAATGAAAAGTTAAAATAGTCTGTTTTTTCTTCAGAAATTATCATTTATTTAATATACAACTACTAGGAGCCGCCCGTGACTACATCTGCCATAGACTGAGATTTGTCGGCGATACTCGGAAAAAGTATATAGGTACCTACATACAAAACTATAGGACGGTTAGAATGTCACAAATCTGGTAATAAGATATCGCGGGATTCATGCCAGAGGGACGTATGCCCGTAAATGCGATTCTTCGTTTTTGATGGAATTCCATTGGGTTATAAGAATCGGACTGATTTTTTTAAATATTAGCAAAGTACTTTTCGAGATAATAAGATATTTATTTCGGACGTACCTATGATCCTAGTGAGACATTATTGTCACGCCAAAAAGAAGTAGGTATAGCAGCAGTAACTACAATATTTACTCTATTTTTAGGGTTTCGTAGCCTAAAGGCAAAAAAAGAAACCCTTATAGATTCGGCCAAATCGATGTATGTCATAGCCACTTTATTCCAAAACTATGAGGATTACACAGTTGAAACTTGGTAGGTAGATGTATTCTGTAAACCGCTTTACGGTTTTTACACAAAAATAAAAAAAAATATGAATTAAGGGGGGGCTCCCCCCATACATAGAATTGACACTGAAAAATTTTTTTTTCATCAAACCTATACGTGTGGGGTAACTATAGATAGGTCTTTTAAAAATAATTTGCATTGAGGTTTCTAAGACGATTTTTTCTCAAAGTCAACCGTTTGAAAGATGTACACTTCCAAAGTGGTAAAATGTGTGTCCCTCTAACTTTTGAAATAAGAGAGTGAAAAATTTAAAAAAAATATACCTATGCTGTAGATCTTAATAAAAACTTTCAACGAAAATTGGTTTGAATGAAATATGGTTGTCAGTTTTAGAAATATAGCATTTTTCCTGAAGGGATTTGAAACATTTTTTTTTATCAAACCTATACTTGAGGCGTATCTATAGATAGGTCTTAAAAAAAAATTGAAGTTCCTATTACAGTTATTTTTCAAAATCAACCGTTTGAAAAATATACACTTCCAAAGTGGTAAAATGTCTCAGCCACTTTATTCCAAAACTATGAGAATTACACAGTTGAAACTTGGTCGGTAGATGTATTCTGTAAACCGCTTTACGGTTTTTACAAACACAAACATAAAAAAATATATGAATTAAGGGGGGCTCCCCATACATGGAACTTTTTTTTTATCAAACCTATACGTGTGGAGTATCTATAGATTGGTCTTCAAAAATTACATTGAGGTACCTAAAACAGTTTTTTTCAAAGCATTCATGAATTAATGTTTGAATGATATACACAAAGTGAAAAATAAAAAATGCTGTAGACCTTTATAAAAACTTTCAACGAAAATTAGTTTGAACGAAATATATTATGCAGTTTCAGAGCTATAGTACATTTTCCAAAACGCAATTAAAACTTTGTCATTCATACAAACACTATGAAAAACAAAGTTATTATTGCAGACGAAAAATTATAGTAGCATTTTGGCAATAATAATAATAGAAACTTTATTGCACACGATACAAAAACAAACGCATACAGAGGAAATGACAAAAAAGAGGAACACACAATAGGCGGCCTTATAGCTACGTAGAAGTCTCTTCCAGGCAACCTTGGGTGAGAGGCGAAACCCTTCATGTGCGGGTTCGACTCGCACTTGGGCGATTTTTTTTATTAAACAAATAAAACATCTAGACTTGCTGGGAATGTGTCACGATGTAACAATACAATACCAATAACTTATCATGATTACTATAAATAATTACTAGTATCTGGAAACCCACTATCAGCGTCAGCCTTGGACGAATTAACCATCCTCCAAGGCGTCAGCGTCAACATCCACTGCTTATGTCGCTAATAACTCCGAAACTATTAAATAAATTTCGTTCAAACCAAATTTCGTTGAAAGTTTTTATAAAGATCTACATCTTATTTTAAAAGTTAGGGGGGGCACACATTTTTCCACTTTGGAAGTGTATAACTTTCAAACGGTTGACTTAAAGAAAAAACTGTTTTAGAAGCCTCAATGTAATTTTTAAAGATCTATCTAATGATATCCCACACGAATAGGTTTGATGAAAAAAAAATTTTTCAGTAACATTTTATGTAGGGAAGCCCCCTTAATTCATTTTTTTTTATTTTTGTGTAAAAACCGTAAAGCGGTTTACATAATACATCTACCGACTAAGTTTCAACTGTGTAATCCTCATAGTTTTGGAATAAAGTGGCTGTGACATCTTACCACTTTGGAAGTGTATATCTTCAAACGGTTGATTTTGAGAAAAAACTGTAATAGAAACTTCAATGTAATTTTTAAAAACCTATCTATAGATATGCCTCAAGTATAGGTTTAATAAAAAAAAATCAAATCCCTTCGGGAAAATGCTATATTTTTAAAACTGACAACCATATTTCGTTCAAACCAATTTTGGTTGAAAGTTTTTATTAAGATCTACAGCATATATATTTTTTTTATTTTTCACTCTCTTATTACAAAAGTTAGAGGGGGGGGACACACACACATTTTACCACTTTGGAAGTGTACATCTTTCAAACGGCTGACTTTGAGAAAAAATTGTTTTAGAAACCTCAATGCAATTTTAAAGACCTATCTATAGATAGGTACCCCACACGTAAAGGTTTGATGAAAAAAAATTTTTAGTGTCAGTTCCATGTATGGGGAGCCCCCCTTAATTCATATATTTTTTTATTTTTGTGTAAAAACCATAAAGCGGTTTACAGAATACATCTACCTACCAAGTTTCAACTGTGTAATCCTCATAGTTTTGGAATAAAAAGGGTGTGACATACATCTGTTTGGCCGAATCTATAAGGGTTTCGTTTTTTGCCTTTAGGCTACGAAACCCTAAAAATGAGTTGGATACGTTTTTTAACCGATTCCGACTTTCCAGTTCGTGTAATTTGTGCATTTTACCTCGTGACATTTTCCCAATAACCAAATTCAAATTATAAAACATCAGGATCATCATTCGTTTATCGTAACCATCGGGCATTATTTCCTGGCATAACAATTCCATCAAGAGCTTTGTAGCTTTGCCAGAAGATAAAAAAATAATTATTGATTACTCTGCAACTGCCGAGCGGACATTTGAATTTTCTAATGTTATACATCTAGAGCGTAAGGATAATCCTATTGATGTACCTAAAACTATGAATAATACCGACTTTGTAGATTCCAAGGGTTGGCAACAATGATATTGGCATGCAAGGAAACTAAACCCCACCCCACTGAAACTATACCCTCGATGGAACGCATTGGAATAATGTCCGATGGGTGCAATTAAAGAAGGATAATCCTTTTTTATACTTTAAAATTAAGAGTCATCCATCCATCATCCATCAGCCTGTGGACGTCAACTGCTGGACATAGGCCTCTCCTAGCTCACGCCTATTGTGGCGTTCATAGGACGCTATTAGCCTACTGCTACCACGCTGGCCAGACGGGTTGGTAGAGGGCTTGTTTCAAGTTTTCCCTCTTTCGCACAGGTTTTCATTGCGTCGAAACTTTCTCTTAGTCGACTCTTAAGACATCTCAGGCATGTAAGGGAGTGGTGACACTTGTATTCTTAGGCCGTCACCACACGGCACAACAACATAAAAAATTAAGAGTATTGAGAGAAAATTTACGAGGTACAGTGAAATGCACGACGAATGACACAATCGTAAGTTAAATAAAACCGGACAAGTGTTAGTCGGACTCGCACTTGTACCGAGGGTTCCGAACAAAGTAGGTACATAATATTGTAAATAGTCCAGGAATCTAATCTCGCAGTTATTTTCGTATTTTTTCCCGAAATTCAGTTTCCAAAACGAAAGTTTATATTTTTTATTATTTGTAGTAAAAGACGATATTACTTGACAAATTTCATTGTTCCTGGGGGCTAATTGTCTAATTTTAAAGTCTATCGCAATCCCTTTCAATTCGTCATTTTAAAAATATTAACAAACTTCAGGTTGTCACTTTATGAAGAGCTGCGCTACGCCTAAGGCTATTCTGTACGCTCTAATAAAATTAGCTATTAGCTTACCCGATGTGGATATCGACCTCCGTCAACAAAAATAGCTCTACTTACACAAAATTAAAATGTTTCGTTCGTAGTGATTTCTGCGTGAAAAGCGAACAGACAAAAAATCATGTAGATAGGTACCTACTATTATTTTGGTATACTAAAGCCTGTCTGGAATGAGTACCTAAGTACCTATTTCTTAGTTTCGACTCACTCGTCTGGGCAAAATCACAGCCACTCGATCCTTCATCAAACTATTTTTGTGTTAATACATCACAAACGATTAATTATAACTTAGTACCTTCTAATTACACAGGGTCATTGACATTACAATATTTTTTTGAAACAGACGAAAGCAAGATGAAGTCGCCGTGCTCGAACAGACTATTCGCACGCGAAATGAGATGCAACGAGCAGCTGGAGTGGAACTCGCAGCTACTTGCCACATCTGTCTCAAGACCAAGTTCGCAGACGGCGTTGGACACTCTTGCCACTATTGTAGGGTGAGGTGTTGCGCACGCTGCGGCGGCAAAGTCACTTTGCGCTCCAATAAGGTAGGAACTTTGCAATCAAATACGTTTGTCATATAATTAGCGGATTTTGTTCAGACATCAACACGTTAAGTATACTTACGCTTACAGGTTATTTGGGTGTGCATACTTTGCCGCAAAAAACAAGAACTATTATCTAAAACAGGGCAGTGGATACATAAAAGTACGGGTCAAGATTCCATGTTGTGGCGCATGGAAAATGACTTACGAGGTCTTCCGTCTCAAGTTGATGCCTCTTTAGATAAAAGACCAAAGCTAGAACGGGCACACAGTGCAGCAGAGAAAGAAAATCATCCTCTACAAAGATCAGGCAGTGCATTGCGTAGACAATACAGCCAACAGGAAGCTCGTTGCTACGGAGAGCTAGAAGGATTGGCACGCACTCATCCCCACCTCGTACATCCCAGGCAGAAGGCCGCTTACGGAGTGGAGGATTCAATGTCTCTTCCACAGTCCCAACTGATGCCACATGTGCAGAACCACCCGCCTATGCCTCCACGATCGTCTTCTTCAGATGACGAGGTGCCCGAATGCGTATCTGATGAGAACGACGAATATCGTGACCGCGGTAAGTATGCACGATCCTGGCGCTATCACCCCCAGTCCTGCTGCCCTATTCACGATAAATCTCCTCAACCCGAGCGATTTTGTTTGTCTGTCCCTACACTCACACAAAACAATACACTAACATACACGATCAATGAAAATACAATTATTTTTTCTGATCCTATTAATATTAATCCTCATAAGTCTACGTCATATTCACCATTCGCCTAAAGAAATGATAAAGTTAAGGTGTTCCGTGCGAGGTATTCAATAATATAAGTTCTTACGTTAGAATAGTCTCAGGTAACTACTTTTAAGTAATATTAATTATATCTTTCACAGAAGTGGATAGTGTTGAGCACCTAAACTTATCTGTAAATGTTTCCATCAAGTCTCCTCATATAGTATTTATGTTTCATCGCTACATCGTCTTCCTCTACGATTCAAGATAACACTTCTTCGTTTCAACTTCTCAAACGTTTCTTTTCAGACAATGTCAGCAGCAAGGGTTTTGAAGTATCAAAACTCGCACAAGTCTTGAATCATGTGCTAGATTTGATGCTGTAAAGGGTTTAAAGTTATTAATGTTTATGTACTTGTTAGAAAGAAAAAGCCTAGTTGACACGAGTGCCGCCGCGTGCGTCTTGTGTGCCCTTACGCGCCCGGTAGCCCTGTTGCAAGCGACGTCTCCATGTTTTTTATCGCGCCATCCCACTGTTTGCAGGTAATAGAGATAGGAGCAGCTCCGAGAGCTCCAGAAGCCAGCGTCAAGCGATGCTAAACGAGAAAATGAAAAAATTCTTATCGGTGAGAAGGCGTGTTTGTTCTGTCGGGAGAATATGCGTTGTATAATTGCTGGAATTAGATGTGTCAATATTCATTACTGTTTTTACAAAGTACTTCTTCCTCTGGTCGGCCAACTGTGTTTGCTGTTCCAATCTATATCTTTCAATTACAATCCATCTCCTTGGAGATACATTTACAAGTTCATATCTTTAAAAGGCTGATGTAGCTCTTCTAAAATATGAAGTATTTGGTGTAATGAACTGTAAATGTGTCCCTTTAATTTTGATTGTTTGAACCATACTTATAAATATTTAATGGACTCCCACAGAACATTCGTGGTAATATAAAAGTCACTCGCACGAGGCATGAAAGGCTTATCTATTTCCATTTCTTCTCTCGCTCAATCTAAAAAAGCTACTCAATTGAGCAGAGCAGAATGACCGCAAATAGGTAGCCAACTCACGCTGTCGTCTGCACAAAAAATGGTTCAAGCAAATTCGCATGCTTGGGCGAAAAGAAGTGTTATTTAATGCCATTTCTCTTACAAATTCGTTAGATCTTGTGAAAGTGTTGTTTGTTTTATGATTGTTGTTTATGTATGACTTGGATGAGTTGACACACGTTCTTTCCGCTTGTGCGTGTTCACTGCTTTCAATTTCTTTTCAATCTGGAGAGTGGGTAATGATAATTATAAATTAAAATCGCACATTAAAGCAAAACGTGAAACAGTCGGAGCTGGTCTGCTGGAGCAAGAAACGTAAGGTTTATAATTAACGGATCCGGGCGCGGACGGGTGCGCAAGTCGTTCGGTGGGCGGGAATACACTATTCAATAAAGTTTACAATACGATTGATCCGATATCATTCTTAGGACATGTTGAGGCGTGCGGTTCTCTCCGGCACCCTCACTTGCGCAGCACCAGCGTCGCTGCCAACAATTATTACAATT
Source organism: Chrysoteuchia culmella (assembly GCA_910589605.1). NCBI lineage: Eukaryota > Metazoa > Arthropoda > Insecta > Lepidoptera > Crambidae > Chrysoteuchia > Chrysoteuchia culmella. The sequence continues at coordinate 15,094,355 of OU342642.1, read as the reverse complement.
TGACTAATCATTCGCCGGCTGCCTATGAGGTGGAGGCGCGCGGTCCTTTAGACCCGCCGCGGATGGCGCCGACGAGTGGGCGTAGTTTCGACTCCGTAACCGATTGCCGGTGGCGAGCTCGCGACGACGGAGAAGGCGCATACCTACGTCCGTATGCGCCAGACGAGAGTTCGCGCCCTGAGAGAGCTGTATATAAGAGTGCCTATTTATGGGAAGATTCCGCTGATAACAGACGTTTTACCGAGAGAAGAAAAAAGACTGTTCGCTTTGACGGGCACGAGGGTGCCGCGACCTTCCCAAGGGGAGGGCGAGACGCCTCGGGCGCACCCCACGACTGGGCGTCTCTGCGCTGGGAGTCAGAACGCCAGGCCAGCCAGGACTCCGCTACTAAAGATTCGGGCATCGATACCTCTAGCACCTTCACATCAAGTGAAGATTCTAATAGAGGCGATTGTCCCAAGGTATTAATCATTTAACTTGGATAGATTAACCTTATTAAACCCCAACTGTGGGATAGATATAATTTTTTCCATCTCTTTGTTAAGGAACCCTTACTAAGTATTGATGTAAATATGCCAACTGTGTTGAGTAATGTAGTTGTTGACAGGACGGAATATGTGATACTTATCTGTTTTTGGCTGTAGCATGATTTCATGAACGGGCATGTAACGGTTGATTTTTTAATGTGCACTTCGTATTTTGCAATACACCCTTTGCCAGTCGCTATAAACTGTCTCCTTTTAGTGTGACGTTCTTAAATTATCACACATTTTAATTGAAAATAAAAATAATTTCATTTTAATATTATTTACGTGGAAATATGACAGTTCCCGCAGAGCTGGCAAGTATCGGCGGATGGCACCCGCATGGTTGGACATATGGTGCTTCGGAAGAGCGTAGTAGAGGGTAGCTCGCATTCTTCAGCAGCTATACTAGGGCTGAAAGTAGTGGGAGGAAAACTACTGCCAGACGGAACCAGAGGAGCTGTTGTAGAAAAAGTCAAGAAGGGTTCTATAGCAGATTTAGAAGGACAACTTAGAATAGGTAAGAGACATTCGTAACTTGTAATGTTATTATTTACTAGCTGTGCCCGCAACTTCGTTCGCGTAAGAACCGGAACATCGTTTGCAATCCTTCCCGAAAAAATGTTTGGTACGGCGGGCTTTTTAACCAACTTTGAAAAAAAGAAGAGGCTATTGGATAGCCTATATTCTTTACTTTTTGAAGAGAATACTTAACACATTATACCATTTAATTACATTCTTATCATCTTATCGCCTTCAATAGAGAAGTTTATCAATTCGCCAGTACCTACGTACTTACCTATATTTTATAATAGAACTAAAAGTAAAGTACCTATTAAAATGCAAAGTAGCATCTTTTTAAAGACTTTTTTGTTGTTATGATGATAATAATTAGATAAATGATGCCTGTGATTTAGTTTTATCAGTCATGTTTCAATGTGGCTTTGTAACACGCCTTCGAAATTAACAAAGTTGCACAAGATTGTTATTTTTGGTGACCCACCCCGCGACAGACCTTAGCAAAAGTTATTTAACCACTATAATCCGCATAATTTCCCTTACGTAGGTTGTATACAGCTGCTAAAATAGTATACAGGTATAGAGAAATAGGTAACACACATCATAACAATCATGATTGGACATGAACCCATTCTTACCCCCTATGCCATTTGCTCTATCCACAGAACAAAACAACTTACGGGCCGGTTTTACCACTTACTAATAAGTTAGACAGATCTTTTGACAGTTTGTTATATGAAAGAATTATAAATTACAAATAATTACAAATTATAAAGAATTACAAATTATATGCCATATAAGCTAACCATAACTTATCATTAGTTGGTACCCACATTTTGATTAGTTTTTAAAGTGCTGAGGCCTGTCTTACTAAGAACAAAAAGGTCATGACGGATATGTCAAAAATCCATTTACAAAAAATACGCCAGATTTGGCGCCAGTGTGCCATTATCGTACCTAAGTAGTTAAAGTTAAGGTCAATCATCATATAATTTTACAGGCAACGAAATAGACAGATTTTCTGAAAACTACTGTAGGTACTACGGTATGAGGAGGCGCAGTGGTTTGCGCGCTCAGCCTACGATTTAGTGTCGCAATGGTCGGTCATGGGATACCTCTTCCGTGCCTCGAAAGGCACTTTAAACCGTTGGTCGCGGCTTTATTTGCGGTCATGAAAACCCACCAATCCGCTTTGGGCCCGCGTGGCGGATCATGGCCGATTCTCCTTATCTTATGACTTATCCTTCCATAAGGAAGGCCAGTGCCCCGGCAATGGTGAAATAAGAAATGGTTAATGACAACTGTTCAATCTGTTCTATGAACAGTACTGAAACAAAAAACTTGTGTAATAATGTTAGAACTTGTATTACGAAAACCGCATCTAAAATGAACAACATATGGCAATCTCAAGCACAAAGCATAAAGCCTGACCTGCTGTTGACTACATAATAATACCACTTTTATTCACGATACATTGATAAACCTCTCCTTTAATGAAGTCGCTTAAAAATTTATAAAAAAACTATTTTTTTTAGAAATAACCACAAAATATACATACAACGAGATCTTTCATGCACGCCATACCGCTAAAGTATTAAAAAGCAGCAAAAAGGATATAGTTAGTTACGTCAAAATATATTTTGAAGAATTAAAATCAACAACTTTTGCTAAGCAACCAAACTCGAACGACGCGTAAACTCCAAGTCTGCCTTCTGCATACGAGCGTTACAATAAAAAAAATCTCTAAAAAATATTAAAAAAAATTAAAATGTAATTACTTTTGATAGAGTTTACCGATTTTGATGAAATAAGAAAGTTGAGATACGGACTTTAAACATATATAAACAATTCTGTTGACTTAGATCATGCTCATGATTTTGGAGTGATGCTCATTCAAACACACACACATACAGACAGACTGACAGACATTAATTCTGAAAATGATAGAAATTGGCTCCTGCTTATTCTGAGTCCCCCTATCTATTTTTTTTGCAAATCCAAGCAATGCACAGACACGATGAACTTTGATTCTTATTATAAGTATAGATCATTTTAACAACCTAATGCAGCATTTCTCTCCAATTTATTTAATATTTCTCTCTCTCTCTCTTCATAAGAATTCATAATTAAAATTCCATGTTAATTTATATTTCTTTTTGTTAATCAGGGGATGAAGTATTACAATGGAATGGAGTGCCTCTCCAAGGTCGAAGCGCGGATGAAGTGGCAGCTGTAGTGGCAGATAGCAAGCACGATTCTCATGTCGAACTTGTAGTGTCGCGTCCTCTGGCTTCTTCTAGACCGACGGCGCAATCTTGGAGAACCCATAAAGGTATTCATTCCTCTTCTAAATTGATTCCTTAACTTTATAGCAAAGTAAAATATTTAAAGAAGCTTCCTTATTAATTGCGCATATTAGAAGTAATAAAACTTTAGTGGTTTTTGTCTAGAATTTTACACGGAAGTAATGGGTGGATGCGAGAAACCAAGCGTGCTGGTCACATCACCGGGTTCACCCGACGTTCACTCACGAAGACGCCCAACTAGACACAATCACCACAACGCAAATGTAGCTGGGAGAATTCAGGTAATATTATAAAACAGCGTCAGTGATGCTTCATCTTCAATTAGTTAAAGCGAATTTTAGTCCCGACCGACGTTAATGGCAATAATATTCTTTTGCTATAGTTAAAAGTATACTTCGACATCAGCGCTCTGCAACTACTGGTGACTGTGGTGTCTGCTAGTGGTCTAACTCCCAGATCAGATGGCACACCGAGGTGTCCCTACGCAAAGATATTTCTTTTACCTGACAAAAGCGAAAAAAGCAAAAGACGAACAAAGACTTTGGCTAATACGTTAGAACCACGGTGGAATCAAACCTTTGTATATTGTGGTATTCGGATCACAGACATAAAGAAGAGAACACTTGAGGTATTCTCAAGACTAAATAATGGACAGAATTGCATTTATTCCCTAATCGGAAATGGAATTAAAACTTTAATTGATTTTCAGGTCACAGTGTGGGATCTCAATCGATTAGGCCCAAATGATTTTCTCGGGGAAGTCCTGCTTGATCTGGACCATATCGTAATGAATCATGAACCAAATTGGTACACTTTAAAACCTCACGAAGAATCTACTTCTTTTAGCGTGAGTTAATGGTTCCTTTATTCTTTTTTTAGCTTTTTGGAAAATAAAAATAAGCTAATTTATTGTACCGTTGTAGAGGTATCGTGAAGAGGAGGCAGATGGGGAACATTTGTCCCCACCTTCGACTTCTACGTCTCGCCTCTCAGACTCCGATACACCGAGTGAATGCGATTTACGCCGCCATCATTCTCTCTCTAGTCTGGCTTCCAGTTCCAGTCCGCCGCCACCACATGAGGTAATAATACAATGTGGTTAACATTGATTTAAAACAGTTGCAAGCTTATCTAACGCTTTTCATGTTTTTAATAAGTGTGCAATTTCCAATTCTCATTTGTATATTCTGATAGCGGATAGATATGGATGCAAATCGCAATAGCCGACGTGAAATGTCACCAGCCGGTCGCGTACGGGCTGCTGGCATGTCCAGAGAAAGAGTAAGTTAGTTTACATAACATGTAAGATACAGATTTTTTTAACCAAAGATTAACCGCTGATATTTTGCCTTTGGTACACAGAGTGGAGGATACAGTGTTGCAAGGTCGCAGTCCGCAGCGGGCGTGGCGCGGCCGCAACGAGCTCGCAGCAAATCTCCGCGGCGCTCCTTATCGCCGCCCGTCAATCGCGACCGAGACACATGGCGTCATACAGGTGCCGCACTCGGCGCCAACAGACTCCGCTAACCAATCAGATACGAGAAAGCCGATTACGGCATCTATATCAGCATCAGATTGGTCTGTGGAAGTCGAACCTCAGCGGGACTCGACCCCGCACGGAACACTTCATCGAGACACGCACGTACTCTCGTTGCGTCCGCTCATCACCACTTTACTTGCAACCAACTGTTTTAACTTCCCGCTCTGTTCCACTATTTCTTTATTTTCACGCATCTTCCGCAAACCCTTTCCTTCTACCTGATAGTTGCACGCTGCTCACCTTTCCATATTGAATGAAGTTGCGTGTCGTCCATGCATTTTGCCATGGATACCGCGACCCATAAAGATAGTTCCGTCTCTTAAATTTTCGATTCTGCATGTCATGTTAATTCTACATTTTCTTTTCAAGATGTTGAAATGTCTTCCAGTTATCGTCCTTTATGTTCTGTGTAACTTTGTTATAACTCCAACCAAATTTGGTATCGAGATGAGTTCTGTTAGGATTTATCAGTTACCATCGTTAACTTAGAGGGGACAGCAAAAATGGTAATATTTCAGTAGGCGAGGAAAGAGGCGGAGGTGATGTGTCAAGATTGCCCACGCACGCCTACGCGCCGCGGTTCCAATCCCGATCAGCCACCGCCACTCCTACAACAAGTCCCAAGAAACGACAACTGCCACAAATTCCGCATCAGGTAAACTATAGCTTCACTTTATTATTTCGCTAAATATGTAAATCCTGTATACGGTCCTCCTACATTTGGATAATTGCGTGTCTACAGAACACCCAGAGAGCAGTGCGAGCTCAAGTATCAGCGGACCTTGAGGAACGTAAGTGGATCGCCCCGCATCACATTGGCGCCACACTAACCTACCGCAGCACGCCACAAGGTCAATACACGCATACCCTGCCCAATGCCTTGTTATGTTCAATATTGTATTACACATCATGTCAAACAATCAGATAAGCGAGAAGAGGTGCACTTGTCACATTCCACATCGATCTGATTCTCCGGCATAAATCCTGAACATGACATACCCGAATCCCAATATCATTTAGATCTCATAACATACGTCTGTATTAAAGATTAGAGTATAATTGAGCATTTGATTATTATTCTCGTATGTAAAAGGATTATAACTCTCTTAGGCTGGGAGCGGCATTACGCAGGCCTGTCGGACTCCGAGCTGGCGGCGCGTGGAGGCAGCGGATGGGCGCCGAGGCGGAGGCTGTCGCCCGACGCCACCGCCGCTGACTCCGACTTGGAATCTGTGGCGTCAGTCACCTCCAGCGCGTTCAGTACTCAATCTGAGAGACCTCGACCCACTCGAATGCTCAGGTATTCATCTTTCAGACAACATTAAAATGTGTATTGAATAGATTCCCATTCAATCATATAAATATATTTTCAAACGTCTTTTACGTAAATTTACAGCCGGAAACGAATACTTCCCCCTAACAGTACATCTTCTTCGTGCGATAGCGCTACCCCTGTCCCAAATCACCGTTGTTATGACAGATGCCCTCGTTTGTTGCCCTATGTTTGTGTTCCTGCAGAAGCGGAGCGCGTGGTGCGTCGTCGTATTCGATCACGAAGTGACATTTCAATCTTACCTCCCGCGCAACCGACGCACCGCGCGCGGCCCACTCGTCGTTTTCGTCGCTTACTCGCCAGGAGTCGGTCCGCTGGCTCCTGCACTAGAGAATGCTCTCATCGCCATGCTTATGAAAGAAGCAACAGCTGTCCCGATTACCCAGTACATGTCAATACATATAAAATAACCGATAACAAAAAAGATTATGTGTTCCAAGTAGCTATACCACGCACGCTGAAACTTACACATAATACTTCTTTATCGAATAGAGAGCAAAGAAGGTTTCTACCAATGAATGTAACGAGTCAACCTCCACCGTCAAAAAAATATTACAGAAGGAAATCACAAACTAGGCTGGAATCTTGGTGCTTAGGAAGACCACACTCCCTAGATACCACTTATTATGCTCAACAAAAATCTAAAGAATTCAAAAGACGTAAACTGCCGAGCCTTCATCAGCTACCGAATAATCGAGTTAGATCTCTTCCTAATATTCCGTCTGTGAGTATAGAAAATAATGAAATCCAAATCAGTGGTCATACAATAGCAGACATGACAGTGGAGGACAAAGTATTTTCTCAATATCATGGCTATGATAGTGACGGTAGTGAAGCTGAAACCACAATCCATGTCAGCATCGACAAACAAAATAGTTTAGATATGTATAAAAATGAAGAATTTATTGTAAGCAATGATAATATGGTCTCCAATGCAAAACTTCATAAGCAGTGTATTCTGAGTAATACATCCAACTTTAAAAGGAAAAAAATCTTGTCACTCGATTTAAAATCCACTTACGATTCAAATGAATCTCCTCTATCCCAATTATTACCCATACCAATAGACCACCCACCAAATAACGATGAAAGTAAATGTGACGTGAAAACAAAAACCTTGGATGAAATTAATGTTAGTAAAATAACAAAAGGGGACAAATGTATACGGAGGCGACATTCTGATTCCTTAGTATTATTAAAGGCAGCAAATAATTCAATATTTACACCAGATGCATTTACTGATGTATTAAAAAAAAATACTATTTCCCTAAAGCCAGAAATTAATAATGACGTCGTAGATGATATTCAAAAAGGGAATAAAAAACACAATAATAATGTCAGCATAAACGACGTTCCAACATTTCAGGAATATGCTTCACCTCATTCTCTTTTCCCACGATGTAGTATCGACTATTCTTTAAAACCTTTACCATCTATTATAAAAAAAGCTCGTACTCGATCGCATTCTTTAGCATCTACTGATCATTTAGAACATGAATTATGTAAAATGGCTAACACTATGTTTATTGCTCTTTCTCCCCCAAACCTCGACTCGCCCCGACGCGTACTCACTCCTGTCGCATCACATCTGCCACTCGACGACATCCATCACGACACTCATAATGCGACGACTGATTCACCTGCCTCGGAAATTTTTATCACCGGCACTGATATCCAACCCATGGCACCACGCAACTGCAAAAACTCGGACCGCCACAAAAATCAACCTGCTGGAACGAAAAAACAACGCGGGAAACCCGGATCACGGCGTGGATCAAAACGTAGCAACGATTATGGCGGGCGTGAGAACGGTCGAGGCAACAACCAGCCTCAGCCCCTGGAGAGACGAGAATCCCGACGAGGACAATTTACAAGAAGCCTCAGCAATGCTGATGTACCACCGGATGAAAAAGCAGGTAATCTATAAGTATCATTGACAATTGACATTATAAAAAACAAATCGACCGTTCGTTGTATTGATAATTTAATTTATTTCACATGGCAAGATGGAAGTCTCAGCGATACAGCACTGGGCGGAGCCAACGAACTGGAGCCAGTTAGTGACGACGTGCTTCTGAAGGCGGAACCTCGCGATTACTTTGGACCCGGTATGGGCAAGAAGAGCAACTCGACTTCGCAACTGTCGGCTACAGGTAACCCTGGCTTCATATTAATTCACAGTCTCTGACACACCTAATGATTTTTTTGCATCGGATTAGCTAACCTAGATATCCGATGCGCAAAGACCGTATACTTTAAATAGTAAATAATTAAGTGTGTATTTAATAAAATTATCGACAGGACGGAAACGGAGGTTAGGTTTCGGTAAACGTGGCAAAAATTCGTTTACGGTACAACGCAGCGAGGAGGTGGGGCCTGGAGAAATGCGAGGAGCCGGCTCCGGAGTGTCACGCGCCTCGTCCGCCTCCAGCGAGAACGATGACGACAGGTTCGCTGCTCGCATAGCGGCGGCATTGACACAATAGTGGGCCCTCGGGCGGCGGTAGATCTCGCGGCGCGGTCACTTTACTCGAAAAGACTGGCGACGACGCCCTCGGTTGTGTACATACGATACACAGCATGCTCAAAAACACGATTCTAAATGTGCGATGTTGCTTTTGTGAAGTTAGAGACATAGCGCTCGTCTCGGTAAATGTACTCGTACTATGTATGCTTATAACGTAAACTCTTGAATAGATAGGTGGATACTTGATATTTTAGAGTAGATATAAACGTAACGCTAGGTGAGGGTGGGTATAGGTACGCGTACGTCAACGTACGTGTACTGTACGTGCGGCAGGAGCGTTTTGACGATGTGACCTCAGTGCTGAATGTGTGGCGGCGGTGTTGGCAGCGCGCGGGCGTGGCGGCGAGGGCGGCGGCGCGCGGCGCAAGCGCTCGGGCCCGGCCACCACCACGTTCCAGCGCTCGCACGAGGTGTGCGCGGCCAGCCTCGTCTCCATATCTAGCTCGGAAGGATCCTCGTAAGTCGCTCGCTCGTCCGCCCGCGCGCGTCGCCGCGACTCCTCTTCTATGTGTGCATCGATGTTGCTCGCGTCTTCTATTCGACCCTTTCTATGTGCCTCTCGTCTTGTAAACGCATGATGCCGATATTGGTGTTTTTAACTTCATACTTTTTCTGTTCAGCACGCACGAGTCTTCTCTCGCATAGGCAACGCACTCTCTCGTTTCCTTCAGATAGCTACTTTCGATGTTTAAAAGCTCTCGACGGTATTGTAGTTCTACGATTTTCAGTCAGATCACAGACATCAAATGGAGTGCCGTAGCCGACGCCGGAGGCGCTTCTCTGTATGATGCACGAGTGTGATTGGACGATAAATGTTGCCTGATCGCCTAAACTGTTTGCACTATTTTAATTTTAATCGTTTTGGTAAAAAAAATATACTTATCGACGTATTTATACACACCCTCACGACACCCATGCATGATTTTTCTGGAAAACATCACACCATTAATTTTTCATCCTCTGTAGCAGAATTATTTTGAAAGGTTGGTTGTAACTAATAAGGCATTTAAGCACTCCTAAATTTTAACATGTTATTTGTTGAAGTGATTTATTGTGAAGACGAGGTTTCGAGAATATTTAAACAGTTATTAGTCAAATTGTAATTACATTGTAAATACTCATAAGCGGGTCCAAATGGCGATATTTAATATTAATATAGATAAATCCCATCCAACGATAATTAAGTATATTTGAGATTGTGAATTACTATCATTGTATAGGTATGTATAATAAACTTCGTCCTTTAAATTAGCAACAACTCATTCTTTAGACATTCTCTAGCACCTATAAGATTTTCTACTCTAGATGTCTTTAAATTTCTATGTATAGTAACCTAACTTCCACGTATTTACCTAACTTTTATCACTCGATGCATCCGAAAGACTACCGCCCTCTTCTTCACTATTGTATCAATGTTGTCATTGTTGTAATTTTTATACTTAATTTATTCTGTATTCTCCTATAGTAGTTGCGAAGACAGTGTCTGGTAAATCATTACTTTCTGTTTATTACCCCTAGAACTTAGAAGAGACTACCCTTTTCTGTGGACTCGCTGCTATCTGTTACGCATTAGAAAATATGCTTATCAAACTAGAAAATTCAAAACTACTTATTTCTTGCACAAGAGAATATGTTAAATTGATCAGATAAAATTAGTTTCGTAATATTTATAATCATTAAAACAGTACAAATGTAGCAGATATCTGCCTGCCGATGAGCATGCACATCTGTGTACGAAGTTCTTATTAAAAAAAACCACCTAAGTGTCAGTGTATCTTATCCTAAATTAACTCTTATCCAAGAGTTAAAAAATTGCCCTCAGCAACTCTATGAAAAATAAGCTTTATAAAAACTACTGAAATGGATTTTATTGCACTGGCAACATTGACAGGTGGTCACCGGGAATGCGCGGTTCGGGGTCTTCGGACGGCGGAGGTCTATCGGACTTCATCGACGGGCTCGGCCCAGGCCAGCTCGTCGGAAGGCAGTTGCTCGGAGCGCCCACTCTGGGTGACGTGCAGCTCTCTATGTGTTACCAAAAAGGCTTCCTTGAAGTGAGTATATCTTTATTTCTGTTCAACTACCATTTTAGTTTCCCATTTGAAGTTTAACTTGTTTTAATTTGCAAATAATAGACGTTAACGTATGAAATTGCCGTTTTATTGTAATATGTACAGTCAGCAACATAAGTCCATGAACACATCCAAATTTTCAAAACACCTGCACTCTATAAAGGTTCATATGTAACTGAACAGGCTGTTGTACAAATCTCTGTAGACATTTGGGAATACCAAAGGTCGATGTACATTATTTTTACAAAAATAGCTGAACATGTTTAATTACATAATTAGCCTGATCTGTAAAATATCAAAATTTGCTGAACAAATCTGACTACATAAATATGTATAAATTTGTCGCCGGACCGGCATCCGGTGTTTGTTAATCCTATTATACAGGGTATAAACGAAACGTTCTGAGAAAATTAAACAAGAGGTTGAGTTGATGTTTATAATTATTTCTATATAATTTTTTTTTGTTGATAATTCACTGATTGGCGGACTGATGTAAGAAAGCGTTTTCTGATGTTGATATTAGTGTATCCCCAATTTAATTATTTCTTTATACATATTTTCCAAATGTAAAAAAAATGCAATGTTTATATAATGGGTCATTGAACTCAATGAACATTTATCTTGAACTCGGTAATTTGTCCTTAATTTCGACGTTGTAAATTTTAGGACCGAGTCCACGTAAACGACGGCGGTACTATCGACAAAATGGAACCCTGTCCCATCAAAGAACTGTCACAGTAACGTTATAAATCAAATCGTAAGAAGTGTCAAACAAATTGTTTTATAATGTCATTGTGACACGGTTCTATGGTGGGTCCGGGTATATATATATGTAAAGAAAAACATAATTTTCTTTAATTATTTATTTCATTACATAATTTATTTCATTACATACCTAAAAGGATAATATTTTAATTGTGATTTAGGAACTGACATTGTGATTGATAACATTAAATGTCGTTTCTTTTCTTACAGGTATGTAAGGTTTTGTTACTAAACTGTTATTTCACGTGAATCATAAAACTTGTAAAATTAAAACAAAATAAATCTTTTCTTACAGAGAAACTCAATTGTGTTTGATTGACTGTGTCGGCTAAATCACAGTATTTTGGAAAATATCTTATATATATACACATACTAGGAGTGAACTATACAAAAGTGAAAATAAAATTATTTTCTTTCCGTAATAGGTTTCATGGATAAACCTAACAACGGTTAGTTGTTGATTTCATAAGCGTAGCAACGACTTGTTGATAAATAAAAAGAAGCAGCATCAATCTATATAAATCATTGAGAAGGAGAAAACTGTAAACATAAATATAAGTAAATATTAATTGCAAGAAATTTAATCATGGAGGCAACCCAATTTATCCAACATCAAAAGATTGGGATCTACAGCTTACTACAAAATAAATTTTGGATTACGAAAACTTGACAAAAGGTGCAATAAAGGAATACTAGTCGGCTACGTATGAAATTGCTACAAAATTTGGGTGAATGACGAAAAAAGAATTATAAGAGCGAGGGATGTAAAGATAAATGACGGAGAACAAGGGATTTATCTTGATGGAGAAGAAGATGTTGTTGGAATTAATGGACAATGACAGACGGAGCAAAATGAACAGATTGTACGAACAAATGAAATAACGGAGAACTCAACAGTTGGTAATGAAGAAGATCGAGCAGGTGAAGATATGAAAAAAACATAAATGTGAACTATAATCGAGATAGTTGTGAAACAAATGAGGTCGAAACAAATGATGATGAAACAAACGAAAACGAAACAAATGAAGTTGAAAGGACAAATGAAGAGTGTGAAAATAATAGTGATAATTTTGGAAGTCATTTTACTTTTTGTAATCGTATACAACCTTTCGAAAATGAAGATTTTTTTGATATTGAATGTTATGATTCATTTAGGGGGTGATTCTGAGGATTAATATGTTATGTAAATTAATCATTATGATGATAAATACTTCAATTTGTGTTTTTTTATAAAGAATGTTTTATGTTGAGTCGAGTAGGAAAGAGGTTTTATAAATGTTGAGTCAGTTTTAGTAGAGGATATTTTTAATGTGTGTTTTAAATGTTCTGGTCCAGTTTTGAGTTTATTATATTATTGTATTATGTTTATATGTGATGAGTCGAGAAGGAGATAAAAGTATTATTTGGTGTTGATAGGTTATGAGTCGAGAAGGAGATATTAAATTGATGTTTTTAGGTGATGAATCGAGAAGGAGATAGAGTTTTGATGTTATGTGGAAGATAGAGGTATATGATATAATGTTTAGAGAAGTCGAGAAGGAGTATAATGATAAATATTGACGGTGTATTATGTTTATGGAGTGTTATGTTTATTGATGCGTGACATAAATGGATTCAGATCGGGTTTCTCAACCCTCGACCACATGCTCACACTGAAACAAATAATAGAGAAATGTCAAGAATATGGTTACCCCTTGTACTTGGCCTTTGTAGATTACAACAAAGCATTTGATTGCCTCGATCATGGATATATATGGCAAGCACTAAAGAAACAAGGCATCGAAAATAAATATATAAGGATTATAAGAAACATTTATCTAAACAGCTCAGCTCAAGTCCAATTAGAATCCAAAGGAGACACTTTCCCAATTAAAAGAGGTGTCCGACAAGGAGATCCATTGTCACCAAAAATATTTACATCAGTATTAGAGGAAATATTTAAACAACTGCGATGGGATGATCAAGGACTAAATATAGATGGCGAAAACATCACCCACTTGAGATTTGCAGACGACATTGTACTCATTAGTAGCAACCCAGATTCTCTGCAATCAATGATCCAGGAATTAGCGCTCCAGAGTAAAAAAGTCGGCCTGACAATGAATCAAACAAAAACCAAAGCCATGACAAACAGATCGTGTGACCCAATCACAGTAAACGAGGAACAAGTTGAATATGTAACGGAATATATATACCTGGGACAACTAATATCTATGAAAGATCAAATGCACCAAGAAATAGAAAGAAGAGTCACAAACTCCTGGAAAAGATTCTGGTCACTTAAAACCATAATGAAGAACCAGCATTACTCCCTTGCAACAAAAAAGAAGTTATATGACACCTGTATCCTTCCAATACTCACATATGGATGCGAAACTAAACTACAACAAAAAGCCATATTCAAAAGTTGGCAACATGTCAAAGAAGTATGGAGAGGAGCATATTGGGCTATACAAGGGAGGACAGGAAGAGGGCGAGTGATCTAAGGAAAATTACAAAATGGAAAGACGTGGAAACCAAAGTCCGATCACAAAAATGGAGATGGACTGGAAAAATAATGAGAGATCCAAGAAACAAATGGACTAAGAAGCTTGTTGAATGGACCCCTCGAGAAAAAACAAATAGGAAAAGAGGAAGGCCAATACGAAGATGGTCAGATGAATATCGTAACATGATAGACCCACTCTGGCCAACACTGGCTAGAGATAGGGTGAATTGGGACAGACTGGAGGAGGCCTTTGTGTCCGGAAGGGGCAGACTTGCAAAGGATGCTGCTGCAAAATCAAAAGATCAAAACCCAAATTAGCTGTAACTTTATATAAATAATAAAAATTTTATGTAGTACCTTCAAGTAAATAAAGGCTTAATAAATAAAAATGTTTATTGATGATAAGGTGTTCGTTACTGTAAGGGGTTAGACGAGTATGTTTATAGGGGATATTTATTTTAGTAGGTAGTATGTAGCTATAGGTTTGAAGTTGTGGACGGTATTTGAAAATTTGATTTTAGTGGTTATTTTTCTGAGTTCGGTTTCGAGCTTCATATGGCTAAGATGTGAATTTTGTTTTTATAAAGTATTGTATAGTTGTGAGTTCTCCGTATTGACAATAAATCAGTTTGCCAGATCACTCCTAGACTTTCAATATTTTCAGTTGTTTTTTTTATTCAGCTCAGACAAGAAGTATGGATACTTCTAAAATTCGAGTGATTTTTGAATACGAGTTCCGACCCAGAACTAACGCGGCAGAAACAGCTCGCAATATCAATGTTGCGTTTGGAGAGGGGACAGCTAATGAACGCACCGTGCGATTTGAAGAACGAACCAAGTGAAGACCGCCCACACAGGTGAATAACAATAAATTGAAAGAGATGGTAGAAGCCGATCCGAGCCAAACTACCCAGGAATTAGTACCCAGGAACTCATTTGCGTCAAATCAATAAAATAAAAAATATGAAAAATGGGTGCCTCATTATTTGACCGAACTGCAAAAAGAAACGCGTGTTGAAACTTGCGTCGCCTTGTTGAATCGATACAAAAATTAAGGAATATTGGATCGAAATGTGACATGTGATGAAAAGTGGATTCTTTACGATAACCGTAAGCGAAAAATGCAATGGCTGACCCCAGGTCAAACGCCGCAACAGTGTCCTTAAGCAAAGCTTACCAATAAAAAGTTAATGGTAACTGTTTGGTGGTCTCAGCATAGTGTTATTCACTATAGCTTTCTCCGACCTGGTCAACCAATAACGGCAGATGTCTACTGTGCCGAACTCCGAACAATGATAGCAAAACTAGCAGTGAAACAGCCCCGACTCATGAATCGATCTTCACCATGATAACGCGAGACCTCATACAGCAGATAAACCGTTTAACCCTACAGGAACTGGAATTAGAAACCATTCGTCACCCTCCGTATTCGCCAGACCTTGCTCCAACGGACTACCATTTTTTCGTGATTTCGACAATTTTCTACTTGATAAAAAGTTTTCTTCTAAGGAGGCAATACAAAATGCTTTCAGTTTGTCGACTCTAGATCACCAGAGTTCTATCGCAAAAACATGAATGACCTTCCTATTAGATGGCAGCAATGTATATTTTGATTAAATAAATATGTTAAATAAAAAAAAAACAATTAAATTTTTTTTGTACAAATCGGCAATTTCATACTTTAACCCCTAATATAATTATCAAAAAAAAATAGAAGTATCTTATTTTTTATATATTATTTTCTGAACTTTCTTGTTCTCGTTTGATAATTAAGTTGCAAATATCATCATGAATCATCATCAGAAACAGAAGTAACTGATTCATTTTGTATTCTTCTCTGAACTGTACTCAGAAGTGTAATGTAAAAGTCTTCTTAACTTGATCATCATTGAAATCATGTAATATGTCAATGACAGACTTAGCTGATATATCATAGAAAACTTAAGTTCTTATGACCACCACATCAAATCTAAATAATTAGCATTTTTCGTAATCGAAAGTTTCATAATATCGTTTTTCTTTAGGTCGAGGTTATTCGCGCGCGAGGCTTGCAAGCGAGGCAAGGTAGTAGGACTCTGCCCGCGCCTTATGTCAAGGTGTATTTGGTGAGCGGCAAACGCTGCGTGGCCAAAGCCAAGACGAGTACCGCGCGTCGGACTCTCGACCCATTGTACCAACAGACTCTCACCTTCAGAGAAAACTTCAAAGGTTGCGTTCTGCAGGTGAGTGTCGCTACGGAAATTATAGGTGGTCTTGCTAGTCTTGCAATTGACTATATTGGGCACGGCGAATAAGCCTCAATTATCATTATCATACGAATATGACAAGTATTCTTGGTGTCTTAAAGAACATGTGTCGCAGGTAAATACTTTTCAGCCGCTCTGCCTTAGTTATACAACGTGTTCTTGAAACATATTCTGAAAATCAAAGCCGGTACTCGGACTAAAGTTCGATTAGTTTCGAGACTTTATTAGCATCACAATAAGGTCCAATATTTAGTATCTCCTATGACGAAAGTCGTCCGGTTGTCGCGATCTGTCTTTCCTAGTGAACCCTCTATCACAAATATCGCTCCAAACATCCTAAAATATCGTTACAACTTCTATAAAAATGAATTTAAAAATAACGATTGGATAGGTATAGTTTGATTGATCGATAGTTGAATGTCCAACCTTATTGTCTTTATACATTTCAGGTGACAGTTTGGGGAGACTATGGACGTATAGAAGGCAAAAAAGTGTTCATGGGCGTAGCACAGATTATGCTCGATGACTTAAATCTTTCAAATATAGTCATCGGATGGTACAAGCTTTTCGGAACGACTTCTTTGGTAAGTATTGTTTAGTTATCTGGTCAATAGTAAAATAAGTGAGATAAATAAACTAAAATGTGTTCTTCTTCTTTTCAGTAACCCATGCTACCAACACTGTCTACAAAGTGTTTGGAGAACTTATATCATCACAATAAAAAACTTAAAACTTGTCCAACTAATAAATTTAGTGATACTGCTTTAATATCATGATAAATCGCGAAATATCTTGAATATAGGAAGTTTTCTATAAACGAAAGGTATAAATAAATAATAATTATTTGTAATTTTATTTTCTTTTGGAATGCCTACCGGAGTTTTGAATAGATAGCATTTTATAGCAATGAAACAAATGTATAGTGTACTCAATAATATGTAATTAAGTATTAAAAGCCAAATGCAATTTCGTAATTTCTTTGTTTTACCTCCTTACGAGAACAACGTTCTAACAGGTTGTGCATTATAATATTCAACAGAAATATCCTATTACATTTTAGATATTTAATACTTACTCTATTAAATATATTGCGAGCGCATTATTATTAAAATAACAGTATATAGGTTTATTAAAAATAAAGAGTGATTATTTCTACCATATTTATTTAATCCAGATTTTATCATTACTGTCATTATATTCGGCATCATTCAGTCTATCCACTTACACTTCTTAATCAGTCATTAACACTTACGGAGATGTACACAAAGAAGAGTCTTACTTAAAACTGGTGAAAATGAAATAGATCATTGTCTATAAAAAGGTGAGATTTCATAAAAGAAAACGTTGAAATAAAAATTTACTAACCGTAAGGCGAATACGTTCACTCAGTCGTCTGTACATAACTATCGTATCCTATAGTAAAACCGGTGTGGAGACACTAGCTCAGTGAAGAATTTGTTTGGGCTGCTTCGACGGCGACGCGCCCGGAAGCCGCCCCTCGCCTGCTCGCTTCACTCCCGTTGATTTTATATCTGCAAATAGTGAACTCATATAAGTAACTACCTACACAAACTTGAGGTGAAACAGTCTCATTTGTTCAAATTTAATGCTTAGAAGATAAAAGATCAAATTGATTGAGAATATTTGATAATGATAGCGATAGTGAACCTGGGGGCTAATTGGTCTAATTTTAAAATCTATCGCAATCCCTTTAAATTAGTCATTTGAAAGATATTCACATACTTCAGGCCGTCACTATTTGACATTTGATAGGGATTCTGATTGTGATGCGTTTTGAAAGGTATTGAAGGAACGAAATTGAACTTGAAAAGCAAAGTGACAGACGAAAATATCTTTTAAATGTATGGAGAAGTGTCAAATGAAGTGTCAATTAAAACATCATTCTTTCCGAAAGGGATTGCGACTATAAGTTACACAATTCCATAAATCACAATCACAATACTTTTCAAAGGGATTGTGATAAATTTTTAAGTTAGACAATTAGGGGGCTGGTATTACAGTTTTCTTGAGATATTAACTATACTAATGTCAAAAACTTAGTGATATGACATGACATGACATTCTCCAAAACTTCCACGACTTTACTCAACCTCATTCGAGGAAATAGGTAAATAGTTGTAAAAAATAAAAACCGACTTCAAAAGTAAAAAATAAACCTTTTGGAGTCGGTGCCAGCGAAGGTAATAAAAATTAAAGTATTAGAAGTGCATTGTAGAATTCCTTGGCTGGCACCGACTCCGAAAGTGTTATTTCTTTTTGATGTTTGAAGCCCTAGCCGGTCATTGTTTTTATAAGAGTTTTTTATTTCACAATTTAAAGTTAGAACGTTAGAACAAATCCCGCACCTCGGTTTGACTCAAATAGTAGTGTAGGCAACTAATAGTTTGAGTCAAACTGTTTGGGTCAAACCGCTTGTCCGAAAAACGACAGTTTTTTCAAGATATCCTCACAACTACTGAACCCATTTCAAAATTTAAAAAAATGGAACCAACTTGGGCTCTAAACCTAATAAACAAAACCGTCATAACGTTTGAATCATTTCGATCGGTTCAGGCGTTCTAGAGTAATCGGTGAACATACATAAAAACATATATAATTATATACGCGACGAATTGATAACCTCCATCTTTTTTTGAAGTCGGTTCAAAATATTCCTTACTCGAGTCGTGGAAACAAATATCAAACTCAAGGTACATCGGGACGTAGCTTGGGAAACCTCAAAGATTATATATATTACGGTTTATGTTAATAATTTAATAATGACCGTGATAAAAAGTAAAAGTTAATAATTAATTACTTTTGCCGCACATTATTAATAATTGCAACTGATTTTAGTTAAATAAGTTACGTTAATAGAAGTGGGGGGACGGGGGCGCAGCCTCCATCCAAGGGGGCTCGGGGGGTACCTCTAGGTTAGGCTGTCGCGTCTTTTTGGTCACAGTTCTAACCTAACCTAATCTAGAGGTACCTTTCGTCTTTCTTGGTGGGGCGAGAGGCTTCACCTATCGAGCCCCCCCTTCCCCCGCTTCTGTTGACGTTTTGCTAGGTTAAGAGGCTGTTAGAGTCAGAACTGACTATTTAAATTTTAAAAATCTTTTTAATTACTTTTACCAAAGGCGTTGATAATTATTAATAATGACCGAAAATAGTGATAAATTTCATAGTCATAATCATATTATTGACCAAGTCATGAGGTCAGCATTAATAAAAACCGGTTATTATTATACATTTTCACACTATTAACATTTACCGTAACACATATAAAAATATCTTACGCCATTTTGTCTTTCTGTCAACTTTTGAGTGACCATACAAAAAAAAACATTTACCGTAACACATATAAAAATATCTTACGCCATTTTGTCTTTCTGTCAACTTTTGAGTGACCATACAAAAAAAAACAATATGCTGAAATTTATGACTAATGCTAAAAAGGTTAAAGTCTATGATTCAATGACGTATTTATGACGATTTTGAGGAGAATCGGGTAAACTCCGTAGAGTTGAGGTCAAGGAAGGATGTTTTGGAGTAACGTGTTACAATATGGGTTTTAGTCGCGATGGGTGTTACGAGGCTTAACCTATTACACGTTACAGTAGGTACGAAAAATTCGACACGCTAAGTTCTCGTACAGTTTGAAGCGCTCTTTTCGTCTATCTCGATATAGATCTGTGCTCCACACGTTAGCAATATCCATACCTTGCAGCCACCTGACTTGCGTGGCGGGCCCGTATCCTTTCTCGTTGCGGGCGGCGATGCGGAATATGATGGCGGGTTTGGTTGACGAGTCTACATGGGCCGCGCCCAACGATGATTGTGGCACCACGCAAGTGTTCGCTTTACCGCAGTACACGCGGACAAATGCCAACTGAGATTTGGACGCCTCCTAGGATTATTTTCATCGATTAGTAAGACAGAACCTTAGTGTCTCGGTTTCAATAACTTTAAAGCTGAGTATGGACTATTTTTGTTATACATTAGGGCAAAGGAAGACAAAATTGTTCGAAAACATTTCAATTTAAAAAACGAGGAACATTTTGTAACCGAACTGAGTGAATTTAGTTCTAGTTAGCCCACTGTATGACTTGATGCTGTCGCGAACCTCAGACATGAGGATATGAGGAAGAAGAAGTACGAGTTATAAAAAAAAAATAAAGAAAAGTCATATGGTCAGTATCTGAATAGAGAATTTCAAGTCGAGAATGTCTCACTCATACATGATATTGTATGAAAGGGGTTTTAGCCTTTTGGCCTCGTTACCAGTCCTCTATTTTGAACATTTTTCGAAATCGCGCCGCTCTTTAATTCCTATACAAATGGATAGGGAAATAAAATAAAAATACAAAAAATATCATACAACATAATGCCCTAAAGTGTCAGGTTAATGAGATAATTGGAGTTACAGGTAAAAAGGTAACACTTTGGGTCGACATTATAAATTTTTTACTATAACTATCTGGCTAACGTGACACTTTAGGGCATTATATTGTCATTTCTTATGATTTTGTAATTTTTGCATTTTTCAATGCTATTTTTATACTTAGGGTAAATTTTAAATAGAAAAATATTGGAAAAAATTAACTCGGCCACAAGTGAATTCTCAGACGGGAATCGAACCCGCGACCTTTGGAAATCCGGTCCAATGCTCTAACCGCTGAGCTACCGAGACTTGCGAACCACCGTCGAAATTCTCCAATACTTTTATATTTTTAATACGCTGTAGGCCAGCGTTGTCACATCAATGCTAGGAATATCCTTGAATTCGAAAGAAACATCTTTTCAGGTGTTTAACGATCGATTAAGATGCAACTGCCAATAATTTATGATTTTGTAATTTTTGCATTTTTCAATGCTATTTTTATACTTAGGGTAAATTTTAAATAGAAAAATATTGGAAAAAATTAACTCGGCCACAAGTGAATTCTCAGACGGGAATCGAACCCGCGACCTTTGGAAATCCGGTCCAATGCTCTAACCGCTGAGCTACCGAGACTTGCGAACCACCGTCGGAATTCTCCAATACTTAGCTCAGCGGCATAAATTATTGGCAGTTGCATCTTAATCGATCGTTAAACACCTAAAAAGATGTTTCTTTCGAATGCAAGGATATTCCTAGCATTGATGTGACAACGCTGGCCTACAGCGTATTAAAAATATAAAAGTATTGGAGAATTTCGACGGTGGTTCGCGAGTCTCGGTAGCTCAGCGGTTAGCGCATTGGACCGGATTTCCATTATATTGACATTTTTTGTTCCCCTGTGTGTATATATCCATAATATAGTTACTATCGTGCGACGTCATTTTGAAAGTATTCAAAATGGCGTCCCATACTACGGATTTGGCCGAGGCCAGCCTCCATACAAAAAAGTTCAAAACATTTTGCTTTTTTTAGACGTTTCAACTTGAAATTTAGAATGAAAAAACACACCAGCGACAAGCTTGACGCAATAGTTTGTGAAAGATCAGATTTCTCACCTTTGGTTGTGAGTTGGACCGTACGGCGAGGTACACTGAGTATTCGAATATTCCTTCGGCGGCAACTTGAGGGGGCTCCCAGGATAGATGGGCTCCTTCCACGGATTTGGATATTTTGATGGCTGAGGGCGCGCCAGGGAATCCAGGTAGACAGGTCTTAAACGCCGACTCCTATAGCGGGAGAACATAATTATATAGCAAATCATTTACTTGAAGCTTAGCTCAAGACACTCAAGTCAACATGTACACAATATGTTGACATGAACGTGCCTTCATCACCCACGTCATAAGATTTCGTTCGTTTCGTTCGATTCGTGGACTATACTTACTTAATAAATATTAAGAGAGATGTAGAAATTAGTAGCAAGTAGTCTTAAACATTATGATTCAATTCAAGTTGTCGATGTTTAATTTATTCAATCGATTCTGAACCTAACTTCCCGCATATTGAAATCTAATAAACTGGAGAAAGTTATTTTGCGAGCCAAAGATCTACTTCACTACTTACGTACAAGCAATCTTGTTATTCAATTTACATAGTTTCAATACTTTTATATAAATTAAAGCAACAGTAAAATACATTATTTACCTCACTGAATTCTCCTTTTCCACACGAATTTATGGCAGCGATTCTGAATTTGTACGCAGTGCCGTGTTCCAGGGCAGTTGTTGGCAGACCAGCTAGGTCAGGCAGATTGTCCAGTGACAAGTTTGATAAGTCCAGATTTGGGTCTGATATGTAGTTTTGTACCTAGAAAAGAGTATTAAAGGTAAAAAAGCCATCATAACTTTAATGTAATGGAGGTACTAAACTATCGTGTAATCCGCTTACCGTGAATGTGGTCCCCTTTACAATACCAACAGTATACCAAGCATCTTCATCATGTTGTTGTTTGGGTTCTTCTGATTCCGCCTGTAATGATATTCATAGGTATACATTAAGTTACAAACATAGGCAGGTCTCACAGCACATCTATGAACTCGAGGCGTTCAGTATTTTTTGTATGAAACTCCCTAATTCAAAGCACACTTATCGCCTTGGAACAAGTTCACGAGCGGCCGTCTGCGCTTACGCTCGCTTTCCACACCTATAATCAGGGGGGTCTAATTTTAAAATCTATCGCAATCCCTTTCCATTCGTCTTTTGAAAGATATTCACATACTTCAGGCCGTCACTATTTGAGATTTGATAGTGATTGTGATCAGGATGCGTTTTTAAAGGTATTGAATGAACGAAATTGAACTGTCTAAGCAAAGTGACAGGCGAAAATATCTTTCAAATGTATGAAGAAGTGTCAAATGAAGTGTCATTAAAAACATCATTCGTTCCGAAAGGGATTGCGACTATAAGTTACACAATTCCATAAATCACTATCACAATCACAATATCTTTCAAAGGGATTGTGAAAGATTATGAAATTAGACAATTAGGGGGCTGTTCAGTGAAACGAGCTAGTACTGAGAGAACTCGCTTGCTCGTGATTGGCTAAAATTAAGGCGCATAGGCAATCCGCCAGTTCGCGATGAACTGAAATTAAGGCGTATAGGCGTGATCTTTAGCCAATCACGAGCAAACAAATTCTCTCAGTACTAGCTCGTTTCGGTGAACAGACTATAAACTTAAACTAATGTAGGAGGCAGCGGCGCACTGTGGAACGTCCCCATAAACTGGCTACTATATTTTTATTTTTGTGGAACATTTAGTAATTACATACTTATCAATAAATTTAAATAAATGTCCAGACTTGTCCAGTCTAAAATTTATATAAATTGAAAGATTAAGATCTTATCTACAAAATAAAACCAAAATCTGGACCAGATTCCGCCAGATACTGAACAATGTTTTTTTAACATAGATAGGTATAATAACTTCATTACTTAAGTAAGACTTCACCTACCAAAAAGGCGAACAAGGAACAGTTACGGTATACACGATTTTAATGAAAATAGTTTATGTACACAGTGAAATCTTACTTTATTATTACCACGGATAATGTGTCTACAATGTTTCCTAAGCAAAAATACTAGCGGCTGCCCGCGGTTTCACCCGCATGGTTCCCGTTCCCAAGGGAATATATTGGTCTATATTTTAATCCAGGCTATATATCTGTGTGTCAAATTGAAATAGTAACAAACAAACACAAAGTTAGTAAGTAGTAACAAAAAAAACATCTAAAGTTGCACCATATCTACAAAAACATGTGCGCTGGCGTTTGCAAAATTTTGTATATTTTTTCCATATAAATATAATGTGAAAATTTATTTAAATGTGTATTTATTCAAATGTGAATCTCTAATGTGTAGTTAATCTTAAAGTATTGCGCTTTACTGTGACAAACTAAAACAATTGCATTAACGGTTCATTTCTTTTACCGAGGTCATACAGTTAAATTAGCGA
Source organism: Chrysoteuchia culmella (assembly GCA_910589605.1). Taxonomy (NCBI): domain Eukaryota; kingdom Metazoa; phylum Arthropoda; class Insecta; order Lepidoptera; family Crambidae; genus Chrysoteuchia; species Chrysoteuchia culmella. The sequence goes on along the minus strand of OU342642.1, from coordinate 15,070,141 downwards.
TTTTTTTTTCTCTCTTCGTTGCTACATGTAAATACACTGAGAAACTGGTATTTATAAACGTAGATTGTGCTCAAGGATTAACAGCTGATTTTTTAAATACAAATCAAATAGCAAAAACAAAAGATTTTCTGAGGATAAATTAATAGTATATTTTTTTATCCTACTATCCTACTAATATTATAAATGTGAAAGTTTAGATGTAGTATATTTAGATGTTTGGATGTTTGTTACTCAATCACGCAAAAACGGCTGAATGTATTTTGATAAAATTTGGGATACAGATACTTGAAAGCCTGGAGAGGAACATAGGATACTTTTTATCCCAATATTCTCGCAGGAACGGGAACCACGCGGGTAAAACCGCGGGCGGCAGCTAGTGTATATACAGTGGTGGTTAAAGGCACTTACCCCCATATTCTAAGTCGTTCCTCCTAAACTTTTTACACTACACTCAACCTCATTCGAGAAATTTGGTATTCATAGTTGCAAAAAATCTCCGCCACCCAAATTTTTCCTCACTTGAGTGTAATAATTAGAACTCTGCTAGAGTCGAGGAAACAACTGTCAAACTTTGCGACAGACAGTGCCTTTGAGAAACCTCGAGAATATTTATGCCATTTTTCCTATTTGTCAACTTTTAAGTGACCATAGCCAAAAAAATATAAAATTTATGGTGAAATCTATGCTCATCTCCTCCATTCGAAATGTTTCCATAATTTAAAAACCCCCGACTTAATTATCCGTCCGGGGCTACCATTAAATGATCTAATTTTGCAGTTTTATAGTAACGTGAATATCTGGAGATATTTTATTGTAATACTTATTGATATTTGATGAACTTCAAAATAGTAATGGCAGCCTCCGACGGATAATTAAGTTGGGGGTTTTTAATTATTTTACCTTTTTCATTTACGTTTTAACCGTAGTTTCTAAATTTAAAATTTTGCTTTTTTTCAAGCTTTTTAGTGAGCATAGGTATTATGTACTCTGTACTAATAAACGCCATTACTGAAAACCACATCAAATTCAGACTAGTAGTTTTGGTTTTGCACAATCAAATGTTTACTGCAGCGCCCCCTGGTGAGTTGTCACCATAACACCTATCTAAGAACATAGCACTAATCAAACCCGAATCCATCACTGAAAACCGCATCAAAATCTGGCAAGTAGTTTTGGAGATAAATGGCAACATTGGTTTGCACAAACAAAGAAACATCATCTTACCCCAAACGCATAAAACCATCTTCGTACCGTCTCGTCATGGGTAAAAATGGTAGTGTGCGCTAGGCCTAACATGGAGTGGCTACGTACTCTTTGGCTCCTTCAAGTCCTTACGTCGAGACAGAGTTACAACTTAGAATACCGATTTCGAGGAGTATTTCGAAGAGGTTTTCAATGAGGTTTCGTTAAGTCGAGTACGAGTAAGTTTTGGAGGAACGACTCAGAATATGGGTGTTAGAGGATATTAAGTTTTCAGAGTTTACCTATATTCTTTGACCACTGCTCAAGTTTGCTTGGGATCGTTATCGTGTTGAAAAGTCCATATCACCGGAAAATGATCATCGGCATAAGGTAACATGGTTTCTTTTAAAATATTCTTATATTGAAAATTATCCATGTTACTATTTGGAAATAGGTGCCACACCGTGATCAGAAAAACATCCTCAAACTTTGATATTACCCCCTCCATGTTTGACTGTTTTCTTTGTGTACTTTGGATCCATTTCTTTGTTTGGAGGACGCCTCATTTAAACTTTTCCACCAGAGTGAACCATATTAATTTTAGTTTCGTTGGAAAAAGCACATTTTTCCACTGTCGTTCTGTCCAGTGTGCATGTTTTTTTGGAAATTTGTCTTGCTCTGATATTTTCTTTCTTCAAAAGTGGGACCTTACGAAAAATTCTTCCAAGCAAATCTGCCTCACATCGACGGGTCTCAAGAACAGTCTTAAGAAAATTTAAGACAAAATAGAGTTTATTAATTATTTGCCTAAGGTATCACATTAGCTTTTTGGGAATGTAATAATTTTTTTCCTCGTGTTCATACTTTAGGATATAATGAATCTAACATTAACGTATCTGTAGTTTTATCCAACGAACAATAACGTAACGGATAAATACAAGCTTGTTCTTCCCAGTTCGCATCTCGCGTGCCGCGCTTTAACATTAGTTACGCTTTTATTCCATGACATTTTTTTTTTATCTGAAGTTGTATATCTAAATTTATCCGAAAATAACTTCAAAGCATCTAGAATGATGTAAAGCTAATTTAGTGTAATTTAAAAATACTTTAAATTAAACAAAATTAGTTTTACATCAATCGTTGTTCGTTAAAAATGCATTCAGAATTCAGTATTGCATGTGTAGATACAATATTGTTTAATGACCAATTAACGAAAAAAGTATGTCTTATGTAAATTCACGTTTTTGTTCACGGAAATCATTTTGGTACATACGATTTTGTTCTACAAAAAAAATATAAATAATAAACTTTACAAAACTAAAATGACATCATTACATTTATAAAAAGTTAGGTATATTGTATGTTAACATTATATTAATTGGTATTATAAATTATTTTATAACAGAGCCTGAAGCTCGATGTGACTCATATAGTAAAACCATGAATGAGGGCTTGTCTACTCCCATTACCGCCCAAAATATTATACTTATTAAAAGACATGGTAGAATTGTAGTGGCAGAAGTTTATCGCAATAATTCTAGGCCTACCAGCTACCGATGATAACACAGATTGATGACGATGAAGTAAAATAAACCATTCCATGCTGTACTATCGGTATATCGAGGTATCAATGTAATAATACGAACATTCCACTTTGTCCGACTGATTACAGAACATCGCTTGGACTGAAAAGGACTTGGCGTTAACATTAATGACCAGTACCTAATACATACTTTCGTTTTGCTGATAATATAGTCCTTATACATAAATCTTCGTAGTGCTTCTCAAAGAGTGGGTCTAAAGACGAATATGGACAAGACGAAAATCATGTCAAATCCCATGTTGTGCCCACTCCAGTTACAACAGTACACTTGAAGTTGTTGATCATTACGTCTGCCTATCACAGATGGTCCAGTTAGGCAAGTCCAACTCGAAAAAGAGATCTGTTCTCGAATGCATCTATGATGGGCAGCGTTTTGGAAGCTTTGTTAAGTCTTCGCAGCTAATTTTCCCCAGTGTCTCAAGGCGAAAGTCTATGACCAGTGTATGTTGTCAGTAGCAGCGAAACGTGGTCCCTAACTATGATTATTATAATAAGGCTCCAGGAGCAATAGAGAGAGCTATGTTTGGCGTTTCCCACCATGATCTGATCAGAAATAAGTAAACCAAAGTAACCGACATAGCTCGAGGATTGCTCAGCTGAAGTAGCAGTGGGCGGGGCACATAGCGGGAAGAATCGATAGCCGTTGGGGCGGAAAGGTTCTGGAATGGCGACCAAGCACAGGATGATGCTCCATGGGTAATTGGGTAGGCCCCCGACAAGGTGGACCGACGATCTGGTGAAGGTCGCAGGAAGTCGTTGGAGTGTTAGACGGATCGTCGTAGAGATCCTTGGGGGAGGCCTATACCCAGCATTGGGTGTAGTGATGAAAGGACTTGAGGGTTTTAAGCTCTTTAACAGGAACTCGACTCAAGTCATACGGTTAACAACTCAATAAGTCTTTAAACCCTGAACCCTAAGCCTTATTTGAGTCCAAGACTGGGACTCTAAGTCTACTTTAAGACTGATTCAAGTTAATTGTTAAGAAAATACAATTCTGTTTTGATTAAAGTTTAGCAATTTTATTTTTTCGTTTTTTGTTTTAACTAACTATGATTATTATAATAAGGCTCCAGGAGCAATAGAGAGAGCTATGTTTGGCGTTTCCCACCATGATCTGATCAGAAATAAGTAAACCAAAGTAACCGACATAGCTCGAGGATTGCTCAGCTGAAGTAGCAGTGGGCGGGGCACATAGCGGGAAGAATCGATAGCCGTTGGGGCGGAAAGGTTCTGGAATGGCGACCAAGCACAGGATGATGCTCCATGGGTAATTGGGTAGGCCCCCGACAAGGTGGACCGACGATCTGGTGAAGGTCGCAGGAAGTCGTTGGAGTGTTAGACGGATCGTCGTAGAGATCCTTGGGGGAGGCCTATACCCAGCATTGGGTGTAGTGATGAAAGGACTTGAGGGTTTTAAGCTCTTTAACAGGAACTCGACTCAAGTCATACGGTTAACAACTCAATAAGTCTTTAAACCCTGAACCCTAAGCCTTATTTGAGTCCAAGACTGGGACTCTAAGTCTACTTTAAGACTGATTCAAGTTAATTGTTAAGAAAATACAATTCTGTTTTGATTAAAGTTTAGCAATTTTATTTTTTCGTTTTTTGTTTTAATAAAATATTGAGAAGATTTAGAAAACATAATATTAATATGAAATAAAACAACTTTTACGGATATCAAACGCGCTATATTTCCACGAACTTAGTTGTAATTGTCCGTATTTTTAGATTTTTTAGGGGTTTTTGACCACGGCAGCTGTAAAGGTGCCGAAACGTGGGGAAAATAAAAAAATGAACAGTGCGCGCCAAAACATAAGATGTACGTATAATATTAATATGTTTTTTGTCACAAAATTTAAAGAAAACCCCTACATACGACTTCATTATTTTAAGAAAATACGCAATATGTTGCATGTACACGTAAGTCCACAAATATTTAAGCTGATTATCTCATTAAGCCACATTCTTACATAAATTTATTTTAAAATTAGTCAATAGAACGTGTAAATAATGTAAATTAATTAAATAAACTGCCTTTACTACAATTTTCTTTAAATTTTCTTTACTGAAGGAAGTAGTATTAAAATTACCGGCAACTTAAAAGCTTCATACTGGAATCTAGATACTTTGTAGATAAGACTTGCAGACAATCCTCTAGACCCCTCTACACCAAATACTTATAAATACAACAATTGGAAGTGATCAGAAATTTTCCTGTACAACCAAACTTTGTCATAAAAAGTTTATTTTTTATTATTAATTATCTGCCTTGTAGAAGGATCGCAACTTTTTTTTCTTATACTATCTAGTTCTACTTAAATTTAAAAAAACTTATATCAACGTTAAAACTAATCTAATGTTTGCGTGTCACGTAATTCGAACAATAATGGAAAAAATAAAAATGCTCCTTTTTATTTTATTTTAAATTTAGAACATGAAATACACACTGTCTTTAATTAGCTGACCAGCGGCAATAGTATTAAAAAAAAGTTGTGTTACATTTCGAAAAAAAATTTAGACAACTATTTGCTAATATAACTTTTTTACGACGTTAGTGTAAGTAAAATGACAATTAAAATGGAATGTATGCCTTTCTTGGGTATCTAAATATCGTTTTACATATATATATATATATATATATATTGTTGTATGTGGTCAAAATCATGGATGTCTTTAATTATGTGACCACCACTGTATATATAATATTTAAAGCACAAGATTTAAAGTATACCTGTACATATCCTATACATAAGCGCCCTCAGTGCTCACCGCGCAATCGCCCTCCACACCTGACCGATATGACATGTCGGTGTACCTGCTCGTGGTGGTGGAGCGCGGCGCTGGCCAGCGTGGCGAGAGCGTGGGCGGCGTCCGTAGGGGGCAGCGGCGGCGCCCCGTTAGCGGCGCCCGAGCTGCTCACCGCGCCCTCGCCCTCCGCCCCTGTTCCCTCTGCACCCGCCTCCGCCGCCACGGACGAAGACACGGAGCCCGCGCCGCCCTCTTCAGCTAAACAATACAACAAAACTAAACAATACAAACAAATTTAGCAAAAAGTTTTTCTTGCTACTTAAAGATTTCTTGAAAGTGAAGTAGTAGTAATTTATTTATTTGTACGTTACGTATTTGAGAGTACTTATTTAGGGTGCCCCATAACATAATAATATGAATGCATCATATTATTATAATAATAAGAAAAATAATAATAATACCATACATCCGTAAAACAAAATCTTATTATAGAGTTTAAGAAACGAGTCAACGCGGTTTGTAAATCACAACTCTCTGGAAGACACTTGATCAAAGCACTAAACACGTTTGCCATCCCGATTCTAATCTACTCTTTCGGAATTATTAAATGGACTAAAACAGACATAGAACAAATAGAAAGGACAACACGCACACTAATGACAAGACACAACAATTTGCACCCTAAATCCGCAATAGAAAAGCTTACAATCAATTATCCTGGCTACGTGTTTGAAGAGTCCTTTAAAGCAAAAGCCGGCGTATGTCTGTATGTTCGTGCGGATATTTGTTGTCGCCGTTTAAGGTGCCTGGAAGACCCCTCCTTCTCCATGTTGGGGGTACATGTCGACTCTGGCCCTTTGGCTAGAATCTATGTGTGCCTCTACAGATCCCACAGCGGCGACGCTGAGACAACTCGGCTCTTTGACCACCTAAGTCGGGCAGCAGATGACGCGCAGGAGCAATTTCCAAACGCAGAACTGGTGTTTTTGGGGGACTTCAATGCATACCACGGTTTGTGGTTGGGTTCCCTCAAAACTGACCATGCGGGAACCTCTGCTCACGCATTTGCTCTCACGCATGATTTGACTCAACTGGTTGATCAGCCCACCAGGATCCCAGACATAGCAAGTCAAGCACCCTCCAAGCTGGACCTTCTGCTTACAACCCATCCGCAGGGCTATCAGATTGTGGTTAGAGCCCCCTTAGGTTCTTCAGATCACAGCCTGGTATCCGCTAAAATGCCACAGGTCAAGCCTCCGCAACCAGCGGTGGTCAAACGCCGGGTATGGCATTATGCATCAGCAGACTGGGATGCTATGCGCGAATACTTTGCGTCTGTCCCTTGGAAGCAGCGCTGCTTTAGTGAGAAGGACCCATCGGCCTGCGCCGCCGCTGTTGCTGACGAGATCATAATGGGAATGGAGTACTACATTCCTTATTCTGATCTAGTCAGTAAAGCTACGCGTAACCGTTGGTTCAATCGCGATTGTACCAATGCTGTTTCGCGTAAACAGGTGGCATATCGCGCTTGGATCAGAGGCCGTGCCCTCAAGGCTCCTGAGGTGGACTCACTGAAGGCAGCCTACAATATTGCTACCAAGTCCTGCAAGAAGGCTTACATCAGAGCTGATGCTCAACGCGTTGCACGTATTGGCCACGAATTGGTAACGCACCCTACGGGCTCCCGTAGTTACTGGCGTTTGGCCAAAGCAGTGCAAAGCAACTTCTGCCAGCCCTCGCTGCCACCTCTGAGGTGTCCAGACGGTACACTAGCTCATAAGCCGCAGGAGAAAGCCGATCTTCTGGCAAAACTATTTGCGGCCAACTCCCGAATCGATGATTGCAATTCACCGCCACCAACGTTACCTCATTGTGGCACTACGATGCCTGATATCATAATCAGACAGCGCGATGTTCGTGCGATACTGCAATCACTCGATGTCCAGAAAGCTAGTGGACCGGATGGCATCCCAGCAGTCGTGCTCAAAAAATGCGCAGCGGAGTTGTCTCCCGTGCTTACGCGCTTATACCAACTGTCATATTCTCTGGGAAGTGTGCCGGAGGCTTGGAAAGACGCCAACGTGCAACCGGTACCCAAAAAAGGGGACCGCTCAGACCCGGCCAACTATCGGCCAATAGCTGTTACCTCTATACTGTGTAAAGTCTTAGAAAGGGTCCTCAACAACTATTTGATCCGTCACCTAGAGGATAACGCCCTGATCAACGATCGTCAGTATGGATTCAGAGAGAAACGATCAACGGGCGACCTTCTGGCGTCCTTCTTCAAGCGTGGCGAGTCATTGGCTATCAGCCTCGACATCGCTAAAGCTTTGATAGGGTCTGGCACAAAAGCCTTCTCTCCAAGCTTCCGGCGTACGGACCGCCTGCTCAGTTTTTCTTTGTTTAGTGCAGTAAGATCAGGTTTTTAATGTTTTAGCTTGTAGAATCAAGACAGATGTTTTTGACATAGAAAAATTTGCCACAGACTCAAAATTCCCTTACTACCCTCATTTTTTTCAAACAATTTTTCTTTTGTCTTTTTCTTATTCGTGGTGATTTAAAAAAGCGAAATTTTTACTATAAATCGATCATATAAAAAACAAAATATCAGATTCAAATAACGGACAAAAAAGTTACGTAAACACCGACATGCGGTCTCTCAGACCGCGCGTCAACTTCGAACGTAAATTACTCAAAAGGCCTGCACGTTGCGACACAATTTTTACCCTCTATAATCATAATCATAATCTTTATTTGCAATTAAACATGGTATATAACAGATGTCACAGATAATAATAAGCACTAAAACATGTTTAGCCAAAATTAATTAGCATGCAAAATATACAATTTATTAAATAGTTCACTTAAAATATTATAACAAAAATTTATATTAATAAATTGAATTAGTTTAAATAGTACTTATTAACTTAATAATTTAATCTTTAATGTCAAACAATTCTTTTAGATCATAGAAAGTATACAAGCCTAGCCATGTCCCCAAATGTCTTTTAAATTGAATAATATTTAGAGTCCTAAATTCCTTGGGTATTTTATTAAAGATTAATATATACATGAAGCTTTTGTTATACTGCATTGTTTTTGGCGTTATCTGAAGTACTAATCTATTCGGATCTCTAGTATTTCTTGGGTAGATATCACATGCCCTTTTAAATGAATACTTATTCTGCATTACAAATACGCATACATCGAAAATATAAAGAGATGTCAGAGTCAATAACTGCATTTGACCAAATAGAGAACGGCAAGAAGTCCATGGTGGAACCCCATATAAAGCTCTTAAACATTTTTTTGAGCAATTAAAACTCTGTTAATATAGGAACTATTGCCCCATATCAACAAAAAATAGCGTAAGATGGACCCAACATAAGCGTGGTAAGCAGCTATCGCAGTATTTAAATTTGTTACAGCTCTTACACACTTCAATGCGTACACAAACTTATTAATTCGGGAACAGACATTGTCTATATGTATTTTCCAATTTATGTCATTATCTATTGTTATACCTAAACATTTTATTTCATTTACTTCGTCAATATTTATTTCATTATATTTAATGTCGTTATTTTTATATTTATTAAATTGCATGTACTTACTTTGTTTTCGTCAAGTTTATTTTTAAATTATGCATGTCAGTAAATTCAATAAAAAAAATTATTGTCTTATTTGACACGCTACAATTTCATTTTTGTTATTGTTAGTCCAGCAGTCCATGACGATGATGTAGCTGAACTCAAAGGTATTGAGAAGCTCAGGTCGGGATAATCAAGATACAGGGCAATCCAGCAGTTTAGAAAACCGGAGTGGTCTGTGAGACCGCATGTCGGTGGTTAAAGGTTAAGTATTATTTTAATTGTCATAATAAAAGAAGCGGTTTGCTTCTTTTATTATTCGAAGGCGGTTGCCTTAGCTTTCGATGATAGGTATTTTTTTTTGTAACAGACCGTTAATAGTTATTTGTTATGCAAGGCTGGAAAGTTGGTTATTAGCGGCGAGTTACCTCTATTGAATCCTGAGCGAAGCGAGGACTTCAAAGGTACAAGACGCTAAAAACTTTTCTGCCGAGCCCAACACACAATTTTTCACCTCACAACAGCGAGTAACATTTTATTGTTGTTCCGCAGTTAACTTCCGGTAAAAAAATCTTTAAACATAAAGTTTGATCTAAATATACTTACCTTATTCTCGTTGTTTTAATGATATAAAAAACTAAAATAATAAAAAACAGATTATTATAGTTAATTCAAAGTTATTTAAAGTAAAAATATATTGTTACTTATAAATAACAATAAAAACGATTCCGTTAATGACATGAGGTACATACAAGACAAAGACAATTTAAAATAAAGATTTATGTCACGTTCCAAAATCCAATCATAGGTTGTGAAATCTCACCTAGCCTAATATAAAATTCTTCTAACAAATAGTTTAATCTTATTGTTATTGTTTTTATGATTCAATGAACTAAAATAATATAATAAAAGCAAAACGGAGTATTATAATTAATAATAATAATAATAATGTTTTTATTTTTCTCTTTACGAACAGTCTAAATCCAATACCAACAAATTATGTAAGCATCTATTTGTAAGGAGACTGGCACCTAAGCTAAGCCGAAGCCTGTATTATAGGATACCAGGATCTCCGCCCTCGTGACAATTTTGGTATCCTTATTCTATACATAGTATATATAACTAATTACTACTACTACTACTACTACTTACTAATTAATTAATTCAAAGTTATTTAAAATAAGAATAAAATGTAACAAAAAAGTCAATAGTGCGATTCGGAACGCATTATGACATATTTTTAGGTATTAAATTAAAAAAGTACTTTACCGCGCTAGGCCGCAAAAAGCGATTTTTCTACGCAGAAACTGAATGACAAAATCTCCTCTTCTGAGCATGTGAGGTGAAAAAGATATTTTCACGTCCTTGAGCTTTTGAGTAATTTTGACTGTTTCGTTAGTTCGTTTTGAGCTGGTGGGGGCAAGTTACAATGTGTTCAATGTGTTAAGATATGTTAAATTGAAGTTTATTTCGATATTAAAAAAGAGCCAAGACAATTTATTGATTTTCGTAATAGTTTGTTTAAATCCATATAACCTGAGACGTGTTTAATTTTTTTTCGGTGCGCTACGTTCGATCTTCTTGTTTACTCGGAATTTAAAATATAAAGTTGTTTATAAATTATACAGCCATGAAGATAATGAAATATCCAAAAAATGGCCAAGAAGCTTTTAGTACTTTTATTCAGAAATTCAAAGAAAAACCTAATTCAAAAGGCTGTACTTTTAAGAAGTTATGAGCAAATACGTCGCCGGATTTCTATCCCACACGACAGGTTTAAAAAGAAAAAATACACATATGTGAAGATTGATTCATGCTTAAACACTTCTATGAAATTATTAAAACAATTTAAGTTCTCCGAAATTCACGGCGCAAAAGTCCCGACAAATAACTCTTGACACTCGCGCTTTACAGAGAGGAAGTAACTTTAAAAACTTGTCACTGCGCATTTTTTGTTTCGCCGCGCGGGGGTCAAGATATTATGGCAGAGCGAAAGGTAGTGAACGGGCTCTAACTACAGAGAACGTATCAGAATGGCTAAAATTAAAACGCTTGTAATTGAAATAAATTGTAAGCAAAATATTTTATATATACTTATATGTCGGAGGTATATTGTCAAAGCCGTGATATTGTATTAGTTTAACTTGTAAAATTATAATATCACGGTATATTTTATCTTTTACATATATTTCGTCCTTTTACATTCCCCACTAAGGAACTCTACTTAACATGCAGAGTCCTATCCATACGCCAACTATTTATAATGCATAGCCTATTATACATACATGCCAGAACACCCTTAATACATTCAGATAAAAAAAGAAAATACAAAGTCTGTCGGACTCCCAAAACTAACTTCATGTTTACAAAAAGATTCCTAATTTTTCTCGGACCATATTTATACAATAAGATCAATAAACTAATTTACCATCATCAACTACCATCAACTCAAAGCAAAAAAATTATCTTTGACTGGCTCCTTGGTCAAACGTACGACGAGACGGAAAGTTTGTTGGCAGTGTTGTCTTAGGAGAAAGGTTCCAGTATTCTCAAAATCGTACATGCACACATAGGCACACACACACACACGCACGCGCATCTCACACACATACACCCCTCTCCATACACACACACACTGACACTCACATAAACACGTACCTCCCACACTCACTTCGAAACAACACAAATAAAAAATAGTGCATAATGATGTTTGTAATTTTATGCTCCTTACTTAGTTTTGTTACGTTGATTTTAAGATGTTAAACGAAATATGTCATAGTTATTCTATAAACTAGTTTAAGATAGATAACAATAAACAAGGTATGACATGGGGAAAGGCGCTGAATCCCTAATTACAGGTTATATGTCTATAACCTAGTAGGGTCAGCTAAGACTCTTATTTATATCATATTGTTATTTTCTGCCTTATTACTAGTGTCTGTATTTGCTAACTGTTAACAAAAGCTATAGCTATTACTTATGTGACATTCTCACTATGGCATGGCATGAATAAAGAATTTAATTTAATTAATATTTCAATCGGCACAAGGAAGAAAAAAGCATGGTTGCCTAATTTCTGTAGATCACGTAATAGGTTAGAAATATAAGGCTATCGCGAAGCGCATCGCCTTGCCTTATATATTTATACCATTTTAAATTTGTGCAAAGTAACGTTATGCTAATAACATTTATGCCAAGTCATCGTTAGGACAATTAACGTTATTCGCATTTACATTATGCGCATTCAGTTATGCGTATTGAGGTTATGTCGCATTTACATTATGCGTATTAAGTTATGCGAAATAATGTTATGCGATAAATATAGCACTGTAAAATGCAAAATTAAAAAGTTATGTTATGTGAAATAAAATTATGCGTATGAAGGTTATGTCAATTTTAATTAGGAGTATTACGTTATGCGAGTTAATATAGTCCCACTAATTTATTACCTATTAGCTATTTGAATTAAACAAGTTCAAAACTAAAATCTAGTTGCTGAGAGGAAGCATACCTGTCAGGTTATGTCAGCTATGAAGAAGATAAAGCTCATTTTCGAATATCTTACTTTTGCGGATAATATAAAATAAACTCATAGTAGTACACTTAGGGCTGATATTTCAATCGTCATACAAAAGTTAGTTTTCAGTTTGTCTGTATACATAATCTGATATCAAATGTCTACAGAAAAGCGAACTTACCTTGAGTATAAGTAGGAGAGAGCAATGCCGATCCGTTGGCTGACATATTGAGCAGCGGCATCGATTCGCTTACTGTGGGCATTGTATCGGCGGCGCCCTCCATTTCGGAGGTGTCTGCGTCTCCGAACCTAGGCGACAAGAAATTCAGATATCTATTGATATTTAATATTTTTACTGATTAAAATTCGGTAGAAAAAATACCAACTCATTTGCTTGTTGCTGTTGTGGAGTGAGAGTAAATGAATGTAATACTGCTGGCCCATTGGCAGTTGACGATATCAAAGTCGCTTCACTTTGACCGCTGCTTGAAATATCTTGCCCGCCTTCAGCTGTGCTTGAACTGCAATATATCTCGATTAACAAAAAAACATAAACAATAAGCCACACAACCTAAAACTCTCCATACCTAATTCCTGTACTGAGAACTTCTTGGGCTGCACTGCTGATGTCGTTAACATCGTCACTGCTCGCTACACCTTCTCCCCCTCCCATGTCCTCATCCATTGTGCTTGACTCGTCTATGTAAGGCAATCAAATTATTAACACTTATTCCTAAAGAGAACCCTCTTTTTGAAGACTATTTCACATTAACATGCTCAGGACCATGCCTATTTCACTAATTCTAGAATTAGGGTCATTTATGTTTTTGTTCTCAGTATTTTTTACCTGACTCTTGACCTAAATATACCCAGATATTCATATGGGCCAAGGCTATCTATTAACCACATAAAATGTATGAAAAGTGTGTGCATAAAGCCTTTACCAATATGAGAAAATAGCATGTATCAAGAATATTTTATATATATATATATATATATATATATATATATATATATATATATACTATAATATATAATAAAAAATAAATGTAATGAAATAGATTCAGGGTGACATGGAAACTCGACCTATTCCTTGAAACACTAGAGGTCATTAGCAACGAATTAAGTCTAGTCAACCAGGGGTCAAAACGGGATATTTACCGAGTTGTGACGGTTCTTCGATTTTTTTGAAATTTTCTGAAAACTTTCCATTAATTATTGGGAAAAAAATGTATGGAAGTTGGCGTACAAATTAATAAACTAACTAGCTTAAGCTTTCCAAAAGGGTACAAAAGTTATTAACTTTCCTGGCTGTTTTTAAAAAACAGCAAAAAGACGCTGTAGGGCAAACTTTTCATTTTGATATGTAAATTGAATTTAGCTTAAAAAGTCAACAGTAACATAATAAAACATGTTTGTTTTAGGTACATTTGAAACACTGTCATTTAGACTGTGTCACTACTTAATAAACACACTCACTAAGCTACTACAATTTGAAAGTCTTAACTTTCGCGTTGCAGTTTATTGAATTTCATTAGGTACAGGTATCAAGCGCGAAGTCAGGGATAGGCATTTACACCGATAACAATGTGCGGCAGTAGTTGGAAAAACTGTTCGCTAATAATAAATGTACTATAATTTGATCTATAACTAATTGCGGCGACGTTGTCTGTATAGCGCAAATCGTTCATAATTAAACTATAATTATGAACGATTCTCCTTGTGAAATGGCTGCTTTCCAAAAGGCATAAGATTTTTTTTACCGCCGCATTATTATCGGTGTAAATGCCTACCACTAACATCGCACTTAATACCTGTAATTAATTTGTTAAAACGCAACGCGAAAGCTTAATAATTTCAAATTGTAGTAGCTGAGTGAGTGTCTTTATTAAGTAGTGGCACAGTCGATATGACAGTATTTCAAATGTACCCCAAACAAACATGTTTAACTACGTTACAGTTGACTTTTCGAGCTAAATTGAATTTACATATCAAAATGAAAAGTTTGCCCAACAGCGCCTTTAGCTTTTAAAAAAAAAACGGTTTGGAAAGTTAATAACTTTTGTACCTTTTAGGAAAGCTTATGAATCTAGATAGTTATTTTTAGGGTTCCGTACCTCAAAAGGAAAAAACGGACCGTTCAAGACCGTTTTTCTCAGGAACGCGTGGAGGCATCAAACTGAAATTTATATCTAATACTCAGGTCTACTGTCCCTTGGAGCTGTAAAAAAAACTTCTAAGCCAAAGCAATCAAAAGATAAAGCCGTTTATGCCGCAATTTTCCGCAAATTTTCGAAACTCGCACGGGAATAACCTACAGGGTCCTCGTCTCAGCCATATAACACCTACTGCTGGGTATAGGCCTCTCCCAAAAGGGGGGTTTGCCATAATCGCCACGCTTGGCAGGCGGGTTGGCGATCGCAGTATGGCCAAGTATGTAGGAGACGCTGCTGCCCATCTCTTGAAGGCTGAGTCCCTTAGTCGCCTTTTACGACACCCGCGGGATGAGAGGGGGTAGTGCTATTCTAAGCCGACACTTCAGCACACGACACTACGCAGTACCTACAGGGTACTTTCCGTGAACTTAGAATCTTGAAATTTGGTACAAAGTAACGTCTTTTAGTACAGATAAAGGAAAAATTGCGAAAACCGTAAATTTTTAGTTACATCATATAATAAAAAATATTGAAATAAAACAACTTTTACGGATATCAAACGCGCTATATTTCCACGAACTAAGTTGTAATTGCGTGAAGAATGCTGCGTGAGGCTATTGAAATCACCAAATACCCAAACTTCAATAGAGATGATGGGTGGAAGATTCCACCAGCTTGGGACTCTATTATCCATAAATTAAAGTCTCAACCCAAATCACGCACTGCAAGACCCAAAGATACGGTTAGCTCTTTTTGTAGATAAATAAATATAAAAAAGTAAAGGTGGAGACAACATATCTTAATTTCTTTATAAAGGTGGAGGTCGGCCCGCTTTCGAAGTTTTCTTGGCAGCTTCTTTCTTCGAAGGTCCTCCCAATTTGTGAACTGCCAGTAGGTTCTTTAGTTTTCTCTTTTCTTAATAATAAAGAATTAAAATAACAATTAAATCAAAATATCAAATCAATAATAATTTGTGCCATAGTAAATGTCTAACCGTATCCGAACGAAAATAAATTAACTTTTCGAGGGTAGACTTATAAGTAGCCAGTCATCCCGTGACCACGGCAGCTGTAAAGGTGCCAAAACGTCGGAAAAATAAAAAAACCCCTAAAAAACCTAAAAATACGGACAATTACAACTTAGTTCGTGGAAATATAGCGCGTTTGATATCCGTAAAAGTTGTTTTATTTCAATGAACAGTGCGCGCCAAAACATAAGATGTACGTATATAAAAAATATTTCTGAAAATTTTTAACGGAACCCTCGGTGCGCAAGTCCTTGCAACTCGCAGGTTTTTTTTAATTTCTACGCCTACTTCCATACAATTTTTCCCAATAATTGACGGCGAATTTTGAGAAAAACACCAAAAAAATTTTACTGTTACTAAAGACCTTTTATTTCAGCGATTATGAAATTTTTGGAAAATTGCTTTTTATTTAAAGATCATTAGATCACTAACTTTCCAGCTTTCAGATAAGTATCAATTCTATGTTTAGAGTGGAGTAGTTTATTTACAATTAATGGTTTTTGGTAACAATTCAGAAAAAACACAACTTGGTAACTAACTATCCAGTTTTGACCCCTGGTTAATGGAATTAATTTGTTGCTAATAACCTCTAGTATAACTCTTTTCAAGGAATAGGTCGAGTTTCCATGACACCTTGATATAAAATATAATAAATAAGAATATTATAATTATATTATATTACATCAAGATGCTAAATATGTTTTAATACAATTACCATCTTGGACCAACGGCGCGCCGTCGCCCTCGCCCACACCACTGTCGATGGGCATGGCCGAGCTTATAGATTGGTCAGGACTTTCTTCAGCAGTACCATCGGCACCATCTGCATCCTCTAAACTTTGCTCTTTAGAAATGGGGTCTAGTTGACTTTCCGTTTCCTGTTGAAACAAATTCACTTTAACACTTTTTTTATATTAGTAAGTACTCTAAACCTTAAAATAAAAATAAAATATGTCTCAGTTATTGTGCCTTATTAATAAACTTTGCCAATTCAAAACATTGAATATTAATTCTTACTGGTGTAGACAAGCAGTTGTCTCCAATATATGCTGGTTCATCAGCTACTGCTCCTGCTGTGGTGTCATCAATATCCATCTCTTCATCTGCATTAGCTGTTCACATTCATAAAGAGTCAAATAAAAATAATTAAGGTCATTTTAGTATACAAGACACTGGATAAATCATTTTATGAAATTGCTGTAACTTCATTATAGGAATTTGGGTAAAAATCTACTTAGTGGACCAATGCTTTTGAAGACAAGAAATTATGATAGATATACTATTAGTAGTATAGCATAGTATTAGAAATATCTTTGTAAAGTTTCAGTTTTGGATACTTGTAGTTTTGAAGAATGTGTTTCGTTTTTTCTATGAGAATTAGACTTTTTTTCTACAGCTACAAGATTAACACCAGAATGCTCAAACATTTCTCAACTTTGAGGGGGCTCTTAAACATCAACCTGTCGCTTCAAATGTCAAAGGTATGAAAAGGACACCATGATGTTTAAGAGCTTTAAAGTTAAGTAGCATTTGAGTATTCGTAAAACCAATTTTGAATAAATTTCAAAGTCAAATATTTTTGTTCAAATACACTTACAGATAAGTGTTTATGTAATAAATATTAAACAAGAAAATATACTAGAAAAAAGCAGTCTCATGTCGCCCTGACGGGGACATGAGACAAGTTGCTTTAATCTAATATATTTTCATTTTTAATATTTTTTACATTAACATAGCATTGTAAAATGCAACATTAAAAGTTAAGATAAGTGTTTTTTGAATATTCTGACGCTACTGTGGGTACCTACTTACTGTTATTTGGCAGTTAGATGACACTAACACACAAAAAACCAAACTAGATTTTTTCTCCAAAACTACAAGCATACTAAAACTGAAACTTTGCAAAAATACTAAGACCATGGCTCCACCAAGTAGATTTTAGTTGGAATCTGGAAGAGCTGACAAGACATAATTTGAAAAAATCTGTTAAAACCAGCATTGTAATCTTGGCAAAGCTAGCTGTTTAATTTGATCATAGAACATAATCAGTGATCGGATAATCGGATGCATATTTACCTTAAGTTGAAGTGTTGGCTGTTATGGAATGCACTTTTGTATCAAAAAAATACTGGATTTTGATTGGTTTTGTATGGGCCATAGCGACATAGCCGAATTTGCGAGTGAAATACTATGGAAATGTGACTTTTTTAAATTGCTGGGTAAAACTGTACATTAGGGACCCACGAATTTACGGGGGGGGGGACCACTTTACACACTACAAAAAAAAGTTGTTAACAAATTAAAGACTTCTGAACGTCTCCGGCGCTGCTGTGGGAAGTGCAGCCCCTACTCCCTTGCGTAACAAAAAACAGGCACTCCATGCTCACCTCGGCCGCTTCCGCTTGCATGGTGCCGGGCTTTTATAAACACTCTTGGGGTAGGGCATACTAGTATCACGTGGAGTCGGGGTTGACTAGGTTCTGTAAGCATTTCGACCTAATCAACACTAATTTGATTTAAATCTTTGCTATAATATCTCTACTAACCTAATTTCTTCCACGTAATTATGAACTCGTCTTCCAAATGAACAGTACCTGAAGGCGCTTCCAATTGATCTTCAGATACAGTTGGTAATTTCAATCTCAAATATCTCAGGAACTATGCATTTGCTCTGGTTGGGAGTTGGTGGGGGGGTAGGGGGGTAGGGGGGTAGGGGGGACCGCCCCCTCCGTAAATACGTGGGTCCGTAATGTACAGTTTAGCCGATTATTCAATCACTGAACATAATAAACTTATTAAAAGTCATAACAATCAATTGACACAGTTGCCGTTTGGGATAAAGGCCAGGACACTACCTTCATCTGCACCTGGCTGCTCTTCACCTTCTGCAACTTGTTCATTTAGTTCACCATCTATAGCATCACTGCTACTAGTAGGTGCTCCTCCATTAGATACTAGACAATGAGAGATAATTACACATTTTATGTAACAATAATTAAAGAACAATTTGAAATTAATAATCTACAGCCTCAGAAAACAAGTCTGCTTATAAGTAAATAAATAATACTTAGTCAATGGGATCAAATAAGTAAGTAGTGGGAGTAAGTATCTTGGAACTGGTGAACCAATTTGTGAGCATTTCTAGTAAAAAAAAATAACATTCTAGGTAACTCGATATGAGTATTACCTGCTTCTTCACCGACAGCAGCTTCCGATTCTTGGCTTGTGACATTATTTTCAGAAATATCGGCAATAGTATCGGATGGTTGGCTTTCGGCTAAAGGCGACACTTCCGCGCCATCAGGAATATCACCGTGCAATCCAGAGTCTGAATCCATTTTTTTTACGAACAATCACTTACACTCATTCAACACTTTAAAACATTGAACTTAATGAAATAACTGCATGAAAACAATATGCATTTTCTGAAATATCGTAAAAATCTTAATCTTTTTGACAAATCTCCTAAACCATAGTGCCAAGGTGGCGTCGTGATATTGTTTTGCTCAGATTAGTCAGAGTCTACCACCATAGAGAAAGATGAATAAAAAATCAACACCAGACCTTACCATGCGTTCGCACAACAAACCGTCTCCTCTCATTTACAAAAAAACTTTTTGTAAACGTATAATGCGGCCGCTGAGACTGAGATCATTATTTAACAGGTATTATCAAGTGTATTTGAACATTCTTTCGGAACCGTTTATAATTACATTTCTTAACTGTTTTCTAAGGGCAAAAACTCAAGAACCGCTTTAGCATTGAAATTTTGAGTGGAATTTCATTTGTTTTATTTACTGATATAAGTTAAAAGCCCTTTAACAAATCTGCACTCTGCGTATCAGTACGTGTCTGGGACGGTTCTCCTACAGTCGTTGGTTCGATGAACTGTTAGCCAACAAAAGTTTTTATCGGCGAATGTTTCTCTTAAATATCTTTCGCCTACGAATTTTTACTCTGCATTATCTTTTGCCAACAAACGTTTCGCCGGCAATATGAACAATATGAATTTTAAATATTATTTAAATGGCTTGGCTCACATAAGTCATATGTTCAAGTGATCCTAAGTTTTTTATTGCATTCAAGAACTTATTTGTTCCGTTTTTGTAGGCACTGATTAAATTAAATTCATAAACAATATGAATTTTAAAGATTACCTATTTAAGTGGCTTGGCTCACATAAGTCATATGTTCAAGTGATCCTAAGTTTTTTATTGCGGTCAAGAACTTATTTATTCCGTTATAGTAGGCACTAAGAACATTGCGTTATTTAATAGATTTTCTTTTGTTAATTTTCTCAATTATTACTTACTCAATTATTTTGAAGTTCAATTTTGTAATTGTACTTTTTTGTTATTGTTTCATATTACGTGTCATAAAATTTTGTCGTTGATTTTTGTATTGATTATTAAAAGAGCATATTCAACAGATGACATAGCCTTTTATTTATATTTATACCTATTTAAAATATTGTTTGCGTCTGGCGATGAAAAGATCATAGTCAAAATATTACTCAGGCAAAACAATCGCCGGCTAAGCGACTGCCGGCGAAACGTTCGTTGGCAAAAGATAATGCAGAGTAAAAATTCATAGGCGAAAGATATTTAAGAGAAACATTCGCCGATAAAAAGTTTTGTTGGGTAACAGTTCATCGGACAAACGACTGTAGGAGAACCATCCCAGACTGTATCAGTACTGAGTTCAGATGGCCGGTGGGTCGCATTTTGTGGTAATTTTGCAGTTATATTATCGTCTCGTCTTTATTGAAATAGGATAGGATAACAAATTCATGCCTATAAAGAAATTATTAAATCTTTATTCCTCATGATGTAACAACTATTCTGTTACAAATTTTGCTCAATAGTGTTATCGTAGACATTCACAGTTAACTTAGTTCCCGTCTGAGAGTTCACTTGTGGCCGAGTTAATTTTTTCCAATATTTTTCTATTTAAAATTTACCATAAGTATTCACTTAATAAAGCTATTTTCGATGTTGTTTTTTATTAAAATAAGAAAGGACATCAGGCATTCTGGTTCAAAAACAAAAAAGTGAGCGGCCAGACCCGAGATTAATTTCAATAAGTAGTTCCTATTAAGGCCTAAAAAAATATATGGACTTAACCCTGTCACCGCATGAACTGAGTAGCTATTTCGAGTTAAAAATTCGGGACAAAAAAAAAGTGAGCGGCCAGACCCAAGATTATTTCCAATAGGTAGTTAATACTAAGGCCTAAAAAAAATTTTTTGGACCTAACCCTGTCACCAATTGAACTGAGTAGCTATTTCAAGTTAACCATTGGACCATTGGAAATAATCTTGGGTTTTAACTTGAAATAGCTACTCAGTTCGTGCGGTGACAGGGTTAAGTACGTATAATTTTTCATAGGCCTTAGTATGAACTACCTATTAGAAATAATCTTGGGTCTGGCCGCTCACTTTTTTTTGTCCTGTTTTTGAACTCGAAATAGCAACTCAGTTTTTATAGGAACTCAGTCTTTATAGGAACTACCTATTAAAAATATTCCCGGGTCTGTCCACCTAATGTTATTTGTGTTTTTGCCCAGAATGCCTTATCTTAAATAGCTTCTCAGTTCACGCGGTTACAGGGTTAAGTCCATATATTTTTTTTAGGTCCTAATATGAACTACCTATTAGAAATACTCTTGGGTCTGGCCGCTCACTATTTTTTTTTTGGACCAACTTTGTATGGAGATTGCCTGATGTCCTTTTATACCTTAAATCAAGGACATTTCAAAATTCCGAAGCCGCTACAAACTATACGACTATAATTTTATTATAAATAAAAGATATTATTGAAAGACTAGGAGTGGTCTGGCAAACTGATTTATTGTCAATAAGAACTCACAACAATGAAATACTTTATAAAAACACAATGGACAACATTTCATTTTCTATAAAGCACTTAAATAAAAATCCATTTCGAGGTTTTAGTGTCATAAGCTCACAGTTTTTATTTAAGAATTTTCTGATCGGTAATTTGTGACATATTAAATAAAAACTAAAATGTAGTCCAAATCGAGAAAGTCAGGCATTTGATCCCGTCCGTCTTTCCTTTGCATTTCTGTCTAATGTTAAAAAAAAAATGGTTCTCTCTAGCTGACTTGACAAGGACAGTCAATTTCAAGTATTGAAAGAGCTATCAAAATCTAAGTTATCGAAATGCGATATTTTCTAATTTACATAATGCCAATAAAAATTACATGAAAAAACAGTTTGTGATTGTTTTGAGTTTTTTGGAATACATTGTTTTTATGATTATTGCTGAATAGATTTACTTTTTATGTTTGCTAGGTAAACCACCACGCGACGCCAGGCAGGTGGACGACGTTCTTTTTTGTTCCACTAATGAAATACCAGACCTTAAATTTGAATATGGTTTGATAAACATTTCAATTCTAAATACCCAAAATGTTTATATTGTTCATGAACGCGTTATGCGTATACTTAAATATAAATTTATATTTTTTTTTGTTTTGATTATTTTTTTTATCATAACCCAGTGTTAATATTTAAAACATGCTTTGGTTTAATAACGAAAATTACAACTGTAACGTAGTTATCGATATTTAAGTTCAGCCACTGACACATCACTACTAGAAACCTTTTTTTTTATCCGAAATAAGCAACAGCCTTATCAATTTAACTTCCTGAGAAGTTGCTTACGCTCTTTTAGAATGAGCTAGTTTTGAAATACCTAGTGATTTAATACACAAATATAACGCTAAAAAAAAAATACGTGTCTCGTATTTTAACATCTAGTTTTATTATGCATAGGAAAATTTGCATAATACATTTTTGAAATGTTGTCCATTCACATCTTAACCATATGAAGCTCGAAACTTAAGTCCACCATTTTTTATAAACATACTTTGACAAATGACACATGTGCATTTGATTGCAGAACACTGGTTCTAAGGACAATATTCCTTAAAGAACCTACTTTCAAAACACCCCCTCAATCAAATGCACATGATGATACACTAAAGAAAACTGACACAAAATAAACAATTTGCAATTTTGCAAGAACAACTTAGGAAAATAACCACTAAAAAACTAAATTTCAAATACCGTCCACAACTTCAAACCTACAGCTCCTACTCAACATCATCTGTAAACATAATACTTCCTAAACATAATAAATCATCATCATTGTTATCCTTTTCGACTTCTCTAAACATTATAATATCATCTACCTCTATCTTAATCTAACTCGATCTTCCACATAACATCAAAAAACTCTATAATCTCCTTCTCGATCCAAGGGCGGATCCAGGGGGGGGGGGGGGGGGGGGGATTTTATTTAAGTACTTTCAATATTATATTAATTTAAAATACTTTGTTTGACGGCAAACGCATTACTATTAGGAAACGAAAGCATCGAAAATTTGAATAGTACCGCGCCACCGCCACGGCGGCCACCTTTCATTGTCACATTTTGTGTGACACTTGCGCGCGCTTTGTGTTGACTATTTATCTATAGTACAGTCTTTTAAGCCAAAAAAGGGTTAATCTCGTAATGAGAGAGGACAAGCTGTTAAATACCAAACTGATTTTAATGCTCTTTAAAAGATTTTTTTTATGTATTATGGCTACACTACCCGTTAATGTAGCGACAGCGGTAAGATCTTTCGCGACCTAACGAAAAATCAAAACGTGGCTAAGAGCTTGAATGGTTGAAGAACATCTAACCGGACTGGCACTACTCCACGTCCATAAAAACGAACCCATTGAAGTAGTTGAAGTGATAACGCGTTTCGGGAGAAGACGTAAAAGATAAAAATATTTTGTTATTTTATTATAGGTAGGTTGACGGCCGTGGCGTGTAGTGCCGGCCTAGAATAGCACTACCCCCCTCCCATCCCGTGGGTGCCGTAAAAGGAGACTAAGGGAATAAAACCTTCAGAAGACGGGGAGCAGCGTCTATTAAAATCTTGGCAACCCGCCTGCCAACCGTAGCGATTATGAAAAACCCTCGGCGGATGCTCATCGTTATCAGCAGCTAAATAGGCAGATCTCTAAGCCTTTGACGAGCGACCTTCGCCAATTTAATACGAACTGTATTAAAGAGGCTATCGAGCGTAACAAATGCTACAGGTGTTCGCCAGAGATCTGTCTATTGGGCAAAGCCAGATGACGAAGCTGAAATCTGACGACTGAAAACCTGAAATCCTGAGGGAGATCAAGAGTTTCTATGGGCAGTTATATTCCACGTAGACACCTGTTGAAAGCAGGCGAAAGAACCCAGAGCCAAGCTTACCCGACACTTCAGCGAAGATATCCCGGAGTCAGCCTGTACGAGATAAGTATGGCTCTCAAGCAACTGAAAAAAAAAGGCGGCGGGTGATGACGGAATTACTGCGGAACTTCTGAGAGCGGTCGGTAAGCCGATACTCAAAGTCCTCCAGAAGCTGTTCAATTCCGTTATCGCCAAAGACAAAACGCTAAGAGCATGGAATATAAGTGAGGTGATTTTATTCTTTAAAAAGGGTGACAAGACCCGGTTAAAGAACTTCAGGCCCATCTCACTTCTAAGTTATATTTATAAGTTGGTTTCTAGAGTCATCAACAATCGTCTTGCTCGCAGGCTCGTCGAGATCCAACCTCTCGAACAAGCCGGGTTCTGAAAAGGCTGCATCATAGACCACATCCATACGCTGCGGCAGGTTATACAGAAGACCGAGGAGTATAATTTGCCACTCTGCTTGGCGTTCGTTCGTGGACTATGAGCCTTTGATTCGATAAGACCCGGGTGGTGCTGCAGTCTCTCCAGAGGTGCCAAGTGGACTTTAGGTATATCGAGGTGTCAAGGTACTTATACGAACATGCCACAATGTCGGTCCAATTACAGAACCAGAGCACAAATCCTACTGCAGCGATGTGTGAGACAGGGAGACGTCATCTCTCCCAAATTTCACAGCTGCGTTGGAGTACATCTTTAAGCTATTGGACTGGAAAGGACTGGGCATCAACATTAATGGCCAGTATCTGACACACGTTATTTAGCCAAGCCTATACCCAGCATACCCAGCAGTAGGTGTCATGAGGCTGAGACGACGAGGTATTTTTGAGTACAGTTTTTGAGTACTCACATTTATTAATAAAAAAATACTATCTTTTTACTTGTATCTATAATTATTATCAAAATTAAATAATAACTTTACTTGACCACGACTATGTGATATAGGTACCCGCACTTTATCACAAAAACATTCACGTTTTATAACTACACATTTACGGCAAGTACCTACTAAATGTACCTCGTCTTCTTCTACTTTCAATACAGGCGGAGGGTGTTAGGCCGTATCACTCCAGCGGTCCAGCCAGCCCAGCTTAACCAGGGATGCTCCCAGCGCCTTCACATCGGAGACAGCTTCGCCCGGTAAATGTACGTCGTTACAGGCCAGCAGGACATGAGGAAGAAAAAGAAAGAAAGAAACATTTTTATTTGACATCCACACGACGATACACAGATACAGATAAAAATAAATAAAAATTAAATGCAACACATATACAACGCACACTGCGCTGCGCATCGTCGCATGTCGCCAAACTGTGCCAAGCTCAGTATAAGCAGCAAGCTGGGCCTGCTGCACTGATATTCTGCTTGACACAGCAGTGACAACCATAACGACAGATAACATATTAAAATAAACAAAACAAAATTAAAAAATAAAATAAACTTACACAATAACAAATTAAAAACACGCAACCAACACAACATATCTATGGACTAAAACACCACTCTAATTAAACTAGTCTGTGACACACAACTGACAGTGACAGTTTGTGTCACAAACAAAGTAAAAAACTTTCCACAAACTTTTCTTTAGTTTCTGAGTGGGATAATAAAAATAGTACCTATCGAAAAAAAAGAATCTAAAACAAAAATAAAAAAGGACAATGATTAAAAAAATTATGAACAAAGTTACGGAACACATCCACATCATTAAAAGCTGCAGCAAAATGTATAAATTACCTACTTAACTCTAGTTATACTATTATTGGTGTGAAAATTATAACAAAGCCGCCTCAAAGAACGGCGGCGAGAAACACGTGAGTACACTTTTTTTTTTTTTTTTTTTTTTTTTTTTAATCTGCGAGCAGCCCAATAGCCATGAACAGATGAGTTGTACGTCAGTAGCTTGAAGGGCGTGCATCCATCGACGCAGCTACCTTATTCATCACAATGTACGATGACAATGTTTCCTCTAGTTTACCTCACTATCTCTTCCCCTACCGTTGAAGTCCCCAAATAGTCATGGACTTCTGTGTTTTTGGTAAACCATGGAGCTTCAGCTATAGTCTTTAAGCAGTTATTTTGAAAACGTTGTAATATTTCAATATTGGATCGGCTTGCTGAACCCCATAGCTCTATGCCATATGTCCATATTGGCTTGATGACAGCTTTGTAAATGATAATCTTATTCTCTAAGCTCAATGACGAGCCTCTTCCGATTAGCCAGTTCATGTCTCTAAATTTATTATGTGCATGGTCCCTTTTTGCTTTAATATGGCTTTTCCAATTCAGCTTTCGATCCAAGTGCATCCCAAGGTATTTGACACTTTCTTGGTGTGGCAAAATTGTATCATGTAGCTTTACTGACGGGCAGTTCCCAGTCCTAAGTGTGAAGGTGATGTGGACTGATTTTGACGCACTTGATTTAATCCTCCATTTTTCAAGCCAGTTTTCGATCTTGTTCAGGTGTGTTTGCAACAATTCAGAAGCTTCTTTAGGGCAACGACTGCTTGCTAGCACTGCTGTATCATCTGCATATGTGGCAGTCAAAATTTCCTCGGTGTGTGGGAGATCTGATGTAAACAGTGTATAGAGAACCGGACCCAGCACTGAACCCTGCGGTACTCCAGCATGAATTTGACGACACGAGGACATTGCACCTTCTAGTTGCACTTGAAACTTTCTGTCACTTATGTAGGATTCTAGTAATTTATAATATGTGTTGGGAAGTTTTGTTTTTAATTTACATAGTAGCCCTTTGTGCCAAACACGGTCAAAAGCTTGTTGGATATCTAGAAAAACCGCAGAGCAGTACTCTTTCTTCTCCAATGACTGGCGTATCTTTTGAGCAACCCGGTGCACTTGTTCGATAGTCGAGTGGTTAGCGCGAAAACCGAATTGATGGTCTGGAATGATCTGTTCTTCAGTGAGGATTGGCGTCAGACGCTTTAAAACAGGTTTTCTAACAACTTAGATAGAGTAGGCAAGAGGCTTATTGGTCGGTACGATGAAATTTCATTCGGAGGCTTCCCTGGCTTGGGTATCATATGGATGATCGATATCTTCCATAAGGTAGGAAAATATTGCAATCTCAGAATAGCATTAAACAATATTGTTATATACACTATTGCCTTTTTTGGTAATTGATTTAATAATTCAGCAGTTATCAGATCAAAACCTGGTGCCTTTTTTCGCTTGAGAAGTCTTATTTGTCTTTGTACTTCTCTAGGAGAGACGGGTTTAATGGTGGATGACATTTCTTGATCATTATTAAGTATTAGATCTATATCGTCTTCTTGATGATTACAAGCTGGATCGTTGGGTTTGAAGACATCAGATAAAAAGTCTGCAAATAGTTCTGCCTTATCAATGGGTCGTCTTGCCCAATTTCCGTCATTGCTGCGTAAAGGAGGTACATGATTTTTAGGTCGCTTCCTGGATTTTGTAAATTTCCATAAAGAGTAATCATCAGCTTTGTCAGTAGAAAGAGATTCAAGTCTGTTTTGAAGCATTTTATTCTCAACTTCTGTAATTAGCTCAGTTAGTTCCTTTTTCGCTCGATTAAGTGTAGTTTTATCAGCTGGATTTCGACTTAAATGCCATTTCCGTCTTAGGCCGGTATTACAGAACGTGACTCAAGCAGTAATCTGTACTTGAGCACAGTTAGAAAGTGACGTCGCTACATGCGGTGAATAAGCACGTCCCTTTCTAACTGTTCTCAAGTATAGATCACTGCTTGAGGCACTTTCTGTAATACGGGCCTTAGTCTCCTTTTTTCCAGATTTTTGTTCTTGATTGCTACTGGATAGTCCTTAGGCTTCAGGTTCTCGTCCACCACTGGTGTAGATTTCCATGATGCTACTTGAATCAGGTTAGTAAATAACAGCGCAGCTTCTTCCAATTCTTCAGTTGTTTTCAGTGGCACTTTTAGGTTTATATTATCATTTATGTAGTCTCTGAATGATTCCCAGTCAGTTTTACGATTGTATAATGCATCTCTCTGTTCTACCTGAATAACAGAAGTGCTCAGAGTATATATAACTGGTGAGTGATCAGATGAGCCATCCAAACTGGATTCGATCTTTGTGTAATTATTTGAAATTCCACTTACAACAAAGAAATCAAGAAGAGTACACTTAACACTATTATGTATAAAATCGGTTTATAAAAACGGTTTATAAAGAGCAGCTGTTTCTTCTGTACGGGTGCTGGCTGACTCGCGGTTCACCAGGCTGGACAGCGGAAGAGTCGAAGTCGAATTTCCATGGCCCATGTCGTAAGAAAGAACCATGTTGACATACTCACGAGCGGTAAAAGCGTGGTTCAACATTTTCATTTGTAATGTTTACCTTTGAACACACCATAAACACACACTAGTAAGTACTACACTACACACAACAAACAACGTTGGTGAACAGAAAAAAAAACAAAGCGCTTTCGGTCACTTAGGAAAAGAAACTAAAAATTACAGGGCGGCCGGCCGCCTCGGGCGGGCAATCCAGCAGTTCTGTTTTTATCTAAGCCGCCGCCCGCCCGCCCGCGCCGCCGCCTGTTCTCCGCTCGCGCGAGCGCTGACCGCCAAACAAAGTTGAAGTTTTAATCACAAGCAGAGGTTGCAATCTGCGCCCTAGCGCCGACTCAAGATGGCGCTGAAGCCAAAAAGAAGCAAGTGCAATAAAGACGAAATTATAAATTATCTCTCTCTGAATAAATTTTGTGGTTTTTTTTCCAGTGATAAAGAATCATTCCCTATGTGGTCTCTAAGCTTTGACGAGTTTTTATTTTGCTAAAAGTAACCACTTTTCGTCGATTTATCTAAACAACAGGTTATAAAGTATCGTTTAAGGCTTACCTTAAACGATTTGTTCTATTTGTTTGTCCTTTTATCGCTTAAACATTAAGCGATAAAAAGTCAACATGAATTTACCAATTCAGAAACCTACCTTAAACAAAATGTACTTTTATTTAATTATTAAGAATTACTACTCATTTTTACCTAGGCGCTTTACTTTCATGACTGACTGTGAAAATAAAGTTATGTATTTTTTTTATCCCGCGTAGTACTTAAGTGAATTATTTTTAGGTAAATCTGGATAACTGAACGAAAGTAATTGAATATGGAATGCTTTAAAATCTCATTTAATTTTTAAACCAAGAAAAGTTTGTCATGTCATTTGGCATGCGACAGTAATAATTGCCCATTTATTCTTGTAGGAGTTAAGTACATTTGTTATTGTTAGTGGTTATGGTTCAACTGTCAAATGAAGCTCATGTCCATTTCCATATTTTTTACGCGGTGGGCCCCTGGTAAAGTTTGGAAAAGGTCGATAATTTTTGGGGACAGTACTACACTAACCAATTTTTTTTTAAACTCGTTATATTTTTTATTGAAACGTGGTTTAATGGGTTACATTTTAATAAATATAAAATGCCTATTTCATCAAAAACCATATAACGTGGTTACAATTCCTAGAAAACTTACCAAAACCCTGTAGCAGTACTATTTATCAAGGGGACACGTAGAAAAGTCTAATGTACAACTTTTCGTGTTTTCTGCCACAAAACAGGTTTTCTTTTAATCTTTGCAGTCCGAACGCACAGTAAGACCAAATCCAAAGGTAGGAAGTGCAATAGTTGGTACTAACCATACGACAAAGGCCGTGATGTTTGGTCTGGTCTGGTCTGTTATGTCACTGTGACTTTCATTCAGTTGTCTGTCTGTCTCTGTGTGGTATACTTTAAAAATTTGTGGTTGTGTTGTGGCGTACATTACTATATAATTTGTGGTTGTGGCCGCAACAACAGGTACTTGTACATTACGATATATATAATTTGTGACCACAGGTAGGTACCGCAACTCTTCAAAAATGTTTGAATTTTTTAATGTAATTTTCTTTAATTTGTTTCACTTTCCTCTATGAACTTTGTTGAATACCTAATCTATATCGTTCAGGATCTGCATTCTTTTTCTAGCTTCAAAAAATGTCCACTACAAATACAAGCAATGATTCTAAAAGTAAACTTAATCCTGGTGCTGGTGAAGGTATCCGTTCTATGAGGTCGACAACTGCTTTCAGAGTTATAAATTTTGAGTTATATGCGAAACCAGTAAGTAAATTTTAAATTGTCTTTGCAAATACTGTTTCGGTCGCAAAATAAATTGTGCCAAAATTGTTTATAGCTTACTTAGGTTGGAACGATAGTTGTTTTATTAACACTTGCTTGACTCACTTTGTTTTGAATAAGCTTTAAAGTAAGTATTTGTTTTATTCGTCCTTTTCGGGACAGGCGATAAGCTATAAAACCATTACCATTACTTTTTTTTACTAACCCAGCTTCTAATGAAAAGTTATTTGTTTCAGAACATTGTTATAATGAGTATAGGACTCACTTGTTTTGGTCTTGCTTTAGGGTACATTGCATATATGAGAAATAAGTATGAGTCCATGGGATATTACTCGGCTGTTGATAAAGATGGCAAAGAAATATTTGAAAAGAAAAAATCAAAATGGGATTAGTAGTTTGTAGGTAGCTGTAACGTAATTATTGTGACTTATTGTTACACTACATCTCTACTACAGGCGAATTAGGTAGAGCTTTGAAAGTTTATCGGATTTGTCAACATCCACAATTCAAAAAACGTGTACATAAAGTTATTAAATTACTTATTTTAGTGTACAGTATGTAACAGTTTGTAAATATATTAAATATTAGCTGAAGAAGTATTTTGTGAATCACTGTCTGGCTGGACTTGGTTTTTTTATTATCCACTAATTTTAAATAGAAACGAGAATAATCAAATGGCATGGAAGCACTCCTACCGCCTATGTCATGCAAAGCTCCCAATTTGAGAATAAAGCTAATGCTTATTTATATTTGCAATTCACAGTCATTGAGGAGGTACTATAGTCTGATTTTTAATTTGACAGAATTCTGACAGTGATCATTTTTTATCAGGGAAGGGAAATATATAGACTGTGATCTTGCACAATACAAACCTTTTCCGTCATGTTCGATTTGTATGTATTATATGGATGGATATCAATAAACAAAGAATAACTACATATATACAAGACAATATAAAATAAAATTGTGTTTGTTTTGCTTATTTTAAAAAGCTAAATGGAAAATAAGATTAAGTATAATACCTGCATAATTTATTTATTTATTTATTTATTAACACAAACACAATATCATGACAGGACATAATCCCAATTCGATAAAGTGGTCCCTATTGCCTATAACATATAATGATACTTTGGAAAATTCACTCAGAGAATACGAAAAAATATGTCTGTTGGGAAATTTCGTTGAGTGTGTGCAGAGCGCGCGTGATCGGGGCTTTACTAAGCAAATTAGTCCTGCCTTGTGGTACCACCAGCAGCCGTGGCTGTCGCCCCCTTCCCACATAATTGTCAGGGGCCTGCAACATCACCTCCTTGAGCAATTCCGGATTTGAAATTTTACCCCGCAATCATTTAAATAAATATACTACAAGTGCCAAGTCCCTTCTAGCCGCCAATGTATTATACCCAACCATACCCAGAACAAATAGGGTTGGGTACATTAACGGATAGTAGGGATACACACCATAACATTTTAAGTACAAATAACGCACAAATTTGTTTTGTATTTTCTCCAACATGTTACTATATTTAGTTTCATGTGGCGACCATATGACTGCCTTGCATTCCAATTGACTCCTAATGAGTGCATTATTTAATGCCGTAATGGCCTTTAAGTTTGTGAAATTTAAATTATATTTTTTTTTTATTTTATTTAATATAATTTTCATATCAAATATTTATCAATTTTTTATTTTAGGTTTAGCTTCTTACTTTTTTAGCAGTTACACAAAGTGCTAATGATTATAAAATGCATTTTAACTTAAGTAAGTATGCATGTCGTGAACAGTCACGATCCTAAATCTTCGATATTAAAAAACCTAACCTGTCATTACACTGGCAACAATTTGTAGTTAGCAACACTGATATGTCAAAAGTTTGCGCTCTTGAATTTTGGCGCTAATGGTGTTAACAAGAAAAAGTTAAGTTACATTACTTGGAAATAATTCAATTCTCGACTGATTTGTATTGTAAGCGTGTTCCTGTGGCTTGTGGTAAGCGCAGACTATCGGTAAGTCAATATTGTATTACATGTCAGATGCGTAATCTTGCTTGTTGAAGATAACCAAATCAGTGTTTTGCTTACCAGATTCAGTACGTTCAGTTGTACTGTGATTGAAGTGTGTTGATGTGAATCAGTGACCAGTAACAGTATCAGTAGTAATAGGTGATCAGAAACCTATCAGTTGTGTGAGGTAAGGAATGGCTGTAAGGGGAAGGTTGGAGGCCATCGTGGGGAACCAGCCCCAGGGGAACCAGCCCCAGCACCAGTTACAAGGGGAACCAGCCCCAGGAGAACCAGCTCCAAGGGGAACCAGCCCCAGGGGAACCAACCCCATATATCAGAACAGTAAAGTATGTGTGCACTGCGGTGCAGGAACATACAGATGGTCGTTACATATATTGTTATCGGTTACCCTGTAGGGCAGCATAGTTTGCGTGCACTGCGGTGCAAGTATACAGAGGGTCGATATCCTATCAGCTCAGTAAAGTATGTATGCACTGAAGTGCCTGTACATACAGAGGGACAATACAGTTAGTGTTATCGGTGCCCTTGTAGGGCAAAAAAGTGTGTGTGTGTACTTCGGTGCAGTTTACCATGTAATCAAGTTGGTTTAATTCGCTATGACCTTATCAGTTGGTCAATATGGCGACAATGCATCAATAAAAAATATTTAGAGTTTAACAAATACATTTATAGTTATAACAAATATTCTAATTCAAAGTAATTAAGCTATTGCATAGCTTTTATCGCAGGCTTTGAGCGCGGCGACCATAGCATATACATTATATAGGTACTGGTACCGAATCAAGAAATTCCGTAACGAAAAATACCTAACACCCCCCACTCCGTGTCATAGATTTGGTTGCTTAGTTACGATTGTGAATAACTATACTCTGATTTCTAATTTGATGGATTAGAGTGACAATAAACTCTGATTTCTAATTAGATGGACTAAAGTTATATATAATTTGTGGACTAAAGTGACATTACTTATTAATGATGATACCTTGCTACATATATAGTGATCTGTGGATACCACTTTACGGTAAACAAAAAATTGTGTTGTACCCTCACCCAATTGAAGTTCAATTTCGAACATTCGTAAATGCAAAACTCTCGAACTGTGTTTATCTTGATAAAAAGCTACCTACTTAATTAAGAAAAATAAATATAATATAACCCAGTTATCATTTTACTATTGATTTCAGAACAATGATTTTCACTATCTGAATTTTTCAAATCGATTTCATTTTGTTTTTTTTCGGTTTTGATTGCTAAATTTGTGCCCAAGTTGTAATGAAAATCAGTCGAATGATGCAGTGACCAGGGGTACATACCGGTTAATAGAGACTGATTAAAGTTTTTACGAAAACCGCTTCCAACGTATTTGTAATGCGAGCGCTTTAAAAAACCTAAATAAACCCGTTTAATTCAAAGTTGCGATACGTATGTACCTACTACTGGCGAGGCGATCAGGCTAATATTTTCCTCTTATAATTTGTTCGATTGTAGAATTATGTTTGGCAACAACAAGTTCCTTTGTAAATGTCGTTGCTTCTGTTAAAGCTGATAAGTTTCTTGTAGCCGTTCTTCTTGACAGTTAAAAGATTACCTGAATGGCTGGTAGGGGAAAGAAATTGAAAATTTGAAAGTGCTTATCTTTAAGAGGGCTAGTAAAACCAAGTTAATTTTCAAACCTAATGAGCTACATAGCGTTTTAACAAAGTTTAGCTCTACCTTAACCTTAGAAATACCTGTTCCAAGAAAGAACAAAGGAAAAGGGTTTTGAATCGATAAACCGGTTTACAGAGGTTTTTTTTCTTCATACGCAGCGGGTCAATGCACACAATTAGTTTACACGAATTTAGATCTAACATTTCGTTTGTTTAAGGTTTTTGTTTTTCCCGACATTTCGGCATCTTTTTAGATGCCTTGGTCTTATAAGTCTACCATCAAGAAGTTTATTTTCTTTTTGCGTTCGGATACAGTTACAATTACTAATTAAAAGTTAATAGTTGTTGTCTTCGGCAACAATTATTAATTTAATATTTTGATTCGTTTCTCTTTAATTACTCAACTGGCAGTTCTCACATAGGGATGACTTTCGAACACACTGCCAAGAAAACTCCGAAAGCGGGCCGACCTCCACTTTTACTTTTGATAATTATCTACAAAAAGAACTAACCGTATCTTTACTCGTGTGAACAAACAGTGCGCTTGCTATCAGTAAAAGTTGTTTGATTTCAATAAACAGTGCGCGTCAAAATATAACATGTATTCATGTCAATAAATGTCAGTTTGAAGAATTATAATATAAAAATCAGATTACAAGGGAAAATATAACAAAGCAACAAAAACTAACAACGATTAGAGCGTAAGAAATATTCGTACAATCAATCGCCAGATGAGGGAGACAAATGACACATAGTTCTCGACAGGGGTCATCGTGCGCGTCATCCGTATAATCTGTGGTTTCTTAGCACGGTATTTAATTTAAAACTTCTATTTATAACGCAAGTTTGCGAAATATACGTACTTACTTTAAATAATATTTGATTAAATACTTCTTAACAATCATTTTGATGAGCAATAATTCAATTTAATCGGTAAAATCACTCGCGGCACAGCACTTCGCTCTTCAGTTGGCAACATTTAAAAAAATTAAGTGCGCCGGCAGCTGTCCTGTCACTTTAGTCCATCTAATTAGAAATCGGAGGAGGAAGGTCCGTAGGTCGGAATTGTATGATACACGTGTTGCGCGAGTAAATTCAGTGTTTACGTTTACATTCCGTCGATTTTCTCTTCTAAATTGAGTTCTTTGTTTATATTTTGTGTCGGTGAGTGTTTAGTTAGTGAGCGTTTTTATACTAATTCCAGCTTTAGTTAGTGTGTTTACTAACATTAACTTCTGACAGCCAAAAGTTAACCTCCTACAATGGATCCTGAACCCCCTGATCCACCTGACCCCCCAGATGTCGAAATTTTATCTCCTCCCTTGTTTAGCCAGACTGTATCTGATAAATCCGAGAGTCGAAAACACAAATTACCTTCGGAGTCTACTCCAAATTTGGACAAAAGGTCACGAAATCTTAATGACATTGACACTTCGGCATATGTACAGACAATTTATATGCATCCAAGCCTTTCCTCACAGGAAACTCGTAGATACAGCCCTAACGACCAAGGTCCGTATATAGTCCATGTCAGCAGGGAGGTACCTGACCCAGCTGCGGGGACTTCAATCCGCCCCATCAAATTCGGTCAACTATTGCACAAATTTAATGTCAGGAATATTAAAAAAGATGGTGTAAAGAATATCGGCAGAAACAGAATTGAAATCGAATTTAAAAGCGGCACAGACGCAAACAATTTAATTTCCTCTGATTTTCTTGCTACCCATAAGTTCAAAGCCTTGATTCCTTCATCCCTGTGGACTGGTCATTAGACGAGTTTATTGAATCTGTCGAGTTGCCTGATGGCTGCGGTGTAGTACTGAAAGCTAGAAGATTTAATAGAAAAACATCTTCAAATGGGAATATCACTTGGATCCCAACGCAAACAGTCGTCCTTACTTTTGAAGGCCAGGTCCTCCCAAAAAGGGTATATTGCTATTTCACATCCCTGCCAGTGGAGACATACCAACTCCCTACAATTCAATGCCATAATTGCTGTAGGTATGGACATATTAAGATGCAATGTAGGTCCAAACCAAGATGCTATCGCTGTGCTCAAGAACATCCCGGTGACTCTTGCCCAGTTCCTGAAATTGAAGCGACCTGTCTTCATTGTTCTGGAAGACACTTTGCAACCAGCAAGGGTTGTCCAGAAACAGTCAGGCAGCACAACATTAAGTTCGCAATGTCCCAGGAGAACATATCTTACATGGAGGCATCTGCCCGTTTTGCCCCCGTCCGTGACCTTACGCCGACGTATCTAAATCTCCTGTTAGTCCTCCCCGCTCCCAGTTTATTCCTGAGTCCCTCCCTCATCCTAATTTTAGTCCGTCCGCGACGTCGTATCGAAAAACGGTATTTGCTACTCAAAAGCCTAGAGCTCCACTACAGAAAGGCTATGACAGATTGGCCCATCAATCTATCGTCATCACCTCCACCGCCATCTCTCCGTAAATATAATACGAAGAAAGCAGATTGGGAGAGTTTTTCTAAAGAAGTAGATTCCATATTAAGTCATTCACCGCCCTCCCAAACTGAGCCTGTAGAAGGGCAGTATATACACTTCGCCAATGCCTTAACATCAGCTGCCGATCTCCACATCCCTCCAATCCATCGCCTAAATAATAAACCAGCCTCACCTCCATGGTGGGACTCAGATTGCACTGAAGCTGTTAAACAGCGAACACAAGCTGAAATTGCGTATAATTTAAATATGAATATGGATAATTTTATAAAGTACCAACAAATTGATGCCAAATATAAACGCCTATGTAACGTTTTGCGAGAGTCTTTCTCCTCGCTCTTCACCTTCTGTGGTATGGCGAAACAGCAGACGATTCCGGGGTTCTCTTGTAGGCCCCTCTCCTTCGTCAAACGACCCATCTCCTTGGTTGGAATCATTTGCCAATAGGCTAGCCCCTCCCTTTGTTTCACCACAAAAAATACCAACCCCAATACCCCAATCTACACCCAACCAGTTTGATTTCTCATTTACGCTAGAGGAACTAAAGTGCGCGATTCGCAATCTGAAAGACTCGTCACCCGGAGAGGATGGCATTCCTTACTCCTTCATATCCCATCTTGGTCCTGCCGCTCTCCTATACCTACTGAACCTTTATAACAGGGTGGTTGATACAGGGACAATCCCTTCGTCCTGGAAATCCCAGGTCGTTATCCCACTCCTTAAACCAGGCAAGAACCCTAATGTAGCCTCGTCATTCAGACCCATTGCTCTTTCGCCTACCGTATGTAAAGTCTTGGAGCACCTGGTTAAAAATAGACTGGAGTGGTTAGCCGAAAGTAATGGGATATTGCCTAAAACCCAATTTGGCTTTCGTAAAGGCAAGGGTACTTTGGATGGTCTCTCTGTATTAACTACAGATATACGTCTTGCTTTTACAAAAGGTGAATTTCTTGTTGGTACTTTCTTGGACATCTCGGCCGCTTATGACAACGTCCAGCTTCCGGTGCTCAGGGAGAAGTTACTTCGATTGAGTCTTCCTGTGAAGCTTGTACAATTCATATACAACTTCTTTACGGATAGATCAGTAAAGATCCGGTTCCGCAATCATTGCCTCCCTCCTAGGTTAGTTTGGCAGGGGTTACAAGGCTCCGTCCTTAGCCCATTGCTATATAACCTATACACATATGACCTCGAGGAGAGTGTGCTGAGCTTCGCTAATATCCTGCAATATGCAGATGATATTTGTTTATATGTCCATGGAAAAGATCCTACGGTTATTACAGAGAGACTAAACTCGGCCCTTCACTACCTTAAGCAATGGCTATACGACCATGGGCTCACTCTTTCGCCGTCCAAAAGTAACACCGTCATATTCACGCGAAAAAGGCAGTTACCGCCAATTGAGGTCAAGGTTGAAGATCAAGTAATTCCTAATGCGCATAGGGTTAAATTTTTTGGGTTGATTCTGGACACTAGACTGACAGGAACTCCCCATTTTAGTGAAATAGCTCAAAGGTGCGAAAAAGGAGTGAATGTGCTGAAGTCCCTTTCCGGAGTTTGGTGGGGCTCCCACCAGTATACTCAAAAGCTGCTATACAACGCCATTGTCCGCAGTCTTTTCGATTACGGCTCTTTCCTGCTCGAGCCCTGCAACAAGGAGGGCACCGATAAAATAAATAAAATCCAATTAAAATGCTTACGAATAATTCTTGGTGCCATGAAGTCCTCCCCCGGGATTGCGCTCCAGGTCGAATGTGCCGATCCTCCTCTTGATCTTAGGCGCCAATATTTATCAGATAGATTTATCTGTAGAATCCTCCAACTTAGATCCCATCCCCTTTGTCCCCGCCTCCAAAAACTATCCCACCTTACAGATAATGCACCATACTGGGTACACAAGACTCACCCTAGGACAGTTATTAGTTATAGGAAATTGTCATCCCTGTCACATCCCATTGTACAATTCGACTCACTCCCCTTATTCCAAACTAACTTTAATGCTATAACACTTATTCCCAACATAATTTTGAACTTCGGAATAGATAAAGATGATCCTGCAGCAAACATCAAATTCTTGCAGCGTTTGGATGAGGATTGGCAACAATGGTTGCCGATATTCACTGATGCGTCCAAGATGAACCCAAATGGAGGCGTTGGATCAGCTGTCTGGGTTCCAAAATTTAGTATTGTTCTAAATTTTAAATGACCCGTAGAAGCTTCAGTTTTAGACTTCTAAACTCTAAAGTTTAGAAAAGTCTTATAATCCCTCTCTGTCCGTCCGTACGTACGTACGTATGTATGTACGCATCGAGATCTCAGAAACCATAAGAGATAGAGACAAACGGTCAACGGGAATGAGTTTAGGACACCTTGGACATGTGTCAAATGTACTTTTTTAGTTTCTACACTACAAAACAATAACAACTGTCACGTGGTTTAGAAGTCTATTTTGTGCCTGCTAACTAGCAGGCGCTGCTAACTTTTTACAGGTGAAGCCGTAGCCATTTTGGAAGCGGTCTCTTTTATTTTTTCCCATAAGCTGGATAAATATATAATATTTACGGATTCCAAATGTTGTCTGGAAGCCCTTTTGTCTAACCAATTT
Organism: Chrysoteuchia culmella; assembly: GCA_910589605.1. Taxonomy (NCBI): domain Eukaryota; kingdom Metazoa; phylum Arthropoda; class Insecta; order Lepidoptera; family Crambidae; genus Chrysoteuchia; species Chrysoteuchia culmella. The sequence goes on along the minus strand of OU342642.1, from coordinate 15,031,188 downwards.
AAAACCAAATCACCCTCTCCAGTTATCTTACAAATTAAAAACGTACTCCTCGAGTGTCACACTTACAACATCGCTGTAGCCCTAGCTTGGGTTCCCGGACACAGTGGCATACGAGACAACGAAATAGTTGATGGATGGGCCAAGGAGGCCACAAACACTGGCAACCCTTCCCGCTTGCAGAATTATTCCGCAGACACCATGCAATTGGCTAAAATTACCCTTGATTGTGAATGGGAACAGAGATGGACGCAGAACTCTAGGTTGATAGGTCGACATTACCACTCTCTACAACTCAGTATACCAAAAAAACCGTGGTTCTGGAAATTCCGAGATTTGCCTAGACATGTTATCTCTACTATTTGTCGTCTCCGACTTGGACATGTTACTACTCCCGTGTTTCTCACCAAAATACACATTCTCAACAATTCCACTTGTGAGTGTGGCTTAGAGGAAGGGTCAGTTGACCACATTATATTCAACTGTCTTAAACACCCATCACTTTATGAACAATTACCATCTAAAGTGCCTCGTCCTATCAATGTTAACAACATTATTTCCTTTCGGATTTATCAGCGCTCTTAACCCTTTGTAAATATTTAAAATTACATAATATCAAACTGTAATTATAATATTATTAATTATATTTAAATTAATGTTCTTATGTAATAATATATCATTGTGCCGTCCCGTGTTGTAATGTCTTGTTTGTCCGTAGGGCTTGTAATAATGGATAAAAAGGCTCAAGGAGGAATTGGATCCAAAACTCTACAACATAGATTATTACCGAGCAATCTTTTATAAAAAAAATAATAAAAAAAACCGTGTATCTCTCATTACGGGACATTGGCGGAATTTCTGTGGAAAACGGAAGAAAGCCATAAGGAAAAAAAAAATAGAAATCGGAGTATAAATGTAATTCTACGCGAAAATATAATTTCTTTTTAAAATCTGTGTACCAGATTTAAAAAGAAATTATATTTTCACACAAATTTTCATACAGTTTTTTTCATCATTGACAATTTTGTTATCCACAATCGTAACTAAGCAACCAAAATCTATGATAAAAAATGCTATGCAATAGCTATACCGCGGGCAGTCCCGGAGTGCCACACATATTTTATTTTTTTATTTCGCACCGTAGAAAAGGTGAATATATTAGAGAATTTCAACGTGTTCTCGTAGGTCTGGGCCGGATTCCCAAGGATGCGGGTTCGAGTCCCGTCAAGGTGACATGAGGCAAGTTGCTTTTTTCTAGTATATTTACTTGTTTAAAAATTATCAAAATGTTATGTTGTTTATTGATTTGATCATATTTGGGGTTCGCGAGTGACTAAGCGACGCGATCGCAGGTTTCGGTAGACCTTTGATTGAGCATTCGCTCAAAGTGGCGCGCCTGTACCGCCTACGCCTACAAGCTCTTTCTAACTCTTTTCCTTGTTCTGTGATTTATCAATGGCCACACTTCAGGAGCTCTATTTTTTATTCACTCTTCTCGAGGATTCTACTGATTTTCGTGCGACGTTTGAGTTTTCGTATTCCGTAAAAGCGACCTTGCAGCTATATGCATAGCTTCGATTTTCGCCTGTAGTACCGCCTCCCAACGCGAGCCGCGAGGGGCAAAGCGAAAAGCATGCTATGTCTACGCTGGCAAGATCGCTAATCGCATGATCGCTTCCTTGTTCCCCTCGCCACTCGCGCGACGAGTGATTTAAAAATAGAGGTCCAGGAGCTCTATTTTTGATTTAGTCGTCTCGACGTTCTACTGATTTTTGTGCGACGTTTGATTTTCCGTATATACCGTACTTCCGTAATAGCGACCTTGCGAGTATATACATAGCTTCGCTTTTCGTCTGTAATAAAATAGAGCCTCCCAACGCGAGCGCGCAAGGGGCAAAGTGAATAACGAGCTGTGTCTACACTTGCAAGGTCGCTAATCGCATGTTTGCCGCCCCGTTCGCCTCGCCACTCGCGCGACAAGTGATTAAAAAATAGAGGTTCAGAACTGTCTGAATTCCGTCGAATATCTGGGGGGCTATCTCGTAAAAAATATGGATATGGACATGAGCTTAATTTGACAGTTAAATGACCATATATGGTAATTTTATGAGCTGTAACTGTCAAATGAAGCCCATATCCATCCCCAGATTTTTTACGCGGTAGGGCCCCTGGACACAAGACAAATATACAATAAAGAAAGCGAAAAGTACATTAAAATTAAAAATACTTACAAATTGTCTACCATCCACAATGGCACAAAATGTATAATGAAATAAAAATAATGAAAAAATATTCAGTAGAACGACTCAACTTGCAGGACTCACACTTTTATACGTAAATTAAAATAAAAATCACACATTAAAATGTTTCACACGACTAAACGAGAATTAACTAAAGGTAGTTTTTTTTATTGAAATCTTATTCTTTTAAACGTCGATTCCAAAAGTTCCTTATTTTAGTTGTGAAAATATATCGCTCATTAATTTTTAAGAGGGATTTCTTAGATTTGCAAATGAGCGATATAATTTCAAAAGGGAAAAATAAAGTAAGCCAATGCCGTTATATAGATCATAAAAAAATGGCCAGCTGTCCTGTCCTGCCCCTCTAGTAGTAACTAATACCTAATCTGTGCCCTCTAGCATGAACACCGCTATATCACGCGATATGATAAAGCGCATCATGCTGTCTTGCTTACTCCGCTGCGATGTGAGCGGGACAGCGACACGTTATCGAGTTATCGAGTCGATAAAAGCCGCTCATGCTAGCTAGGCTGTCATCGTCATTCACAATTGTCAATGTCAATCATCAAGATCGTCTATCTATCTATTCTATTCTATATCTAGGTCTAGCGATGGGCGATTGTTTGTTTGTTGATTTGTTCTAATAAAAGTTAGGTATCGAATGCATCGACTACTGATACTGATATTTTTGAATTTAATATGTACGTTTGAAGACGGGACGTACCGCAAAAATCAAAAGAATCATCAATCGATAGGTCGATTTTTCGATTGATTATTCGTTTATTACTGTCACTATAATTATTAATTACTTTACTACTCTCTGACCGTCATGCCTCAATCATATCACCACTGTCCGTCCGGCGGCAACAACTCGGCAGCAATCGATTATTTATCGAAAATTTGATTTTTTATCGAATGCATACGATTATACTGATTATTTTATTCGAAGTATTCAATTGTGCTTATACAAACGCCCATCGCTAAGAACGTCACGTCATAAAAAAAAGTAAACAAGTTCCTTGTAAAAATACAAAACAAATGTAATATCAAACTTCTCTCTCTCTTTTGATTTGATTTGTTTTTAACTGTAAGTCTACTATAGATCGTAGGTTCCCTCATCGTGGCAGTTAGTGTTCAAATCAAATTAAAAGATAAGATTTACCAGTTGGTTGCGAATGGCCCCGGTGTTTTTGCTTTTCTAACATATTTATAGCTAGCTAGCATGTAAACAAATAGTATACCTACACGACAAACTTTAAATACTGCATCTGTGCTGAAATTCTATCCAATTTCAATGCAAAGGATATACTTTCTTGGTATGTTTTCATAATTATGTTGTTAGGGTTAATACGATAGATAATACATACTTTAATCAACTAATACTTATAGAAATTGTTTCGTTGTGACCTTGAGATAACGATAACTTGCCGGTACAATGCTCTTGAGCTAATGTTGTGTTTAATTTTATGATTCATTCTTCAGTACGTAGAAAAATAGGCTGCGTGCGGCGGCGTCTCGGCGTCGACGTTTTGGTAAAATGATGTCATCATTTCGATTCACATTCAGTCGAAGCCGTGTTTTCCGTCACAGCTATCGTGTAGGAAAATCGTCTGTATTTAATAAGGCAATATTTGTTTCAGTTCCTTTATTTGTAGTGTTTCAAACTATCAGTTCCCACCCAGACATGGATGCTAAAGCATTATCCTCAGCCGTTGCCAGATTTTCTGCAAAATTTGTAAATGTAAGTGCATATTATATTACTGTTGTGCTTGTTTTAAGTACAATATAGAAGATGTTTTAATCTATATTGACAATATAATTATCATTTTAAAACTCTTTTATTTAATTTTTTAAACCTATTAAGAACATAAATATATGTTTAAGAATTTGATGACAAAAAAATACTTCCTACTTAGTTCAACTGCTACTAAAGCATTTATTTTATTTACTTGTAATTGTATGAATTCTTTTCTTATTGTTTACTGTCCGCGGCTTCAACCGCGTGGTTCCCATTCTCATATAATATTGGTATAGAAAAGTATCATGTTTTAATCCAGGATATCTCCTATCTGTGGGCCAAGTTTCATCTAATTCTGGTATATACACCGAATCAGTGTTTTTGCGCTAAAGAGTCACGAAAATTCATCCATCCTCAGAAACTAGCATTTATAATATTATAGTATGAACTATGTTATGATTTTCATTAATCTGTAAATAGAAATGATTGAGTAAATGATATAAATTGTTTTAGGAACTTGATAAAAGCAAGAGTTCAGTTTCATCACCTCTATCAGCTGAGTTTGTGTTGGCTTTGCTGACTCTGGGTACTACTGGTGACTCTCATAATGAACTACTCACTTCCCTTGGCATTCCTGATGATGACTCGGTATGTTTCACAATTTATCATAATATAACACAAAGTTCCTGAGTTTAGTGTGTGATAATTAACATTTTTGAGGACAGTAATTTTATTTTCTACTTGGTAATATAACCATTACAATTCAGTTGTGTTTTGTTCACTGTCCGCAACTGTTAAAATTGTTAGAAATGTCCACATATGAACAAAATTTTGTAAGTCATAAATATTTCTATTTCAATTAATATTGATAAGCTTATCATGACACATACTATTACTATCACTTGATAGTGAGTATGCCTGTTCAGTTCAATGTGTCATGTTGAAAATGCTTGCAATGTTGGACATGTCGTCGGATAATTTGATAAATAGAATTTTCGCAAAAATCCTAGGGATATTGCAATAACACGGATAATTAGACAATAGTGTTGACATTTCTCAATCTTACTGAAAAAAGATAGGGTTTTTGCAAAAATACGGGTTGCTTTAGTAACATTGGCTATTCTTTATTCTGATTGGCTTAATTTTTGCTTGCTTGCTAATTGTTATTCTGATTGGTTGGATGGAGAGATGAGAGAATGGATTGACATTTGAAACGTCAAGTCGTCAACCAATCAGAGAAGATGTTTTTTTGGACGATCCGACCAGCCAATCAGTGTTCTTATTTCATAATAGCCAGCACTTCTTTTCGAAATCTTACTAAGGCAACCAGTTTTTCGCAAAAATCCTATCCTTTTTCAGTAGCATTGAGAAATCACAACACCATTGTCTAATTATCCGTGTTTTCGCAATATCCCTAGGCTTTTCGCAAAAAAATTATTTATCAAATTATCCTGCGACTACACACAACGGCACATTGGACTTTACAGTTTTTAAGAGTGTCCTTATGTCGTTCTCGCTCATAATAGGGGCGGGGTGCGGCGGTTTTGCTAAAAATGTAGAGCCTGACATTCTGTTGACTGTTCATGAAATTCTGCAAAAACATTTATATGAACTGCATAGTCATTTTATGTGTAACTTACATGGTCTAATAAATTCTTAGCTTATCCTCCTATTGTTTGCGAAAATCCTAGGGATATCGTAAAAATATCCATCCAGCCAATCAGATTAAGAATATCCAATGTTACTAACGCAACCCTTGTTTTCGCAAAAACCCTATTTTTTCAGTAGGATTGAGAAATGTCAACACCATTGTCTAATTATACATGTTTTCGCAATATTGCTAGAATTTTCGCAAAAAAAAAAGGATGTATCTAATTATCCTGCCACATGTCAGCATATAAATTTATAGCTTCATAATATACACTATAAACAGTCGAAGAAAAGAAAGTTATAAACTACATACTTGATAATGAGTCGCTTTGGTCCTTTTACAAATAATGTCCTGGTTAACAGATCCGCTCGTCATTTTCGGCTGTGTCATCGAAGTTGCAATCGATCAAGGGCGTCACATTGAATGTAGCCAACAAGGTGTACGTGATGGATGGCGGCTACGACCTACAGCCGCAACTGAAAGAAGACGCAGTAAAGGTGTTCGACGCTGCCTTTGAGAAGGTAGACTTCAGCAAAGCAGCAGAGTCGGCGAACCTCATCAACAGCTGGGTAAGAACTGCTGAATTTATGTTTGTTAACGCGCATGGCTGGAATGATGACGCACTAATTCGAGCTACTGCCCACGATTTCAAATGATAAACAACTCGCGAAATCGGTCACCGCATGGGTCACCATAAATTTTTAGTCTAGCTAGGTAAACAACTGGTCTTTTTCTACGATCTAGCTCGAGGAGATTTTATAAATTTTAATAATATTTCAATTTATCGTCTTTAAAATTTTTACATAACATGTAGTTTGATATCTTTTTTTTTAATATCTTTTACAATATGAAATGTTTATTTGAATAACCCGCGTGGTTCCCGTTCCCGTGGGAATATCGAGATAAAAATTAGCTTAAGTTACTCTCCGTCTTTTCAAATAAGTCTATGCCAAAAATCGAGTAGATTAGTTGCTTAATTTGGGCGGGCGTCAAGAAAAGACGAACAAACAAACTTTCGTCTTTATGATATTAGTTTGGATTTTGTTTGGGTATACTTTAGGTTCAAAAGATCGCGCCTGATCTACCTTTAAATTCCACCCGTTGTTTGTTTTGTTTTATAATGACATTACCATAATATTCCTGTTTTGCTATAGTGCACGCAAACTTTCTACTTTTTTATAATTACTGGGCATGCATTTGACCACCGTCGTGCTTAATAAACAGGATGTGGTCTAAGGTGTTGCATGCTTGCCCAGCAAATGCCTATTCAATCTCGCCTTGAAGAGGCCAAGGTTGTAGGAATCGGGGAACACATGAGCAGGCAGCGCATTCCATTCTTTAGCGGTTCGCATAAGGAATTTGTCAGCAAAGCGCTTGGTACGAGCCGTTGGAATGTCAACGACGTACGGGTGGTAAGCTAACCTGCGTCTGGTACCCCGATGGTGAAAAGGGGCTGGAGGAACAAGGTCGTGCAGTTCTCTCGCACACTCTCCAAAGTGTATCCAATAAAGACCGATAGACATGCAACTTTGCGACGGTGACTGAGGCTCTGAAGTTCGGCCGTGGCCAATGCAGAGTTTCCAATGAGATTCCTGGCACGGTTTTATTTGGTGTGACCTGGGGTATGCGTTCTTCAAGGCTCATTCCTCATTTAATCAGGATAACCCTGGTTGTAGGCGTCCCATCTATTAAGTTAAAAAAAACTAACAATGAATGCACAAAACAAGTTCCTACTATTTCAATGTCAATTGTCGTGAACTCAATAAAAAATTCTGACCTTGGTCTAAAGTGACTAATCAACGCGCTCATAGGCAGCAAAATTAAACAAATGTTAGTTTTGCCTGAGTTTTGTCATCTCAAAGAATCCTAAGTATGGTTATCTAAATTTAATACTTGTTAACTCTGCTAAAATGAAACTGATCATGCATAAAAATGTGTATTGGCAAAGCTCCTATATAAGTTAACTTAAATCTGGCTGGTCTATTTTCGATTCGATAATTTTTTGGGATGCGGTTCATCGAAGCTTATTAGTTTTTGAAATATTTGGTTCCAAGGAGGTTAAGATTTTTCTGTTATGTTTGAGTCGTCTGATTAGGATGCCTTTTTTCACTTTTCACTAACTAGGTAAACAAAGTAGTCAATGAAATGAATATAGGAAATTAAAGAAACAAATGTCTTAATTTTATTCTGTACATACCTACCTACATACTTATTTTAATGACCTGTCTACTTCGAAATGATTTATGACGTACTTACTTGTTATGATTTTTGTAGTCCTACAGTACCTAGTTTCTAGGGTTCCGTAGCCTCATGGCAAAAAACGGAACCCTTTTAGATTCGTCATTCTGTCTGTCCGTCTGTCCGTCATCCACATTATTCAGAAACTATTAGGATTACATATTGTTGAAACTTGGTAAATGGATGTATTCTGTAAACCGCAATAAGATATTTATAAAAAGAAAAATAAAGAAAAAAATTAAGGAAAAAACAATAAAAAATACATGGAACTAAAACCGAAAAAAAAAACAATTAAACCTATACGTGTGGGGCGTCTAAGGTCTTTAAAAACAGCCATTAAGGTTCATTAAACGATTTTTGCTCAAAGTCAACTGTTTGAAAGAAAATTAGTTTAAACGAAAAATAATAAACAGTTTCAGAGCTATAGCACATTTTCCAAAACCGCAAATAAAACTTTGTCATAAATACAAAGTTATTTTTGCAGATGAAAAATGTTACAAGTATTTCCACTATGGATCGCAGTATAGGACTGCGCGTGGCCCGATACGCACTTGGCCGATTTTTTAATATAGATAATTATGGGTAATATTATCTCTAACTACACTCGCGCACACTTCCTATTCCCATGGACATAAAGTGTATTCTGTTTTAATCCAATCCAGACTTTATAAATTCGTTTCATTCAAATTTGTTCAAACGTTGAATGAAACGAATAGGTAGGTAGTAGGTAGGTCGCGTATTGAGCGACAAAGATCCAATCTAAACATCCGGCAAACCTTTACATAAGTAGGATTAGTAGCATCAATTATGTAATAATAAAACTGTAACACGTTGCGCTCCAGATTTTTTCATGAGGTTGGATATTTTACGTAATAATATTATTCAGACGGGTAATCGATGCCTTGCTTATCTGAATGATAAGTAATAATCTTTTATATGATAAAACTAATTTCAGTGGTTTCTGAGTGGGTTAAAAAGGTGTTTAGTAAAGCATTTTGTTTATAAATCTGAACCTGGAATGAAAGACCAACACCCAAAAAAGCCCAAGCTCCGGCGCAAAAGAAAGATATCTCACAATTTCATGTCTTATATAAAAAAAAAATATATATATATATATATATAAGGCGAAATGGAATTTAATAATAAAATTTTAAGGGGTGGTCAGGTCAAGTGTTTGCAATCTAAGAAAAATAATAAAAAAATCTAAAAAAATCTTTTTCACCTAATAAAAAAATAAATTACGAGTTCGTAATTTACCTACTAGTTAATATTTTAAGTGTATTTTATTCATTATCAAACTTAATTATACCTTGAATAATGAAAAAAAACCATTAAATAAACTATTTAAAAACAGCTGATATTAAGCTACACTGCACTGCGCTGCGCGGCGCGGCGCGGCGCCGCCCGCCGCGGCGCCCGGCCGTCAACCCGGCCAGTCAGCTGAGATCCATAAGTACCTACCTACTATGCAGCAAAGCTACCGCCTGGGCTGAGACCTAATTATTTTCTTTTCACAACTAATTTGAACGATTCGTTTCTAAGGTACAGTTAAGGCAAACAATCAATTGCAAGATCCAGACAAGGCCACATTGTAGTGACAAACAACACATGTTATGAGCATTGAGGTGAGTATTATGCTGTGATGAGTCTTATTTAAGCTGTGACGTGACTTTATTATTCAAACTTCCCTATTAAAACAAAATCAAGTTTCAAATAAGTTTTGGTTAATAAATAGGTGTAGGTAAGTATAAGTAGGTAAGTAGTACTTACATGGCGTCGAACAGTAATCCAGTTTACTTAATAGTTACATTCACTTACTTAATAGTTAGTTCCATTCAGATGATATCATCTGCATATTCTGCATACAAAAAAGGGATACATTATCCTGTGTCGCTGTCGACCACATTCACTCATACATCACAACACTCCTTAATTAACCTTATTGCACTGATTGATGGGTTACACACTAATTTGTTGTTACATTCACTGAGACACTGTCTGGTTAGTACTTTTCTCACGTTTGCTTGTTTATTAGTACACATTTTGCCGATCGATATCGTAAACGAAAATGCAGCCCGCACGCGGCACGCGACTGCACGTCTGCACACAACAATCATCTTCGAGTCACTAACTTTTTTGATTGACCGCCGAGCGACGCGGACGGTGCCGAAAAGCGATAGGCAGCGTTTGGCGGCCGTGGCGGCATCGTTTGTCGGCGATGACAGTGGCGGTAGATCAATGAAACCGCATGCAATATGAATCATCAATAGAAAAGCCGCTATTTTAAAGCTGCCTCTTTGCCTATTGATTTTAATTTTTATGTAGCAAGTAAACTTCTTATCTATCTATTGTAAATTATTACGGTAGTCAATTTGGGTGTGTAAATTCTGTAATCCTAGTTTCATTATTCTGTAGAAAGATTCATAAAAAAAATGTAATTATTTTTCCTAAAGCAGGCCATACTTCGTGTATGGCCTGCTTATGTCTTAATTTGGAAGTAGACGATGGCTAAGATAATTAAAGGCTTGCATAAAATCACTTTGTAATTGTGAAAGAATTTGTAATAAACTTAATTACTTATACAAGTTTTAACGTATCACGCACGACGAAAGCCTCTATGTGTGATATATCATATCAATATTATGCCTACTAGAGCAAGATGTTGCCCAGATATTTATGTGATCAGACTAAACAAAAAGTTGCGAAGCAATGCAAACCAAGATAATATGTGCCTGAAAAAATAATTAATGTTTTATGATTTTGCATTTTTCAATGCTATTTTTATACTTATGGTAAATTTTAAATAGAAAAATATTGGAAAATATTAACTCGGACACAAATTAATATTTTTTTCTTTTTTTCTCGTGTCCCACCCCTAATAATCACGTGAAATTTCGCGCTTTACTTTGATTTGATACTTTCTTTAGTTAGTCTCCTTGTGCATTCTGTGCTATCAGGTCGCGACGCGCGTTAGTAAAAATGCCTAGGAGGTATACTAGTCGAGAGTACCTTGAAATGGTATTTTGTTACCGTGAAAGTAGCGAAGTGTTAAGCAGTGCTGCGCGGCTTTACGAGGAGAGGTTCGGAGTGCGCCTCAGTCACCGCACCATACTGAATGCCGTGTACCGTTTCCGAGAACATGACCGTTTGGATCCACCACCGCCAGTTGATGCTGGTAGACCAAGAGTGGTGTCAGCTGAAGTGGAAGAACGGATCGTGGAATTCTTCGAAGAGCACGAAACGGCCAGTACTCGAGATGCTGCCAGAATTTTCGGAGTAAGCCAGTACTACGCGTGGCGAACTCTTCACGACGAGGACACTTTCCATCCCTACCACTACACGCGAGTTCAGGAATTGATGACTCCTGATTACTCGGCTCGAGTAGAGTTTTGTCGGTGGCTTCGTCAGGAGCGTTGTTGAACATAAAAGTATTCTAGTATCTAGGTCCTTTAACCAATTAACAACTGTCCGTATACATAATTATTATTACATTACTTTGTCAGTCCAAAGCCTGTTAAGTGTGATGGAAAGCTTATCGCCTTTTGCTGTACGCATATTATTATTAAGTAAACTGGATTGCTGTTCGACGCCATGTAAGTACTACTTACCTACTTATACTTACCTACACCTATTTATTAACCAAAACTTATTTGAAACTTGATTTTGTTTTAATAGGGAAGTTTGAATAATAAAGTCACGTCACAGCTTAAATAAGACTCATCAAAGCATAATACTCACCTCAACGCTCATAACATGTGTTGTTTGTCACTACAATGTGGCCTTGTCTGGATCTTGCAATTGATTGTTTGCCTTAACTGTACCTTAGAAACGAATCGTTCAAATTAGTTGTGAAAAGAAAATAATTTTGTCTCAGCCCAGGCGGTAGCTTTGCTGCATAGTAGGTAGGTACTTATGGCTTTCAGCTGACTGGCCGGGTTGACGGCCGGGCGCCGCGGCGGGCCGCGCCGCGCCGCGCAGCGCAGTGTAGCTTAATATCAGCTGTTTTTAAATAGTTTATTTAATGGTTTTTTTTCATTATTCAAGGTTTAATTAAGTTTGATAATGAATAAAATACACTTAAAATATTAACTAGTAGGTAAATTACGAACTCGTAATTTAATTTTTTATTAGGTGAAAAAGATTTTTTAGATTTTTTTATTATTTTTCTTAGATTGCAAACACTTGACCTGACCACCCCTTAAAATTTTATTATTAAATTCCATTTCGCCTTATATATATATGTCTTATTTAGGCGTAGTTTTAAATATGTAATATTTTAAACTTTAACTACTTAAGTATAAAAAATGTTTATGGTAAATTTTAAATAGAAAAATATTGGAAAAAATTAACTCGGCCACAAGTGAAAAATGTTAAAATAAAAAAAATTATAAACTAGCGTAAAACATACAAAAATCGTAATATACTCCGTTTATCTGTTTTGGAAAAAAAACTACAAATACTTGCTGCTACAAATCGTATAAAAACATTTCAACAATTACATTTCGAGTTTTCTATCATGACGTATTTGTATCAAAAAAAATTCACCAGTCAAACATAAAATTAATACCCCCTAAACCCTATCTATGGTCACTGTTCAGCTCTTCTACTATCTCCACGCAAAAAACATCGAATAGGCTCCGAAACTACTGGACCGATTTAGAAAATTCCTTGACCATTAAAAAGCTACATTGTTCCCGAGTGACATAGGCTATATTTTATCCCGATATTCCCACGGTAACGGGTCCCACGCGGGTATAACCTCGAGGATCCACTAGTTTATAATATTAAGGATACGACGCACGGCCGCCGCGCGCCGCCCGTTTCGATGCCTACACAATAAAACCGGTATCTGCTGGACAAGCTATATTAATATTGTGTTAAAAACAGAAAGCTTATTTATAACTTTTTAATTTTGCATTTTACAATGCTATTTTTATGTGATAATTTTTAATCAAGTAAATATACTAGAAAAAAGCAACTTGTCTCATGTCGCCCTGACGGGACTCGAACCCGCATCCTTGGGAATCCGGCCCAATGCACTGACCAATTATGCTACAGAGACCTACGAGAACACGTTGAAATTCTCTAGTATATTCACCTTTTTCTACGGTGTTGGCCACCGTCGTTTCATCAATGAGAGAAATATCCTCGCATTCGAAAGAAACATCTTTACAGATGTTTGACTATCGATTAAGATGAAACTGCCATCTACTTATAACTTTTTAATTTTGCATTTTACAATGCTATTTTTATGTGATAATTTTTAATCAAGTAAATATACTAGAAAAAAGCAACTTGTCTCATGTCGCCCTGACGGGACTCGAACCCGCATCCTTGGGAATCCGGCCCAATGCACTGACCAATTATGCTACAGAGACCTACGAGAACACGTTGAAATTCTCTAGTATATTCACCTTTTTCTACGGTGTTGGCCACCGTCGTTTCATCAATGAGAGAAATATCCTCGCATTCGAAAGAAACATCTTTACAGATGTTTGACTATCGATTAAGATATCGAGAAGATAATAAAAATTATCAGAAAGCTTATTTTACAAAACACATTTTTTATATACCTACTACCGGCTGCCTGCGACTTCGTCTGCATGGGCGAGTTATGCAACGTATCCTATAGCCTTTCTCGATAAATGGACTATCCAACGCAGAGTTAGTGAGATTAGCGCGTTCAACCAAACAAACTCTTCAGCCTTATAATATTAGTATATATACCGTGCAATTTTTTTATTGACCCAAGCTTAAGGGGAAGGTCATGTTAAGTGTTTAGAATAAAATGAATAAGGAATTTTATTTTTTAAAAATATTTTAATTTTTTAATAACTTTTATTTTTATATTTTATCGACAATCATTCGGATATAATACCCAAACAACACCAAAAATGAAAAAAATAAAAGCAAAAAACTTAAAGCAAAAAACAAAAGTACTTACAAGCAGCTAACCTGGTGTTTAAGGTAAATAAACAGTGTATGTAAACTGTCCATCAATTTCGGCATTATTCTCAAAATCCTATTTTTTTTTTATTTACTCTTGATGTGCTTAGAAGTTACGCACAGGAATCTGGGATGCATACAAGCAAGCGCCAGCGACGGACGCGAGTACATAAATCGTATCGTGCCGCTCCGTTTCTTAGCAATTCTTCCGCTCAAATGGTACACCTACAGACTATTGTAACATTTAATAAATACATTTCGCCCTTTTTTACTATAAACTAATAGTACCTAGGCAGGCAGCTGCGATACTGAAATAAAATTACTGTTACGGATTAAAATACTCACAAGTTTATAATATATTTAAATAGCAAATTGGTGTTTTAGAGTTTGGATACATGTTTTTAATCAAAGTAATAATAAAAGACTATTCAACGATTTGCATAAACGCTGAGCCTACCCTTCAATAGGTATGTGACACGTCGTCAGATACTTCTTTTTGAGTGTATTAAACATTACTATACTACGCTTATTGTTATTTCATAAAATAATAAAAACCTGGATTCTTTAGTAGTAGTTTAAAAGTAAGATTTAAATAAAACCAAAGACATACAAAACGAATAATCTAGCATACCCAGTGCTAGCGCTCCCGCGCATAAATGCCTGCCGCCAGAATTGTTGTCTAAATTGACGGTCCACAAATACCTGATGAGTGTGATTGAGACTTGCGCTTGTGTGTACAAAATTCCAATAAACTGACATGCTTAATAAATAATAAATTTGAACGGACTAAGATTTGGAACTTAGCAGCAAGTAACTTTCATAACAAAATTATTTGTTATGAAAGCCCAGAGCCCGTATATTACCCACGTAGCTGTTTGAGTGTGGGTCCAAAACTAGCATCATCCTATTAAATAAAAAAGGGTGGGCCCAGAATTGGCACCATCCTTCCAAGGAATAATTTAAATAAGTTTCATTTAATTTGAATTCATCAACAAAAATAGGTACAGCATTTAAACGCACTGTTTTTTTTAAACAAAACGCGATTAATTACTTAAATAATGTTTTATTTCAATAATGGTACGCACAAAAAAATTTATAAGTAAGATGCATTCATGTTCTCTTCTAAAAGTCATAGCGAAATTAAAACTTTCAATCGTTAATCATAATGCAGTGTAGGTGTACTGATTCTTTTCGTTTTGCCGGTGCGCCTGCCGAAAGGCGGCACGGGGCGGCGGCGGCATTGACTTTGTGTCAAAGTACCACAGTGATCAAAAATGACCGTTCTAATAAGGGTGCATACATACTTTTCGATGAACTGTGTAAATTCTGTAATTCAACTTTACTTACTAAAGTTCAATCTCGAAAATAAAATAATTTATTGATAGACATTATTAGACACAAGCGGCCGCCCGCGGTTTCATCTGCGCCGTTTTGCAAATATCGGGATAAAAAGTATCCTATGTTCTACTATCTCTGTGCCAAATTTAACTTTAGTTACTCTTTCACGCTAAAAGAAATCTTAGCGTGAAAGAGTAATAAACCAACAAACTGACATACTTTTGCATTTATAATATTAGTAGGATTTAAACAAAAGTAATGGTACGGGTTTGTTTTTGTTGCTCTACAACTGTTGACTAGGGACAAAGAATACTTTCCCCATTAAAATATAATAAAGGTAAGTATATAAGATCAGTATAATTCATATAAAAATGTGATTTACTAGCATTTTAAAACATTTTGAAGTCGATATAATAAACAAAATGTAACTTTCAATTTATGTCTGAAAATAATGTAAAAGCCTTTTTTTATCCTTTGCCACTTCTTGCGGCAGTCACACATATCTTAAAATAATCTCCATAAAATACACAAATAACTGAGACACGTATCTTCTACGCCGGGCCTTATAATTTTCTATGAAGTTTGGGTGTTCTCCTTTAAGTTATAATATTGTTATTATTCGTTCTAAAACAAAGATAAACGTTCGATCTTTGTTTTATGAACGACGGGGACTCTCTTAGCCGTTATCATTCCTGATGTTAAGTATTGATAAGGCTGAAGATAGAAGCGAGCCTCTCCCGAAATCCTCATTCACTGAGGAACTGGCTTTCTGACTGCCGGAACACAACAATCCTGAAAACATTGTTGTATGGCGTCAGACTTGGATAAGATGGTGGTAGCTAGCCAGGCGGATTACTTTACAAGTCCTACCACCAACCAAACCGAATACAATATGTACCCCCGCTGGGAATCGAAGCCGGGACCCCTGGGTCTGATACTGGTGGTTGTACCACTAGACCACAGAAGCGGTTAAAATCTAAAACAAAATATAAGAAATGCTTTCTCTTTTTTCTCTCTGTAGTTCTCATTGTCGTTCTGAATATTTTAATACAAAGCCATAACAAAATACTTTTATAAACTTTATAATATCTATTTTCATCCAAAGCAAGGGGTTTTATCTAAGTACACTGTACTAAGTAGGTACTGTACTGTACAGTAATGTTATCTTAACTGTACTGGAATCACGAGATTTTAAATAAATAAAGAAAACATTAAGTCATTATCTAACTATGATTGAGCATGGGCTAAGAAATATGCTTACCTACCTACATACCTACATCATTATATTTTTTCAGGTGGAAGACAAGACCAACAAACGCATTAAGGATCTCATCTCTGCTGACGATTTGGACTCTTTTACTCGATTGGTTCTTGTTAATGCTATATACTTTAAGGTAACTCGGCATATGCCGAATATATATATTTTTAAATTATTTTGTTAGAAGATAAAGGTTTAGTGGTGAGATTATTTTGCCCGGGTTATGGAAGCAAGTCGATTTCCATTGTAGCAAATAGCAATCACTGACAAAGTTCCTATTCCTAATAAAATCAACTTATAAAAAAAACTGAGAACGCAGTAAAAAGAGTACGACCCTTGTTGTCATTTCGAAGCCCGTATTTTTTATTCTTTGGTATCGGCAACGAAATGAGGATGGTTTTTGAGTGCAACTGTTAAGCTTGTTGTGCTGACGACTGTACAATGCGATAGATGCTGGAGGGAGGAGTCCCACTAAAAATAAAGATATATTTATTTGCAAAAAAACATGAGTAAATGAGTGATGATATAAAATTATCTTGCTGTACTTATGATAAATTTTAAATATAAATTTTGCTGTACCTAATTTCGGCCTGTATACATTTTAAGTTTTAACTTGTAATTTTTAATCTTCAAGTCATGTGTATATAAAATTGTAGGGTACATGGAAGAAACAGTTCGACCCTAACAACACTATTGACCAGCCATTCTACGTGACCCCCTCCACTACGGTCGACGTGCCTATGATGTACAAGGAGGATAACTACAGATTCGGCGTGAGCGAGGAATTGAAGTCACTGGTACGTTAATCTGCTAGACTGTTATTCTTTTTAATTACAAAGGGGAAACGTTAAACCTTCATCATGCCTGATATTTAGTAATGATAAGACTTATTGTAGAAGCCCGTCTTTCCCGGAATCTTCAACCACTGGCTAACTAGCTATCTTATCTCTAATTGCTGGATGGAACACAACAATGCTGAAAACATTGCTGTTATGGCGTCAGACTTTAGATAAGATGGTGGTAGCTCGCCATTCTATAAGCGACATATAAATGATTTGATGCGACCGATATTGCATCCACCTACCGCTACCAAGGCCGAAGTATGTATATCTTCTACAGTTTGGTTTCTATCAGTTAAAAATACTCGTGTAAACAATGAAAGTTTGGTACTCGTAAATATTTATAAGAAAATATTGCTGTTATCTGAAAGTACTGGCATTTACGAAATTTTATATTTTCATAGTAACAATTTCAAGCAATATTTAATAATGATAAGACTAATGTTTTTAGTGGAGCTTATTCTGCGTTACTTACTTCTCCACATAGTTTTTTATAGCATACAATTAGTCATAAATATATCTTTTTCTGAGAGATCATACATGAACATGAGTAATGATTCATGTAAATATGATTGTGAATAAGGCTCAATTAGTAATTTGCTGATAGGTACCTATTTCTTTATATTTATCACACTGATGTTTACCATTACTTTTAAATTTAATATTTGTAATGATGACTATTCAACACAAACATACTATTTTATTGGTTACTGGTTACGTATCGTATAACTTTGGAGGTCATAACTTTTTCAAAGATATAAATTTCCCTTTAGTCCACTCAACATATAGCCTAAAATGGGGTGTAGAGTGTGTTAACTGGAACGTTGTTTCAGGGTCCTAAGGGAGTAAACATACTAAAAATCCCCGCTTGTAGGAGGTGCGCCGGAGTGGAGGGAGGGGGGAAAGGTCCCACTTTTTAGTTTTTCGCTAATATATTCAAAACGGTGCGTCGTAGAGCAAAATCATCTTCCATGTAATAAAAGCTCACAAAATTTTCTACATCTTTTATTTTATACACTCTTTTTGAATTGGGTAGGCATTTTCAAACTACACAAAATTCAAGAGTGGGGAACACAACTATAGGGGAATTAGTCGATCATACGACGACGCCTCCTTCCCCTTAACCGCCTGTCGCTAAGCAACCTGAACAACTTTCTGAAAAAAAATCGCTTAGGTTCCAGCTCACGCATCTTCATGATATTCTAACTCTACGAGTATAATACCAAAAATTTATTGCATCAAATTTGAAGAAATATGGATTGAAAATTTACATTAAGCAACATGATTTACGTAGCATGTATGAATAGTGGCCATTGATGTTATTTTGCAAACAAAAAATTGATACTCGTAATGCTTAGGAGGTTCTTAGCTCATCGGAATATTTTTTAATTTTAGTTTATGATTTTTACTTGCAGCTCTTAGAAATGCCTTATGTAGGCGATGAGGCTAGCATGCTGATCGTTCTGCCTGAAGAACTGGACGGTCTCAACGCGGTTATGGATAAACTGGCAGGTGGCCACGACCTCCTTGCAGACGTCGAAAAAATGCACAGCACCAAAGTGCAGGTCACATTGCCCAAATTCAAAATCGAAACAGAAATTGACTTGGGTGATTTACTTCCTAAGGTACGTGTGTTTTATGTAGTACTATTATTAATTATTGTTGAAAGTGTTATACTGAAATCTAAAGTATGCATGTATACAATCGATTTTTTTATTTTGTAATAGTCAAAATAATTTCCTTTACGTTTATATATTCACTGCATTTTATAATGATAAACGTGCGTTTATAAGTTTCTTTTTTCTAGTGCAACAATCTACAGTAATTAAAAATTAATTTACAATATTACCCTTGGGCCCGCATAATTATGGTATCACGTTGAGCTCTTTTCGTTGTATAACTGTTGAGACAATCTTGCTGATATCTGTTTACGTTTGGCAGAAGAAGAATTCTTTTTAGACTTCTAAACTCTAAAGTTTAGAAAAGTCTTATAATCCCTCTCTGTCCGTACGTACGTACGTACGTATGTATGTACGCATCGAGATCTCAGAAACCATAAGAGATAGAGACAAACGGTCGTTGGGAATGAGTTTAGGACACCTTGGACATGTGTCAAATGTACTTTTTTAGTTTCTACACTACAAAACAATAACAACTGTCACGTGGTTTAGAAGTCTATTTTGTGCCTGCTAACTAGCAGGCGCTGCTAACTTTTTATTTTAGACTGCATATATCCGTAACACAATTAGGAGCCTTTATTTATTCTGCCTTTTTTTCTTTTATAGATTGGCATTTCAAAGATTTTCAACCGCCAAAACTCGGGTCTGACACGGCTATTGAACGCCGATGAGCCTCTATACGTTTCCAAGGGCATTCAGAAGGCCTTCATCGAGGTCAATGAGGAGGGCGCCGAAGCCGCTGCAGCTACAGGTATGTATAGTTCCAATAATGTCCTGTCCACCGAAATTACACTTTATCGCCATTAGTGTTACGGTTGAATTTCCAATGAATTTAGGGCCTACAAGCAAAACGATGTTTGACTGAAATTGCAAATC
The DNA here is from genome assembly GCA_910589605.1 of Chrysoteuchia culmella. Taxonomy (NCBI): domain Eukaryota; kingdom Metazoa; phylum Arthropoda; class Insecta; order Lepidoptera; family Crambidae; genus Chrysoteuchia; species Chrysoteuchia culmella. The sequence goes on along the minus strand of OU342642.1, from coordinate 15,011,388 downwards.
GTTGTATCTGTAAATGAAAAATGGTTTTCTATTACTAGACACTTGCCAGAAGAGTTTCTTAGCACTGAAGCTATGAAGTGTATTTCGGCGGTGATTATTTTTCTGTTACCACGTCACTTTCCTTAGATTTAGATCTAATTTTAATACTTCACCGTGACCTCGGTCTGCCTAGCTTTCAGAACGAACTACTGTAAATAAATCACGTTTGTACCGAGAATTAATGTGGAAAGTGACTTGTCATGAATGTGTTGGATTGTTGCATGCTTCTGTGGGAAAACATGCTTGATAGCGATCGTGTCGCTTTTAACTGGGGTTAATGTTTGCTTACTAATTTTATGTAAACTATGTCTTGGGTCTTATTGGATTTTGGCTTGGTTTATTTTTTTCCATTGCCCTTTTTTTGTTGGATATTTTTTATACTTTTCCTCGGATTCGTTTTCACGGACATGATTACAATAATATTAAATCATCAGTAAGTTTCCATCCTATTTTGGATATTTTATTTAATCACGCTTTTTATTGCACCATCGTTCACATAATAGATAACCCTATATTAAATAAACTGCAGTTATCTAAATATGGAAATCTATTATCTATTGAACTTTAATACAGGAAATCGCTGCTGAATAATATAGCTTTATAAAAAATCATTGAATCAATTAAGGTTAAATTCTATGGTGTTATACACATCAACGAATTAATTTAAAATTTGTATTAACCAAGCTCATTTATGTGATATATTTTTTTATCAACGGATTGGTTTTTAAATTATGTGTTATTTTATTTTTATGTATAAATTACGTTTATGCGTTTATAAATAAAAACTTAAGAACTTTATGCGCTATAAGCGGCTGCAAATAAATGAAACAAATGCACTAACAGACCATTCCAATATTTACTACCTTTAACAATGTAAGTAATGCGCTATAGTAAGTGGAATACCAAAGCACATTCTACATACCATCAATAAAGTAAATTATGTCGATTGTATGTAACGCTTAAAACAGTGTATTGAAACCTATTTTCTATATTTTCATAGATAAGGGTCCATCTATTTCATATGTATAGCACAACACGTAATATAATTAAGCATTCTGTGCTAAAGCCGCAAACTACATGAGATGGCAGCGAATAAAGTGGATCAAACTATTTTTTTTTGTAAATTTTTTACACAGTTAATTTTAGCCTTTCTAATAAAATATACAGTTTTTTATTAATAGCCATAGTTATCAAAACAAGAAAGCGTGGATCTGACAAGCAAAAATAACTTCGAGAGATAATCCAAGTGTGGAAAATGTAATAGCGGCTTGTATAGTAACGGATGGTGTTAGTATCTAATACTTACAATATTTCAGTAGCATTATATCGGTATTTAATGTTTTTACTTGTAACCGCATGGTGTACCTTTCTATTATAATATTAATGTACGATATGAAACCATCTGACATGATAATCCGCGATACGGCACAGCTAGATTTATTACTGAATTTATTACTTGTTTGATTTTTGTTGTTCTAAAATAAATATATAGTTTTACCCTAAAACCAGAAGATAAAGAAAAACAAATTCGATTTAAAAAAAATCGATAGGTTATTATTTTTTCATACGACAACACGCAGCTTCTAAAAGCGAAGCGAAACGAAACGAAAGTACCTACAATTATCTTTTCACATAACTGAAAAGGTATATACCGAGAACTACCGCTTTGTACAGTGCGATTCAAGGCGGCTGTGAAGTTAGTCACAAGTCTCGTCGCAGTAGCGAATTTAAGGTGTCAGCGGGGCGTTACAAGGCGGGGAGAACGAGGCACACCCGCCCGCTAGCACCCCGCCACCAGCGGCCGCCCTCCCGCCGCCGCTCGAATCGCGGTGTGGTAGTGTGAGTAATACGTTCGTACACTGCACACGCTAGCGAGTTTCTGTCCGCGTACAGTTGATTCCACAAGCTAGGAAGTTTTTATGCAAGGCGTATGCCCATTATAAAATGAATATTTTGACCATTATAAAATAAACTATGGGTTTACATATTTATTTTTAATTTTCTCTTATCATCGTAGCAGAAGCCGTTTTAATTTTTGAACTTTATTTTTGAGGAACAAGTAGGTATTTTCAAAAACAATTTACTTACCTAATATAAAAATAGTACTTATTTTAGTACTTTGTTATTCATTTTTAAAACAATGTTACTTAGTTACATGACATGTTTGACAAGACGTTGAAACCGATAATATTAATCTTCGTTTTGACTGCAGTTGCATGCACCGGGGCGCTCGCATTATACTTTACAGCCGCCATCCTATTTGAATCGCACCTGGCTTTGTGATGTAAAGAATGCAAAAATGCAAACCGGACTTTCGTTCCGTTTCGCTTTGTTATTTGTTACTGAGCTAAGGTGGGGTGAGACTAACTAATAAATAATAATGATTAAACGTTTCGGTCTTAAAAATCTGAAGTTAAAAAAACAGTTGTTCCGCGAATTTTAAGAAGTCTGGTGTCGCAGGTCATTATGTTGATAGTCTTTTCGGTGGTAATAGTGTACGTGACGTAATTGTGGGTTATGTGTGTGGCAGCCGGCCTAGTACGCTTGCGTCGGTCGCTCGGTGCTCAAAAGCGCGAGTTCCGCGTGAATCGACCGGCGCTATGGTGCATCACTGTGGCGGGCCAGACTGTTGTAACCGCGATTTACAAACCGGCGCCGCCCACTCTACGCGACGAGTTGTAGCGCTAAATGGACAATATTACCAAGTATTAGGTACTAAATGTTTACATCTGGTTAATATTTTTCAAGGGTTAGTGTGTAGGTTTAGAAATATCTTTTAGTTTTTAGTTATATAGATTACAAGGTAATGAAGAGTCAGATTGTACGACGGGTTAGAATACAAGTTAATTGATTGCTTAAGTTTATAAATGTCTATATGGAAATAATTACTTTCTCCAAGGAGCCAATCGCACTAATGACGGTTTTACACTGGTTGATATTAGCGAAAACTGACGGCAGCGAAATAGCTAATCGTATGGGTGATATACGCATAAAGAAGTCGGTACATTTTATGGCGGCTGTGAAATTACACAGTGTTTGGCAAGGACATGTTCCTTTGTAAATGTTGTTGCTTCTGTTAAAGCTGATAAGTTTCTTGTGGCCGTTCTTCTTATCAGTTAAAAGATGTCCTGAATGGCTGGTAGGAAAAAAAAATTGACAATTCGAAAGCACTTATCTATAAGTTATCTATAGTTAGTCTATTTGAATAAAAATCTTTGACTTTGACTTTGACACAATTAAGATTAACGCGGTTTGGAGAGTTGAGGTTCTAAATTTTATATCATTTATTCAATATTCAATCTAGGTTGTTACAAGTACTTGTAATTGTCAAAGAAGCTACGCTATCGGTTCACAAACCCTACGGCGGGAGACCTTGTAACTAGAAGAACCTGCAAGAATCTCCTCAAGGGTTGTTTTTTTCTCGTTGTCTTGTGTCTTGTGTCGTACGGAGTCGTCGATATGCATAGACCCATTTCAACTGGCAGCACCCGTTCACGAGCATGACGCATGAACCAGGCATTCGCTTCGCTCAACTATACCTTAGATAGCGTAACGACCCGCTTGACATCACACCACCGTAAAATGTTTAAAGAGTGTTTCTCGTGTTAAACTAGGGAATTAAAGGCGGTAACTAGATAAAATATAAGAACTACAGTGTAGGACACTTATATAACTTCAACTAGGTATAGCAATAGAATTCAATTAACAACACTATACAATTAAAAACTATAGAAACACTTTGAAATGTTAAATATAGCAGACAGGAACAGACACATCCCCACTGGCAGCACCCATTCACAAGCATGACGCATGAACCAGCGGGCACAGCAGCGGGGTTGCGGGGTTCCCCTTGCGCACACTTCACAGCCACCATTTAGTTTGCATTGCATTGTAATAACTATATAATCTATAGATACGAGGGTGGATTGAAAAGCAGTGGGCCTAACACAGATCCATTCAATTCTAAAAATCAACTCTACCCACATTATTTAGTTCAGTTCAGACTAGTTAATAAAGCAATCGGACATAATCTCAGCAAATGGAGCAAATCGAGTAGCGTGCCGTCATTAAGTACCTCCATAAGAAAGGGCTGTCATCACAAGCCATCCATGATGATATGGTCAGTACATTAGGGGATTCCGCTCTATCATATTCATCCGTCAAAAAATGGATAGCAGAAAGTGTGAAAGACGAACCCCGCTCTTCTAGGCCTTCGACGTCCACTACTGACGAAAATATTAGAAAAATACTTGATTTAATTATGGGAGACCGCAGATTAAAAATTAGAGAGATAGCCGAGACTATAGGCATCTCTTATGAACGAACTCAAAACATCATAGTCAACGTGTTGGGTTTCCACAAGGTGTCTGCGAGGTGGGTTCCGCGACTGCTTTCAGTTGAACAAAAAAAGATGCGATTGACTATTGCACGCGACTGTTTGGAGTTATTTGAAGCCGATGAAGTTGATTTTTTGAATCGTTTTGTTACTATGGACGAAACATGGGTTCATTACTGTACACCGGAAACAAAACAACAATCAAAACAGTGGAGAAGACCTGGTTCACCACCCCTAAAAAGGCTTAAGGCGATTTTGTCGGCAAATAAGGTGATGGCTTCAGTATTCTGGGACTCGAAGGGTGTAATTATGGTTGATTATCTTGAAAGGGGTCAGACCATAAACTCTGATTACTACTGCACCTTACTACGTCGTTTACGAGAGGAAATAAAAGAAAAACGTCCTGGAATACTCAGAAGAAAAGTCCTGTTTCATCAAGATTACGCCCGTGTTCACACGTCTGTGCAATCAATGGCTGAAATCCACAACTGTGGCTTTGAACTGTTACCGTATCCGCCTTATTCACCTGATCTGGCACCATCAGACTTTTTTCTGTTCCCTAACCTAAAAAAGCACTTGGGAGGTCAAAGATTTTCGACAAACGACGAGGTCAAAGCAGCAGTAGACGCACATTTTGACTCTAAGTAAGAATATTTTTTTTTCAACGGTCTATTGCTTTGAAGGGAAGGTGGCAAAAGTGCATTGAACTTGATGGTGATTATGTAGAAAAATAAAAATATATTTGATTTAGTATGTGTTTATTTTCTTGGTTAGGCCGACTACTTTTCAATCCACCCTCGTAGAAGACAATGTGATGACCACCGAGACGTTAAAATTCTGCCTGTGTAAAATCCCTTTCAACTTTCTATAATTATGCAGAACCTGACCAAAGTTTCCTTTGAAAACTTTACGAACTTTTAGGTTTGAGTGGTCTAAATTGTTAACGGATTTAGAAACTTTGTAGAAATGCCATAACTACACTTAATGTTTTATTGAAACTGTAAATATTTGCGAAAAAAATCAAAGGAAAATTTTTGAGCTTTTAAATTACCAGTGAAATCCAGGAAAAAGGCTAAACTTAATTTAAATTTAAAAATAAAACACACCTCTGTCCACGCTACTGAAAATCCTCAAGTGTCATTGTCAACTTTAAATCATTATTGAAAGTTAGTGCGATTGGACTTAAACAATATTATTACATAAAGTAATTTAAGCATATTCATTTAGACATTATAAATGAATTACTTTGAGTAATACTTGATGATAGATTGAGTTGCAAAAGCGTATTTTAAAATTATTTTCCGTTGAAATTCGCTGCTTATCTTTAATTAAGTGTGTCTAATGAGTCAAATGTTGAACGAAATGTACGTATGCGCACAGCCATGGTTGTGATGATGCGGTGCTCGTTCATGGCGCCGTCGTTCCGCGCCGACCGCCCCTTCCTCTACATGCTACTCGACAAACAGCGGGTTGTGCTGTTCATCGGTGTCTACAATGGGAAGTTTTGAACACGGAACATCTTCACTAAGTATTAAAACAATAAAATTATACACTTTTTCCTAAAAGAGAGCGCAGCTTATTAACATTGAAGTACAAATATGTAGCATATAGGTATGTGGTTAGTTGAACGTCAATTGTACCTACAAAATTATTCAGGTCAGTACCAATCAAATATCACAAAAACTGTTGTTTGTTAGTAGTGATTTTTAAAAGAAATTGCAATATCTAATTAATAATGCAATATCTAAATAATATTGCAATTGTGTTTTTAAAATTGAAGTTATATTTTTTATATTTGTTTTACTGCATGCTTCCTGAATCTATTAAATTAGGAATTCACAGAAATATTGAGTTTCTAAGAGTATGCTTGTTACTTTTTAAATGTTTAGGTTATTTGTTTATCAATTATTTTTAAGGACCAATGTTGATCTAATAATACAATTAATTTTTCTAATCAGACGTCTTTTAATTTATGCATGTTCACCGTTTCGATAAAATAATTTGAAATGTACATGAATAATTAAATTAAGGCTGTTATAAGTACGAAATAAATAAGATTGGCAGATCTATTGTTAATATTGCAATACTCATACTAGATGTAATTTAGGTTCTGATCAAGACGGTTTTGATTCTTATTTCGGTGGTCCAGCCACAGAAATGACAGTTTTTTTAACGTATTCCTTGTGGCTCGGCTTACGGTGATGTAGTGTCGTTATGCTTAATGAATGAGCATCGCACGGTTAGCAATAGACCAATTTGTTTTATTTTTATATACCTATTTAAATTACACGTAGAAAGGATAAGGGAAAAGACGACGGACTATGTTACGCTTAATTAAAAAAAATATTAAGTTTGCATTTGCAATGATTTCTAAAACACTAGAAAATGATACGGCTCACAAGTTATTCTCGAACCCACAGCCACAGCAATGGGCCGGACCCACTGCTCTTCCAATTGAAGGCTCTGTAGCTCAATTGTAAAATCCAAAATAGCTGATTTTAATTTTATTGTGATGACTCATGCCATGTCACGCCGTTTTAGTTATTTATTACGATAACCTCAGAGATTTTGATTTACGAGAATCGGTTGACATAATTTATCAATCAATGATAATCGGTTGTATGTATTTTATGATTGATAGGTATATGATTAAAAACTTTGGTTTTAAGTGTTAACCAAATGCGCTAGGAAGATAATTTTATACAATTAAAATATGACCTATTTATTTTCTTAAATAATGTGATCGATCAATCTACTGAAAAAACACATTTAACCCGAAAGTAATAAAAACAAAACATGATAATATTTTGTTTTATAGGATAATTAGTCCACGTAAGCTTTATTAATGTCTTAGGTAATTTTGTCTAATACGATACGATCATTTTGTGCTGGGAATGGACCAATGGTATATAATAGATACATAGGCAGTCCACTGGTATGTGCTTTTTGTTGCAAGTGATTCGCACCGTATGTAAAATAATATTTTAAATGGCTTAACTCATTATTTAATTTTGCGTCAATATTCAAGTGCACGTTGCGCGTCTATCAAGTTAAGTGGCACTAGTGTTGTACCGGTATCGATGTTCGCCTATGGGTAAGCAGACGAGTGATTCCTAATTGATTTATTTCAGCTATGGGCATAATGCTATGTTCGGCGATGATTGACGAACCACCTGTGCCATCGTTCCACGCTGACCATCCATTCCTGGCCGTAGTCTTTGTCGACGGTGCTCCAACTTTCTACGCTGTACACCGTAGAGACTAACGTTGAACTAAAAATGGACATAATAATGCTCTCTCATAAGGAAAATTTGTATATTTTTATGTAATTATGTAGGTGCAGTAGACGGCACATCAGGATTTATATATTTAATATGAGCTCTGCCTTGTAGAATAAAGTACCTACGAACCTAATTAAGTTTTAGTATTGCAACTGGACTGATGAGTTGTTAGCTGTACCTAAAGTTTTTCAAAATTATATGCGATAAAGTCAGATAGCTCTATTATTTTTATACGCAAGAAGACTGTCTGTGTCCTTTCAAAGGTGGTTTTGCGCCAAGACCCATACACTAGAAAAGAGAATACACCGGTTTAAAAGAATCGAAGTTTGTTGTTAGATAGCAAGTAGCAAAACCTTATCTGTTTGTTCTAGATTGTTATGTGATATTTAAGAGAGTATTTGTGACGGTCAACGTGTTTTAAAATTTTATTTATTATACTATTTTATGTTACAAAAATAGTTTTCCTCATCCACCCTCTATATTTATTTCTAAGAAAGATGGATTGAATATCACATAAAGTGAATATTTCAATTAGTATGTATATTATCGGCTGTCATACTTTTCTAATAGGAACTTACTTTCTTATCTCGATATTCATTGACTGGAATATGCAAGCATGACCAACGATAGCAAAGGCAGGCTTGTATGTTAGCTTTGCAGGTGATCTACAGTCGCCTGTAAATGTTGTCTTTGCTAGTAAAAGCCCTACCTAAGCCTAGGGCTTTTACTAGCAAAGACAACATTTACTTGACATTCAAGATGATGCAAAATTAAAGTGAATAGGGTCTTTTTTGTCAGAAATAAATTAAACTAATAGGCTCATTTAATGTTTTCGGGAAAGTACAATTATATAGGTAATATATAAATTAAATAATTAAAAGAGTATTGTTTAAAATGGTTAAAATTTATTTCTCACTCGTAAACCTATGTTATAAGTATATTATGCGTTGATAAAATAAATAAGATTCTTATTGCAATATAAATATAGAATACTACCAACACAAAATAATCAAAATATTACTAAAAGCCTATTTAGTAAGATGTCAACTACCGTATATTATGTTTTTTTGTGGTTTTTGGTCTTCAAACATTCGTTGATCTCATTTATACCATATATAACCTTTACACACATTGATGCTTATGACCCATACACTAATGCCGTTAAATAAATATCACATCTCAGTGCTATATAACGCTACCTGTATGAATTGAGCTGGAATCGCAGCTAGATGCATGTTATGAGTAAGTATTAAGTTTATCATAATGTAGGTCCTAATAAAAGATACTTAAATTAGGTTTAAAATAATGTATTCTCATAAAGTCATACTTAGGCAAATATGTATCTTCACCAGTAAAAATAATATATTTTGACACTGCAACGTAGACATAATGCTCAAGTACGATGTGCTACAGGGCCGGCTTCCGACAACTCGGCATATGCACTAGGTTTGAATCCCGTAAGAGTAGTTTTTTCCCATTTTCCATAGATCCCATTTTTACATTTTATATTTTATCTCTCCAGGTAAAATTGTAATTATGAGAAAATGTGCACGTATTAGTGCCCCACGCCGTTTCCGTGCTGACAGACCGTTTCTATACATTATAGCCGATCAAGAGCCTAGAACAGTAGTATTCATGGGTTACTACAATGCTTCAAAGGAATAGTACCTATACAATAATGTTATTAAATCTGACCGTTGCATCGTTATGTTTATTTATCTGATGTTGTTTTTTATATTAAATTGTTTAAACTGAATCTACTATCCGTCCAACACAATTAGGCTCATGACAGCTATGAAAAACTAAAAGTAACATGCTGAAAACCAAAACCTCAAGAAGCGTTTATCAATCAGTAAATCACTGTAGTGCTAATCAATCAGTTAATAGAGTAAATGCAGTGAAAAAGACGGCGTGCGGGCTTTGAAAAAACAAAACAGCATTCCTGCCAAGCGTCTGATTGTCTTGGTCGCGTAGTACTTTTTTATTTTTATTATTTACCCTAGTCACTAAGATCAACATTAAAGATGGCTAATGATGTTGAAACGCATATGTGTCTAATCGAATCCTTGAGCCCTAGCATGAGCGGCTTTTATCGATACCCGTAGCTCGATAACGTGTCACTGTCCAGCTCTCATCTTAACGGGGTAAGCAAGACATCATTATTCGCCAAAATATATCGCTCAATACAGCGGTGTTCATGCTAGTAACGGAGGGTTGCTCACAGTGGTAGCTCAAATCGGTGTTTTTTTTATACATGCACTTATCGTTTACCATAATTTCTTATTCAAACCTTTAGTATAATAAGTAAAAATGTTGATAAAATAAATAAGGTTTTTAATGAATATAAATATAAAAATATCAGCAGCAACACGAACTAGGTATTGAAAATATTACTAACATAATCCTTAGTTCAGTCAGTAGGATGCCAAGCCAATACAGTATTTAGGTATGATTTTTTGTGATTTTTGGTCTTCAAACGTTCGCTAAGTTTGAAGACCAAAAATCACAAAAAAATCTGAAATGTGGGATAAGGTTCAGAAATTTGGTGCACAAACGTGTCTGCCAAAACTACTCGTGGGAACATAGTGGACTGTATTTTATTATTTCACCTAGACAAAATGGGAGATTAAAACAATGATTCCTTCGGCCTTTTCGTTACCTGTCTTGACGGTCCCAACCTTAGTTTAGTAAAACTTACCTTGACTCAAGTCCTTGTGGTCGGCCAACAACTCAACAACACTCATTTAAATGTATGAAAATTGCACGGCAATTACTACACACATCAACACTGTCTAGGGATAATATATTACATTCTTCATAACTCAAAAACTATCTACAGACAGTAAAAGTTTGTATAGGGAAAACCCTTCTAGGTTCCGTCTTTAGAAATGAAAAAAAAAAGAATGCATGATAATTTGAATATAACTTTCGCCAAAGTTAGTTTTTCTTATAAACAAACCGGCGCTATTTTTGAAAATTAAAACTTTTAAGACATAAATTATTACATTTATTTATTCATAGATGATTTTGACATTTATTATGGACATTTGTATTTTAATATTTCTTTATTCCATTTTTTTTGACATAAATCGATTATTTCTTTGTTCATAGAAGCTTTTGACATTTATTATTGACATTTATATTAATATTTTTTCCCTAATCAATAATTATTTTTGTCATGCTGCGATGGTAGGTACTTAATATAGTTCATAGACGATTTTGACATTTGTATTCTAATTTTTTTTGTTGTATTCTATAATATTATTATTATTTTTGACTTAGTTCTCAAGATGCCCCTTTGACAATAATAGTATTGTGTAAATTTTGTACCTATTAATTATTGTCATTTTTTTATATATAATCTGCAATTTTAATTTATTTTGCACTTATCCTCACTTGCTGGCGTTTTGGGCAAACTGTTAGCCAGTAGTGAAGTACACTGTTTTAATAAATAAATACAAACTTTTTCTGTACTTACTGTAGACAGTTTTTGAGTTATGAAGGATGTAATATAATATCCCTAGACAGTGTTGATGTGTGTATAAAATATAATAGTTATCGAAATGTCCATGTCTTGTCATTCCGATCTGAGTAGAAGAATTTGTTTTTAATTTTTTGAAAGCAGGATATTTTTTGAAAGCAGGATAACTTACTAAAAGCAAATACCATATGAAATAAACAAAAGAATTAATTGTGAATGAATTCACTATAAATACACTATTATACCAATATTGCGTTTGCGTCCTTTATAACCTCCCTGATCATTCCGATACTGACATTTCGTCATAATTAAGTACACATTATTGCTTAAAATTCATAATGCTGTTAAATAATAAAATCACATCTCAGTGCTATAATAACGCTACGTGTGTGAATTTGAGCAGAAAATCGCAGCTAGATGCATGCTATAAGTAAGTATTAGTTTATCTAGTGTAGGTATTAGAATAACTGACATACATAAACTTACAAAAAAATAATGTAAGTACGATTAACAGCGGGTCAGGCTGTACAAAACTGTTAAATTTCTCCAATCGACTTTAAAATTTAAGCCGTAAGCTTTTGAGTTCTGAATTATCTGAAGAAATTTGTATAAGCCGTATTTGCCGTTGACTGTACATCATCATCATCATCATCAGCCTGTCGCAGTCCACTGCTGGACATAGGCCTCTCCAAGTGCACGCCACTGAGATCTGTTTTCGGCTTCTCGCATCCAGCTCCTACCAGCCGTCTTGCGCAAATCATCACTCCACCGTGCCTGAGGACGTCCTATACTACGTATGCCGAGACGCGGTCTCCACTCTAGAACTCGTTTACCCCAACGGTTATCGGTTCTACGGCTAATATGGCCAGCCCACTGCCACTTTAGCTTGCTAATCCGGTGGGCTATGTTGATAACTTTGGTTCTCTGACGGATCACCTCATTTCTGATACGATATCTCAGAGAAACGCCGAGCATAGTCCTTTCCATAGCCCGCTGAGCAACTTTGAACTTGTGGACCAGCCGTGCCGTCAGTGTCCACGTTTCGGCTCCGTAAGTCATAACGGGTAGGACGCACTGATTGAAGACTTTCGTCTTTAGGCACTGTGGGATCGACGACGTAAGGACTCGACGTAGCTTCCCAAATGCAGCCCAACCCAACTGAATTCTCCTATTCACCTCGTCCTCAAAGTTGTTTCTACCTAACTGCAATGTCTGCCCGAGGTACACATATTTCTGAACAACTTCGAGAACGGCGCCGTGTATCGCAATCGGTTCCGGTAGAACATGTTCGTTGAACATGACCTTGGTTTTGTCCAAGTTCATCCGTAGGCCGATGCGTAAAGAAGATTCAGCCAGGTCGTTCAGCATCTGTTGTAGGTCCTGCAGCGTTTCTGCCATTATGACGATATCGTCAGCAAATCGCAAGTGAGAGATGTGTTCGCCATTGATGTTGATACCACGTCCTTTCCAGTTCAGCGTCTTGAACATATCCTCCATTGCATTAGTGAACAGTTTCGGGGAAATAACATCCCCCTGTCTCACTCCTCGATGCAACGGTATGGGCCTCGTTTGCTGATTCTGTACTTGGACGGACATGGTGGCGGCTTCATACAGACATCTCATCACTTGGATGTATCGCCAATCTACTTGGCAACGCTGCAGGGACTCCAGAGCGGACCAGATTTCAACCGAGTCAAAGGCCTTCTCATAGTCCACGAATGCTAGACATAGGGGCTGATTATACTCTTCGGTCTTCTGTATAATCTGCCGCACTGTGTGGATGTGGTCTATGGTGCCGTATCCGCTCCGAAACCCAGCCTGTTCCGGTGGTTGGAATTCGTCGAGTCTTCGCGCAAGACGGTTCGTGATCACTCTTGAGAACAGCTTATAGGCGTGGCTTAGAAGGGATATGGGTCGATAGTTCTTCAGCAGGGTCTTGTCTCCCTTTTTGAAGAACAGGACGACCACACTCCTACTCCACGCCTCTGGAGTTCTCCCATCGAAAAGGACAGCGTTAAAAAGCTTCTGGACTTGTTGACTGTACATTAATGTGTAATTTATTAGAAAAAAAATCACATTGCAACTTTGACAAAAGGCTCAAGTTTGATGTGCTACAGGGCCAGCTTCCGATTACCACTCGTATACTAATGCACTGGGTTCGAACTACGAGAGATAAAGTTCATTAAATGTTGGCTACATTATATACTGAATTCTGAACTTCTGTAGCTTACATTTTTATTTATCATCATTGTTTTGTTAGTACTATCGATTATTTAAAGCCTCCGGATATTTGGCTTATAAAATCCTTAGTTTAGTTTCCAATACACAATATATACAATGGAATAGTATATTTTAACACTTATATTTATTTATATCGCTCCAGGTAAAATGGTAATTAGGAAAAAGAGTGGACCAAAACCCCCACGCCGTTTCCGTGCTGACAGACCGTTCCTATACATTATAGCCGATCAAGAGCCGAGAACAGTAGTATTCATGGGTTACTACAATGCTTCAAAGGAATTGTAAATGGTTATTGAATCGGAGCTACGCAAAATTATGTTTATTTATGTTTTTTTTCTATTAAATTGTTTAAACAGAGTCTAGTATTTTTTTATTTATTTACCCCAGTCACTAAGATAGACATTAAGAATGGCTGATGATGTTGAGTTGAATCGAACCGCACGTGTCTAGTCGAATCCGGTCCCCCTAGCATGAACACCGTTGTATCATGCGATATTCATATTTATGATATAGCGCAACATGCAGTCTTGCTTACTCTGCTACGATGTGAGCGGGACAGTGACACGTTATCGAACCGATAAAAGCCGCTCGGGCTCTGCCTACCCTAGCCCTTATACTAGTAGAAATGCTTTTACGCATATAGACCACGCACTCCATCCCACGCCCCTCCCGTGCCCCCACCCAGCGTGTAAGCTCGGTGAGGCTCGGAAGGGTATCTATCTCCACCTTCCCATTCCCAAAAGTAGGGGGGGGGGAGATGCATCCCCTCCATCGAGTCCTAAGGTTCATTGAGAGGAAGGGAGGCGGGCGGGTGGGTACTACCAACTAAAACTCCTAGTACTTCCTAGACCAGGCGGCCGTGGCCCGGTTACCCGGGTTCCCTCACGACACCTACCCTAGCCCTAGTATGAGCGGTTCTATCGACACTCGTAGCTCGATAACGTGTCACTGTCCCGCTCATATCTTTATGGGGTAAGCAAGACTTCATGCGCCACATTATATCACATGTTATACTTAGCAGTGTTCATGCCTAGCACGCAGCAGGCATATATTGCAACTTACTTTAGATATAAAGTCTATCTAGTAGGTAATAGTAAATGAAATAAAAACATACTAAATGTTAAAGTTTGTTCACAGCGCTTACCATGGTTGATTTGAGAGAATCCACATCTCCTATTTTCGTGGCAGATCACCCTTTCCTCTTTGCCATTGTTATGCAGAAGAAAAAGAGCTGCTTTTTCAAGGGACATCCCAAATTTATATTATTTTTTTCTATATTCAACTGTTAAAATACCATCATGTTTTATATCATAAAATTATGTGTTTTAACTCTTAATCTCCAAGCGGAATAGATCGATACTTAAATGTTTGCAGATATATTTGACTTCGTTGACTTGTATTCTGCATGCATTGATTATCATCACACAAGCTATTTTAATTTAGTACCTATGTACATTTTATTAGGATATGCCGTATCGGTATCGACTTTGTACTATGGATGTATTTGAGACTATCTCTTTATATTTGCCCAAGATACCGTACCTACATCAGGATTCAGGGTCATTTAAAAACCCTATAGGACCCGATGCTAGTGATAAAAAATACTATCGAATGAAAGCAAAACAAATCTGTACCAAAGTGTATAAGGATTCGTAAAATATATTATTTTAATCATTATAGTTAAGTATCCTTAATTAAATAGTATCTTCATTAATCACTTTTCTGGAATATAAATACAAAGAAGTGTGATATAAACAACTACATAAATGATGAAAACAATACTATTGAGTGCATTTGATAATGTCATCCAAGTGGAAGTATCATTGTGTTGTATTTCGTTGGTATCTGGTTCAGTAAGAGTACTCCTATCGTTGACGTCAGAAGGTTCAAATCCTGTGAAGACAACATATTTGCCAGGGCCACTGGTCAGCAGGCGGCTCAGCTTCAACAACCACGTAGGAGGCGCTGTCTCGCGCTCGCGTAGAGGTGTCAGCACCAACGTCAACACTATTGATGCCAGCGCCATCACTATGGAGTCCCGAATAAACAAGAGAAGGACAGGTGTTTCTATGTTCTGTTTTGGTAAATGATAAGCAACTACGTCCAGTAATGTTAAGTGTCCGAAGAAGCTGAAACATTGCAACGCCAGCCTTATATCCTCTTTGACATCTAGTAATAACGTCCCCGTTGTTATCATAAGCAGAACTATAGACGGCACCACAATTATAGCTTCGATTCCTTTAGCTTCCCTTTTCAATTTAAATTTGTACTTCAGCATAGGATACGTTTCGTTAGGACAGCAGTGGTATTTACCTGGCTGTCTTTCATGTGAAACCTTGAGTAATTTCCAACCGGGACCGTCTTCGAAATTTTCATATACGATTGCTCTTTTTGAAGGAAAAGTAAAATTAATTTGTTCTCCAGTATGCATCCATGAACCAAAATAAAGCGTGCATACTTGAATATCATAGGGCCACTGACGTAGCCAAGTGCGGCAGATCCCTGAACGTGAGTCATGAGGAGCGCAACTCACAGTGCCATTGTATTCCACTAAACACGATGCATAAAATGTATCGGATTGGTATGCAGATGCATCAGAGTTGAAAAAAACGACGCGAGGTGTCCAAATTCTCCAACTCCTTATTTGAATTTCTTTGATACCGCCATAATTTGAGGGATCCCATTTCAAGAAGTCATCACGCCATGTTAAATGAAGTCTACTGTGAACCGAGAAAATTTCTTCTGTCTGATCAAAACTAATATAAGTGATTGCCATCGAAACTTCGACATTGACGGTTTGACGGTGGTCTTGGACTGGTCGCCAATTGCTATCGTACTTACAGAACAAATCCTCTTCTAATTCTACTTCATAATTGTCATTTTTATGGCGGTCACTTGGACACTCGGCACGGATTATAAGACAATTGTAAAATACTAAGAGCACTATGAATAAGCCTTGTGGCTCCATTATCTGGCAATTGAATGGATAGCTAGGGTTTAATTAATTTGGGCCTGGATGTTCATTTGATATTTGGTCACCAAGACCGCATGTAACCGCCCACTTTGATAAGAGGCATTGGAGTTGTTTTGCGTGCTGTTCTCGATAAAATAGGATGATATCAAATTACCACGTCTGTTGTTAGTAAAAAAAGGTGGTAGTAAGTACCTATGATATACAGTTAGCTGATTTGGTAGTACCAATCAATAGTAATCGACTTGACGTCATTGTCATGTCTTACATGCTACGATAACATAATTAATAGCTTATCATAAGAAATGCCATCTACTGGTATATAGGGATCTGACATGTAAAGAAATATATTTGGGGAAGATTTATGTATAGTATAATTACTAGGCTCTTAGATCGCATCCTCTATGCTATGATACGGGGGATATATACAATGCGGGTTGTATCTAATGTTAGCCGTAAAATAGTATTATACCTACATATACTTATTTTAATAGTTATAATCTTAATCACCTATTTAGATACACCCTCCATGGCTGTTTATATACTAAGCTAAGCAGGTGTGGATTGAACGTGCGGAACAAAACAAATTTATTGGAAAGTAATAACCGTGCAAAGAATAACTGTGATAACGCTCAGGCAGTCTTGTTTTAGTATTACCAAAGTGCCCACACGCACCTGAACCCTGATAATAGTTATAAAAGTTTTAATTAAAATGTGCAGCAGTAACTTTTCGCAGTATTATTTATAAATTTCATAGATACGTATGTAATTAAAATGTCTTATTGGAATGCAGTGTATCTTTTGGCACATCTACTGTTACTACACGAGACTTGTTTGAGTGTCTGTATATATTTGAATCCAAGAGAAATTGAAAAACATATGTGGCCAGTTTGTTTCGTGAATAATAAATGGACTCCATGCCCTGACAAACTGGTTTCTTACCACAGGCATGCAAGAGTAGTATCAACTGACAGCAGGTCTAAGAGACATGCGTTTCAACTCCCACTGTCTTTCAGTATACCAGTAGGGCTTCCTTATTTAGTCAAACAATCATTAAAACTACCTGTATCGATGGCTACCGGAATGTTAAATCCAATTCTTGGTTTCCAACCAAACAATAGAGAATTGATGAGATATAATAATAACATTTTGAACCAATACTATAATAAACCACATGTAGCAGATTTCCCCTACATGACTCATGAAAAGGTCACAACTTACCCAACTCCTGATATCAGTCACAATATATTTCCTGTCACAACTGATATTACAGATTACTATAAGAAGTTTTTGCAAAGTTTTCATGAAAGCTCAACTATTAGTCCAGTAACTTCGCCCACACTAAATCGTGTGTCAGATTTTAACACTGTTAGCGAGAATGTGGATCAACAGACTACGAATTTTGAATCGAACTCTGAGAAAACACAAACTCCGATATATTCCGTTACTGGTGAAGGCAGTAGACCGTCGTATGGTCCTAATACTAAAATTACAGAAGAAATGACTACAGCCACTGCAGCAATAGATCAAACGGCAGAAAGGAAGAAGATCCAACTGAAACAATTTGCAGTTGCATTAGAGCAATTGGATCGCGTTTTTTACTATGTGAGTATCATATTGTTACTTATGTCATTCTTTAGTTTATGTGTTCATCAGTTGGCGCCATAGATAGACTAATAAGTTCCCATCATAGTTAAGTATTTAATCTAAACTAGTTCACGCGGGCTTAGGATCGGTAACACCGCAGTTTCCAATGAATCGTCATCAGTCATTTTTAATGTCCCCACTGCTGGGGCACTTGCCTTCATTATGGATCAATAAGGAGAAAGGGGCAATACTCACCACGCGGGTTCAATGCGGATTGGTGGGTTTTATTTTAACGACTGCAAATGCAGCCGGGACCAACGGCTTAACGTGTCTTACGAAGCACGGAGAGGTCGAAATAGTAAATTTATGGTCACCCATCCCGTGATCGACCATTGCGAAAGTTGCTTACCCTCAACAATTACCGAGCGCGCGAACCACTGCGCCACCGGACTCCTCGAATTTGCCTTGCTATGAATATGAGAGTGATTTTGTTACGATAAAAAGTATCTTTAAAATTGTGAACATTAGTACCTACTTATTAACACTAACTTACATTGAACTTTCAATATCAGGAAATTGTGTGGAAATACTTTCAGAAGTTATTACACAAATACAACAATTTCAACTACTAATTACCTACTTACTTTGCCCCTAAGTACTATTAAGTATTCTGTGCCCATAATAAGAAGAATCGGGATTTAAAAAAATATTTTATGTACCTGGGCGATTTGATATTTTTTTCACCTCACACGCTCTGAAAAGGAGGTTTTGTCGAATCAGTTTTTGCGGCCTAGCGCGGCAAAGTACTTTTGTTTTGTAATTTAATACCTAAAAATATGTCATATTCCGAATCGCACTATTGACTTTTATGTTACATTTGATTCTTATTTTAAACAGCTTTAAATTCATTATAATACTCCGTTTTGGTTTAATTATATTATTTTAGGTCATTGAACCATAAAAACAATAACAAAGGTTAAACTATTTGTTATAAGAATTTTATATTAGGCTGGGTGAGATTTCACAACCTATGTTTGGATTTCGGACTGTGACATAAATCTTTATTTTTAAATTGTCTTTGTCTTGTACCTAGGGCATTCACTATTCGCCCAAAATTGGTATTCGGATATTTCGAATACTAAAAAATGTGGAACATTTTGAGTAACTACTTGAACGTTATAATTAAGAACCATTTTTGGTACACAATCATGTTACTTATCATAAGTGAGAATCATATTAAATAAAAATTACAAGAAAGTATTTTCTTCTGAAGTGGTCAACATTTAGAAAAAAATACTTTCTTGTGTTTATAAAATAAGATCGTAAAAAACTGGGAGCTCTAACGTATCGTCATTCATTGAACATCTCAAATGATTACAATAAAACCAATTATCTGAAAAAACACGTTCTGCTTCGACGTTTGTAGGTGGAATGGTTAATAAAAAGTCATACACGCGCTGCAGATGAATGCTTTTTGGTCCGCCTCGATCTAATAACGCCATTTCCACCCTTACAGACGTGTCTATATACATCATCGTTTTCAGACAAATTTTTTGTTGACACCTCAGCAGTAGCTTGCTAAGATTGATTTACTTTTGTTTTTAGCTGTTCCCTGAATGAAACAAGAAAGAAAGAAAGAAAAAAACTTTTTCTTAATTGTATCTGGACTTCGGCAAGTTTTTATAACCAGCTTTTACGAAAAGCTTTCTTATTGTTTCCGTAGAACAAAATATTTTAAGCAGCCATCTACTGCCGTCATTTTTGCGAGCATGGTGTCAAAGTCAACTTGATTGTTTTTGGCCTTTTTGATGCTGGTGTCACTAGTGCATCGTAATTAGAAGTGGAAGTCCAACCTCTCAAGTTTGAACTTGAGAGGTTGAAGGATGTGGTTGGTTAGATGTTTTTTTTTACATAAATTAATAGAGTGAAGTTCATTCTGCGTCTGCATGATCATCTAAGACTCGTTCATTCAATGAACAAGTCTTAGATGATTATGCAGACTTGAAGTTGTTCCTGAAGTTTTAAATATTTTTTTACAAATCTTGCACTGAGCTTGATCCGAAAAAAATGTTGCCATACCGAAGACTTATCTGCAGCACAGCGGATATATTCTTTAAATTGCGGTTTATTTTTTTCATTCATCTTTAATATGTGAACGAAAAGTAACAACCGTCACCAAGCCAGCCAAGCCACGCAAAACAGAATGCAATTTATTTGTGTTAATCAACAATTCACAAAGCGCGAACAAATTGACGAAGAGATATCAGTGAGGTGACGGAACACGTACATACACAAGTGACCGAACCGCGCGAAATCGGAAACACGCGTATTTTAAACACTGCAACAGATAATATTATAACGCTACTTAATTTTATTTGCTAATAATAAGTTTTCGACCGCGTGGATCACATCATCCTGCTAAACAAACTTCAATATCTAGGAATAAGGGGTAATTTGCTTAGATGGATGGACTCATATTTAAGAAATCGTTCCCAAGCGGTTAGAGAGTAGGCGGTTACAGATCAGACTTTGTTAGTATACCTAGTGGCGTGCCTCAAGGCTCTCATTTGGGACCTTTGTTTTACAACGTACCTATACATTTATGATATTGGAAATTCTATAATAAACTCAAAACACCTGCTTTACGCAGACGATAAAAAAATCTTCTGCAGAATAAAAAGTTATAATGATTGTGAGTATGTTCAAAAGGATTTAGATAATTGAGTTCAATATTATAATCTTAATAAAATAAATATTAACATAAAAAAATGTCAATGCGTACGTTTTACTCGCAAGCAAAAGCCAATATTTTATCCTTACTCATCTAATGACTCTCAAATTATCACAATGTCGGAAGCTCGTGATTTGGGGGGTGCTTTTGGATGATAAAATGTTACTATCTGATCAAGTTGACTCTGTTGCTGTAAGAGCATACAAAAACTTAGGTTTCGTACTATGTTCATGCAAACCATTCAAGAATTTACTGTAAAATGCGTGTATTTTGCATACGTCCGTAGCGTATTAGAATATGCGTGCTCGATATGGTCACCCCAATATGCATGTCACATTAATCGTCTTGAAAAGATCCAAAAGATTCTTATTAAACATCTTAATTATCGTTACGGTAAGTCCGCTGGTTCATATGTCGAAGCTTGTCTTACTCACAATTTACTTACTCTTGAAGAGCGGCGTAAACTTTTGGATATGTGTCTTTTGCATGACATTTTGAACGGACGCATCGACTGCCCAGAGCTTTTGGCTGGCATAGCTTTTCGTACCCCTAAACGTCGCACAAGGCATACACCACTACTACACGTTATACACGTACCATCATGCTCTACAAACTATGCTAAGAATAGTCCACTATCACGACTTGCTATGCTGTATAATGAGAAGTTCAGTGATCTTGATATTTTTACATTATCTAAGCCAGCTTTGAAAAAAGCTGTGTCTGCTAGTAAATCATAAATTTTAATTCAATTATACTAATAAGGATTTGTTTACTACTAAATAAAGTCCCAAATCATATGGTAGCTGTTACAAGTTTTGGTATCTTTGGTACCTATGCTGCCTCACTGTCCAGTTTGTCCTTGTAGGTATTATTGTTGTAATGCATGAACACATTGGATATATAGATAGATATAATACAAATTAAAATTAAAGTTGACATAATATACTTACATAAAAATTAAATGATCAGTACAGTAACAATTAAATATTTTTTCAATGTTATGTCGACTATAATTAATTAATTGGAAATAGGAAATAAATATTGTATTATTTACATTGCCATCGTTTAACTTTAAACCAACATCTGCGTTGATATTTGTTGGATTTTCATGTAACTTTTGATATAATTTTGCTTGATATCATGTTTACTCTATTACGAATATTATGCTATTAACATATTATGTTACTTTAAATATTTAACTCTATTACGAAATACATCCAGACATACACACACTCACATACACACACACATACACACACGCACACACAATGTTTACTAGCTAGACTGATATCTTTGTGTCGTTGTTTTTTGTTCTATTTGAGTTATTGGCTTAATTTTTTAAGGAAACCTGTAATTGGTCTTACTATTATAGTGTACCTACACAATTTTTGTTAATTATATTTATAACACTGTTGGTTTTCAATAAACAAAATAAAAAAAAATAAAAAAATTGCGATCAGATAATTTTACCAATACAAAATAGGAAAGTATTCGTATTGTTCGAAAAATCCGAATAATTATAATATAGATACTGTTCGAATAGTAAAAGTGGCGAATATCCGAATAAAACGCATATCCGGATATCCGAATTGAATGCCATGTCAGTGTCAAGATTTACGGAATCGTTTTTATTCTTATTAATAAGTAACAATATATTCCTACTTTAAATAACTTTGAATTAACTATAATACTCCCTTTTTTATTATTTTAGATTTTTATTTCATAAAAACAACGAGAATAAGGTATATTTAGATTAAACTTTATGTTTAAAGATTTTTTACCGGAAGTTGACCGCGGAAACAACCATAATGTTCCTCTCGCTGTTGTGAGGTGAAAAATTGTATGTTGCGCTCGGCAGAAAAGTTTTTAGCGTCTTGTACCTTTGAAATCCTCGCTTCGCTCAGGATTCAATCTTTGAACCACTCGCTACGCTGTTGGTTCAATTCTAGAATCCTTTACTTGCTCAGATTTCAATAGAGGCAACTCGCCGTTAAATAACCAACTTTCCAGCCTTGCATAACAAATAACTATTGTATCCTCATTAAATATTGACAAAAAAATGTTTTTGCTTCTAAACGTTCTTTTTCTGTTTTATTTGGGTTCCCCATTTATTAAACTTTATGTTTCTTGTAAATTAATGCATAAAATCACTTTTTTGTGAGTACAGGAGCTTCCAAATGTTCCATTATGTTACAAAAATAAAATTTTAACATTTTAAAAACCCCCGACACAAAAAAAAACTTCAAAAAAATAAAATTTCTCTCTCGGTCGGGGGACCCCCAACGTATAATATACCCTTTTAGTACTTCTCTTTTTGTGGTCCCCCGACCGAGAGAGAAATTTTATTTTTTTGAAGTTTTTTTTTGTGTCGGGGGTTTTTAAAATGTTAAAATTTTATTTTTGAATTACACAATCCTTTTTAAATTACACACAAAATTAAAAAAACCGCATTGCAATCGCTTAATTCGTTTAGGCACTACGAATATTTATGTACAGAAAGACAAATTTTTGTTTGCTGCCATTTTGTTTTTTTTTTTGCTGTACCTAAATTTGCCCAGGGTGTACATTATTTTAGTCAAAGCGCCACCGTTGTATCTTTTACCGTTTCGGCAGGCAGTTGACCATCTCCATAAATGGCTGGATGGATTTTCATCAAACTGACTAAGAACCATCTCGATTAATTTAGCTTTCAATAAAATAAAACTGCATTGAAATCGCTTGATTCGTTTAGGCTCTACGAATATACGTACAGACAGACAGACAGACATAGGCTTCAAACTTATAACACCCCTCTCTGTGCTGCGTCGGGGGTTAAAAATTACTTTTTTCACATGTTTCAATATGCTGAGTACATTTTTGCCATTTCGTAATGTTTTTTTTTTGCATATCTATGATATCATGCAATTCTCTAGTTAATTTTTTTATGTTAGGAAAGAAAATAAAAGGCTTTTTGTTACAGATTATTTTGTTAAATAATATAGATGAGTTTAAGGAGTCAAAAATATATTTTTAACTAACGACATTTGAGGACAATCTCTCAGTAGATCACAGTAATCTCTCAGTGGAAACCTTAAGCTTAGTACACATTTAAATGAATAATGTCTGAAATTTCTCACGAGGTAAACGAGCCATACACTTCAAATTTTATTAATGAATTACTCTCGCGGCGATGGCGTTTCCTCTGAGTTGGCGAAGTTGTCACCCTTTAAACAAATAATTAAATAACTTTATCTACATTATAATAAATTACCAAGCTTA
Organism: Chrysoteuchia culmella; assembly: GCA_910589605.1. Lineage (NCBI taxonomy): Eukaryota > Metazoa > Arthropoda > Insecta > Lepidoptera > Crambidae > Chrysoteuchia > Chrysoteuchia culmella. The sequence continues at coordinate 14,987,463 of OU342642.1, read as the reverse complement.
AAAAATAAACATTTATAGTAGTAGATTATATAGATACAATACACTCTTTTTTACCAAGTGCCACTCGGGCCAAATCATTGTGGTTCAAATAATCGCGACTCTACGTTTCGTGATATTATTGGCGCCAACTAGTTTCATGCAAGCATTCGCAAATATAATCTATATTATTATGGCTTTACATTCCTCTGAGTGTCTATTTCGCCCACTGAGAAACATTTTTCAGCAATATTTCTCAGTGGAACGTAACGATTACTTCGCGACTGCACACAGAGACAGTGCTCTGGTGTTTTTGTTCTTTCCTTTCTAAAATAGCTTTATTCCTGACTACATAACACAACATATTACGGAAAAAAAGGATTTCCAAATAAACATAAAACTACCGTAAAATCATCGTCAGCCAGTAGAAATCACAAAACAACTCTTTGAAACGTAACTTTTTAAAGCGGGCGACTCGCGCCTCTTACATTATAGAAAATATTTGGGCATCAAATTATTGCTAGGCTAAAAATTATAACAATATTGGTATTAATTTCATATTAAAATAAGAAAAAAACTCAGGTGGAAATTCCACATGTGACGTATTTTTGTTTTATAATTAAGTAATACGTTATCTTCGATCGATTTCATTGATTGTTGTATTAAAAGTAGGTAGCAAAAATACTTAGATTAGTATTTAGTTGTCTTCACTGTACAAAAAACAAAAAAAAATACTCTTTGTTTTCCTTGACGACGTAGGACATGGCTAAACTGTGAGTTTTATGAGTTTCAGAATTCAATAAAATATTAATAAATTGCTTCTATTTAGAATAAAAACAGTTAAATAGTAACTTGATCCACTATATATCTGTAGAAAATAAGTATATGACGTCAAAGACTATCTAACACACCGAAATGTTATCGATAGGACATTAAAATAGTGGGGTACAAAAAAATGCACACCTACAGATTTGGCTTCGTTATAGTTTATTAGATCACTGTAGTTGAATTTGTTCCAAGTAGGTACTTACTTAAATATATATTTGACCCGTAGTGTATGTATATTTTCTATAAAGAATTTTCACCATTTATCCAATAGAATTTAGGGACATTACCTGCGACGGGCTGAAAGTAAACTTTTTAACTTTCAGACAACATTCGAGAAGTTGCTATCAATAAGTCCACCTGAACGAGCAGAAAATGGGATCAGTTTCGTCCAATCAGGGCTGTTCCTGAGTTTGCTGTTGATGGTACTTTCATCAGCGGCTGATGCGCAGACAGCTATGGAGATAGACAAGTGTCTTGGTGTCAGTGCCACGAATGAGGTAAATCATCCTACACGAATTCCTATTGAGAAAGTATGTCAGTTTGTTTGTTTATTTGTTACTCTTTCACGCTAAAACTACTGAATGGATTTGGATGTAATTTTGATTGTTTTTATACCGATATTCCCACGGGACCGGGAACCACGCGGGTGAAACCGCGGGCGGCCGCTAGTATTATAAATGCGATAGAATGTCAGTTTGTTACTCTTTCAGGCAAAAACTACTGAACCGGTTTGGATGAATTTATGACTTTTGAATTTTGCTATTTTTATACTTCTGATAAATATCAAATAGAAAGATATTGTAAAAAATCAACTCGGCCACAATTGAATTCTCAGATGTGACTCGTACCCACAACCTTTGGAAATCCGGTTCAATGCTCTAACCACTGAGCTACCTAGACTTCCATCCATCCACGGGAACGGGAACCACGCGGGTGAAACCGCGGTCGGCCGTTAGTATTATAAATGCGAAAGTGTGTAAGTTTGTTTGTTACTCTTTCATGATAAAATAGTGAACGGATTTGGATGATATTTGACACAGAGTTATTAGATGGCCTGGATTAAAACATAGGATACTTCTTATTCCGATATCCCCAACGGAACGGGAACGGGAAACCGCGGGCGGCCGCTAGTAAATTCATAAAATAAATTGTTTCAACAATGGAGAAGCAAACAAGGTTACAATTTACACTTTTAACTACGTAGAATAAACTAGACGTACACATTATTCCAGTTTTTATTTCACAAAGATCGGTGCAATATTTACCGAAGTTATAAGCGTGTGAAGTTCACGTAGATTTTTTAAATTTCGTCGTGTTCACGAGTAGCGCGTGACGTCATCGCTTCCAACTGCCAAGGCACGGGCGGGCGGCGGGGCGGGCGGGCCATACGTACGTAGTACCTAGATACCTACATTTCGCGGGAAAGTTGTTTGCTTTCGTGCGCTCTGGTGTATTTTTATTTATTTGAAATAATGCTGATTGATTAAGTTAATTGTGTACATAATTGTGTTAGAACTAAAATGGAAGAAGGATTTCAAAAAGGCCAATCCCACAACTTTCCCAATGTCCACGACATAGAGCAACACGGCTTCCGTGCTATGGTGCCGCGTTGCTCTAAGGTCCACGATATAATGATGGCAGAATCATATCATATCATACTAATGCTACTTATATTATCCTACTTCCTACTAATATAATAAATGGGAAAGTATGTCGGTTTGTATGTTTTTTCCTCTTAGACGAAAAAACTTCTTAACGGATTTGGATGAAATTTGGTATGCAGGTACTTCAAGCAGTGGACTAAAATATAGGCTACTTTTTATCCTGATATTCCCACGGGAACGGGAACCGCGCGGGTGAAACTGCGGGCGGCTGCTAGTCATCCTACTTATATTAGAAAATACGAAAGTATGTCAGTTTGTTTGTTTATTTGTTACTCTTTCACACAAAACTACTGAACGGATTGGGATGAAATTTGGCATGCAGGTACTCCAAGTAGTGGACTAACACATACCTAGGCTTTTTATCCCTACGAGGGCCGATTGATAAGTTTCCGGAAAGACAGAGAAAATCTTTAATAATCTATTAAAAATAAATTTATTTCTCAACGTAGTTTCCTTCTACCTCACCTCGATGCTTTTAGTTCAGCGCTTCTCCGATGCCGTTACACCATCACCAGTTTAATAAAATGTTTTTCTCCGACTCCTCAAAATACTCTCTACGGCAACGATGACTTCATCATTTGTTGAAAATCTCTGGCCACCCAACCATTTCTTCAGGTTTGGGAATAAGTGGAAGTCGCACGGGGCCACATCTGGGGAATAGAGTGGATGCGGTAGCAATTCATGGAGTTTGGCGATTTCGATGAATCGTCCACTCGACGTTTCGAACGTTGGTGAAAAGTGAGCAAACGCGGCACCCATCGCGCGCAAAGCTTTTTCATTCCCAAATGTTGGTGTAAAATATTAAAAACGTGTTCAGATGAAACGCTCACCATCTCTGCTATCTCTAGAAATTTTATGCGCGGATCGTTCAGTACAATTTTGTAGGTAACTTTTTTATCATGTCCGGATTCGTGACTCTATGAACAGCCAGACCTGTGGGTGTCTTCGCAGCTCCGTCTTCCACGTTTAAAGTCAGTTACCCAAACGTGAATTGTACTCAATGTAGGAGCAGAATTACCTAAAACACTGTCTAGCTTTATTTTAATCTGGGTTGCTGTTTTCCCTTTTAAAACGTAAAACTTTATCACCGCACAATTTTTTTTTCTTTCCATTATTAAGAAAATTCACGACAAAGAAAGTTCTAGGTCCTGTCATTCAAATTCCAGCAGTTCGATTAAATTCAAATTTGGCGTTCTATTTTCGAAAAGATGCCAGAATATAATTACATAATTTCTTTGCGTATCTTTTTTTTAAGTTCGTTCTTAAAAAAAAAATACGCAACCACGCGGGTGAAACCGCGGGCGGCCGCTAGTATCATATATCATACTTCATACTAATACTTATTATAAATGCGAAAGAATGTAAGTTTGTTTGTTTGATCGTCTTTAATAAAATTAAAATTAAGTAGTATTATCTGTCGTTCAATAGCATACCTACCTAAAGGGCAAATAATTAAGCGAAAATTTTATTGCTGGTGAAAAAATAATTGTTTACGCTACAATCTATTTATTTGTTTTTATTATTTTATGTAGCGGAATAATAAGAAAATAATTGATTGTTCAAAGTACTTTTGAATAAGTGAATACCCTACTCATGGTTACGTCAATCCTGTAGGAAAACACCAAAATCGTTTCAGGCGTGTCAATGTTGCTTTAGCTTTTAATTTATTGGATTTTTTTTATTTTTCTAGGACAAAACGGACATAATAAACGAAATAGTAAAGACTCTTCCAAAACCCACCGACGACTTACGATGGCGTTGGTCGTCGCGATTAGTGGTAGGACCCAACAGTACCGACAAGATGGCCAATAACAGCGTGGCTGAGGCACTCCGCATGCAAGTCGCGCAATGTAACGAAACCGAGCCAGAAGCACTGGCAAATGCTCTGAACCGTATGGTAAGACTGCTAATACTCACTATTCACATCACTCACGCATTATGCACAAATCAGAAAATTTTACACACAAATAAAACATTAGGTTCAATTTTTGGGACATAACGCAAAAAAAAATTAACATAACCATTTAAAATTTTCTTATTCAAAAGACATCGAGTGTCTTTTTTTTTATTGCGTGATTTTGACTGGCAAACCTAAGAAAGAATGCGCCTGTTAAGATAGTTGTTTAAGCGATAAGTAAGCGATAAGTAACTCTTCAAGGTTACACGTTTTTCTATGTTTATCCTGAATATGGTTTTGAGTAAGTAGGTATACCTACACCGAAATGAAACATTTCTTAAACAACGCCCAAATTTTGCCATAACATGTAAACATTTTTGATACAAAAGAAATCAACGAGCGTGTCTTTTTGAAAAAAAGAAATAACTCGTGATTTTTACTGATTTCATTAAACTAAATAAACATTGTGTCAGCTAATATTATTTGTTTTAGCGATAAGCCTTCAAAATTACAACAAGTTTTTCTATATTTATCCTGAATATGGTGTTTTAGAATATAGTACACTAAAGTAATAACATTACCTAAACAACATCAAAATTTTACCATAACAAGTAAAATTTTCTGATACAAAAGACATCAACGAGCGTGTTTTTTACTGATAAACCAAAAAAAGTTATAAAAAAGATTTTCTGTATATATTAGCCTGAATCTCGTGTTCTAGAATACATTTACTTTATCGTCTATCGACTCTATTATCATCTTAATATCAATTTTAAAAAACTTATTTTTTATTCTTAGGTTCAAGAGGATTCAGGGGGTGCAATCCGAGACACGTTTGAAACAGAGGAGTTGTTAGACGGCTTCCGGGCAGCGGCGATCACCACGTTGTATTTCCGCGCTCGCTGGCGCTCCGCCCCCACGGTGCTCAACGGGACCAGGCCTTTCCGGGACGAGGCGGGCTCGCCGACGCGGACCATGCGCATGATCCGCATCAACGACATAATGCGGTATTCTCACATGGACGATTGGGGCTGTCAGGTAAATATCATTGCTTAACTCAAATAATTATAAAGGGACCAGGCCCTTCAGGGATGAAGCGGGCTCGCCAACGCGGACCATGCGCATAATCCACATCAACGACATGATGCGGTATGCCCTCATGGACGATTGGGGCTCTCAGGTAAACATCAGTTTGTTCAACTCAAGTAATAAGTAACTGACAGAACCAGCCTCTTTTCTATCAGCTGTTCACGCAATACAGAAGGAACTTTTATGAAAAGATGGAGTTACTGCGTTCTCCATCTTACAACCTCTAATTTTACAATATTACTTTCATAATGTTCTCTAACAGCTTGAAGGAATCAGGCCCCAGGCCCTTCATGGACGCGTCGGGCTCGCCGACGCGGACCATGGACATGATCCGCATCAACGACATGATGCGGGTTGCCCACATGGATGAATGGGGCTGTCAGGTAAATTATTTAATAAACTTATACGTTAACACTCATTTATTTTGTTCACAAAAAAAACCATTTATAATTAACACTGATCCATCTTTAACTTTATAATATGATAAGTATTCAATAGATATTGCAGGTAAATAACTAAGACAATACAGAGCAAGTGAATGATGGACTTTTTACAAATGAGCTACAATTAAATTAGAAAATGTACTGTAGTAAATAGGTAGGCATACAAAATTATGTCAAGGCATTTATTTATCGCTAGGTATGTAAACGCAAAGTAATATCACGTATATAAGAACAAACATTATGAAAACAACGCTGTTAACAATATTGGCGAACATAATCCAGTCAGAGGTTTTTTGGGTACGTTCGTCTAGAACGTTTTCGGTGAGGGTGTTTTTATCGCCAGTGTCATTAGGATCGAACTCTGTGAACACGACGTATTTTCCCGGGCCGCTAGTTACCAGCCGCGTCAGCGACACCACCCACATCGGTGCTGGTTCCAAGCGCTTCCGCATTGATGACAACAGCAAAGTCAGACCTATTGATATCAGACATAGAATCATCGAATCTCTAATGAATAACAAAATAATCGGTGTGTCCGAACTGTGCTTGGGGATATCATACCCGATCTCAGTGAGAAAAAGAAAATGCCCTAATAAAGCAAAACACTGTAAAGCTAGTCTGCTAATGTCCTTTACATCCAACAGCAAGGATATCGTTGTCATTATCACGATAACGATGGATGGCACGACTACGATAGCCGCAGGCCCCGAAGACTCCCTTTTCAATATAAACGTGTATTTGAGCATAGGATATGTTACATCTGGACAGCAATCGTAATGCCCGGGTAGTCGTTCTGGTACAACTTTCACTAATTTCCAGCCTGGTCCATTTTGGTAATCTTCCATTATTACTGGTCGGGATTTGAAGAAAGTGAAGTTGATCTGTTCGCCTGTATGCATCCACGAGCCGAAATACAATGAACAGTTTTGTGTATCGTAGGGCCAGTACTTTAAAGAGGTGCGACAGATACCGGTATGGGGGATGTGCGGGACGCACGTTACGGTGCCGTTGCTGTCCAATAAGCACATGGTATAAATATCCTCCGACTGGTATACAGATGCATCTGCATTCATGAGCGACATTCTCGGGGTCCATATGCGATGGCTTTCAATCTGCATCTCTGAGATATTATCGTATTTGCTGGGATCCCAAGTGAGGAATTCGTCCTTCCATTTCATCGCCACCCAACTGTGCACGCTAAAGCTCTCTTCCAAAACGTCGAAAGTTATATATTTAATGGCGAACCTTACTGAAATGTTGATTGCAGTCTTGTGATCCTTGACTGGCCGATATGAGTAGTCGTAGGCGCAAAGCAAGTCATCGTGGAGCTTAGCTTCGGAGTGCTCCGCTGCTTTTCGGTCAGCAGGACAATCATCACCGTGTATGAAGTAAAAGCAACCGAACAAGGATATTACAGCAAGTGTTCTCAGGAACATGGTTTTCAGCAAAATGAATGGTGGAAACTATTGGGTTATTACCTGATTGTAAACCCGATACAGATTCGATGCCGCCCCCTCTGATAAACGATGACATTCTCCATTCGTAACACGTATAGATAAGTATTATTTGTTCTCATTTGGCAATCGACTGCGATGTTATTACTAAATCAAATAACATGAACCCATGTTCAGTGACATTGTTCATATAAACTCATATTGACTCAAACTAGTAGTTGCTTACACTACTAGTTTGAGTCAAAGCGAAGTGCGGGACGTATTCTTACTTTAAAAATTGTGAAATAAAAAACGACTCCAAAACGTTTATTTTCTACTTATTGATTTTTGAAGTCGGTTCTTATTTTTTTTTATAAAAAGTTTTTTATTTCACAATTTTTAAAGTAAGAATACGTCCCGCACTTCGGTTTGACTCAAACTAGTAGTGTAAGCAACTACTACTTTGAGTCAAACCGTTTGGGTCAAACCACTTGACCGAAAAAACTACAGTTTTTTCAGGATTTCTTCAAAACTACTGAGCCGATTTCAAAATTTCAAAAAATGGGACCTGCTTGGGTACAATCCCGAAGTTATAACTTTGAATCATTTCAATCGGTTCATAATCGGTGAAGAATGCATTTATATATATATATATATATATATATATATATATATATATATATATATATATATATATATATATATACGCGACGAATTGTTTCTTTTTTTGAAGTCGAAAATCCTTATTTTTTGAAGTCGGTTAAAAATGTGAGTTATTTAACGTTTCGTTATTTTATTAAACTTAATAGTATTAATACCTACCTAAGTTCTTTGGAGTGTGAAACTGGATCTGCAGCAATCGGCATTTTGTTGTTCAGTAATAAAATTTAAAAGAAATAAAGAGCGGCCCTCTTGTCAGACGGAACACAGATTCATGTCAAATAGTAGTTTCATTGGAGGTTCCATTTTGTGGTAGAAATCTTATGAGAACCTACTTGATACTTGCCGGTTCTCGATCGATATCAAGAGACAGAAAAACGCTGAACCATATAAACTTTTAATCTTTTAGGCTATAGAGATCTCGTATGCCACGCCGGGGTTAACGCTGCTGATTCTGGTGCCCGATAAGACGTCCCTGAGGGATTTGGCGAAACGGCTGACTAGCGCCGGGGTTCCGGAAGTGGCCAGGCGGCTGCAGCCGATACGAGTCGCCGTCTCCATGCCGCTTTACACGCTGCGAATGACTCTACTGCTGCCGTCCAAGCTGCAGAGTGTAAGTTGTTGTTGATAGAACTTTGATAAACTTTGCAGACTTATAAGTACCTAAGTAGAAAAGTACCCAGTGTACTTAAGAGGCCCGCGACACGACAGTCTCCCTATAAAAAAAATAATGCCAATAATTTTTTTTCATACAAAACGGCAATTCGCATTTATTTTTAATTGGGTAAGTATTTAAATTATTTTTTTAATGGAAACCGAAATTATTTGTAAGATATAACATCACAAAATAATGCTTTAATTTCAAATAATTTTGATGTTACGTTAGTATCGGGAGGGAGCTGACCGGTCGCCGGCCTCTTATGAACCCATATGGACGAGAAGATACTTCTGTGCCAACTGGGGTGACGTAGGTAACGCTATAAAAGGTTGCTCAAAGACTGAGGAACCGCCAAAATGTGCAGCATACTTGCGCTTCAAGAAGCCCTGCAATCATAGAACGGGAGATTCTGAGTGCCCCGCTAAAAAATTGCTGATAGGAGATTTATGAACACGATCGATTATGTAGGCACTTAAAAGTATAACAGGCGTTCTACTTTTTAAAAATAGTTATTATCATTTTATTAATTATGTCTGATAGGTACTTTTATTGCCGACTTTGTTTATTTATAGTCGTAGCGTATGTCGTATCGAAGCAGTATTTTATTATTTTGTTACTTATTGATACTTTTTATTGTAGGTATGTGATTGTTTAATTAAATAATTATTTTGTAAGTGCTTTCTTGCCTAAAACACAGGGTATCCTAGTTCAGGCTCATTATCTTATTTATTTATTTATTTATTTATTTATTTATTCTCAGAACTTACAGTTATATTATAGTCTCTATGAACTCATATATAGGTATAGTGATTATTTTGTTACGAATGATTATTTCAATAACATTTATTTATTATTGAGTTTTCGTAATTTCGAATGTATTCTCCATTTTTACTAATTCCAGATGGGTATAAATCGTGTGGTGGACTGGAACAATACAGATAGCAATCTGAGATTGTCTCACGCTGTTCAACGGATTATGTTTTGGGCTGAACCTGGACGAAATGCCTTTAAGGATGACGGTAAATGTTTTTAAAATACTTATATGTTATAACAAAACAAATGTCTCTGTGCTTTACAAATTGAGCGTAGACATATAATGAAGATATTTTTATACTTATGATAAATTTTAAATAGAAAAATATTGGAAAAAGTTAACTCGGCCACAAGTGAATTCTCAGATGGGAATCGAACCCACGACCTTTGGAAATCCGGTCCATTGCTCTAACCGCTGAGCTACCGAGACTTAAAAAAATATTTATTATATTACTATTTATTATTTTTCCAATTTTTTTCTATTTAAAATTTATCGTAAGTATAAAAATAGCATTGAAAAATGCAAAAATTAAAAAATCATAAATGAAGATATTTTCTTGCACTGGTAATTATCTAAAGATGCAAAGCGTGGGGCGTGCGATTTTGGCAATTTAAATTTCGCTATAGTCGGTCGGCTCTCAGTCTCGCGCTCGGCACGCGATTGTTGAGGTTAAGCAACTTTCGCAAAGGTCAGTCACGGGATGGGTGACCAAAAATTTACTCCGTGCTCCTTCGTACTTCGGAAGACACGTTAAGTTCCGGCTGCATTTGCAGACGTTAAAACCCACCAATCCGCATTGGGCCCGCGGGGGTCATTGCTTAGGTATTCTCCTTATCCATCTTTAAGTGCCCTAGCGTAGATGGGGGGAGGCATTAAAAATGGCTGATTATCCATTTTTAATGTCCCCTCTTGATTAACACGATCATGAGATAATTTATTAGGTACATAAAAAATATAATCTTGAGTTTTTCTGTAAGGAAAGGAACCATTTGCTTTGTTGGCGTTCGCGCCCAGCAACAAACCAATACAGTCGTAAACGCCCACCAAATAGCTTTGAGCCGTCCACTTTATTTGTTTATATGGAAATCCTATGCTCCGGCAATAGGGGTAAGTTTGAGTATTAAATCAGTGCTTACTTGGGCCTAGGTTAATTGATGTATTTGGATTGGTGTGTTGGTGTGTGTAAGAAATATTTATTGCAGCTGAGGATGATAATAGTACATTATTGCAAGGGCCGTGAAATAGGCAATTGCAGGTCGAGTATGAGTTTGAAGGCCGAGCCGTAGGCGAGACAGGCAATTGCCATTTCCGCCGAAGCATATATAATGTTTTTCTCAAAAGAATGCAGAGAAATAAAACATACTTTTTATATTATACATTTAATAATTACTAAAAGAAAATCAAATTCATTGCAGGAGCGTCTTTTTTAATTTGGAACATTACAGCGCTCCAGCAATTTTGTATGAAACGGCGTGCTGAAGTTGTTAAATACTCTTTTTAATGTTCCAAATTCAAAAAACGCTCCTGCAATGGATTTGATTTTCTTTGTCCGTAAATTCGATACTTCGCGTGTTCTTTTTTAGAAAATAATTACAACATTTCCATGCATGTTTGAGAAAAGAGTATTTAATAACCCCAGCACGCCGTGTCGTACAACATTGCTGGAGCGTTGTAATGTTCCAAATAAAAAAAATCGGCCAAGTGCGAGTTCGGAAGGGTTCCGTCTCTCACCCAAGGTTGGAACAGATTGCTATTTAGCAATAAGGCCGCCTATTGTGTTTTCCTCTTTTTTGTAATTTTCTCTATATGTGTTTTTGTATCGTGTGCAATAAAGTTTCTATTATTATTATTATATTAAATACACCTACCCAAAATGCCACTATAATTTTTCGTCTGCAAAAATAACTTTGTTTTTCAGTGTTTGTATGAATGACAAAGTTATGTGCTCTGAAACTGCTAAATATATTTCGTTCAAACCAATTTAGTTTATAAAGAACTACAGCATATTTTTTTTTAGATATTTCACTTTCTTATTTTACGGGCGAGCACACATTTTACCACTTTGGAAGTGTACATCTTTCAAAAGCGAAGCTTGCCGATTCGGCAAAATAATTTTGAACGAAAATTATTTTCGCTTTACCATAGCCTAATAGCCATAACAATATTACTTTGTGGAAATTAGATTTTAACTAAATTAATTTGGGCAAATGTAATTCCTCCTCATTCCAATTTCAAGATTCGAGACCGAATGACGAAAGGTAGAGAACGGAAAAGATATTATAGGACTGTCGTCCGTCGTCGGGCAGTGTTAGTGAATAGACAAAATTAAGTTAGGAATACTTTCTATGTAATTGTTCTTATTAGTCGCTCCTTTGTTTAATAATTCTGCGATTTTGTTCATGAAATGTATAAAAATAGCATTGAAAAATGCAAAAATTACAAAAATCATAAGTAGATCTTGTTAAATGTGGTTAGTTGAAATAATGTAGTTTCATATCGTTAGGTATAATTTTATTTTATTTTAACAAATATCACATTAATATTAGTCCGTATTAGGTGGTATTAGGCTCGCCCGAGGGCTATAGAGAATACTTTTAGAATGATATTATTTTGGAAATTAATTAGGTACCTAAACTATAAAATTGTGGTTCGTTTGTTTATTCTCGACTCGTCTGTATAATGCAATTAGTGATGGGTTAATAGCCGGATGGTTTGGATTATTATCGATTATAATCCATTTGTTTCCATTAATAGCCATGCAATGGATTTTGAAGAAATAAATGTTTTTTTTTTCTTTTATTGTAATTTTCGCACTACTAAACACGTGAGTGAAAACCGCGGGTGTTCTCTATACTTTATTCAGGAAGTTGAGCTAATAATAACTACGGGTGTGTACTAAAACTGCTTCCCTATTCCCCGGCGTTGTCACGTGACTCCTTATCTTAATAAAAGTGATCTACTGCATGGAGAGGAGACGAGAAATGCACTTTGCATGCCTATTGTTTGGAGTAATTAAAAACAAGAGCCCTTGCTACCTGCATGACAGATTAAACTTTTCTGAACGCCCTGAACGGTTGGCTATTGGTTTGAAGTGTCCATCACATAGTACAAGAGCGTTTCGAGGAAGCTTTCGATACTTAGCGACAAAGTGTTGGAACAATATTCCTCCGCCTATTAGGAATTCCAAAACGTTTTACACTTTTAAAATCTCGTACAAGAAACATTTACTGTATACACAGAAGAATAGCTAAGTGTGAACGTCAGCTCGAAATGCCATATATTTGGTTACATAAAAAATTATAACATTATTTAAATTTTAACTGTTATCTTATGTTTATGCTTTATTTATTCTATTTTAATTTGCGTTGCTATTTTATGTTTTAAAGATTTTATATTTAATGACGAAAAATTTTGTTTAATAGTGTCTTGCATGTTTCTTTGCTCTCTAAAGGCATCTGCAGAAAACCAGTGCCGTGGTGACGGTAACGTTATCATGGCTTATACTGAGCAGAGGCCTATTTGGTACATAGGTTAATATTTTTTTATTTTTTATAAAAATGTTTTTGTGTATGTTTTACCTGTACCAAATAAACGCTTTCTATTCTATTCTATTCTATTCTATATATCTATATATCTTGGTGCACGTAATGCACGCATGCAGTAATTAGGCTGGACCGCTGGAGAATACTTTTGAGTGAAGGTTGATCGAAGAATGAAAAACCAATACTTAAACAAAATATCAACTAAAAAACAAAAAAATGTAATTCCCAAAAATCGTTGTAAATAACTGATTAAGAATGAAAAAAACAAAAACTAAAATACTAATACTACCTACTTACATAAAAATACTAATCAACAAAAATCATTGTAAATAGCTGATTGAAATTTTTTAAATGGGCCAGATTAGTTTTAAATATCACAAATTAATTACAAATAAAGATGATAAAAATAAAAACCTAATCAGACAGCCCTAAGCCTGAAAACCATGAAGGGAAATTTTCAATCACTAGAATAACATTAATAGCAGGGTTATCATCCAAATTGGCTATTAATGGCTATAAACTGCATTTGAATCGATTATTATCCAAATGATATTAACCGGATTATTAGCATTACCCATCACTAAATGCAATACTTATGTCCTAGTCCTAGATTTGTAAAGATACTCATAACCTTACAATAAAAAATTAATTACAGGCATCGAATGGGACAAGACTCCTGAGCTCGAGCTGGTGGTGGACCGGCCTTACCTGTTCTTCGTACGATGGCACAACCTGACGCTGATGAACGGAAACTTTGTGCTTTAGGCCACGATACCTCCTATGTACTATTTGTATGTAAATAAAGCATAACTTTGTATAGTAAGTATTTGTCTACATAATCGTTATTTTTGCCACGTTTCTATTTGTTTGTAGTAGTTAGATACCTATTGCACTTACAGTTATACCAATAAGTACCTACGTAGACCGATAGGGATAAGTTTTGAGGTTTCAAAAATATTAAAGTTCTTGATTTTTGGTATACAGTTCCAGGACCATTTACTTAACCTAATATATGATTTTGTGTCATCTTAGGTGCAGGGATAAGTTTATATTGACGTTTTTGTCTTTTCTGACATTATCGGCCGAAAAGAAAATTAGAGACGATAATTTTACTTTCATGGGGATTAGAAAGTCGTAAACGATGTACACGAGGTTTTTGTGTCATCTCTCTCCACGGGAATACTGTAATTTAACCATTACCTAAGATGTCACCTCAGTAGCTCAAAAGAATATTAGAGTTGGTGAAATAAGTGTTATAAGTTTTAGATCAATGGTATCTTTTGCTAATAATGTTTTGTGTCAGATTCCTCCATGGCATTTTCAGAAACTTTCCTTTTCTTGTTCAAAACGCTGTAAAAGTCACAAAAGAAAATTCAAGTTATTAGAGTTTATGTTTTTATTATCTTTATGATATAACGAAACACTATTCAAAATTTGTGTCGTTTTTATCCATGTTATATTATTAGATTCAGTTTAAATCCGGAACATTTTGAAATTTGCCGCTAAGAGCAAGCTCATGGGAGTGTGTGTGTGCTCAAGGTGTGTGTGACCTTGAGAGCGCCCTTACGTCGCTCGTCGGTGGTTTTCGTAGTGCAAATGTAAAGCCGCACGTGCTGTTGACGGTACCTACATTGCTAGTCAAGAAGGTACCTACTTAATTATTTTTAAGTAAGTTGATGACCAGACTAAGATGTTTTTTAGAAGTAGGTAAACATCAAATAAAAAGCAAAAAAAGAAAACAAGATATATATCTGATCTAGGCAAGTAAGTAAGTATAATTTGTTTTTACTTTATACCACCTCAAGTGCCACTCTTCTAAATGACAGCCTTTCTGATTGTTAAAATTGAAATTAGAAATAATGCACCCACTGTCAATCACTCGTTTAATACATTTTGTTTTATAGTTTTGCATTTCTAACCCAATCATTATTATTAATGAGAACCAAGAATACTGGTTCTTCTATACGATGGTACCGGTGTCAGTTAATTTGCGTCAGTACTGGGAGTCCCGGGAAAAAATTTAACTTTGAATTCCCGGTACTTTTCCCTATCTCGAACTCATTCATTTGAATATATTTATATTGAAGTTTACTATTAATGAGAACCGGTTCTGCGATACCATGTTAAAACCGATGCCAGTTAATGTGCCCCAGTAAGTACCGTATCAGGAATCTCGGGAAAATTCGTAACCAGGAGTTCCTGGGACTATGCCCTAGCATTATTTATCGATGTTATATAAACATTTCCTTTGGCTAGCCACATTTGCATTGCAATCTCCTGAGATCGGAAACTTTCCGGTTTTGGGGGGATTTTGGAGACAGGTTCATTTGCCCCGGTAGCTACTAATTAAGCATCTTATCGTTGTTCACAAGTATGGAGAAAATTTAATATCGGGTCATCATTCAATGCCTTCCTAGCAAAGAAAATCCAGTATCCAGCCTTACGGTTTGTGAGCCGATGGCGTAGCTTCTTTGACGTTCATAAGTGCTTGTAACAGCATAGACTGAATAAATGATATTGAATTTGAATTTAAATTTGATGCACGAGCCCCTACTGAACTGGTTCATGAACCTGTCTCCGCAGGCGGACTCTTAGTAGCGCAAAACAACTCTGCCCCCTTGTCATGTAACCCAAAAAGCTTCAGTTGACGACCGAGCAAGTCTATAGCTTTTATTGATATAGATGTAGAATCGTTATTTTTTTTTGCCCTGGCCTTTAGTGAAATAGCCAAGCCAATGCTAACTTACATCTTGTCCCTAATTCCCTAATTCGGTTGTCCACTGAGGCTGTAAGATTAACAGTATAAGAAACAGGTCAGTCCTTTCAACCTGAATCCTACTTTGAGGGATATGCTTGCTGATCATGCGTGTCATTTTCATTAAGTTTCAACTTTTAATATTTCATTAAAATTTTAATTAGCATGAAAAAAGCTTTGCTTTACTGGCAAAGGTTTTTTACGCTGAATTGGTTCCTCCAACTATACCAAACGCAAACTCAGTTGTTTTCGAGAGTCATAACGAGTCGTCTAGCTCGCAGGTTCGACGACTTCCTCACGAACAAGCCGGGTTCTGAAAAGGCTTTAGCACCAAAGACCACATCCATACGCTTCGGCAGGTTATACAGAAGACCGAGGAGTATAATTTGCTACTTTGCTTGGCGTTAGATACGATAGAGACCTGGGCGGTGCTGCATTCTCTCCAGAGGTGCCAAGTGGACTATAGGTATTTCGAGGTGTTGAGGTACTTATTTTTATTTTTATTTTATTTTACAATATTTGGGGGGCTTACAGCTAACATTACAAGGTAGATACGTAAATTATACTACTAAGAACCATTTACAAGCCTCCACAGATAGCACTTGGTTAAATAACTTTTTTACGCTTGCTTTCATTATACAGCTAATTAATTCATATTAATTTTATATACCTAATTAAAATAGACACTATACAGAGCTACTCAAAACGCTATTAACAGTTGACAAGTTATCACAAAATAGGTCAAGAGCATTAATGTCTCGCTTGTTAATACTGTTGAACAAATTACTGGCACGAACATAAAAAACATTTCTGTGGTGCATCGTGCGGACGAGTGGGGCATGGAGCAGATTTCTTGGACGACAGTGATGGAATGGTACATTCAATTTTAATTTGGAAACAAGTTCGGGGCAATTGACTTTATTTTGAGCTATTTTCATTAGATAACGAAGATCAGAAATCTTTCTTCGGGTTTCGAGTGGAAGAAGATGGAAACGCGAACAACGATCCTCATACGCCAAAGCAGGAATTTTGAACTTGAAGTAGAAATCTAGTAAATTTCCTCTGGATTCTCTCCAGTCTTGAGGCATGTATTGCATAATTAGGGTTCCAAATTTGACTGGCATATTCCAAATGACTCCTGACAAAAGCACAATAGAGAATCTTTAGTGATTTCATAGTACTAAACGACTTACTGTTGCGGATAATAAAACCAAGCGCAGCAGTAGCCTTTCCTACGATCCGGTCAATGTGATGACTGTAAGATAGCTGATTATCCAGGTGAACACCAAGATCCAAGTAGTGTCGGCGCGAGTAAGTGAAGTATTAGCAATCGAATAATCGAATTTCAATAGATTCTTTTTTTCGTGAATAACTTAATACTTGGCATTTGGATATATCCATCCATCTGCCCCGAGACGAAGTCGGTAAAGAGCATAAGGTTAGATACCGTAGACTTACCTTGTATAAACCCATGTTGTTGCGGGAGAAAAGATGCAGATAAGCTATTATATAATTGATCATAGACTATGCGCTCAAGTAATTTAGCTAAAATACAGAGTTTTCATATCGGGCGATAGTTTACAATTTCAGTTTTAGCACCTTTCTTATGGATCGGCGTGATGAATGCTGATTTCCACCTGGCTGGCATCACACCTTCAGCCAAAGAACGACGGAAAAACTGCGTCACAGGTTCTGTCAGCACATCGGCACACTTAACAAAAAATATAGTTGGAAGAGAATCGGGCCCCGCAGATTTATTGAGATCGAGTGCCTTTTAGATGTTTATTCACGACTATAGGGTCAATTTCAATTGATTCGAAAATATTGTAACAGGAGGATATATCATGTTGTGCCTGAGACGAGCTATTAGCAGATGAAAGGGGTGCTAAAAATGTGGAACTAAAGTAGGCAGAAAAGGATTCACATATATCTTGGCCATTTTCATAATTAGTGCCATTATAAGACATATTTGACGGATAGTTGCTGTTCGTCCGTTTACTCTTAATATAAGACCAGAATACCTTTGGAGTCTACGTGATTGAAGATTCAATTCTGGTCATATATGCTTCATAACAAGAACGTTCGACCTCATTTACACGGTCACGAAGCACACGGAATGATAACAGATCGCAGAGGTTGCCATATATCTTATACTTAGTTAAATACTTAATAATCTTTAATAATCTTAATAAGAGAAGAGGTGTACCAGCGAGGATATTTGGAGTCCCTTAGTGTGCACTGCGGAATATAAAGATCTCTCATTTCGAACAAAATAGAATAAAATTCGGATAGTGCTTCATCTACGCTACCCCTCATTAAAATGTCATTCCATTGTATTTTGGCCAAATCAGAAATGATTTGCTCATAATTGCCTTTGTTGTATAAGTAGAGATTGGGCTGTAGTTGGATGAAATCGAGACAAATAACTAGGGAAGGATTTACTTATACGAACATGCCACCATGTCGGACCGATTACAGAACCAGAACACAAATCCCATCTAACTTCAGCGAGGTGTGAGACAGGGAGACGTCATTTCTCGGAAACTGTTCACAGCTGCGTCGTAGGATATCTTTAAGCTCTTGGACTCGAAAGGACTCGGCATCAACATTAATGGCCAGCATCTGACACATCTTCGTTTAGCCAATGATGCGGCTGAGACCTTGGAAGATCTGAACACAATGCTCGAAGATCTCCGTAGTGCTTCCCAAACATTGGGTCTTAAGATGAACATGGAAAAGGCGAAAATCATGTCAAATTCCCATGTTATACCCACTTTAGTTCACGTTGGGAACCCTACACTCGAAATGTTGACCACTACGTTTACCTTGGACAGACAATCCAGTTAGGTAAGTCCAACTTCGAGAAAGAGATCTCCCGTCGAATCCAACTCGGATGGGCAGCATTCAGGAAGCTCAGTAAGATCATCGCGTCCAACTTACCGGTGTGTCTCAAGACGAAAGTCTATGACCAGTGTGTGTTGTCAGTGATGACTTACGGTAGTGAATCATGGTCGCTAACTATGAGTATGCTCGGCGTTTCCCTACGTGATCGAATCTGATATGAGGACATCCGTAGGAGAACTAAACTGATCAAAGCAACTGACATCGCTCGAAGGATTACTCGGCTGAGATGGCTGTGGGCGGGGCACATAGAGAAGAACCGATGGCCGCTGGGGCGGAAAGGTTCTGGAATGGCGACCGCGCACGGGACGACGCTACGTGGGTAGGCCTCCGACAAGATGGACCGACGGTCTGGTGAAGGTCAAGGGAAGCCGCTGGATGCGGGCCGCGCAGGACCGATCGTTGTGGAGATCCTTGGGGGAGTCTTATACCTAGCAGTGGGTGTCATGTGGCTTAAACGATGACTACGACTTGATGATCGAAAATTAGATCCAAACATCTTTAAGGGCGCTTTCAGTTTTGACGTTTCTTGTCGGATCGCTGCGGTGCCGAAGCGGTGCATTTGTCGTTTTGCGCACGGACGGTCGTTTGTTTCCATACAAAGCGCGCAGTGCAGTTACAGTACGGCGTCGGTATCTATCTATTTTTGTGGCGGAACCGACGCCGCACAACAGATATTTTTGTTATAAGCTTGAACGCAAACCCCTTGAGCAGAGACAGAAAGTAGCGTTGTTGCGAGCTTAACGCTTTATTATCTGATATATTTCAGTCTGAAATGGACAGCTATACTCTTCCCCTGCCATTAGACAAGAATAAATACGAATATGTACTTCACAATATATTTCAAAGACTAGCATTCAATGCGTCGAAATCGGCTAAGCGTTTTGATTCTTATATCTTCTGTACCGCGCTAGAGTGTAACTTCGTACCTGTTCTTGTGTTTCCGAATACTTACAAGCCCGGGGATTCTAATTCCCTAATGAATACCTTCAAGGCTCATCGTTGATTGTATGATACTCCTAGCTTATCATTAGGCGGTATAACAGGGCAGTGACCTATTTATCAGAGTGAGACAGCAATAGCCAGACAGTAATATGACCGGTAATATGAGCGTATTTCAATAGTACGTTATAGTTAAAAGCTGAATTTTGTGTGTGTTACGCGGGGAACTACCAAAAAATTGTTTCACAGCAACAGCACTTTCTATGGTTCTTTCATCTTGCGTCTAACATTTTCATTTATGCACACATTTTAAACAGCTCAATAATACAAAAAAGCTTTAGGGGTTTCTCAGTACCGGGAGTAGCGATATTCCCGGTTCTCTTAACGGAGTATCGGACCCGGTTCCTGTAAATCTACGAGTATGCCGTATTTAGTAAGTATAAGCTATAAATTTTGTTTTGCTGACTCTACTTAAAGCAGAATACTTTTTTTATGTGATATATAAAAAAATAAAAACTACCGAAAAGCGATAGGTACCTGTAAGTAAAAGTGAAAATCTACTAAATAACTCATATAGGTATAATATCTGCTCTGCTATGCGACCGACGACCCGGACAGGGACACCCTGTCATTCTTTCACTTGCATAAAAGTAACAGTATTGAAAATTAGATGTGACCTGCGGCTGCATAGTAGATTAACGCTTAATATAGACTGTGATGATAATCTCTACATAACCGAACAACGGCGTGTGTGCTTTCGTTCATCAATTCAATCCTTACCTAATCTGATCTAATCACGGGATAATCTAATTACCTATTATAGTAGGTACCGAATATAACCCGACTGAGACGGACGCCGCGATGTCATGTCACACCACGGTCCACGCGTATAGAGGTCGACCGCGCCGGGCTTGCCGCCTGCGCTTCGTTCGCATCGCGCGCTATGTACCTACTAACTTCGTGCGCTTTTTTGATTTTTTTCTTAATTAATAATGCCGTGCATTAATATGACACAAATTCACACTGTCCATCAATCATGCATTTTTAATATCAAATAAGTAAATTCTAATAATTGTAGTATTTAATTCTAATAATTGTAGTATTCGGACAAACAAAAAAATTGAAAATACTAAAATCCCATGCCTGAATCTGGCACAAATTTATTTCATGGGTTTATTTAAGTAATCTGCAGATTATGGTACTAGTTATTTAAACTCTAATTTTTTTTTGCCTTAGTTATTAAGGTACTGACTTTAAGTCACTTTCCCCTGGACGAATGTGACACAAACTAGGTTTGTACACTACGCAGGCTATCTTAAATTCAATACCATTGCGTTTTTTAACTTGAAATCAATTTTGTAAGTTTTATTTTGAATTATTTATATCCACCACAAATATTCGAATTTCTATAGATGCATAGGCAAGAAATGACACAAAACGCAAAAATAAGCTTTTTATATGCAAATACATCCACAGGCAAGTTTTTATAAACTTTAGAATTTTTGAAGGTTTTGCCTACAAAATAACTCAGCGCGATCGGTCTAACGCACAGAACAGAAAAAACAGTAGAAGTAGCATGAGACGGGTCTCTCATAGAAAACCTGCGTACCCTGGGCGTAGCCAACTCACACAAGTGTAAAATAGCATCTTCGTTGTGATTGGTTAAAAAAACGCATTCCGAGTTGAACTCTTATGCTATACAATTATAGTTCATAATTAAATAACAGCGTGAATGTGCCAAGTAGTGCATCTATTCTGCGCAAGGTAGCGCTACAGACATGCTGCTAATAGCTTTGCTTTTGCCATGTTAATTACGCTATTCCACACTAGATGGCGCTTTAAAGAAACAAGCTTACTGATTATTAGGGTTGGACACAATTAAGTATATCGATACGTCGATCAAAACCTAAGCACGAGTTTCGGCAAATAAATTGGCACTAGCGTGGCCAGCGAGGCATTAGATTCGCTGTAACTACAAAAACTAGTGATTGCTCATCTTCTGTCTTTCCGCACGTGGGTCTTAATAATTGCCGGTATCGTTATTAAGATTTGAAAACAAGAAATTAAAATGATTTTTGTAACGTTATATTTTACTAACATGGTGATATACCTAAACTCAATACACTGTTACACGTTACACACACAAATCATGCATAACGCTGTAACGCAAGATTACAATATACAATAAATATAGCAGCTACATTTTGTAATCTTCATTTATGTGTAATAATAATATAATATAATAATATATATTTGCATACAATCACACTGATTATCTAGCCCACGATAAGTTTCATGAAGAACTTGTGTTTTGGATACTAGATAACGGATAAACATACTTAAAATACATATTAAACAATCACACATCACATCATCAGCCTGTGGACGTCCACTGCTGGACAAAGGCCTCTCCTAGCTTACACCTACTGTGGCGTTCATAGAAGGCTATTAGCCTACTGCTACCACGCTGGCCAGACGGGTTGGTAGAGGGTTTGTTTCAAGTTTTCCTTCTCTCCCACAGGTGCTCAATGTGTCGAGCCTCTTCGTCGACTTTTACGACATCCCAGGCATGTAAGAGAGCGGTTACACTTGTATTCTTAGGCCGTCACCACAAAAAAGGCAAAACAATATATATTAAACAATAATACAATTTAATTAGTTATTTATTTTATATTTTTATCTTCAAAGCATATTTAGGAAAATGAAACGTGGAAAACGTTTTAAAAATATTATAATGTTTGATATTATATTAGTACTAATAACTATCAAATTATATTAATCATTGGTAAAACAAAAAAATATCGGTCATGTACCCGATTACGTTACGAGATCACCTGTAATTCTGGTACCTTAGCGGACGGACGGCCGAGTTTGGTAAAAGATATTAAAGTACAACCAAATGTCGCTATGCTTTTTAAAAAGCAACAAATGCAATTTTACCTTATGGCAAACGGTTTTCATAAATCAAAACCCTTTCATAAATCAAAGAATTTGAAATCCATGTCCATATTAAAATCAAACGTTGTTTTTGTATTATTTGTATCAATGTTAATTCACAATTTGCAAAATGGAAATGCCTATTAGAAATAGGTCGCAAATTATCTGCATCTATACTTATCGATATCTGTAGTCTATACGATAATAAGGCGCATCACTAATTGAATAGCAAATCGCCAATCAATTTAGTGATGCACCTGAGCATACAACGAGAATCCCCGGGAATTAACTGGTACCGGTATCATCGTATCGGAGAATTGGTATATACTCTCGGTTCTCAATAATAGTAAAAAACCATTCAAATTAATGTGTTAAATTTATGATTCTTTAATTGATGCATTTTTCAATGCTATTTTTATACTTATAACTTTTTAATTATGCATTTTACAATGCTATTTTTATGTGATAATTTTTAATCAAGTAAATATACTAGAAAAAAGCAACTTGTCTCATGTCGCCCTGACGGGACATAGCATTATAAAATGCATAATTAAAAAGTTATAAGTAGATGGCCGTTTCATCTTAATCGATAGTCAAACATCTGAAAATATGTTTCTTTCGAATGCGAGGATATTTCTCTCATTGATGAAACGACGGTGGCCAACACCGTAGAAAAAGGTGAATATACTATTTTTATACTTTTGATAAATTTCATATAGAAAAATATTGGAAAAAAACAACTCGGCCACAAGTGAATTCGCAGATGGGACTCTACCCACGAACTTTGGAAATCCGGTCCAATGCTCTAACCACTGAGCTACCGAGACTTGCGAACCACCATCGAAATTCTCCAATAATTAAAAATGACAGTGGTGGCGACCCTGCCAATTTTATTTACAGTCACGCCCATTATTTGTAAGATAATGGATAATTTTAACATGGTTTGAAATTAACGCCTTATTGGCAAACTTTCATCATATCAACTTCCCGACTGGTTTGTGTGTCTGGATATCGAACTTCTTGAGGTTAGTCAATTTGAGTTCTCATTGCTATTCAGGTTCAGTACTCTTTGTTGACTATTTCTGCTACATACTCAAATTAACGATCTGCTAATTCATGGTATTTTCTTCTAATACAGACATTTAGCTTGTAAGATTAAAAAGCTTTGCATTACTGGCAAAGGTGAGAAAGTACTTCACGCTTGAATATTTGCTCAAACACAAGCTCGATTACATGCTTAATCGAGCTTGTGTTTATTAAGCATGGAGTCTCACTTTTGAGGTGGTTTCCCAATACCACCTTTACACGCTTCAGTTAAAGAGGACGGTTCACATTTCGGTCAGTGTGCAGCTGAAATAGTTAATCTCATCCCCATCACCTACTCTCAAAAAGTTATGGATATCTCAAAGACACGCGCTCAGCATTTATTAGCTTGAGTGAAACTTATTTATCGGAGTCTGTGTTTTGGTATATCCAGGCTAGTGCGATCATCGTAGATCGCATCACCGCTTATCTACATGGTATCAGTGCAGTAACCGCTGTTTGCGTCATATTATACTGAACTGAGATCAGTAATGGCATCACATAGCATGTGTTGCTAATAACAAAATTAAATATTATTCTATTATAATCTTACCATCAGGCGAGGTAAAGGTCAAACGCTGACCTATCTATTACAAAATGATGCGACTTTGAACTTTGTAACATGTAAAATCTAACTTTGTGATTCCTACTTATTTCTTGATAATACTTGTTTTCATATAACCACTCATTCTAAATAGCTCAATATAACAAAAGTAGATTATTTTTCAATAGAGGTTTCTCAGTACCGAGTACCGGTTTTCCCGAGTCCATCACCCTACAGTACCGGTACCGAACAAAACTTGGAACCGACCGACCCCGGTTATGTATCAGCGATAAGGCGCATCACTAATTGAGTGGCGAACAAGTACGACGAAAAGCATGCTTTCAGTACTTCGGATTATGCTTAGAAACTTCTAGAAACGGTAAACTGTACATTGAAATATACACCTTAAGAACGTAGACGGAAGATTGGATTCAGATTGTTTATTTTTAAAAATATTACAATTTATCTTTTTTGTGAAAATAAGTGAAAATAACAGAAAATATGATTTACCGATGATATGTTATGCCTCCTTTAGACTAATTAGTCTCTCGGCTATAATTTTTTCACTTCAAAACTGCACAGTATGGCATTTTTCTAATTTTTCTCTATATTATTCCGCGTGGAGGTTACGATCGCGACTGAGTAAGCAAAACGACGATGTACTTGAACATAGGCAAACCTTTGCTCATGTGGGGCTACGCGGGTACCGCCCACTTGCGACTTCTACTGTTTTTTCTGTTCTGTGGTCTAACGGGAGCCTACTAATGATAACTAAAATTACTCAAACTCACTACCTAGAAGTTCAAACATACTTATCTTGATGTAGGTAATGAATATCAATAAATAAGTACTTAAGTATTTTCAGTCTCCACGGTAATTCTGCAAATTACTATTTACGTCTCTTGGGAGCCTTTCTATGTTTAGGAAGGTTAGTTAGGATTGGACCACATCTGTCAGCACGCTATCGCCTTTTCGATCGCTCAGAACCGTCACTTGCCAGAGCGAGAAAGACTGACGAAATGCTATCGCACCGCCGCCGATGCTGCAGCATTTCGTCAGTGTTTCTCGCTCTAGCAAATGGCAGTTCTGAGCAACAGAAAAGTATAGCGTATGGCTAGCTACCACCATCTTATCTAAGCCTGACGCCATAACAACAATGTTTTCAGTATTGTTGTCTTCCGACAGTTAGAGATAAGATAGACAGTTCCTCAGTCATGAGGATTCCGGGAGAGGCTCGCTTCCATCTTCAGCCTTATCAATACTTAACATTAGGTATGATGAAGGCTAAGTCTAAACAAAATAGAGTATGTCGATAATTGAATTTATCAATACTTAACATCAGGTATGATGAAGGCTAAGTCTCAAAAAAAAAAGAGAGTATGTCGATAATAGAATTTTCTTAAATTGGAAGAAAATGGCTTTTGTTATCTTTTGAATAGAAAATGATTCCATAAATGGGACGACGAGCACGATCTATTCAAATTCCCGAGAGGCAACTACGGGCGATCAACACGTCAAAAGGACATTGATGTTACATAAGTAAATTTAATTTTATAACATATTTGCTCGTAAAGGGTCTCTTATTACACCAATTTCAATTTCGTATTGTATCTCATTACGTACTTGTGCGTTATTGTAATGTAAAACGCACGGTTTATCAAGATGCTCCGTCTAAAACGAACGGTTAGTACTTTTTTAAATCTTAGCAGAGTTTTTATGTCAGAAAAGAGGTCAACATTTTATGAATAAAATTAACTTTGGGAGATAATAATGATAACATGACAACATTAAAAATGCCAACTAGCAACGAATAAATCAATTTTACAAATTGTTAAATTTTTTATAACTGCTTTAACAAGTGATTAAAAAATTATTCGTTAAAGAAAGTCCGAGTTTTATTTATTTACTCGCAAATATGTTATAAAACGTCATATGACATACGTGCTTCGGGTTAGCAATATCGCCTCGGCTGTAATTTTCAACTTACCACACATATATCATAATGTACTATTACTTGTCAGTTCCAGAACTTACCTCAAAAACTTTCAGAACCAGCAAAAAGGTTTTTTTTGAAAAAAAAATTGTTATATTAATTTAAAGCGATCAAGACATTTGTTTAAGACTGTTTTAGTAGTGCATAGGTAATTCGATATTTATTTAGGTTGCAAAGTGGAGTTTAGATCTATTTGACGTAAAATGAATATTACGGTAGTGTGTAAAGAAATTTTATTTTAATCGACATCACATACCTGATAATATTTTGCACAATTTTGGAGTAGTTAACTTAAATAACAACTTAATGACTACTTAGTTGCAAGGACACGATATAGCAATCCTTTGATGGAAAAAAACAAAGTGTTAAAAATCTTTGCATTTAAATACTTAATCTTAACCAAAGCATAGAACATTTTATGCTTTGGTTAAGATTAGACAGTTTAATTAGAACCCACATTTTAATTCCTCGAAAAGTAGTGATTAAATGATATTTGGTTCACGCCTGGCACGTTCCTCGGCTCACACAGCACCCTGCCTTGAGCCACCGGAGCGATGCCGCTTCTATGGAGGATCGCATACAAGTCCTCCACCGTTGGCCAGAAGGGAGCTCGCGCGAAGGCCGCCGCCGCCGTGCCTGTGCAGTCGCGCATCATGAGGACCTCGCTGCCGCGCCGCCCGTACACGGTCCACTGGTCAGCTGGCTCGTCTTGAAGATGAGCTGATTCGTCTGGCAACCAAACAGTCCATGGTCACGCTATTTCTTGCAACTCACAAATTTCATCATGTTTTTTCATATCTATGATAAAAATTCTGCCTACATAGCTTCACTCCTGGGCTGGTTCAGCCGGCTCTCCGTCACTTCAGTGACTTGTGTTTCAAACAGTCTGGGCAAACATGTGTGTGTGACTGGTGCATTGGAGTTAAAACTACCGATCGCTCTGTTGCAATTGTAGATTCAAATTGAGTTCTAGAGGTCTTTTTTTCTATTCGGTAGTAGATTCTAACGTAAAGCCTAATATTCTTGAGTCCAGTATTACTCCTTGCTTAAATTAATACTTATGTATTAATTACGATTCAGGATTAACTATAATCGGTGTAAGGCTAAGTGCGAGATTAATTAGGATTAAGTATTCGTTTATGTATGTAGGTGTTAGAAGCAATAAGGAGGTTTCGTTTCAAGAGTTTAAAATAATTTCAGAGTACTTGGTCACGAGGTTTTCACCTCACATTCGACAGTGAGCGCGTTGGTGTAACTAAATGAAATACGTGAAAATTCCGCTAGATGGCGGGCGGCCAATCCCACACACAACACACAAAATTAAGTTTGCTCATCCCACGCACTCAGTACCTACCCTTTGCAGGTTGTGATATTATGATGTTCTCGAGGAGTCCCGACTGTTCACCAGTTCCTTGTAGGAAATGCTTGCCTAGTGGGGACTCCACCTCCAGGAGGCACTGATCCCAGTTTACTCGCCCACTGAAATTCCCGTATTTTATGACGTACTGCTCTCGCTCCTGAAGAGTGAAAGACGTCACGTCATACAAACGAATACTAAATTAATATGTAGGTATAGGTAGGTACCTCACTAGATATACTTAGCAAGATAAATAAATTACTTCCTTAATTTACAGATTTCAAATGAAATACGGTAGCTACCCTTTACCGTAAGGTGTAATTCTACTTACCAAATCAGTGGTGGCTCTTATGTGTAACGTAAAACAATTAATCGTTTTTGGATGTGTGTAAACCGTTAACCAACTTCCTACAAGATCTTGCACATTCACAGGAGGAGAGTTTTTGAAGTATGGACAATGTATCGACATCGTTTTAGCGCTGGTATGACTGCATTTAATTAAAGATTGAAATATTACACATAATAAAGCAATAGAAACAACAGCCATTATTACCGAGTTGTTTAATTCGAGTCGGCAAAACGATTAATGATCGGGTCGAGAAGACAAGACAGTTAATGTCGCCAATGAAATCTGTTGGAACTTGTATAAAAAACACTGAGTCAATATCAATTCAACATCGTACCGTTTTGGGAACTCATTGAAGCATTGTTGAAAAATAATAATAATATTACATAACAACATCGAGAGCATTGATGTGGCAGTAGGTGAAACATAACAAAAAACCTTACCTGACATGACCACCGATTCATTAAATCACTAGCGGCCGCCGGCCGTGGATTTTACCCACGGCGTTCCCGTTCCCGTTGGAATATCGGGATTCAAAGTACCCTATGTTTTTATCCAGAATATCTACTATCTGTGCCTAATAAGGCAAAGAGATTGTTTGCTCTCCAACATACGAGCTTTTACATCCTACCTCTTACTTGTGTTCACATACTTACCTAACGCTCAGGTTGACTGGTAGAGAAGAGAATGCTAAAGACGCAACAATTTGTGCATAAAGTACCTATATTAAATAAAAAGAATATAAATTTATAAACGAAGCTGGTTGGTATGTATTATACCTGGTTGTCTTCTTTGATATGGTTTTTCAACAAGGGATCTGAAAAATACCAATAGTGTGGTGACACGCACTGTCACAGTCAATAACCTATTATTTGTCGATCTACTTTTGAGGTTTTCCCTTGATTCTTTTTTGTTTCTGTTTATTTTAATTTGTCGTGTAAACCAAAGGGCCGGGGAATAGTGGGAGTGTGCGGGGTGTTTCAGGCTATTCTAACGAGTTTTTAGTTTAATTAATTGCTTTCGAAGTGCGCTACCCCACTTACATAACGACCTTGGAAAGTATTTTCTATTTAGGTCAGGCTTGGACGTTAATTAAAAAAGCTGATGATTTTAACATTGTTTATTTAAGTTACTTACTTATTAAAATAGTTCAATATATTAATGAACGATAACTTGATATAATATCCTTAACGACAACTTCAACTTTTATGGGATACAATATTCATAATAAATAACATTATCCAAGACGAGCAAAGCTAGCTAATTATTATAGTAATACGGTTAATATATTACGATTCAGTTTATAATATTTAGGTTCCTATCAAGTACACCTATAGGTAGGTTAGTCTTAAGGTGAAAATAACATTCCTTTATTGTAATAATGATTAATGTATTATATTAGAATTTGGAAAATGCAAAGGTATTTGGAAGATTACATATAAATGTACCTACCAGTGGCGAAGGGTCCTTACATACCGATTCCCATCGGCTTCCCTTTCAGAAATCCCACACCACCATACAGTTCAGAGAATTTTTGGACAAATTTTGGTCCGGCTTATGTTCTCCATATTTTGACCCCTCGCCACTGGTGACCCACCTACCTATTTAGACAAATCTTGTTCTTCTAACACTAGATTATAATTTTATATTGGTTTCTTAAATGTTACGTCACACAGAATTAGTTTCTACATAGCTAATAATTATTTTTACATAAGTATATATATTAGGTAGGTATATACCCACCTACCTACTAGCTAGATTAAGGCGCTATACGATACGACTGAAGCTGAAGCGAGATAGCAATGAGAAAACGACGCCTGCGGGAGCGAGACCGATTTTGCAGATTATGCTAAAAAATATCAAATCACTTCGTAGTAAATAACTACAGCGATGAAAAAAAAATGAAACATACGATGCTAAATATTATACTTAGGTCTGCCTGTCCACTAGTTAAACCAATTTCCAAAAGTACCTTTAAATAACCGCATTTTAGAATAATCTGGATTTTTTGTATTTTTAGGGGTCTTTTCGAAAAGTAAAAGTGTCGAGGCAAAATCATAAAATCGTATTTGATGAATCGTGAAATACAAATATAGATACAGACATTAACAATCATAATATCCTACACTTGTAACATCTCTAACCGTCCTACCTATGGTTTTATGACAAAAAGTAGGTACCTACGTATTTTTTACAGCGTCACAGACAACACTTGGCTACATTGAACGCTTATAATGTTATTATGTAACGACTTCTCGAAAAAATCTATCTGAAGGACTTGGGAATTTGCCAAACATTTACATTATACACTAAAGCATACAAGTGCAATTGAACAAAATAAGCTTCGTGCTACAGAGGAATTCGATTCGTATTTAAATGTATATAAAGATTTAAATATTAAATATTAATAATTTATACTTTAATTAATGATAAGCTAGGCCAATCCGTGAACAGGATCTCTGTTTACCCTTAGACTAAGGTACCTATCTACAGTCCATGAGCCTGCTTCAAAATTAGGGCGCGTGTTGACAAGCACCGACCCTAAAATTGACCGGATTTTTCATAAATCCTGCATTTCCGGTCAAAATTTTAAGATTATATAGGTATTTAGTAACATCAGGACGATCCATGTGGCATAACTCTATAATGAGACAAAACATAAATCTATCAAGTAAATGACCGAAAGTTACTTTGCAGAAGGTGCGAAGGTGGTCTCCGATGCCTTTTCCTGATTCCGTTTTAGGCTGGGAATTCACGTCAGATTTTTCTCTCCGATAGTCTGATCAGATAATTGGAAGGCGCTCGTGCCATACATTTGTTTGAATACACATCCGGTCCGATAGTCGGATCGGACGTCCGAGTCGGAAACAACGCTACGTTTACGATTTTATTGTCGGATCCAATTGTCTGAAGTCGCTGTATGCTCACTTCTGTACAGAGACGAAATAGACGTCCGATTCTCCTTCCGATTTGCCAGTTGACTTGACTCTCTAGCGCATATTATTTTACTCTTTGGACTGAGTTTCGAAAAAGTCCGACGCAAAAATCGGACTTGTATCGAGTGAATCCGATCAGATAGTCTGATCAGACAATCGGAAGCAAATCGGACGCTATTGCCAGCCTCTTACTCTGACACTAGGTACTATGATTAGTAAGCCGTGTATCCGAGTCAGGCAGTGCAGTCTGACGATTTTACATAGTAAGAGTAAAACGAAATAGTCCACTCTTACGAGTCAATTATAATCGTTAAAATGCTGCTTGCAATGTGCAATCTTTATGAAAATTAGTGTAAATATTTTCAAGTAGTCTGCCAATTTATATCTGACCGGAAGTCCTTTAACCTAAAAATTCTGACCGGAAATGCAGGATTTCTCGAACTTCCGGCAAATTTTAAGTGCGATAATCTTCTGTTCGATCCTCGCTTAGCAGTCGGCACAACTCTTTCAGCCATGTAGGTACCATGCATTTTATCGTGATGTCATATGATTTAGGAGCAGACTCACGGACTTTTAATACTATCAACAAATTCAATTTCTCAGAATATCAAATACATAAACAAATCCTTCTTCGATTCCATAACCGAAAGCCATTAAGATTAATATTCTGTATTTTAAATTCTGTATTTTAAATATTAATTAGATACCTTACCTAACGACCAACAAATAACAAAAAAAAACCATTCACCATGACAAAAGTTTGGGTCTTCAAAGAAGCACTAAAATAATTGTAGTTACTTTCTTCGCGCGCCAAAATTTCTAATAGCTGATTGTGACGCACATAAGTACTTCACAGCGCTTCTCGCGGCCGACATTTGGGGTACACGGCGCGGGCTATCTAGTACTGGACAATTCGGACTTGAGGTCGTTAGACCCTTATAGGAGTTTTTGGAATCGCGGCATGTATCCGACTGCGGCACCTATCCGTGACAGGTACCCCAAGCTTATTAATCTGATGAGCCCACTGGTTCTATTCGCGGCAACCATCACTGTCGCTCTGCCCCTCTTCTTTTTTTAAGAATTCACGATTCCTCGAGGAGTTCTACATTTCGATCCGCCCGCTCCCCACGACACCGTGTTCCACAGCGTGCGGGATAGGCAAGCAACCAATTGGCCTCACCCCTCCCGACGGCCACCTGAAACCCAGGCTTTAAAGGTTCTCTATAGGTTATTATTTATTAATGACTAGTTGACGCCAGCGACTTCGTTCGCGTGGACTTAACCTATCAGCTTTTGCATCCGTCGATCGAAGTGGTACACTTCCGCCTCCACCGCGTGGAGGTACTCCCTAAAGTTATTTTTGTATCTAATGAAAAAAGTACCCCTGACTTCATATGGCAACAAAAAATGCTTATCACACTTAACTTCTGCTAAGGCGCCATCACCATATCTTTTATAGTTTAGCTGGTCTATTAGGTTCCTGCATCGGGTTTCCAGATTTCAAAATAAATTATAGACTATATTTTGGCCAGACCTAGTAGCCTACATGATACAGAAATTATATTCAAATCCGTACAGTCGCTTAGAGTCGAAGTCGTTTTCAGTCGAAAGACAGACAAGAATGTAAAAAATGCTCACAACGATTCGGTTAACTACTGTTTTTACGTCCGTCGTCTCCAATTAGTTTTTAGTAAATATATTCAACAGAATTTTTTAATTAACTGGTTTAATATATGTATAGATAGATATGGTAGTTCGTAATACATTCAAATCCTACTACTTGTTCTCACCGCACGCCATACCGATAAATGTTATTAAGAATTCGAGTTCTGACAAAATTATTAGTTTGATAAATTATGTGAAAATTTCCTAATATGTTGGAATGTATGAATTAAAACTAATGCACAAAAACAGTTTTTCAGAAAAAAAAATTGAACGGTTTTGAATTTAATTGAATTATTTATTTATTTATTGAATTCGTCCAAGAATCTACCTAATAATAATTTCTTTATAATTTATACTGAATAAGAATGTTAAAAATAAAAGCTGCTCTATGTACATAATCGTAATAAAAATCATAATATAATTTAAAAAATATATATTTTTTGCTATGAACATAAAGTCGCATAATAACTAAGTATATCAAAATACTTTAAATCAATAATAATAAGTAATAAAAAACTAAATTTAGGCTTACATTGTGTATCAATGTGCATGTGGGAGGCAATACGAAGACAGTTCCTCATTTCTCTTACAAATAAATGTTAGACTAGGTAGTTGTGAAAACTTCATGTGTATTTTGGAATACTGCCTCCTGAAAATAAAGAGAAATAATGCGGTGAGAGATCAACTCCTGAGTTGCATCTTATTCATTGGGAATCGTTGGTGACGCATTATCTTGTAATAATATACTTGAATAAATAATAGATGCTACTTTGTTATGCAGATATTTATTTGATTGAAAGTAATTAAGTGTAAGTAATTACATTTTTAACATGTTTAAACCTTACATGAGGCTGTCGTTATAAATACTCGTTGACTAGTACCATAACATTATATTAACACAAACAGTTTTGCCACTTTCTTAATGTTTAAAACAAATGTAATGTCAATTTCGGCCAATCATTTTTCTAGACTAACTAATTGGTATTGGACTTGCAATTTACATTACATTCATTTCAAGTATCTTATTTTATAATTTTAACTCAGTGAGCATGTACTAAAGACAGCCGAGATAAATCTTACTTATACTTAAAACAATTTACGTAAGTTTTATCCTGGTATATTCATATTACATTTCAGTATCACACAATTTGAATCAAACTAACATTATACATAATAATTAATATATTAAGTGTAATGAATGATTATACTGGAATCGTGTAGCTTAATTTTATTTTAATCTTCAAGCAATGGTGTATTTTATAAAATTGGACAAGCCAAATATCGATTGATAATTATTAAAAATGACATACAATTTCGTCCACTCCTAAATAAAAACCTACTGCAAATATCTTAAAAAGCTAGAATATAATAATTAAAACTTACAATTAACGAAATACGTGAAATAATACGTTTTTACATCACTTTTCAACTCCCCAACATTAACAATTTCATTAAATTGGAACCGATGTAAATTTTCTACAAAATGTACAATAATTTATGACGATATAACGACGGCTTCATAGATATTATTATCTTAATTAAATGTTTGCGAATTATAAGAGCCTACGCAGACTACGATTTTTTTGTCCTATCGGGCTATAAAGGAGTCGTCCTTACTGTAAGTTACTTTTATACGCAATTTCATACTATAGATATGTTAACTTTATATGCGGCAGTAAATGGTTATGTGCGGATTATATCAGACAAAAATCGCCGCTCGCGTAGGACCTTTTTTAATAATGTCCATGACATTTCAGCCCAGAGATCCGATCCAGAGCTGGACTGTGATTGGAATAACTGGAACTAATACAAGACAGTGAATCTAGGGGAAGATGCATTTACTGAACTGGATGGATCGCTGGATTAAAATATAATTGAAATTATGTTATCTGGCCACAACACAATTCATCGATAATAGAGATATAAAGTATTATCCATTCATTAATCATCGCAGTTAAACCAACCGAAAGTATGTCATGTCACAAATTATTTATTGTGAGACCACATGAAAATCACAGCATTAAGGTACTTGCAGAACGTTAATGCTAAATAATCGGTTATGTTTGAAGGTGTGAATTGAATAAGGAATGGGTTTAAGGAAATTATTAAGGTTATGATAAATTTTTAAATAGAAAAATATTGGAAAAAGTCAACTCGCGAACCAGTGAATTCTCAGATGGGACTCGAACCCACGACCTTTGGAAATCCGGTCCAATGCTCTAACCACTGAGCTACTGAGACCTTTTCAAATATTTTTCTATTTAAAAATTTATCGTATAAAAATAGCATTAAAGAAATGCAAAAAATCTAAAATCATAAAATATTAAGGTGTCTGGGGCCTTAACATTAAGCCTGAAAGCCATAATGTAATAAAAGCAACTGAAAAATTAGCAGCGTATATATGTCGTAGGAGGATTTGATAAATAGAGTTTTCGCAAAAATCACAGAGATATTGCAAAAACACGGATAATTAGACGATGGTGTTGACATTTCTCAATCTTACTGAAAAAAGATAGGGTTTTTGCAAAAATACGGGTTGCTTTAGTAACATTGGATATTCTTTACTCTGATTGGCTTAATTTTTGCTTGATTGCTAACTCTTCTTCTGATTGGTTCACAGAAAGTTTCCTACACGTGAGATAATGGATTGACATTTGCAACGTCAACTCGTCAACCAATCAGAGAAGATGTTGTTTTGGACGGTCCGACCAGCCAATCAGTGTTCTTATTTCATTATAGCCAGAGATTATTTTCGTAATCTTACTAAGGCAACCAGTTTTTCGCAAAAATCCTATCGTTTTTCAGAAGGATTGAGAAATGACAAACACCATTGTCCAATTATCCGTGTTTTCGCAATATCCCTAGGATTTTCGCAAAAAAACGTTTTATCTAATTATCCTGCGACATATATAACACGTCCATCTACTTACACCAATGCTTTTTACTTTACGAAGTAAGGCCCCAGGCCCTTGAGACAAAGCTACATTAGGATAAGCGCGATATCGCTTCGCTAGTATGTATGATGCACGAGGTTAAACGTAATATTGTCGCTTAGGTGACACATCCTTTTAATTATTTACTTGTTGAAGTTCATGAATGATGATCAGTAATGTGACTTTGTCTAAAGGGGCTAACGTGGGTCAACAATAAAAAATTCTCGCAATCGGTTTTAACTTGTTTGTCTTACTCCGCTGATTGACAATGGCATCTAAATACCCATATTTTGATCCTTCAAAGCGAGGAAGGTACAAAGTCGGAATATAAAGTTCCTAATCTTTAAATTTACCTACATGTACAAGCTAGGCCCTCAGTTGCAAACTATGGTTCTTTAGTAAACTACACAGTGATTTTCTATCGTTGCAATTTGTGATATATGTACAATAAATAACAATTATGAAAATACTAGTAATGTGATGTAGGTATATGTTATTTCTCTTGTTCATAGTTATGTTGCGAAGCCTTAGGGGGAGCCAATAAAATGCTAATAGCGGGTGGCTGGCTCATCTAAAAAGAAATAAGAAAATAATGTTAAAATCAAATTACGAACTTAATAATGTTTTAAGCATGAATCTAATGATATCCTATGATTTTCTCTTCAGTAAATACTATCAGACTCGAGTGTATTATTCATTAAAATTTTACCACAGCTTCATCAAAACAATGTTCTTGTATTCACACAATACTTTTATTTATTCAATTAGTTTGAATAGGAGGATTATTAGGAGAAAAGTCAGTGATATTAGTAAAATTCTTTTAAGCAAAAGATTGGCAGAATTTCTCTTACGTCGTAAACTAACAAATTGTACCTTGTTTTATTGTATTCTATTTTATTATTAAAAAAAACTTTTTTACGCTAATCTAGTGACTGGTTCAAGCATCTCATGAACATTCAGTTCGCGTCACCCCAACATAACACATAGTATCTCCTGTGAGACAAAAGAATCGTAGCCAGCAACCGTGAATTAGGACAGAGTTCATTACTCAGTATATTCTTAGTTAAGTAGAAATAATCGGGACCAATGTCTTACTAATACCTACAACTTAAAATTCAATTGTATTATTTTATTTCTAGTAGGAAATGAATAATCTATTTAAAAAAGTAAAACTATCATTTTATATCTGATTTCCTCAGAGCTAAGTGAAGGTGACCCTGCACCAGTAATAAAATTATTCCAATTTACCTTTTATATAACTAACTGATGTGATGACCCAGTCAATAAACATTTACTGTGAAGAGGCAATACCTCTACTAGAAGTATTATTCACACTAACAATTACTTTTACTGAAGAAATGTAACAAAGTTCCAACAGAAATTCTAGCATTCTATGTAGGTAAATGGATTGCAAAATTCACTTAGGTACACTTACCAATCCTAATAATTATTTCATAAGTATAATTTTGGTCAATAATTCTAAGCTAAACAAAAACTATAAAATCTACTATGTGAGGAATACTGGTAATTAATAAGTACAAAACAACTGGTTGTTTTGTACTTTATTTAACTTTATTTTATCTGACACTGGTGTCAGATAAAATATATAGTAAGTATCAGCAAGTAATACATTGTTACCAAAGAAGATATAAATTCCTGTATTAATTTTCACAGGGAGCTAAAAATAGTTGTCTAAAACTTACTGTCATGTATGATTATAATAACAAAAAATATTATTTCAGCAAGAATAAGTGAACTCAATTTTACTCTCGAGTCAAGATGAGATCACAACAAATTGAGGATAAGTGGTGTTCATTACCATTTTGAAGACATACGGAATATAAGGTGTAATTGTTACTGTTGTTTAAAAATTAGATCCTATGGTCCTATTCTATGAACCAGTCATAAATGAAAATTTAATTAAATTCTGGTTTTTATTCATCAAGCAAACATTTTTGTAAATAATTAATTATAATACTAGTCTTAGCCCATTTATTTACCAAGATAAGGGAGTGTCCATATGACAGTGTTATAGATAAAGAAAGTATATTTCATACTTTAATCCATTATGATAAGATTACAAGATAATAAACATTTTATTTTTAATATACATTAGGTTTTATTAGGAATCTTGGGGAAACACAAGTTAGATGAATAATTACTTTTATGAAAATATTTTGAACAAGAAATGCAAAAAAGAAAATACTTTTGAAGCAAAACTATTAGCATACATATCAATATTTTGAATGAATGATTTTTCATTATATCTAACTACTACCAATAAAAAAATTAAAAATTACCACTGATTCTATCACAGGTAATGAAAGTCAATTTCACATTAAAAATATGTTTTTGCAATAATTTAGGCATTTCTGTAGCTTTATTTAACACACTAAAGCAATGAGGGTCCAGTCTAGTTGCAATAATATAATGATACCTATAATTTTATTTCATAACAATAGATTGAATTATAATTGAACATTTATGGAACTTTGATAGTTAATTGAAATAACGGACTGTTATAAATTATAATTTGAGAAGTACAGTATCAATAATGTGATACCATGGACAATTATTTAAAATTACTACATTATGAAATATGAAAATTGCATGTTTGATGTAAAATTTACTAATATTCTACTAATCTTTAGGTCATGAAAACAGCAACATCTCTTTTACTTATTTA
Organism: Chrysoteuchia culmella; assembly: GCA_910589605.1. Taxonomy (NCBI): domain Eukaryota; kingdom Metazoa; phylum Arthropoda; class Insecta; order Lepidoptera; family Crambidae; genus Chrysoteuchia; species Chrysoteuchia culmella. Next base: position 14,949,381 of record OU342642.1, on the reverse strand, counting down.
ATTTTTAGTACTGTGCATGTATTTATATTCTAAACTTTAACATTTCAAATAAACTTCATAATTCTGTGGCAAATGAAAGGTTGTTTCCCAAAAATGCAAAAAAAACCTTCGAATTTAATCAATAGCAATTGAAAATTATCTGTGGTTTTAAAAGCTTGCATGATTTCAAGAGCTATTCATCCTTTACAATCTCTTATTGGAATTTATTGAATTGACTAATAGGCATTGTAAATAATTACATTAATGTTAGTAGAATGAGCTACATCATGAAAACAAGTGCAGACTGCTTTTTTACCAGAGTGCAACCAAATATGCTGTCCAAGGTATCATTATTGTGACTGTGTTATTATATAGGTGCATCTAAAATGTTAAAAGTACTTGCAAGCAACTCGGCTCTTTAAATTTCGACAAGTACCGTAACTTCAACAACTACTTAATGCACCAAATGTAAAATAAACTGGGAGTGAATTAAAGAGAATTATTATGAATGTTAATGTGAAATTCCATAATTAACCCCACCTGTGTTGAGGCCAGTGCTCTCTGAAGCGCCAGGCGCCGACGGCGCCGGCAATGCGATGGGTGGGGCTTGATCGCCTTTTGGACGACCTTCTCCACCTGGCTGAACGGTAACGGCTTGCACACCATCTGAGTCGTCGCGTTCTAAGGTGTGGTAATCACCAGATTCTTCAGGAGGACGTGGCTTGCACTTCCCACAGCAGCAGTTGCAACAGCAGCAGAGGCAGCAACAGAAGTAGCAACCCGTTAATATACCACAAACAACGAAAAGAGCTTTACACCAGGTACTTGTGACAACAAAATAGGCGTTGACGTTTTCTTCGCCGAATTGCTCGGCGATGTATAATCCAAGAGATCCATAATTGTCGTAAATGTTCCTTTTTGTTGCATCGCTGAGTATGGTGTGTGCTCGGTTCACTTCCTTAAATTTGTCAGCGGCCTCCGGATTATTGGGGTTTTTGTCGGGATGATATTTTAGTGCTAATTTCCTATAGCTTTTTTTGACGTCTTCTGCTGTTGCAGTTTTGGGTACTTGAAGTATTAGATATAAACTGTCACCGGCAGTTGAGAGTTTTCTTTTATCCATTTTCTTAGTTGAGCCAAAACTTGGGTAGTACAATCACGATCACGACTAAACAAATTACAGAAAAAGCTACGCCAGATTGAGAAATTGTTTCTTCTTGACAGACGAGAAAGAAGACATTTGCAACCACAGAACAGACACCAAAGAGTAATGTTTTTTTAATGGCTTGTACCAAGTCAAGTTGCCGTCATTATTTCCATTATCCTTTTTGTACCATCGAAAAAACTGTCTGATATAGCCCATGCATATTTTTTACTAGATCGATATCCCCCGGAGAGGGCACGATACAAAACCCCTTATATAAGTTACCTACTCTATGCCCTTATCTCAACTTGCAGGGTCCTTGACTGACGGGACACAATGACCGTCGTGGTCCGCAGTAATAAATATAATCTGTCTATCTATGTAGAATGGGATGTGAATCTCATTTCTCAAAAAAAAATAAGTATATTTTAGCAATTTCTACTATACAAGTGGCTATTTCGTTTTCGTCTAGGAGCCAGGAGCCAGCCCCCTATTCTTCTCTCTCGCATCTTCGACATCTCGAATTCGACATTTTTTTAAGTCAAAAATCTGTATTAAAAGCTCACTGAAAGCAATCTTCGACATTATAGGATCATCAAAATTATTTGAAACTAAAGGATTTTTGAAAGTAGTAGAGATTTTACTTACATTTTTGATAAAGAAATTGAGGATCTAAAAATATCGAATTCGAGATGTCAAAGGCGCGAGAATTGCCCCCTGGTCTGATATAAAAAAGAAGTCATATCAAACATTAAAAAAAACGAGTGTTTGACGCTTGTGGCAGTGTTGCCAGATCGGCCTTTTAGAACCTATGCCGGCTTTTGGCACCCTTAAGCCTATTTCGGCCTTTCGCAGCCATTTCTATAACTTTGGGGAAAATTAAAATAAAATAACAACGTTACCAGCAAAATCTTTTTGGAAATAAGTTTTCTATTGAAAAATATCTTAATTAAAGTGAAAGTCTTATACTGCTGGTACTCTCTTCTCTTTGAGCGAGTTTTCACTAAACTTAGACAATAAAAAAGGAACGCGCACTTTATACTATTAATACAGAAATAATATTTTTTTATTTTTTTGAGGTAAATTAACCATGAATGGATTTGTACGTACAGGTGTAGGTATCTGTTTTTCATAACTTTACGTTATCTTGTTTTAATTATTATTTAATATTGTTAAAAAAGCTTTTTATAAAAAAAAATCGACTATATAAAGTAAAAAATAAAACACTTGGAGTCGGTGCTAGCCACAGCTAAGCAAGGCATTGTACATTGCACTTTAATAACCTATATTTTTATTTTTCTTGCTTTGCCTGGCACTGACTTCAAAAGCTTTATTTTTTTTTATATTTTCAAGTCGGTTTTAGTTTTTTTGTTTTTTATTCCACTGTTTGTTAGTTACATTATGTCCTGGGGGGCTATCGCGTAAAAAATATGGATATGGACATGGGCTTCATTTGACAGTTAAATGACCATATATGGTAATTTTATGAGCTTTAAATGTCAAATGAAGCCCATGTCCATACCCTGATTTTTTACGCGATAGCCCAGCTGTACTAACTTACACCAAAAATCAGCCCATACACAACCAACGAACATGTCATCTATACCTATTTATTTGCCAATGCGTAATTGATATTTTTCAGGATTATGAAAAAACTTCTTGTCAGATCTTTGTAAAAAATCAGAATTTTTATTAAATCTTTTACTATTACAATTTTTCCTTTACCCACAGGATTGCATTGTGTATATATTAAAGTAAATACATATATATATATATATATATATATATATATATATTTATAAGTTTCTAGCAGACTGTATTTCGCATGCCGTGGTAGCCTTTAATTAAGGTGACACTATTCCTAGATTACGCTGATATTGTATCTTATCCATGTATATTAGTGGTTACCTTGTTGGCTGTCCTTAAATAAATGAAAAAAAAAAAAAAAAAAAAAAATATGGAACCACACATAAAGTACAGTACAACAAAAAAGAGTAGAAAGAGGATTTTTGTATCAAGTATTTCTTCTTCTTAACGTTTGGACGACAAATTAAATTGTTTAGGCCCAAAATTTGGCCACCTCGATAGCGTTGTCAGTGGCAGACATTAGACACACGATTTGAGGTGGGCCACTGTTTGTATAGCACCACAAGCAGCTCAGATTGGTGTCATCTGCAAATTTCTACGTGGGCATATTATTGTCCTTGCTCCGGCCGACCTGTGTTCGATCGAAGTCTATTTAGCGATTTCCAGATCAGCCATGGTAGTTAGTTTATGTCGAGGTGGAAGGTGCTCGGCAGGGGGTACGAATGGGTTTGGCAACGAAGCTCCTTTCCTCCACATATCTTGCCTCGTTCTTGATGGCTCCTGTGGTTAAGGGATCGACACACTTTAAAAAGCTATTGCGTCTTTTGAGCCTCGGTTGGGCTGCGGCATATGCCCATGCAGCGGTCGTTCTCCGTTTTGTGTCTCTCGGCGGAGCTCGTTACAGCCCTGCGGACATCTGGGGGTGAAATGCCAACCAGTGCATTCAGCTTGAGACAGCCCGTGATTATCCGGCAGGTTTCGTTTAAGGCTGTATCCACTGACTTGCATGTACAGATCGGCTCCGTACAGGGCATACGAATTCGTCGGTTGAAAATACTAGCGCCGATCTAGAGGTCCGATAACCTGTGGCTGTGTGCTTCATTTAAGCAAGTAATGGTACATTTAGATTAGAATACCAATTCTGGACGAAAATATTTATAGGTAAGTATGCCAGTCCTGTTAACATAACCTATAATATCAAGGAACTGTATGGACTCTCGTTTAATGATTGCTGTTTCTACACCTTGATTAGAGGTTTTAAAATAATAATAATAATTATTATATAAAATATATAAAACAAAAAAATTGTTGATTTTTTGGTTTTTGTATTTCACGACATTTCGTCGTCTGTTCAAAAAAAGCGTTTTAATATGTAGTTCTAATCGTATAAACAGTACCCAGTATTAGCTTGTAAGATTTCTTATTTATCAAGTGATTGTACAATTTTTGAGGGCATGAGGTCGTTTCGCTTTAGCTTAATTTTTGCGAGATAGCGAAAAAGAAAGTTATTGCCAAAATAATATTGCCTTCTAACTCAAAGTGACTTGAATTTGTCTGCATATTGCCATTATTGACGGAATCAATATTTGCAGCGCTTCCAAAGAAATATAGGTGTCTTTAATATGAAGACTAGCTGTAAATTGTACGATACGTGAGTTAAAGCGAAAGATTATGATAAAAAAAACTACGTCAATTGTGAAGAAAATTCACAGATGATTAATGTCAATATTAATAAAGTGGGGAATAAAACAGTTTACAGCATGCAGAAGCTTAAATAAAACCTCACAACAAGCTTTTTAGGGTTTCGTAGCCTAATGGCAAAAAAAGAAACCCTTATAGATTCGTCATGTCCGATGTATGTCACAGCCACTTTATTCCAAAACTATGAGGATTACACAGTTGAAACTTGGTAGGTAGATGTATTCTGTAAACTGCTTTACGGTTTATAGACAAAAAAATGTGTATATTAAGGGGGGGCTCCCCATAGATGGAACTGAAACTGAAAATATTTTTTTTCATCAAACTTATACGTGTGGGGTATGTTTAGATAGGTATTTAAAAATCACAATGAGGTTTCTAAAACAGTTTTTTCTAAAAGTCAACCGTTTGAATGATATACACTTTAAAAGTGAAAAATGTGTGTCTCCCCCTCTAACTTCTAAAATAAGAAAGTGAAAAATCTAAAAATAAAATATGCTGTAGACCTTTATAGAAACTTTCAATGAAAATTAGTTTGAACGAAATATATTATGCAGATATAACTTTGTTATTCATACAGACACTATGAAAAACATAGTTATTTTTGCAGGCGAAAAATAATAGTGGCATTTTGGGTAGGTGTATTTTATATAATAATAGAAACTTTATTGCACACGATACAAAAACTCCCACTCGGTAGGATTCTGCGGCGGCAGGGACGTCGTCGGCAAGCTTGGCAGCGTCATCTGATCCTGCATGCTCTGGCGTAGACATCCTAGGTTAAGGTCTTCTTAACTTACTCCGAACGTCGGTGGTCACCAGTGAAGTGACTTACTATTATACCTAGCGAGTAGCGGGAAGCGTATTTAAAACCAGCAACAAACTTTCAGCATTTATTTACAAAGCAAGCTCAGAGCGGAATGCATACAATGAACATCGTACATCGACATCTAAACACAAAAATTATTAATAATAATTAAGGTTCGCGCTTGACACTTTTGCTGCGGGCACCGCCCCTAATAAGAACAATAGATGCGCGTGCTCCATCTTGCGAAGGGCGTGGCCAAGCTCCCAGTCTCGCTGCGTTCGCCGCTGCTATTGGTCGCGCCGGCGGCCATGCTACGAAGAGGGACGGCTGCTCGTGCGACGTCACTGATCGCGCCACCACTACGTTATTCATCGTATGATCCTTTGGTACGTTAAGTCGTACTTTCCTGACAGTAAAACTTGCACGCACGCTACAAGAGCAATATGTCACATCCATCTGTCAAATGAAGCAGATTTCGATGCCGAAGCCACTTGCGCGGTACGGCCCCGGATAAATAAAGATCAATTAAAATCCGTTGTCAACTGACGAAGCTATGGTTAAACATACATAAAAAATACAGACATTTAAATTAAAAACCACCTCCTTTTTTTAAGTCGGTTATGAACTTTTTTTTTCAATTTCGGCCTTTTCTGCAAAAAATCGGCCCTTTTCAATTAATGTGCTGGCAGCACTGCGCTTGTGTACGTTTGACTTTGATTGACGTTTGTGTTTTAAATAAAATTTTGGTTTGATTTGATTCATTCATTGAATTGTTGCTAAATAATTTCATGTGATGTGAATTTGTTTGATTGGAAGATATATTTATTTCCATGCAACGGCTAGCTACCAAAAATAGTTATAGTTACCTTTTTACATTTTAAAATATACTTAAAAACTTCGAATGGGTTATGTTTGAAATGTGCTTAAAATTCTAGTTGTTGAAATGGTTTGAGATCATACAATCATGCAGGTAACTATAATGAAGGCTCGAAGCTTTTTTAAGTTATATCAACAAGCGCTGAACCGCCGCCCTTACTTGATGCAAGCAGTGCAAACTGGCACGCTTATGGCCGCCGGAGATATTATTAGCCAAACCCTCATAGAAAACAAATCTGTTAAACATTTGGATTATAAAAGGACTATTGGATTTTCGTCCATTGGATTCTTTGTAGGCGTAAGTATTTATTGAAATATAATAAGTACAAATACACTATTCATCAATATAATGGTGTGAATTCATAAATGTATAAATTCATTGATTCAATATTTTTTCAGGGTCCTGCATTACGAGTCTGGTACGGCTTGCTAAATAACCATATAGGTTCTAATGGAAAGTCTGTTGCCTTGAAAAAAGTGTTTGTAGATCAAGCTGTGTTTGCACCTGTATTTTTGATGTTGATTTTGGTAGCTGTAGGAACGTTACAAGGAAAATCCTGGGATACTATAAAGAAAGACGTGGAAGCTAATTATACTGATGTTCTGAAAACTAACTATTATATTTGGCCATGGGTGCAACTAGTAAATTTTTATTACATACCACTTCAATATCAAGTACTGCTGGTGCAGTCTGTAGCTCTATTCTGGAATACTTATTTATCGTGGAAGACTAATAGAAAGAGGCTTATGGAGTAGTTGCCTACCTTATATTTTGCATGACCAATATTGTCAATACTCATTTTAGTCAAATAATGATGGTGATTATGTATTGCCCTCAAAATAGGCTATTACGTTATTTTCACTATCAAATATTCCAATTAGATTTTCATAGTGTAGGTAGATCATAATCATCAATTGTAAAGAATCTACTTTGTTTAAACGTTACTATTATGTAGTAGGATCCTTAAGTGTACAAAAACAAGTCCCTGTATTTGATGGTAATATGAATTGTTTTTCATGTGAGTTGTAAAGTCTACAGGACATCAAGCTTAGCAGTTGCACTTATTATACTAATCTACTTTTCAAGCAACGTCAACATGTAAAATTTGAATTGCTGTGGACTGCAAATTTAATATATTAGTACATTGAACAGAAAATTTATAGTTTTTGGATTTGTTAAAGGGTAACAAAATATTTTAGAACCTAATAATTGTTTTCAAGTAAATAATCAATTTTGAGCTCCAGCATGAGGTTGTTATATATGCCTATTCTCGTACTTTAGTTTGCCTTGCGTGTCTCGGCTTTTCCTAACATAATTTTAGTGATTTGGGTCCTTTGGAACCTTGTTTATAACATTAATGATTGGGATATTACCTACATAACAAAATTAACAAATGTTAATGGGACTGCCACTGTATAATTTAGTAATAATTCAAATTAAACAATTTTAAACTATTAATATGTTTCATTGGGTCACCCAACCCATTAAATGACCATTGCTTATAAATGTCGCAGGATAATTAGATAAGTCGATTTTTTGCGAAAATCCTAGAGATATTGCGAAAACACGGATAATTAGACATTGGTGTTATGATTTCTCAATCCTACAGGAAAAGGATAGGATTTTTGCGAAAAAACTGGTTGCCTTAGTAAGATTGCGAAAAGAATCGCTGGCTATTATGAAATAAAAACACTGATTGGCTGGTCGGATCGTCCAAAACAACATCTTCTCTGTTTGGTTGACGACTTGACGTTTCAAATTTCAATTCATTCTCTCATCTCTCCATCCAACCAATCAGAATAAGAGTTAGCAAGCAAGCAAAAGTTAAGCCAATCAGAATAAAGAATATCTAATGTTACTAAAGCAACCCGTATTTTTGCAAAAACCCTATCTTTTTTCAGTAAGATTGGGAAATGTCAACACTATTGTATAATTAACCGTGTTTTTGCAATATCCCTAGGATATTTGCGAAAAATCTATTTATCAAATTATCCTACGACATAAACACCACAATCTCGAACTGAGCACGCGCAGCGTCTCGCTGCCACACCGCCCCGCCCCGACTTGCAATGCTCCTTTATTTTACCATTATGATAGGTTGGTACTCTATCTGTCGAGTACTTGTAAAGTGATAACATAACACAGTCTATTTTAAATAACTTCTCTTGGTGTTATGTTTTCGGATTTAATATGTATGTCTCCACTTCAGGAGCATGAGCTAAGTAATAAAGAGGATGGGCCATTAACCCTCTACGTAGGCCTAATGCAGATTGGAGGATATTAACTATTGCAGTTGTGCCCGGGACTAACAACGTGACTTCGTGCCTGCCTTCTGACAGAGTAATCAAGATAACATTAATAAGTTTTACTGAAATTTGTTTATTTGTAAACATCGGGGCAATGGCCTTCCTTATGGATATAAGGGGAATGGGCCATGACTCCCCAGTCATGCATGGCCCATTCCCCCCCACCACGCGGGCCCCATGCGGATTGGTGGGTTTTAACGACTGCAAATGCAGTTGGGACCAACGGCTTAACGTGCCTTTCGAAGCACGGAGAAGCTCGAGATAGTAATCGATGTTTTCAGAAAACATAATGCGGTTTCAAAGTAATAATGTCTGTGTGTCAGTGTCACAAATTCAAATTTTGACTTTAATTAACTTAATAGTTATTTCTCAACGTCGTCGGTGCCTAATGATGGCAACCTTAAAACAAAAACTTTGCAATCCCTCTCCAACTTGCCAACGCATAATTACTCTTTTTCTCTTGATCAATTTACAGACTGTGATGTAACGACGTGGCGACGGCCTTGGACGAATTAACATAGGAAGGATCATTTTGCGGCTAATAAAGTCGGCCACAGCACAGGAGTCGATAGACATGATAGTTCTCCTTACATCACAGTCTGTAAATTGATCAAGAGAAAAAGAGTAATTATGCGTTGGCAAGTTGGAGAGGGATTGCAAAGTTTTTGTTTTAAGGTTGCCATCATTAGGCACCGACGACGTTGAGAAATAACTATTAAGTTAATTAAAGTCAAAATTTGAATTTGTGACACTGACACACAGACATTATTACTTTGAAACCGCATTATGTTTTCTGAAAACATCGATTACTATCTCGAGCTTCTCCGTGCTTGGAAAGGCACGTTAAGCCGTTGGTCCCAACTGCATTTGCAGTCGTTAAAACCCACCAATCCGCATGGGGCCCGCGTGGTGGGGGGGAATGGGCCATGCATGACTGGGGAGTCATGGCCCATTCCCCTTATATCCATAAGGAAGGCCATTGCCCCGATGTTTACAAATAAACAAATTTCAGTAAAACTTATTAATGTTATCTTGATTACTCTGTCAGAAGGCAGGCACGAAGTCACGTTGTTAGTCCCGGGCACAACTGCAATAGTTAATATCCTCCAATCTGCATTAGGCCTACGTAGAGGGTTAATGGCCCATCCTCTTTATTACTTAGCTCATGCTCCTGAAGTGGAGACATACATATTAAATCCGAAAACATAACACCAAGAGAAGTTATTTAAAATAGACTGTGTTATGTTATCACTTTACAAGTACTCGACAGATAGAGTACCAACCTATCATAATGGTAAAATAAAGGAGCATTGCAAGTCGGGGCGGGGCGGTGTGGCAGCGAGACGCTGCGCGTGCTCAGTTCGAGATTGTGGTGTTTATGTCGTAGGATAATTTGATAAATAGATTTTTTGCAAATATCCTAGGGATATTGCAAAAACACGGATAATTATACAATAGTGTTGACATTTCTCAATCTTACCACAGAAAACTTAATAGTACAAGTACAGAAGGTTCACTTCGTAACTCCAATCAAATAAATTGCTAGTCTAGCTCACGACGCAATAAAGTCCAATTCACGTCGCGCTGCGCTAAATGCCTAGCATTATATTCACCTACATTCTGCGTCTCTTTCTATCGCGTAACTCGTATTCTTTCTGACGCAGCTAGGGTTGCCTCTATGTGATTCATTTATTTATAGGTAGACTTTGTGTCGGCATATGCATAGTATAATCAAAAGGTAGATAAATTAAAGATTAATAGGTACCTACCAAAAGTTAAAAAAAATAACAAACCTACCTAAAGTACCTACCTACTTCTTTAACAAAATGATAACGATACGGCATACATTACTGTGTACTTAGTATAAGTAGTAGTAAGTAATAAATAAATAAAAATAAATAAGAAATTGAACATTATTTAAATATTGATGTGTTTATGTAGGTAAGTTGCGTATTAAATCGGAATGACATATTACGAGACCTCGAGGCGCACCCAATTTAAATTGTTTCTCGAAGCACACCTTTCAGGTGCGCTAACGAAATCAACTACGGTTAAAAGGTGCGCTTCGAGGAATGTTTTAGTTGCGCTTGTAAATAGGAGCGCTTCGATTAATATCTCGTAATATGGTGGTATTCCTCGAAGCGCACTTATTTTCAAACGCACCTTTACTATTTCTCGAAGCACACCTTTTAGGCGTAGTTGATTTCGTTAGCGCAAAGCGTTAAAGTAGAACTTGCCTTTCATCGTCCTTAGGGAGCGTAAAAAAAGTTAACATTGGATCGCGATTCGTGTTTAAACAGTTTAACACTGCACAATATTTACGAGCTTTTTTTTTACGGTTTTGTTTGTCAACTACGGAAAGTTGGTGACAAACAAAACTCGCGCGTGCGTCACTGCTGGCTCGTGAGTCCCTACTAGATTGGCCCCGCCGGAGGGGCCGCCGCGCGTAAGTATGTTTTCGAGCATACACGGGGAGTGAAACAGGCCTGATCTTACTGAAAAAAGATAGGGTTTTTCCAAAAATACGGGTTGCTTTAGTAACATTAGATATTCTTCGTCCAAGGCGACGGCAACGTATCCGCACTGGGGATTCTTTCTCTCGGTGGTGTGATATCAATGCCGGAGTTTCACAGGGTGGCGTCTTATCTCCACTTCTTTTTTCTATTTTTATCAATTCAATTACTCAATGTCTTTCCTGTTCCTATCACCTCTATGCTGACGATCTTCAGATATACACTCAGGCGCCGTTGTCTGAACTCCCCTGTGCAATTGCTACTACTAACCTGGATCTCGCACAAATAAGCTCCTGGAGCTAGTCTTACGGCCTGACTGTTAACCCAGCTAAGACACAGTGTATCATCATTGGCAGCCCCTATTTCGTTTCGAGGATCGATTTTGACCAGCTTGCGGCGATTTCTTTAGATGGCACCATAATCCCTTTCTCTAAAACTGTCAAGAATATGGGTGTTGTTTTGGATCAGCATTTGTCCTGGAGACCTCATGTTGAGGAAATTAGGAAAAAGGTATTCGCCACGTATAAATCCCTAAACCGCCTACGTAACTTTTTACCGACCAGTACCAAAATTACTTTAGCCCAATCACTATTGTTGTCTATTTTAGACTACGCTGATGTCTGCAATACTGACCTGTCGGAGGAGTTACTGGACAAGATGGAACGTCTGCAGAATGTTGCTATTAGATTCATCTTCGTAAATATCACCACGTGTCACACTTCCGTACCAAACTCAACTGGCTCCTTATTCGCCGGCGCAGGGCCTTGCACACCCTCAAACTTCTCTACTCCATTCTTTTCGTACCTACTTATAACCACTGAACTACCCATAATTTCCCCCTAAAGTCAAATTCAATGTTATCATGAGTTTTGGGTAACTTTGAATATTATTTTTTTCATGATGAAAATCGTTTATTATTCGAATATTTTAAGGTTTGGGTAAGATTAGATGACGTTTTTATATTTAAAAAAATGCTAAACTATCAACATGACATCTACACTGACGTATAAATATGACAGATAGATTATTCTTGCCATATGAATCAAAGTGGACCAATTTGGCGGGGAAAAAAACTTTATTTTTTATGAATTATTAGAAAATCAAGAGAAACTAGGAAATTAGTGTTTAACATAACAAATTATATATTCATCTGGCTATCGAATAATATCAAAACCGTAATTAATAGTTACATTTTCTTAAACAAAACTTTTATTAAGACAAAGTCATTCACCTCTTTCCTAGACAAAATGTCGTCGTCAATAAAAAATTTGCCACCTTTTCTGGATACGTGCTGCTATTTTAAAATACTTACAATGTTTGACTCATCGATTCGACATATTTCAATTTTGGAAGGCGAAGACCACCCTTCTAAAAAGTTTTTTTTGTAGCACAGGGACTTGTAAGCATTGACTTGTAAATATATGGACCAGCCATACCTACAAAATTAGCGTGCATACCTATATTATGTTTGGAACATAATATGGCCGCTCACCCTAGTGTTGTACCATATTGAATAGCTGATATCGAAATAGGTACAATTAAAACTTATAATAAATATACGTTTTAAATATTAATTTATACTCCTCAGAACAAAAAAAGGCCGGCTTAGGCCCAGAAATGGATTTGAAACTAACTACTTCACTTGCTTTTTTAAGCATTTATTTGGCAATTGGGGTGGGAGGTTACATAATGTAGTGCGAAGTCCATCTCCAAGTCTTACGTGATTATGTAATTGGGTTTAGCGCGTTTAATTAAGTTTAATATATAGATAAATAATTATTATAGTATTTCAGATCTTTCGAGCCGACAGTTCGTACGATAGACGTTAAAAATTTTCCCACTTGCGAGTATCGTTCCGAAGTAAGCACCATAAGTGTTAGCGCGCTAAAGCATGTGGCCGCACTTGCGTGTATCGTGGCATTATCCGAAGCTTCGGGGCGATACACGTAGGTACGGCCATAGCATAAAAAGGGGCTAAATTTAATAATCAAACTCATTCTTATGGAATCCGTTTGAAAGGTAAAAGCATTTTTTTTTAAAGAAAACAGCTCATTGTCTATGTATGCCTATTTTAAGCTACATTAAAAGTAATTATTACTTAAGCAATTATTTTGTATGAAAGTTATTGTCTAAGTTTGAATTACTTTTACTCAAGAAGTTAGTTGCCTTCTATTATAAATACGAGAGTTCACACTTGTATTTATTATAGTCAAGGGTAAGTAACTACCTACCTAGTTAATTAAAAGTAAATTATACTTATGAATTTTTTTCATACAAAATAGTTACTTAAATAATTACCTTTATTGACGTATTACTTACATTACACTTGACTATAAACACGTATGGTATACAGGAGTGAGAGGAGGAAAAATAAGTTACGTTTGATTGTTTAAAATATAGTATTATTTTTTTATTAATTTCTAAATAATACCAATTTAGTAAAATAATTTCTAAACAATACTGTATCACAAATTTTTGAGCATGGTATCGGAACCCAAGATCGAGATAACCTTGATAATCGTTTTAATAAGCAGTTCATCCATCCATCTCCAAAGATCCAAAGATTCTTTAGTAAAGCCAGTTTCAACATTTACATGTTGGTACCATTTACTTAGTGTCCGAGGGTGTGGTAAGCAAGTGTTTTAGGTTTTCCTCATAAAATTTTAAGTTTTTGATAATTATAACTGGAGAGTAAGGGCGAATTTCCTGTTTTCTTCGCTATACTTTTCAAAGGTATAGAGATTTGGCTTTGGCAATTTGCCTCTTCAAAAAATCTTTTGATCCTGTACATTCTTCCAAAATAACAGTTTCATCAATATTAACTGATTTTCTTCTTTGAAGATCTTCTATTACATTAACGAATATAGCAATCTTTTTATCACGTCTTCATACCCTTTCGTTTAAATTTTTTACTTTCTTATTTAATTAAGAACACTTTTCTGCAAGACTTAATTTTTTTTTTTTATCTGAAAATAAAAGGAATGATCAGATTTAAAAGACTACTTATAAAACTAATAATAATTAACCTAGCCTTTATTACAATAGTCAAATATTATACAGTTTATTTATACTGACCATCGCATTGATTATTGTGAGATTGACTTGTTAGTATTTGTTTTTGCCTGGTTGGTTGAAAAATATTTGATAGGCTTAAAATGAACAAAAGAATCATTAATTACTTTCAATTTAATTTAGTTAATGATAAGGTCAAGTGTGTAAAAAAAATTATCACTATTATACTGTACTAAAGCTATGTTTAATAGCAATTTTATAGCTACGTAAAGTAATATCACACATAGCTTAGTAGCACAGTACACACACATACACACATAGCACAGTAAGTCAAACAGTCAAAAACAATCAATTTTATTCTCTTACTTTTACTAAGAAAATTATAAAACATATCCTCACCGTAGTAGATGTTGACGCACCTTGTAGTGAACTAGTCATTTCTCGACTCTTTTGATTCTTCAAACAGATTTGATTAGGCTGAAAATATATTAATAGCTTTGATACAACTTCTACTAACTATAATAGGATTCAGAATAAGATAGAAGAATACACTATTCTGCTTTATAAAATTATTTACAATTAAATAAAACAACAAAAATCACTTACCAAAAGAGTCACGCAATCTTGTTACATCGAAAGTTCTGTAGAAGCATTTTTCATCAAAATGCATCAGAGCAAACATACCAAATTTTATGTCGTGTGTTTATATTTTCTTGACCAATAGCCTCTATCCATTTCTGCTTCGAAATTTTGTTCGAAGGAAATCTATTTGACAAAACACCATTGATTAATAAAATGACAAATGTATCGATATTTCAACACAACTCATGACATCACTAATTTTACAAATGCAATACAACTCGAACTTTAATATGAAAAAAACTTCGAAATACCACAACTTAAAACAATATATGTCCTTATAATCTTTCAAAACAACTTTTTCTTATATTTCATTACACAATATCGTTTTAGATTCAACAGTAATTGTGAAAATTTAATACTAACCTATGGAGAGTCAATGAAGGTTGATTAATGTTTTTCCTTGCACCGTACTGCTTAACACAACACGAAGGCATGATGTTCCCAACTCTAGCAAGGCTCTGAATGGAACAGAACCAGGTTTTTGTGCGTATTTATCAAAAAATAAACAAAACTGTTGAGAGTTAATAAAAATTTGACAGCAGATCTACCACAGAACTTGGAACTAAAGATGGCGATGCCGGCACGCGTCAAAACACTCATGACGTCACATGAAAATGTTGCCAAAATGTGTACTGTGCAAACACTATCCGTCTCTTTACCCATACGCAAACATAGGTGAGTTAGAAAGAGACAAACATCGATTTGATAAGAATGTATCGATTTAATATATATTTGTATAAGCAAATTTTATATAGATCTATAGGGCGCCTCCATAGTTCTGTTGTATCTCTATGCTTGTAAGGGTCTAACTTTTTGTATCCTTCCTGGAAACAAACTACCCTCTTCTCTAAAGACACAATATGTACCTACCCTCTTTTATTTTCGGGACTTCATCGACTCCCTTGCCTGTCACTTCTCAGTTTTCATAGCTTGTAACTTTCATTAGCTAGCTTGTAATTAACATTCAAAGTTACCCAAGTTACTTCGATTTTGATCGTCGTCAGAACTTTACCAGTTTTACACAATATTTAACATCAAATAAAGGACAACGACTTGAAAATAATAACAATTAAACTACATTTTAAAGATAAAAACCAAAACATACCTACCTGTTTACAATGTGTTTTGTATATTTAATTTCGATTCCAAATCAGAGCAACAAACACTTGCAAAAACATGTCCATTTGGATTGAGGAGCCACTCCAGATTTTGAGGACAGCTATCACCCTTCATTTAGTAGCCATGAAAATAATTTTGTAGGTCAAATTCTGGAATTTGTAGTAAAATACATCAAAAGTTATATCACTGCAAAGGTGGCTCCTCAATCTAAACATCTAGATTGAGGAGCCACCTAGAACTCGTAATGTATTGAATGTAGGTTACTGAAAATTATGTATCATTTTGTATCTATTACGTAGAATATCTACTACAATTTTGAGCACATTAATTTTGAAATTCAAGAAACTACAACACTTTTGTTGTGGCTCCTCAATCCATATACAATAGAGTAAATTTTTGGGAATATTTTCGGTCAATTCACATATTCGACATAATGATAATTTAGAAGGAAGTAAATTCTATTGCTTACAAAATGAATGAAATACTAAAACATAGTAATTTCCGTAAACAAACGCATATTATTTGGCTCCTCAATCCTGACGTTTAGCAAACCAATAATTTACTATATTTACCTGAAATCACAACGAAATCAAAAGCTAGAGACTGTAACATTTAGTAGGCATGTATACTAAATGGCTATATACAATTTATTGCTGTATTCGTTTTAATTGCTGAAAAAAAAGCTTTTTTGATATAGCTTAAGGATTCGTTGCGAGGGGTGACCATAATATGTGAATGAAACTAGGATAAGTAATTTATCAAATTTAATAATTTGTTTTCACAAAATGTAGGTTAGTGAATGGATTACAATTGGGTCTTCTGTGCTCTTACGAATTCTGGATTCGTAGTCATCATAACACAACATCTCATCCTTTGCTAGGATATGACATTTATAGTGACCCATGTCAGTGATACTAACTCCAGGAATGAATTCTATAGCGCCCATTAATGTGTATGAGCTGCCTAAAATCATTATAGATTCTGGTATCTCCTTCAGAATAATTTTCTTGCAACCATTCAAATCGAACGAAACCGTATTTGAAAGTGTATATTTACAGACAGTTGTTTGGTTGTTGCAAGACTTACATGTGTTTTTATCTTCTGCAATACAAATAGCATCTTCTAAACCTTTGATTCCAAATACAGAAATGATATTAAAATTTAAAGGCAAAAATCCGACAAGTCTGGATATCGGAGTCATTAGGCATGAATCGTTAATACACTTTTTAGTGAAAATTGCACTATAACAATACTTAAGAGCTACGCGTTCGTAAATGAAGCTCACGTTGCAAGCAAAGTCACAATAGGTTTTTTCTTTTGTATCAAAATAAAGAACCCCGATTTCAGATCTTATTTTGTGTATATCAACGTCATTGGAAAAAGGATCCGATAAAAGTTTAATATACTGTGGAATCAATTCATCCGGGTAGTTGTTTAATCTTTCTTGGAAACTCATATTTTGACTATAGGCCGCGCTTAATAGATATAGGACCGAATCAAAGCTACACGTATTTCTTAAATCCACTTGAATAGAATTTTTTCCGATAGGTACAGAATCGCATAGGTTGCCATTTTTTACAAATTTAATTTTTATTTTGGGTGGTGTGGCATTAGCATCGGCTTCACCTTTCCAATTTTCAATAAAAGAAGGACGATCAGAGAATATTGATTCAGTGGCAAAAGATGGAATATTTTTCTTTGATTTCAAAGGTTTTGATTGTTTTCGTTTTTTTGACTTCGTCTGAGGTTTTGTAAGTGGAAGCTTTCTTTTTCGACAGCGTTGAGCGTCTTTATTTTGTATGTCATTATCGAGATCATTTGTAGCGAGTGCTATTTCCGAGTTCAAGTAATTGGAATGTAAGTTTATAAATTCATCGATTCGATACTTTTTAAACTTCGTTTGAAATAGTAGATGTTTCAGTGTTTTGAAATAGCTCTCAACTCCAGACGACGATGGATCAGTATTATCAGATTTAAAAACCGGACACAGAAGATTTGACCATAGTGGAAGTTTAGCGAGAATTCTTCTGAATTCAGACACAAATGTTGGGAAAAAATATGAATTTTTATTTTTTCCTTTGATTTCGACTGATTGTTTGTAACATTGTGCTATTATCTCATCCAACCAAATAAAAAAATTAATGTCCTTAGAGTGATGTTCTTCAAACATAACATCTATAAACTTCTCGTTATCCATAGAACTGATTTCCGCCGTATGATGCGAATCAATGTTTTTCACTCGCATTGTAAGTCTGTTTAGGGCAGTTTCACAAACGGACCCTGCAGTATCATCATCATCGTACTGACAAAGACAAACCTGAATCATGTCAAAGATTACTTCTTTTGCAGTTTGAAAATCTTCGCACTTTTTTAAATACAAAATGCAGCGAATATAAAAGTATTTTATATGTGAATCTACATCATTAAAACATTTTAAATTGTGCACAGTTTTAATGAAATGACTAGTGTCAAGTCGTATAAACGTTGGAGGGATTTCTGAAGACTGTCCTTCCAAAATTGCAAACATATTTGTTAAGTAGTCTTTTGAACTATTAAACTCCGTAAAAGCTTCAGTATTAGCAGCAATGAGGGCAGAGGAGTCATCAGAAATTATTTCGTGAGGTGATCTACCAACTAAAGTTTTCCATTGATTTATCCAATGTAATATGTGTGTGTCTACAGCTTCCTCATAAGACATAGAGAAATTCTAAGCATGCCATATTTTAGTGCATATTAGGAGCAATAAAAACGTGTCAGTGATATTTTAGGTGCAACCATAACTTCGTTACTAGGAGTTTTTTTTTGTGTGTTAGCTGGAGAAACGTGTCCCCAGCTGACACATGCCGTTTTAGGGCAAACCAGTGAGGTTAGGGCTTTAGACTATAGTCAGGAATTTAGTGCACAATAGGAGCAATGAGAACCAAAAAAACTAACCGTCACACTCAAATACTGTTGAAACTACGATCAATAAAGTGTGTGTTAGCTGGAGACCCGTGTCTCTGGCTTACACACACCTGTATCTTAGTAATTATTTGAGGTAGGATTATGTTTTATACCTCAAATTTTTGAGTCGAATTGGAGCAGTAAGCTCCAAATTTTTCTAATCTCTAGCTCGAATAGTTTTTAAGCTACGAACCGATAAGCATGTGTAAGCTGGGGACACGCTACACGTTTTGAATCACTGTAACCGTATAAGTTAGAGTCTCGTATTAAGAATCAAATGATACCTTATAATAGGTGCACACGGCATGCAAAATTTCAAATCACTGGGCTTCTTAGTTTCAAAATTATAGCCAAAAAACTGGTTTCCCGCCAAAAAATTCATAATAAATGGCTCGGACGCAGCTATAGCGCAGTTGCCTTTCCGTGCGCTACACTGCTGCAATCGACTTTGAACCTAACGGCTGGTATTAATTCGAGTCACTTTAGTTTGCGCTTTCGATCGTTTTAATTTCTGTTTTGAGAATTACAGACCAGGAGCCGTCCGATATATCTACGCTGATTACAAACCATCTATGGTAGTCACTTATAATTGAACTTATAATTGAAATATATATATCTGATTCTCTTATGAAGTAGTTTTTAAATGTTAGTGTTAGAAAATTCACAACATTTGTTGATATAGGGCATGGATGATGGGCAATTTTCTATGGAACCTGGGCGTTAAAGCAACAGAAATGGAACTACTATTTAGTACTTAGTACTAGAAAATATTTTCTTGTTTATTAACTATCATAAGCCCCCAGGTTTGCTTGAAAATAACCAGAGCGAAATACACTATTATAAATTCTGTACCTAACTATACTTTTTTCTCTCTTATTAATTCAGTGATCGGAATAGGCTGAGTATATTTACCTATAGTTCATAGAACAAAGACAAAAATCGATAATTAGGCGAACTATAACACCTTATTATTAATATTTTAATTATAAATGCTTTTCGTTTTGACACAAATGCTCAAAAATAATTAGAATGTTTTCATGGTTCACGTGATTTTAATTGCCTAAAATTTTATTAATATCCACCATAACCAGTGATCAGATAAAGTTAATTTTTGGCTGAAAAATTGTGGAAGCAGCATCTTAAAACATTTTGTTTTTTTTTTCCCAGGATTCCAAAAATTTTGGGAATGCAAAAGTAGTCGATAACATAGTGTGGAAACAACGACTTTAGCATTATGGTACTTATTATAAAATAATCCGGGACTCGCGATCCAGGTGTTGCAAAAGGGGTTACATATTCGTATTTTAGTACTTTTATAAAAAAAACTGTCGTCTCTGGAATTTCGCCGGCCACTGCCGCGGCACACTCGCTTTTCTAGGTCGATTCGCGCCTCTTTTTGTCACAGTTCTAACCTAATCTAATCTAGAGGTACCTTAAGTACTGTGGACATCATACATGTCTCCGCACTACAAAGAGGCCGCAACACCGCCGTTGCTGGCTGGTTTTGTTTTTAATAAAATTAAGCAAGAGAGCCCGTCGTGCGTAGATATGAACAATTGCCATGTCAAATAAATATTTTAAAATATTGTAAAATAATAATATAATTGCTGAATATAAAAACAGTATCGAAGTCCTCCGCTGCTCTTCTATATTTTTTTATATATCTCGGAAACGGTGCATCGTAGCACAAAAATAAGGTATTTTTCGACCCCCTACGTAACCCATAAAACCCCCTTCCAGCATCAAATATCAATAATAATAATAATAATATCAATAATATCGATCAATTTTGTATGGCAAGCGACTTATCCAAATTTTAGAGTGAAATTACTATGGAAACTGCCCCCTAATTGTCTAATTTCAAAATCTATCACAATCCCTTTCAGAGTTATTGTGATTGTGTTATTTTCTCTGCCACATTTGCTTAGACAGTTCAATTTCGTTTATTCCATACCTTTCAAAACGCGTCCCGATCACAATCCCTTTCAAATGTCAAATAGTGATAGCCTGAAGTATTTAAATATCTTTGAAATGACGAATTGAAAGGGATTGCGATAGATTTTAAAATTAGACAATTAGCCCCCTGGACTTGAAGAAATTTTGAGCATGTTCTTTTGGACTTTTTATCATGTCAATTGAAGCTGAAAGGGGGTTTTATGGGTTACGTAGGGGGTCAAAAAATTCCTTATTTTTGTGCTACGAATCGTACATGATTTACGATTCGTAGCCGTCGTCATTTCAGAGATATTTACATACTTCAGGCCATCACTATTTGACAATTGAAAGGGATTGTGATCGGGATGCGTTTTGAAAGGTATGGAATAAACGAGATTGAACTGTCTAAGCTAATGTGGCAGACGAAAATAACACAATCACAATAACTCTGAAAGGGATTGTGATAGATTTTGAAATTAGACAATTAGGGGGCAGTTTCCATAGTAATTTCACTCTAAAATTTGGATAAGTCGCTTGCCATACAAAATCGATCGATATTATTGATATTATTATTATTATTATTGATATTTGATGCTGGAAGGGGGTTTTATGGGTTACGTAGGGGGTCGAAAAATACCTTATTTTTGTGCTACGATGCACCGTTTCCGAGATATATAAAAAAATATAGAAGAGCAGCGGAGGACTTCGATACTGTTTTTATATTCAGCAATTATATTATTATTTTACAATGTTTTAAAATATTTATTTGACATGGCAATTGTTCATATCTACGCACGACGGGCTCTCTTGCTTAATTTTATTAAAAACAAAACCAGCCAGCAACGGCGGTGTTGCGGCCTCTTTGTAGTGCGGAGACATGTATGATCTCCACAGTACTTAAGGTACCTCTAGATTAGATTAGGTTAGAACTGTGACAAAAAGAGGCGCGAATCGAGCTAGAAAAGCGAGTGTGCCGCGGCAGTGGCCGGCGAAATTCCAGAGACGACAGTTTTTTTTATAAAAGTACTAAAATACGAATATGTAACCCCTTTTGCAACACCTGGATCGCGAGTCCCGGATTATTTTATAATAAGTACCATAATGCTAAAGTAGTTGTTTCCACACTATGTTACCGACTACTTTTGCATTCCCGAATTTTTTGGAATCCTGGGATTAATATAAAAAAAAAAAGGTTTTAAGATGTTTCCACAATTTTTCAGCCAAAAATTAACTTTATTCGATCACTGGTTATGGTGAATATTAATGAAATTTTAGGAAATTAAAATCACGTGAACCATGAAAACATTCTAATTATTTTTGAGCATTTGTGTCAAAACGAAAAGCATTTATAATTTGAATATTAATAATAAGGTGTTAAAGTTCGCCTAATTAAATTCCCAGTTTTACCGGAAAAAAATAGTATTAAGGAAGTCTCCGATTTTTGTCTTTGTTTTATGAACTATAGGTAAATATACTCAGACTATTCCGATCACTGAATTAATAAGAGAGAAAAAAGTATAGTTAGGTACAGATAGTGTATTTCGCTCTGGTTATTTTCTAGCAAACCTGGGGGCTTATGATAGTTAATAAACAAGAAAATATTTTCTAGTACTAAGTACTAAATAGTAGTTCCATTTCTGTTGGTTTAACACCCAGGTTTCATAGAAAATTGCCCATCATCCATGCCCTATATCAACAAATGTTGTGAATTTTCTAACACTAACATTTAAAAACTACTTCATAAGAGAATCAGATAGTTCAATTTTATGTAACTACCATAAATGGTTGGTAATCAGCGTGATATATCGGACGGCTCCTGGTCTGTAATTCTCAAAACAGAAATTAAAACGATCGAAAGCGCAAACTAAAGTGACTCGAATTAATACCAGCCGTTAGGTTCAAAGTCGATTGCAACAGTGTAGCGCACGGAACGGCAACCGCGCTTTAGCTGCGTCCGAGCCATTTATTTTGAATTTTTTGGCGGGAAACCAGTTTTTTGCCTATAATTTTGAAACTAAGAAGCCCAGTGATTTGAAATTTTGCATGCCGTGTGCACCTATTATAAGGTATCATTTGATTCTTAATACGAGACTCTAACTTATACGGTTACAGTGATTCAAAACGTGTAGCGTGTCCCCAGCTTACACATGCTTATCGGTTCGTAGCTTAAAAACTATTCGAGCTAGAGATTAGAAAAATTTGGAGCTTACTGCTCCAATTCGACTCAAAAATTTGAGGTATAAAACATAATCCTACCTCAAATAATTACGAAGATACAGGTGTGTGTAAGCCAGAGACACGGGTCTCCAGCTAACACACACTTTATTGATCGTAGTTTCAACAGTATTTGAGTGTGACGGTTAGTTTTTTTGGTTCTCATTGCTCCTATTGTGCACTAAATTCCTGACTATAGTCTAAAGCCCTAACCTCACTGGTTTGCCCTAAAACGGCATGTGTCAGCTGGGGACACGTTTCTCCAGCTAACACACAAAAAAAAACTCCTAGTAACGAAGTTATGGTTGCACCTAAAATATCACTGACACGTTTTTATTGCTCCTAATATGCACTAAAATATGGCATGCTTAGAATTTCTCTATGTCTTATGAGGAAGCTGTAGACACACACATCAATGTAATATGTGCATCGGTGACCATTTGTAGTACAGGTACAGATTTGAATTTCGGATTTGCTGTTATAAGACCTGCATATAAAAATAATCTTTTGGTAATCTGCGTTCCATCGGAAAGGCGCATTGTTTCGAAGAATGATCCTGTAGCATCTATTGTAATAGTTATTCTTTCCAATTTATGTAGATATTTATTATAATAATTTATTTGTTCTTCGTTCCAATAATAAATAAAGAAGTAAGGGTGAACACTAAGAGAACGAATTACATTTTTATGTGTACTTTTTGCCATAATCACCAAAGACATAATCGGATTAGGATGCAGCCACTGTCCTCTCCTGACTTCAGATTTGATTTGCCGCAAAGCCGAAACAGAAGGCAACGTTGGTGTAGTTGTAACCTTAGATTCATCTTTTTTATTAACTAAGATATCTGAAGCTAGCTCATTGTGAACGACTATAGCAGGTTTGTATTTTAAAACTTTGGCTAATTGTTGCCTATAATACGGTGTTAGCTTGGATTTCTTCTTTGGATTGTGTTTAACAGTTCTGTCTATATTCGTAATCTTGCAGTAAACGGTGTGAATTTTGTCTGTACTTTTAGAACTTTCCATTCTAATGCAAGCAGTACATTGTGAACAATTGCCCTCCACAAAGATTTTGCTTTTTGATACTTTTTCGCGCTTCAAAGTCCAGGTACAAGGAAGCTTACTATGTTCATAAATCTTCATCTTCAGCAGACTACTCCATTTGTACTTTGGCATCGTCATGTATTTCTTATAGGTGGAAGTGCCTGTTCGCTTTTGATATGTGTATATAGGTTTAATTTTTTTCCAGTCATATAAGTCAATTTCATAAGAAAATGTTTTTGTTTCGTTTTGTTTTTGGCTCAGTTCATCATAGTCAATGCTTGATATATTTGTAAGACTACTGCTAGTACTTTTGGTACTTAGACCTTCACCAGTTGTTTGTTGCCCAGGAAGTTCAACATCAAAAAAATAAAAATTGTTCCGTTTTAATGATAGAAAAAGGGCTAGCGGTGACATTTTAAAATCAAGTTCTTTGGAAATAGTTAAGAAAATTGGATCATTGCTTTTAATATTAGGATTTTGTAGTATCTGGGCGTATTTAATAAATACTTGTTTTTGATCCGCAAGGTGAACAACGGATTTGCGGCCTTTCGCCATAATAGTTCTGAAACAAGAATATTCCTATACTGATTTATTCCATTTCGTAAGTTATTCATAAACAGTAGTTCTGAGCTTACACGCGTTTTGAGTTTAATCATTCCCAGGACAGATAAACACAACAATGTAACAAAAGTAATTTAAATCCTGAAAAAGGGAGAAAGTACCCATGATTATGACTGAACAACGTTGACTAAGGGACCATCAAATAAATAATAAATAAATATTTCTTACAATCACACCAATTATCTAAGCCCGTGGTAAATTTCATTAAGAAACTGTGTCTACGTGAACTTGATAACGGATAAATATATACTTAAATACCTTTTTTGTTTGTAGATACATACTTAATATTCATAAAAAACACCCAGACCAAGACAATAAGACACGTTCATGCACACAAATATTTTTTTGTTCGGGGATCGAACCCGAGACCTCTGGCGCAGAAGGCAGGTATCTTACCCCTGCGCCAAATCGGTCGTCAAATCATCATTAATAATTATAATCATTAGTCCAACTAAATTTTGCCCAATAGTGACTCGTATAATATTTTTGAGTCGCTCGTCCTAACATTTTTTGTCTACCTACATTATGTTTTAATTACCTAAGTATTCTTCCACCCATTTATATTTTTTGCATTTTCTCATTTAAGTAAATAATGTATTATCTATTCTTTTGAACAATAAATAAATCCTTAATTAGATTACTTAGGTGATATAATGTCTTTTTATTTTAGGGTGTAAATATAAATAAAATAAATAAATATCTTCTTACAATCACACCAATTATCAAAGCCCGTAGTAAATTTCATTAAGAAACTGTGTATACGTGAACTTGAACTTGATAACGGACAAATATATACCTACTTAAATACTTTTTTTGTAAATACATACTTAATATACATAGAAAACACCCAGACTAAGACAAATAGACATGTTCATGCGCACAAATATTTGTCTTGTTCGGGGATCGAACCCGAGACCTTTGGCGCAGAAGGCAGATAACTTACCCCTGCTCCAAATCGGTCGTCGGTAAATTAATTAACTTCAATGCGAGAAACCAAGTAATCACAATTTTTTTTGTGATTTCAACTTGGGTTACTTGGGTTTCATGGAGAAAGTTGTAGGTTTTGACATTTAACTTATTAACATCATGTAGGTACATGTGCATTGGACAATGTCTATTTCAAATTATTGCAGATTCAATGTTATTATGGTTTTAATGGCCACTCAGTCATTTTGTTATAAGGGGGCAGTTTCTGTCCTTAAAATGTGTAAACTCCGTACCCAAACATACTGAAGGTAGTTAAAATTAAGCCAATAATAACACAAATATGAACAGAAGACAAAAACGTACTTACTTGTAAACAGGAAACCAAACTGCACTTAATCAGTCAATCAATATGTAGGTACTAACCACAAATTATGATTAATAGAACTGCAAGTTATGCCTAATGAATTTACTGTTTACTTCCCATACAAGAAAGCTTCAATCACTAATGAACGTAACGTTACTAAATAATTGTATGTAATTGGTAGGTAAGTAAAAAATAATTTCCAATTACCCTCAAAAAATATATGGTCACCCCTCGCAAAGAAACCTCAAGCTTTATCAAAAAAGCTTTTTTTTCAGTAATTAAAAGGAATACAGAAATGAATTGTATATAGCCATTTAGTATACATGCCTACTAAATGTTACAGTCTCTAGCTTTTGATTTCGTTGTGATTACAGGTAAATATAGTAAATTATTGGTTTGCTAAACGTCAGGATTGAGGAGCCAAATAATATGCGTTTGTTTACGGAAATTACTATGTTTTAGTATTTCATTCATTTTGTAGGCAATAGAATTTACTTCCTTCTAAATTATCATTATGTCGAATATGTGAATTGACCGAAAATATTCCCAAAAATTTACTCTATTGTATATGGATTGAGGAGCCACAACAAAAGTGTTGTAGTTTCTTGAATTTCAAAATTAATGTGCTCAAAATTGTAGTAGATATTCTACGTAATAGATACAAAATGATACATAATTTTCAGTAACCTACATTCAATACATTACGAGTTATAGGTGGCTCCTCAATCTAGATGTTTAGATTGAGGAGCCACCTTTGCAGTGATATAACTTTTGATGTATTTTACTACAAATTCCAGAATTTGACCTACAAAATTATTTTCATGGCTACTAAATGAAGGGTGATAGCTGTCCTCAAAATCTGGAGTGGCTCCTCAATCCAAATGGACATGCAAAAACTTCACTATGGAAAAGGCGTTAATTTAAAAAAATATGACTTTGACAGTTTATTTTTCTACTTTTCGATTGCTACCTACCTTAACATTTTGGCGATCCGCTTTACGCAGTTGCGATATTGAAACAGCAAAAGGGTTTCATGAAATCAAAATAAGAAATCTTTTCACAACTTTGTTCAAAGTTAAACTGGAATTAAAAGTTACCCAAATTGTAGTTACGTACCATGTTTTCTTGTTTAATATTTATCACATAAAAATAGCATTATAGAATGAAAATTAAAAAGTTATATATTTTTTTAAGTCTATCAAGATGAAAGAACGAGACACAGGGCCTCCGTTGTTGATAAATCTCTCTCAGCTCGGATTAGCCTCTGTGAAGGGCGCAATGGAAAATATATTTTAAGTGCATACAATACAGTTCATTTTCGTAAATGCAATTTTTCAGAGTACTCAGACTTAGCACAGAATAGTAGTCTAGTATAATATTACGTCCATGGTTCTTGGTAACAATACTATCGATAGTATCAATACTATTGTTTTAGACAATCGATTGTTTTCAGTATCGATACTATTTATAGTTTAGTTTGATAGCTACGAGATAAGCCGCAATAATCGATACGATAGTATGAGGTAAAACTGCGTTGTACTCTGGGTAAACAATTATTATGACAATTTTTTTAATATGTTTTCTGCTAGTTTAATTTCTAAGAAAATGCAGATTTGCTGTGTCTTATGCTGTAAAAATATCGAAGATGAGCGTCGGAAAACAATGGCATGTAACTATGCGGTGCCACAGCTGATTCTACGATTTGTTGTGATCATTTCAGACCTTGATTGACAAGAAAGACATTGATTATAACATAATTAATTTAAACAGGTTTATTTCACATAATGTCCGACAAGAAAAGCATGATTTGTGCGAAACGCGTGACCGCCTTCTATCTGTAAAATTCTAAAAAGTGTGATAACCTCAATCATAGAATGCAATCGCCTGAATATTCATGTTCTATTACAGGATTAACATACACAGACAAGTCGAAAGTGATTAAAAAAAAGTGGTGAAGGTGCCACTTTTAAAAATATTTACCCATTTCATAAATTCGGTAAATTAGTTGCACTGTTGACATCCCTATAATTACATTGATCTGACATTTACAGTGCTTTAACTTTTTCTCTTGTGGTCCTTTGTTGATCCTGAAGTTATTATTTGCGTAGAAAACCAGTCTAAGAGTTCATATTTCTTCTATTAGTCCAAAATTTTACTTAGTGTAAGTTTGAGGTTATTTTGGTAATAATCAATTTTACCTTGTATTCAATCTTTTTTTATTCCTTTCAATGACGCTCTACGCTCTTTGAGCGATTTCTGTTGAAGGAGATCGCAAAGCAAGCGAGTGCAACCTACTTGGAAACCTACATGGGTTTTGTAGGTATTTGATATTTTTATATGTCAAATGTCACTCTAAAGAAAAATCTGTACACGAATTGCATGTTTTTTCAGTGTTGGAAATAAAAGTCTGTTTTATATATCAATAAGTGTTTATTCCATCGTGCTAAATAGCTTCCATCGTCTGCGCACTGCTATATCACAACAGCTTATGGTTTTGCTGCTGAAATAAATTAATAATCATATTACAAGAATGTATTTATTGACGTAGAACAAGACAAATTCAATCGATGTCACAATCACAACCATAGAGGTAGGTCGTCCAGCCAGATATATAACATTCGTCCACATCCTAATAAGCTACGACATTTCCTCGATAAGTCGTCATGGCTTCCTGGTGATGCGCCCACTACGCCTTGCCGGTGCTTCTTGCAAGACAGCCGTAGCCAGTGGGAGACCAGCCCCCTAATTGTCTAATTTAAAATCTATCACAATCCCTTTCAGAGGTATTGTGATTGTGATATTTTCATCTGTCATATTGCTTAAACAGTTCAATTTCGTTTATTCCATACCTTTTAAAAAGCGTCCCGATCACAATCCCTTTCAAATGTCAAATAGTGACGGCCTGAATAACTTTAAAATTACGAATTGAAAGGGATTGCGATAGATTTAAAATTAGACAATTAGCCCCCAGGTGTCTCAGTTCTGGCTTGTCGTGGAGTGCCCGCTTCATTCTGTGTGCTTGAAGAACTGGGGACGATGTGCTTCGTCACATTTGCACTTATATCAGGCGAGTCTTGAGTACCAAATTAATGGTTGGGTTAGCTGAGGCGTTGGGTGAGGTGCCCCTGGCTGATTGCTAAGTGTGGGTAATAGTGATCGCCAAGTTGGTGAATGAGGCGTAGGTATGGATGTAGGCAATGGGCGAGCATAAGGTGTGGACGGGTGTCCAACAGGTGTTGACGAAGGTAGTGGAGGAAGAACAGTAAATCTGGACTGTTGGGGTCGGTCTGCATGATATCTCCTCTCTATACCGTCTGTAGTGTACACAGCGTAAAAATACTTGTACTATTGCTTGCGTACGCCTTGATATTGTAGCAGGTACCCATCGGGATCCGTCTCGGGCGCGAACAAATACACTGTCACCTGCTTTAAAAGATGGGGTTAGTTTCTCAGACTCAATGTTTGCCTGTATCTGTTTGTGTTGCAAAGTTCTTTTAGGGTTAGGCCGCGCGTTGTCCATAGCACAACGTAACCGACGCCCAAACAAAATTTCACCTGGGCTCTTACCGGTGGCACTAAAATAGGAAGTTTTCTAGCCTCCTTCTCAGGGTCATGCCATCGCTCGCACTTGATGACATTCTAGTTTTGAAAGTACGAACCAGGCGTTCTGCCAGGCCATTAGTCCTCGGATGATATGGAGATGACTTAATATGTAGGATGCCCTTGTCTCTGCAATAATTTTGGAATTCCCGGGAGGTGAACTGTGTCCCGTTATCTGACACCAAGAATTGTGGAAAGCCAAACGTTGTAAATATAGAGTCTAACTCTTCACACAGTTTGTTTGTTGTTATTTGATTCATGGGCTTGATCTCAATCCATTTTGAGAGTGCATCTGCTAGAACAAGCCAGTATTTACCTTCAAATGGTCCCGCAAAATCGACGTGAAGTCTTTCCCATGGGTTGTCAGGGACGGACCAGGAGTACACAGGCAATTCAGGGTTATTTGGCCGGTTTTCTTGGCATTTACGACAGTATTTGATATAATCTTCGATGTCACCGTCGATCGATGGCCACCATACGTAAAAACGTGCGAGTGCTTTCATTGCACAAGTCCCTGGATATCCGGTGTGCAGGTATTTCAATGTAGCGTTCCTGAGCGTATTTGGAATGACTATTCGACCCTGCCACATCAAAATCTTATTTTCGATGGACAATTCGGTGTATTTTCGAGCATAAGGTTTTAAGGTGTCTGAATATGAATTTTCCCGCCATCCTGTCTTAATGTTCTCCGATACTTGTTTGAAAATAGGATCCTTCCTTGACGCATCCCTTATTTTCTCTTCTGTCAGCGCTATATCTGAAATACTGTTGTGGTTTAGTTGAGCTATTATTCTGTGTACTGTCAATTCTACACGGGACGGTTTCTCATCAGGATTGGGCATCCTGGAAAGGTAGTCAGCTATGAAATTAAGTTGTCCTTTTGTAAAGACGATGTCATAGTCATAGCTACCAATGATCAATGCCCAACGTATTAAGCGATTATTAACAAGTTTCGGTAAATTGCGCTGTGGGCCTAAAACGTGAATCAAAGGTTTATGATCAGTGACGAGTGTGAATTTTGTTCCTCGTAAGTATTGGTCAAACTTTTGGATGCCGAAAAATATGGCTGATGCTTCTCGATCAATAACTGAATATTTAGTCTCCGCTGATCTCAGCTTCCTTGACGCAAAAACGATCGGTTGAATTTGATCATTTGCTTTATGAAATACCTAATACGGCACCCACGCCCTTTTCGGAGGCGTCACACGCTAAAAACAACGGACGTTTCTCGTCAAAGGCCACAAGTGGCTTTGATTCACAAATCAGCATTTTAGTATTTTCAAACGCTGCATTTTCTTCATCAGTCCATTGCCACTTTTGGCGCGCGCCATTTAGTGCATGTAGGTCCGCGCAGAAGCTGTGCAGGTGAGGTATGAATTTCTCGTAGAAATTTACGAGGCCAAGAAATGACCGTAGTTCTTGAGCGTTAGTAGGCGATGTCGCTTTTGTTATTGCTTCAATCTTCGATTTAGTTGGTCGTATTCCATGTTTGCTGATTGTGTGTCCCAGGTACTCGATATCTGTTTGGAAGAAAGAGCATTTTGATAAATTGACTTTTAAGCCAGCCAGTTGTAATTTGTCAAACACAGTAGACAGTGTTTCGAGATGTTCAGCGTCATCCTTCCCTGTTAAGGCGATATCATCGAAGTAAATCGCTACGTTTGGTATACCACCGAGTAGCTCATCAAGGTAGTGTTGAAAAATCGAGGGTGCTGTTGATATTCCAAAAGGCATCCTATTGTATTGATAATATTCTTTGTGAGTAGATATTGTCAGGTACTTTTTTGACTCTGGGACGATCTCAAATTGTAAGTACGCATCTTTTAAGTCGATTTCCGAAAACTTTCTCCATTTGCAAGGTTTTGACGTAACTGGTTAAATAGCGGAACTGGGTGAGCGTGTGTTACCATGGCAGGGTTAATGGTGCTGCGAAAGTCACCGCAAATTCTGATTTGGCCGTTAGTTTTGACCACGTTGACTGTGGGTGTTGCCCATTCCAAGGGGGTCATATTTGGGTCAACCTTGGTAACTATTCCCTCGTCTACTAAACGCTGAAGTTCTCTTTCTATATTTTTACGGATAGCGAACTTAACGGGTCGGGCAGGAACGTGCTTAGGTACGGTACCATGTTTAATATGGATGTTAACGGCGTAATTTTTTACTTTTCCTAGCTTGTTGTCAAAAAGAGGCGAAAAAGTGTCTAATACCTGTTTAAGTGTTCTTTGCGCAGGCTTAACCTAGTAGACGGGTTCCGGAAACGTCATTTCGTACATCTCACTCCATTGAAGACCAAAAAGCACGGGGTTGGCGTCTTCCATAACTACAACGGGCAGAATTTTCTGTCTTCCGAGGATTTCAACTGTTACGTCTGTAAGTCCTTTTGGTTTGAGTTTAAGGTTCCCATAGGCACGTAGTTTAGGTGCCTTTGTTAAAGGGGGTGCTCCAATACGTTTCCAAAATTCCGTGCTAATGATGGAGTATACTGATCCTGGGTCCCAGTCCAACGTACATGTGACACCGTTAAGTGTGACGTCAATGCGCTTACTGTCCTTA
Organism: Chrysoteuchia culmella; assembly: GCA_910589605.1. Taxonomy (NCBI): domain Eukaryota; kingdom Metazoa; phylum Arthropoda; class Insecta; order Lepidoptera; family Crambidae; genus Chrysoteuchia; species Chrysoteuchia culmella. Next base: position 14,917,496 of record OU342642.1, on the reverse strand, counting down.
TTTCTATTGCGTTCAATCTTGTAGACATTGTCACTATCGTATGAGCTTGTAGACGGTTGTGATAAACACTCATCGTTGTCACTGTCAGTGTTCCTAATTTTATGTAATTTGTTTTCGTTTTTGATAAATCTTTTTTTTCCTGACTCGGTGCTCGTCAAATATGCTCTCCCAGACTTGATACAGCAATCTTAAAAATGTCCTTGCGTTTGACATTCCTTGCACGTATGGTCTTTTGCCTTACAATCGCCCACCTTATGCCTATCATATGCACCGCATCGACGGCACTGGTCTAGGCCAATCCTGCGTAAAAACGTTCTCTGTTTGTTGTGAAGCGCCATGTTGGTTTTTGTTCTGACTTTGTTTGTGGCAGCAGGTAATACGACATGAATGTCACCCTCAGCTAGCTCTCTAGACTGAGCTACTGCAAAGAATTTGGCAAAAGTAACTTCCACAGTTTTTCCATCGTGATGTTCTTGTAGGTCGGGCCATTTTTGTTTCAGATCTACTTCTAGCTGCGGGTGGTTAATTCCGGTCGCAAATCGATCACGCAGTAGACGTTCGAACAAGTCGTCCTTGTAGCCACAGTCGGTGGCGAGTTTCTTGAGTCTGTTAGAGTAGTGTTCCATAGTCTCATTGCAGTCTCTTACGCAATTCCAAAACTCAGTTAAAGCTTTGAATTTTGTTGTTCTAGGTTGATGTAAGTCAATTAGTTTAAACTTTACCTCTTTGTATCGACTGTTGTCAAAATCGGGTATGAGTGCTACTTTCAGGTCGTGAAAGACTTCTGGAGTTAAGCAAGAGAATAAGAGTTCTTTCCTGATGTCGTCCTCGCTTACGTCCCAGATATCGCATTTCTTTTCAAAAAAATCTAAAAAATATTCTACCGACGTAGTAGCAGGGTTAAACGTATCGCACTTGAAATTTTTTATAATTGTGAGTTTGTTACTGTTGTTGGTATTCGCCGAGCTGGTAGACTCCGTACCAGGTGTTGCTGGTGTGGGGGCCGCCGCTGTCGGTCGCAGTTGGTGTAGCACGAGTTGTTGCAAAACGTCTGATATTTGTTGTTGTTGCTCCCGTTGTACTTGCATAAATTGTTACGCGTTCATTTTGATTACTTATTCCTCGTCGCCAATGAAATAAATTAATAATCATATTACAAGAATGTATTTATTGACGTAGAACAAGACCAATCAATCAAATTCAATCAATGTCACAATCACAACCATGGAGGCAGGTCGTCCAGCCAGATATATAACAGCTGCAATTTAGCTGAAAGATGGAAATTTCGACTTTCAAGTACAACATTGCATCCCTCGAAGGTAAAAGCAACTGGGATGACATAGAAGTATAAAATGCTTATCATACTCAAGAGCATACCTTACGCTCTCGACATCATTGAAGGCAGACTTACCGCGGATAAAGAAAGCGAAGCCATTGCGACTGGAGAACGCGCCGCCGTTACCGTGTCGGAATTCACGAAAGCCGACTCGAGTGCTCTTTTCTTTAGCACCAACAATGTGACTGAAGAAATGCTACGAAAAGTGATGAGATTTACGTCCACTAGAGAAATATGGTTAGAATTTCATCGAATGTTTGACGGAACATACGAAGACAAAACTTTCCAAATATGTATGAGTTTATTTGTACTGAGAAAGGATCCAGCTGACGACGCAGCTGATATTGTTTAACACATACGTGTAAGCAGAGAGTCAGTGGTGTCCGCCTTAGGACACATTCTTGGAGAATAATAACACTTTACGAGAAATATAATAAAAATATAGCACATTAAACGTTGTTTTATTTTCACAATCGAGACATTGACAATACTAGACAAATGACATATTATTCTCTTTTTCAAGATTCAAATCACTCGTAGTTAAATAGTTTGAATATCCAGTAACAGTATAAAAACTCCTTTAACACTTTCCCTTATTCAACACTATTCCAAGGGCATGGCAAAGGAAAGAGAATCTTGGCCGCGGTAGTCCTTTGGTTAAAATATCAGCTGGCTGATCTGCAGTGCCAATTCTCTGGACTTCCATTGCACCTTTAGCAACTTGCTCTCGAACGTAGAAATGTCGAATACGAATGTGCTTCGTTCGCTTATGAAACTCTGGGTTATGTGCCAAGTGAACTGCTGTTTCGTTGTCAACATATAGTGTAGGAAAATGCTTAAGTTCAGTTAACTCCTGCATTACTCTGGTTAGCCAAACCAACTCTCTGGCTGCTTCACGGGCTGCTACTAACTCGGCATCGGTAGTAGAGATAGCAACGGACGCTTGCCGTTGACTAAGCCAAGATATCACACCTCCTGCATAGCGACAGGCTACGCCTGTGGTAGATCGGCTGGTTTCTCGATCGCCTCCATGGTCAGCATCGCTGACTGCTTCGAGTATTCCTGGTTTGTGCTGTCCATACCTAATTCCAGCAGACGTTCCTTTGATGTAACGCAAAATCCTTTTTACACCAAGCCAGTCTTCCTTGGAGGGGGTTTCCAATTTTCGGGAGGCAACACCCACTGCAAATGCAATGTCAGGACGTGTTCCGACCATTAAATATGCTAAAGCACCGACTGCTTCTCTATACGGATACTTCACGGTTTCGTCTTTCCCTGATAGAATAGTCGTAGCTTCCTTCTCGGTGGGTGTTGTGACAGGATTGCATTCTGTCATCCCAAAGCGCTCCAATATTTTCTTTGCATAGGCTTCTTGACTAATAAAGACAGCGCCATCCTTCTCTCTTTCGATTTGTAGCTCTAGGTAATATGAAGCGGGCTTCGACGTTATCTTAAAACGTTTCCGTAAATCATTGAGAAAGTATGTACACCGATTACTCGAAGACGGCTAAACCAATTGAAATACTTCAAACGTTGTAACATCAGGTTTTTCCCCAAGTTGGTCCCATTTTTTTAAATTTTGAAATTGGTTTAGTAGTTTTCAGGAACTCTTGAAAATACTGTCGTTTTCTTACCATTTTATATGAATTTAAGACAGATGTTCATTGATAGATGCGGTTTATGTGTAGGTACATCCTAACCTATTTACCAGGATACACGGAAATTGCCTGCATGATGCAATAAAAAATATTTTTATAAAGAAAAGAAGTCGGGCGTGAAACATGTACAATTTTTTGTTTTTCGTTTAAAGGTAGTTTTTTTTTTAGAGGTAAGTATTATTTCTTCCATTTTCTTGGCATATTTTTTTGAAGGCGGTTTAATTTTTTTATTAAAATATTTTTGTATATACGGATATGCCTCCTATGAACGCCACAATAGGCGTGAGCTAGGAGAGGCCTATATCCAGCAGTGGACATCCACAGGCTGATGATGGATAACGATATACGGATATACATATAGTGTATATACGGATCAAACTGAGAACCTCCTTTTTTGAAGTCGGTTGTGATACCAAAGTCCAAAACCTCCTCTTAAATGTAACAAATATTTTTCTGAAACCGCATCTCGCAGACAAACATACATACATGCGGGTCAAACTGAGAACCTCCTTTTTTGAAGTCGGTTAAAATACCAAAACCTTGTCCTAAATCTAACAAATACTTTTCTGAAAACCGCATCAAAATCGTTTCAGCGAAACGCGAGATAATCGCGGACAAATATACATACATACAGCCCCTGTCCCGGCTAAAATTTGAAGCCCATATTTTGAATGTCAAATGAAGCCCATGTCCATCTCCATATTTTTTTGCCGTTAGCCCCCGGGTCAAACTGAGAAGCTTCTTTTTTTTTGAAGTCGCTTAAAAATGGCGCGGTCGCCCTAACATGAGCTAATGTATTTTATCTAGGACGTTACCTTTGCTGGCACAGCACCACGGCGAAGTTTTATAGTAGTATACATATTCTTTTTGTGAAAATGCATTGAACAGATCTTTGTATTTTTAGTAGGCTTATACCAATTTTCCTTGCGGTTACGTCTAACTATTTCAATCCATCGATTGGCTCCTATAGGATCGACAGGAAAGCTAAAAAATATGAGACGCTATCAAAAACAATGATTAACAAAATTTTATAAATGCAGGTACGGTGTCGATTTTAGCATGGCACGTACTTATAGGTAAGTATCTATGCACCACTAAAAAATATAACTTACTTTCATAAAACATAAGACGTAAGAAATTAAAGACGAATAAAATTAATGCTAAATTATTTTCATAGAACTAATAACACCAACATTTGCCAAGTCCAAACAGTATTAAATAGCAGTTATAGCAAATAAAATATATCATTTTCTCAACATATAGAACCAACTAAAATCATTGTGTGTATTTTTTTCGCCACAACTAGCAACACTGTATAGTGATCGGTTCCTTCAAATTATTTGTTTTTAGTCGATTTACGTACAGAAAATGTATAAAATGTAAGTGCTTGCCTGTGAAATGAAATTTCATCACTTTTTTTTTGTTTTCCCGAGTTGCTAAAACACTTTTTTATTGTGCAAACAGTCGTTTTTAATTATTTTTCGCGAGCTGTGTTCGACATAACGTGACCTTGAGCACTGACAGCGCACGGAACGAACTTAGCCAGATCCATATCTAAGTTTTAGTTGCGCGTTTTTCGTGCTTGCAATAGGTTTCTAGCTTAGAATAATAACGCCTATTCTAAGGTTTCTAGGCATTATTATTCTAAGCCTGGAAATTTATTAACGTTACTGTACGGTTCAGTGGCCGTACATTAATGTTAATTAATTTCTGTTAGTTATTTAATTTTCGCAGTTGGCGCCATTATGCTTTTACCACAAAGCATAATGGCGCCATCTGCGAAAACTTTTGCGTATGACCTCCCAACATTGTACTGTACTGTAGTTTTGACACTTGTAGTTGAGCTATCAATAGTATCGATCGTTACGAAAAGTGTTGGTATCTATCGCCTATCGATTAGATCTAGCAAAAACGTATATTCCGTAAGATTGTATCATTTGTATCTGGATCAGTGCAAAGATCCGAATCAGTGAAACGCATCATTTGGATCATTTGGATCATCAAATCACTGATCGACTAGAGCAGACAGAATGCATAGTTAAATGGCGTTCTTGTGCGATTAAATTAAATACCACTTACACCTAATCAAATAAATCAAAACTTTGCAATTAAAGCACCGTTACAAAGATATCGATTTCCGTTAAAACTGGTTTTTACGTCCGTAAACAAAAGTCAACTAAAAAGTCATAAGCAAAAACAAACAATATAGCGAATTGGCGGCGTTTCGGTCTGCATATTAGTAATCTGTGGTCTCGGTGCCGGGCGGAGTGAAACGGCGATCGCCGACAGGAGCCGATTGCTCCCGAAGCGCCTCGATCAACGGACCGACTCTGCCCGATCGACCGACGAGTTCAGCTCTTTCGTTCACTCAGTCCAGTCACACACGTCAGGTCCCGTTTGCGTTGATACCATGAAGCTATAGAGAATACTGGAGGCCAAACTCCTCATACCTACTTGAAGCAAAAAAAAATGACCTTGACTGCATTCTATCTCGCTCCATAGGTCCCCCTCCTCTCTTTCTAAATAGGGTGTCCATACAACTACAAAGTAAAGGAGACAAGTTTAAAGATTAAAACTAGCAATATCTGTGTAGGTATGCATGTGTACAGTTTACACGATGATAATAATAGGTCTATCTCGTATCTTGGTCTAAATATGAAATTGTCATTATGTTTCAGAATTATCAGTTCAAATTTATGTCTATATACCCAGTTTATGCTAGAAGTAACGGTAGAATAGACGAATGGTATTATCGGAATTAGGTATTAAGGGAAAAATCGCGGTGGCTAAATGTGAATTAATTTTGCTTTTTTTAAATTAAATTCATTTGATTCTTAACATTAAATTAAGAATCTAATTTAATTAAATTAGCTCAATGCAATAAAAAAAATAGTACATACAAGCTATTTTCAAATCATTCAAAATCTTAGTACTTAGTATGAAAATTCAAATTTGCCTAAAATTCTTCTTACAATACGGCAATTTCATACTTTTAGACCTAATATTTTTAAATGCAGAATAGAATAACGTTTTGATAGCAAGAAACGTCGTATTATGAATCGCAAATTTCGAGTCGACAAAATTAGAAATTGACATCCACCATATTGATTGATTGACATAGACACATACGGTGTTACCATTGCACGAGGATGCCGGATACCACAATAATGAGGAAATTCAGAAAACAATATTGAGATGATTTAATTTATTTTATGGAAATAGCTTAATTTTAATGAAATATAATTTAACAAATTACAGATTGAATTACAACTCGGGAATATTGAATAATGAAATTGAAATGACTGCGTCAAAAGTTACGAATTTCTATTTATTTGCTGCTACGCCTGTAGCATAATGAATTTTTGCGTATAATTTTTTACTAAAGGTTATAACTAATTTTAGCGGTTGCAAAGTAGTCTCTTTGTTTAAGTTTTTCATATTGGCTTCGATTCCATAAGCTTTCAGGTCTAATGATATTAGTGACGTCAAAGAGATATCATTTATCAGTGATGTCAAAAAGTTTATATACAGAAAAATGCTTATTATTATTATTATTATTATGAGTCTTATAATATTAGCAATTAATATCATTAACTATTATGAAACAGGCTCCGGGCAAATTTAGATTTATGAGATAGCCACACTGGAGTCCAACGAAAGGTCAATTGAGGTTATACCTACTTGGCTTCAACTTTAAGAACTGAGTTTGGCCTCCAGTATTCTCTATAGCTTCATGGTTGATACAGAGTAGCTTGCTACCAGTGTGACCATTTGTGGCAGATTTCTGCCATTTGGGCAGATTTAGCACCTGAATTTTAAGTGTGGCAGATTATGCCAACGATTTCGAAAAGTGGCAGAATTTGGCAGATTTGAACGAAATCTTTAAAATACTTAAAATTAATTAAGAATTCCTTCAAATTTGCCAAATTTTGCCAATTTTTTTCACTGTATGATTTAAATTGATGACTATGTATGGCACTTAATCTATAATAAGGTTTATTTTGTTATTAATGTAACTGATCATTAGTTTCTTAATAAGTAAATTGTAGTAGAACTCCTTCAAATTCCTTATGAAGTAGCTTGTTTTTTTTTTGGTCATTTGAAGTGGAATATTGGTTTTATGGTGATATGGCAGATTTGGCAGATTTTTGCTCGTGGTTTGGCAGATTCGCCGTTTCTGAGATGGTCACACTGCTTGCTACATATTAGTAATCTGTGATACAGAGATACAATGATACACAAGTAGCGGTGTTTAAGATTCGGTAGGATCAGCAGTCAGCAGATCACTTTGAATAAACGACTCACTGAGTCGTTTCAGTAAAGTTGTACTTGTACATTACTTTATAATTTGTGCTATCGATCGGCAACGGCAACACTAGCTAGATAGAACAAGGTTCAAGGTTATCCAATTCCAACGTCTAATTTGTTTGTGTGAGGTTATCACTGGATCCACTTTTTTATTTATCTATATAAAAATACCGGTAGAAGTATCAATATTATCGTTATTACGTCATACCGTGTGGCTTATTTCTACATATTGTTTGAAGTTCAGATAACATTTAAGAATTTCTTGTAGTTCTGTGCAATGGAGAAAATACAACTTGTTTCATCCAACAAAATTTGTGGAGGTTACCAAAAGGTATACTCTCACGAATCCTCAGAACTAAAATGTAAAATGATTTTTTCTATTTACCTGCCTCCACAAGCGGAGGGTGATGTGAAACTGCCAGTAATTTTTTATCTTTCGGGACTTACATGTACTGAACAAAATTTCATCACCAAATCTGGCTTTCAAAGGTGAGTAGAAATATCTATGGCTCAGCTATTGATTAGTAACCCACGATTTTCAATTTCAGATGTTTACCATTCGAAAGATTATATTTTTTAACACATATTCACTAAATATCAGACTTCGGAAACTTGTAGTTTTTTTGTCATAATTAATTGAAAATCGTAAAAAATACTTCGATTTTTGACGTTTTGCGACTGACATTCACTATTTTACGTGTATTGCGTTTTATTACGTGTTGTGTTAACGCCTTGTGGTGTTTTTTTTATGCAGATTTACATACTTTTACAGTATTATTTAACTTCAAAGTATACATTATTCATAATTACTAGAGAATAATATAATATATTATATAAATAGTCACAGACAATATTTTTTTACATAATTTTCAAATTGCTGTTATAAACAAAACGCAATTCTGTGACGGCCATTTTGTGATACTGTCAGCCAACTGTCATTGTCAAGTCAATACGTCAGTCATCTGTCTCCACCATTGACTTGTAAATTTAAGGACCAGCCATACCTACAAAATTAGCGTGCATACCTATATTATGTTTGGAACATAATATGGCCGCTCACCCTAGTGTTGTATCATATTGAATAGCTGATATCGAAATAGGTACAATTAAAACTTATAATAAATATACGTTTTAAATATTAATTTATACTCCTCAGAACAAAAAAGGGCCGGCTTAGGCCCAGAAATGGATTTGAAACCAACTACTTCAGTTGCTTTTTTAAGCATTTCTTTGGCAATTGGGGTGGGAGGTTACATAATGTAGTGCGAAGTCCATCTCCAATAGTCTTACGTGATTATGTAATTGGGTTTAGCGCGTTTAATTAAGCTTAATATATAGATAAATAATTATTATAGTATTTCAGATCTTTCGGGCCGACAGTTCGTACGATAGACGTTAAAAATTTTCCCACTTGCGAGTATCGTTCCGAAGTAAGCACCGAAAGTGTTAGCGCGCTAAAGCATGTGGCCGCACTTGCGTGTATCGTGGCATTGTCCGAAGCTTCGGGGCGATACACGTAGGTACGGCCATAGCATAAAAAGGGGCTAAATTTAATAATCAAACTCATTCTTATGGAATCCGTTTGAAAGGTAAAAGCATTTTTTTTTAAAGAAAACAGCTCTTGTCTATGTATGCCTATTTTAAGCTACATTAAAAGTAATTATTACTTAAGCAATTATTTTGTATGAAAGTAATTGTCTAAGTTTGAATTACTTTTACTCAAGAAGTTAGTCGCCTTCTATTATAAATACGAGAGTTCACACTTGTATTTATTATAGTCAAGTGTAAGTAACTACCTACCTAGTTAATTAAAAGTAAATTATACTTATGCATTTTTTTCATACAAAATAGTTACTTAAATAATTACCTTTATTGACGTATTACTTACATTACACTTGACTATAAACACGTATGGTATACAGGAGTGAGAGGAGGAAAAATAAGTTACGTTTGATTGTTTAAAATATAGTATAATTTTTTTATTAATTTCTAAATAATACCGATTTAGTAAAATAATTTCTAAACAATACTGTATCACAAATTTTTTAGCATGGTATCGGAACCTAAGATCGAGATAACCTTGATGATCGATTTAATAAGCAGTCCATCCATCCATCTCCAAAGATCCAAAGATTCTTTAGTAAAGCCAGTTTCAACATTTACATGTTGGTACCATTTACTTAGTGTCCGAGGGTGTGGTAAACAAGTGTTTTAGGTTTTCCTCATAAAATTTTAAGTTTTTGATAATTATAAATGGAGAGTAAGGGCGAATTTCCTGTTTTCTTCGCCATACTTTTCAAAGGTATAGAGATTTGACTTTGGCAATTTGCCTCTTCAAAAAATCTTTTGATCCAGTACATTCTTCCAAAATAACAGTTTCATCAATATTAATTGATTTTCTTCTTTGAAGATCTTCTATTACATTAACGAATATAGCAAATTTTTTACTTTCTTCTTTAATTAAGAACACTTTTCTGAAAGACTTAAATATTATTTTTGTTTGAATCTGAAAATAAAAGGAATGATCAGGTTTAAAAGACTACTTATAAAACTAATAATAATTAACCTAGCCTATATTACATTAAGTCAAATATTATACAGTTTATTTATACTGACCATCGCATTGATTATTGTGAGATTGACTTGTTAGTATTTGTTTTTGCCTGGTTGGTTGAAAAATATTTGATAGGCTGAAAATGAACAAAAGAATCATTAATTACTTTCAATTTAATTTAGTTAATGATAAAGTCATGTGTGTAAATTTTTTTATCACTATTATACTGTACTAAAGCTATGTTTAATAGCAATTTTATAGCTACGTAAAGTAATATCACACATAGCTTATGTACAGTAAGTCAAATAAAAAAAAAATCAATTTAATTCTCTTACTTTTACTAAGACAAATATAAAACATATCCTCACCGTAGTAGATGTTGACGCACCTTCTAGTGAACTAGTCATTTCTCGACTCTTTTGATTCTTCAAACAGATTTGATTAGGCTGAAAATATATTAATAGCTTTGATAGAACTTCTACAAACTATAATAGGATTCAGAATAAGATAGAAGAATACACTATTCTGCTTTATAAAATTATTTACAATGTAAAAATCACTTACCAAAAGAGTCACGCAATCTTGTTACATCGAAAGTTCTGTAGAAGCATTTTTCATCAAAATGCATCAGAGCAAACATACCAAATTTTATGTCGTGTGTTTATATTTTCTTGACCAATAGCCTCTATCCATTTCTGCTTCGAAATTTTGTTCGAAGGAAATCTATTTGACAAAACACCATTGATGAATAATAGTAGATTGTTTACCAAGGGCTGTATGACACCCATGACAGTCGAGTGTTTTGGCGCCCGAACGAAGTGAGGGCGTCGATAGTTCGAGACTGTTATGGGTCCATACACCCGAAGTAAACACTCTACTTTTCATTTTGAATATGAGGAAAGTAAAAACAAACAGAATATTCTAAAAAATTTTTTATAAGGTTTCTACGATTTTAATTATTTTATAATGTAGCAAAATAAGCTGTATAGGCTTCTGTGCCTTTGCCTACATACCTTTGGTAAATAAAAGTCCAAAGAGATTACAGATATCGATTTGACATGACACCCCCTATTCTTTTTTCAAATTTATTACAGCCACATATCAATTTCAACCCGCATTTTAGGCAAGTTATGAGTTACTTTCAGAATATGAGACATGAAAAATAACAAATGTATCGATATTTCAACACAACCCATGGCATCACTAATTTTACAAATGCAATACAACTCGAACTTTAATATGAAAAAACTTCGAAATACCACAACTTAAAACAATATATGTCCTTATAATCTTTCAAAACAACTTTTTCTTATATTTCATTACACAATATCGTTTTAGATTCAACAGTAATTGTGAAAATTTAATACTAACCTATGGAGAGTCAATGAAGGTTGATTAATGTTTTTCCTTGCACCGTACTGCTTAACACAACACGAAGGCATGATGTTCCCAACTCTAGCAAGGCTCTGAATGGAACAGAACCAGGTTTTTGTGCGTTTTTATCAAAAAATAAACAAAACTGTTGAGAGTTAATAAAAATTTGACAGCAGATCTACAACAGAACTTGGAACTAAAGATGGCGATGCCGGCACGCGTCAAAACGCTCATGACGTCACATGAAAATGTTGCCAAAATGTGTACTGTGCAAACACTATCCGTCTCTTTACTCATACGCAAACATAGGTGAGTTAGAAAGAGACAAACATCGATTTGATAAGAATGTATCGATTTAATATATATTTGTATAAGCAAATTTTATATAGATCTATAGGGCGCCTCCATAGTTCTGTTGTATTTCTATGGTCTCCACACTGAACTTACTTAATTTGTAGTTTTTTCAACTCGGAATAGTGTTGAATAAGTCAAAATTAGCGATAGAACCGAATTAGTCAACCCCGACACCACGTGGTACTAGTCTGCCCTACCCCTAGAGTGTATATAAAAGCCCGGAGGCACGGAGGGAGAGCAGCCCCCACCCGCTGTAACAAATCGCAGGCACCATGTGAGACGAAGCGGCTGAGACTGGTCGCCGCAGGCGACCAAAAAGTCGAAGCTGCGTAGGCGAACATGAAGTGCCTGCGGTTTGTTACGCAGGGGTGGAGGGGCTGCACTTCCCGCAGTGCCGGAGACGCTCCGAACCCATTACTTTCAATGAGCAAATTATGAAGAATTATATTTTTCGTACATTTTGAGGTTAAGTTTAGTAAATTTTCAAAAATTCATATCTCAAAAACTATCCATTTCCGAGGGGGGGGGATAGTACAGGGGGGAAGGCCTCCCCTCCCCCCCTCCCCCCTTCCCCCTCCCACGACGAAAATCGTGGGTTACTAATCAACAGCCCTTCCCCTAAGTACCCCACTAGAAAATTTGTAGTAAAAATGTAGGTATATTCCTCTAAGACAACAGTTTTTTTGACCTGATAATAACTAATATTAATGAATTTGATATGAAGAGAAGAGCATCCTACCATAAGTAGGGGTAAATATACACTCTTGAGCGGGAGCTTGGATTATCTGTTATTGTTACTGTTTTTGTTCCTACCAGATATTACAATTTTTTCGTATTATTTTAATGAGCAACTGGTTTAACTTAACTATGATTTGCAGATATGCAGCAGACCATGGTATAATAGTGGTAGGCCCTGATACTTCTCCTAGAGGTGTTAAAATCCAAGGTGATGATGAATCTTGGGACTTTGGACTTTCTGCTGGCTTTTACTTAGATGCTGCTAAAGAGCCTTGGTCTACTAACTACAGAATGGGTAGTTATGTGACCAAAGAGTTGTATGAATTAATCCAATCAGCATTCTCTAATGTTGATCCTGACCGAATTGGGATTATGGGACACAGGTAACTACTTTTCCAAAATCAAGCACATAGTTTGAATTAACAAAATTATATTCCCACAGCCAGTTAGGTGGGACTATAATATAAATGAATATTATTATGTTTCAGTATGGGAGGACATGGTGCTCTTGTCTCAACTTTAAGGAATCCTGGTCTATACAAGTCAGTCAGCGCCTTTGCCCCTATTTGTAATCCCTCCAAATGTCCTTGGGGTGAAAAAGCATTTACAGGATATCTTGGAGAAAACAAAGCTGAATGGGCATCTTGGGATGCAACAGAACTAGTCAAGAAGTACAATGGACCTCCGTTGACCTTGCTATTGGACCAGGTAATTTGTAAATTTAGTTTTCATGTTAATTATGTTGATGCATGTTATTGGTCTTAACTAGCATAAGTATATAAAAAAATTCTAAATAACAATTGTCCAATATAATTTACAGGGTGCTGGTGATCAGTTCTACACTGGCAAACAGCTTTTGCCCGAGAACCTTGTGGAGGCCTGTCGTTCTGTGGGAGTGCCTGTAATATTAAAGTTACGAGAGGACTATGATCACTCTTACTACTACATATCCACATTTATTGGAGAGCATTTTGATTTTCATGCAAAGATACTAAAGAGTTAATTGTTGTTAGCACATTTGGACAGTCAATTTAAATGACAATGCATTTAATGTATAAAGTTTTATATTTTATTGAATAAAAATGTTATTATAATGTTATAGTAAAGTTTATTTGAATAAACTAACTGTTTTTTAAGATTTAAGGTCATAAAATAAGGAATCTGGAAAAACAAGCATAATATAATTTATATTTTCTATTTTATTATAATATTTAGTTTGATAGGTATCTCACAGATGTAGTTAAATATATACTTTGAATAGGTGGTACAACTATGCACACCACACTTAGTATCTACTTAGCGGCATAAAACTTGGATCACATTTATATACAGTCAACAGAGCATCAAGTTTAACTTAAGTTATTGGATCAGTTTCCATACAACTGTTGAATGGTGCAAGGTCTGTACCATACCTACTCTTTTATTATAAATTATCTAATATTTTATCAGGTCAAGTTTGATTGGCTGAATTTAATTCTTTTATCTGCCTGTATCGGGTTTTCGCAATGCGTGGTAATACTGTAGGAACTTGTCTCTGTTCGCCCAAATATGAGACCCGCCCCAGTGACACCATGCTCTGCCAACAAAAAACATCGATAATACATATATAAAATGATAGGTAATTATTAAAAATACTCATTATCCTTAGCTATTGATAACACAACACAACATGATTATAAACCTATTTAACCTATATAGGTGTCTCATTCATAAGAAATCAAAATGCGGAAAAAAAAATGTAACCCTGCTGTACTGGCAGTATCCGTTTCGACTGCTCGGCCACAGTGTCCCAGAAAAAAAACGACTACGCCAACATTACGAAGGAATTTGTAGAAAACTAATAAAGAAAACCGCAAAGGGGTTCGAACCTATTTGTATGGGCCTCTGGCTAGAGGTAACCATGGTTTTGAAAGTCTGTGGAAAAAACAACCACGACACGCGACGCATCATGAAACCAGTGTATATCGATAGAGGATCTATAGACGAACAAAAAAATATTATGTGACATACTGTCCTTAAGCGTACGTTTCGAGATATTCCACGATAAAGATCCGGTATAAATAAAATTTCTAAAATATTTTCTCCTGTAATTAAGTACCTCTAGTAGTAATAAAACTGTTACCAGCTATCTAAAAATAATAGAAAACACTTATTATTAACAAAGCAGCCATCTATATGTCATGCCGCTTGTTCAGATAAAGGATACTCAGAGGATACCTTCCATCTAGTTAAGGTTTTTAAAATAACATTATTTCTTTTTACCTGTATTACGTAAGTATCTACTTAACTATACTCAGAAAATAAAACACTAGAAAACCGTTAAGAAAATATTTTTACGAAAACAACTAAGCTTATATAATAGGTAGGTAGGTAGGTACCTACTTTTTTAGGTCACTTAAAATAGTAAAAGGGTAGTACCTACTTAAAAAGGATTAAGTAAATAGGTTAGATATATTATGTACAATGAACTTAAGTATTTAAAAAACTATATCGCACTACCTAAAACAAAGTAGGTAGGTAGGTAAGTGCTTACTGATAATATTGTACCACAACCAGACATCACACGAATTTGAAGGTAAAAGTATGTATGCCGTACCTACATCGAAGTTCCATCGAAATATATGTCGCAGACCGGGGGGTGACCGCGACGTTGCGTCGGCGAGTGGTAAGTAGTTTTAGCGTGCAGGTAATTAAATACCTACAATAAGTAAAATAGGCCTGCTGTTACGACCTCCAGATAAAATGCAATACTTTCAACCATTACATAACGGAGGGATATTTAAATAGTAGGAGAAGGAGTTTTATTTATACGGGATCTTTAACATGGGATATCTCGCAACCTGTACGCTTAAGGACATATGTCTCTTGATATTTTTGTTCGTCTATCGATATACACTGGTTTCATGATGCGTCGCGTATTTGGAAAATTCCAACATTTTTCGGAAGCTTTGGTTACCACTATGCCAAAATGTTCAAACCCCTTTGCAAAACCGATATTCAGAAAGTTGTAAGGGCTTAACCGTGGCCGCGCAGTCGAAACGTGGAGAACCACGCGGCCACGCAGATCTCAGATACGGGAGCTACATAGAGATCTCATTCTTGTTGCAAATCACTGATATGATTTCGCAGAAATTGTAGAAAGTCTTAATAGATCCTTAAAGTATGTACAGTCGGGGACTTTCCCGGTTGATCAGTAGAGTTTTTTTGAGAAACATTTTCTCGAAAAGTACTAAGGTTAAAGAAATAATTTATTATTCAAATAAAATACTTCTTTATTGTCTATTATTTGTGATATAAACGTTTTCTATATATCTTTTACTTTTTTAAATAAAGCTCCTTGAAAAATCTCTACTGATCAACCGGGGAAAGTCCCCGACTGTACTTTACGATCTATAGTTCTTTGAAGTCGTGGCCGCGCAGTTGAAACGGTGATAGCCGAGCGAACATTGGGATCTCAGAGGTCCCATTCTTTTTGCTAATCAGAGATACGGTTTCGAAGTATTTATAGAAAGTTAGAGTAAAGCCCTAAAGTTTGTAGTTCACGACCTGTAGATCTTAAAAGCCATGGCCGCGCAGTTGAAACGGTTAGAATCGCGCGCCCACGCAGATCTCAGAAACGGAGCGTCGTCGTAGAGGTTCTATTATTTTTGCTAATCACTGGTACGAATGTTAATAGTATATAAATGGCTGGCATAAGGACCTGCATGATATTTAAATATGTTTCATGAAAACGCCTATCTATAATTTTTGAATAGTTATTTCATGATTCAGAGATTGCTAAGGTACTGAGTACTCACTTTTGCAACTACTATAGGTACATACGTGCCTCGTACCGAAGATCTTTAAATCTCAATTAAATTAGATATTACGGGTAATTTATTAAATATTCCGACGAAGCGTCGAACCGTTTTGTGAGAAAAATTACCTGTAAAGCTAGAAGTAGGGTGACCATGATTGGTATTGCGTCAAGCAGACATTTCCAAAGAATTAAGTATGCAACGTCTTAAGTTTGTATATTTTGTTTTTTTTTTAGCATTGGTATCAGAGATGAAGTGAAAGGTGAATTTCAATAGCTTAAATAAGTGCTTGGCCAGACTGAACACGGGGGCGCGGCGCGATGTACTCACATATTATATCTTATTCGAGGGTCAACAGTGGGCGCGGCGAGTAAAATTTCATATGTTTGAGACATCACGCCGCGCTCGCCCCGCGCCCGCGTGTTCAGTCTGGCCAAGCACTTAGCCTGATTTCAGAATGCGTTCGCATCGATACTTTTTGTGGTTGCGGTGCTGTGTATTTTAGGTGGGTGAGGCGGCCAAAAAAGGATTATTTGCTAGACGACGTAGCGTCCGGCAACTTTTTTCGAATAAATATTTATAACTATCAGATTTTATAGTTTTCATTGTAAAAAGTATCATTTATATTCTAAATAGGCGGACGACTGTAAAACTACTTCTTTCCATTTTTTTTCTATGAATGACTGGTCGACTTTTAGCCTTCATCATACATGCTGTTAAGTATTGATAAGGCTGAAGATGGAAGCGAGCCTCTCCCGGAATCCTCAACCTCTGAGGAACTGGCTATCTTATCTCGAACTGCCGGAACACAACAATGCTGAAAACATTGTTGTTATGGCGTCAGGCTTAGATAAGATGGTGGTAGCTAGCCAGGCGGGCTCACAACAAGTCCTACCACCAACCAAACCGAATACAATATGTACCCCCGCTGGGAATCGAACCCGGGACCCCTGGGTCTGATACCGGTGGTTGTACCACTAGACCACAGAGGCGGTTAAATTTAATAAAAAAGAAATATTGCAGGAATACACAATTTGCTAGAACATATAAAAGTGTCCCAAATGATCCCTCATACATAATTGGTATATTAATTATTAAATTTCTGTTTATTCCACTGGCAAATAAAATATTTTTTTTGAAGAACGACATATGACAATGTTTATTTACTTTACTACAGTTTAGCAATTAAAATAATAATCATTTTCATATTAATAATATTGTCCTAGTATTTTAAGCTTTTATGTTATCGATTTTAAGTTACCATTATCTTGTATAAATACGAAGCAATTGAGCAGTAGAATCCGTTTTAATAATTGGCAACAACAGTATCTAACTTGTATATGGTATGTCAATTACTTGTCGGCCATTATTGAGGTGCCACATAAGTTTGTATGCCCCACATTGTGGTTTAAAAAAAAAAGTGTTATGTGATTTTATTGTAAGTTTGTATAGTTTTGCTTTAATCGACAGTTTATTTGTTAAATATAAAGTATAAATTAGAGCTTAAGTTGTAAATTTTGTAAATTATTAATTATAGTGTCGTAAATTGAGCGTCTTTTGAGAAGAGGTTAGGTTTTATGTTACTTTTATGTTACCATTGTTGTTTATTTTTAAGTTACGTAACATAAAAGTGATGTAAAGCCGAATGCACCTTTGGAACTGTAAATAATAGCAATAATTAAATTGAAGTGCATTAACGCACTACAGATTTATATTTATTGTTTCTTATATCTAATCTAATTCATATGTTTAATAAAATTCCTTCCCTATTGCACAGGTGTAACTTTTTGTTAAATTATGTATACTTCGTATCTGTTTTTCCTTTGTGTTAAATTATCAATGTTCTTCCCGTTTGGTATTGTGCAATGTGTTAATTTATGTTTTTTATTTTGTGCCGAACTGCAGATATCGTTGTGTTGTGATCGTTTTGTTTTGTTAATTAATATTTTTCTGTTTCTTTTTTTAAATTTATTTTACTTGTCTGTTTAAATTGTAGTATGGTATGTTGTTTTGTTTTTGTTGTCCGGAACGTCATCGAACCGGTCACGACGGAAGAGCAGCGCGGGTCGTAAGACCACGCATTATGCTGAGTCGTGACCGTTTTGGGACAAATTTTTAATGTTCTTTGTGTGTACTGCCTTTCTTTAACATGTAATTTGTCCTAAATTTTATTTTCTTTCTTTCTTCTAATAAAAATTGATACCATAGCATAGCTATTTAAATTTTTACTTTTTTTGCTTTCACAATGCAATTTTTATTATCGAAAAAATTTAAAATGAAGTATATAGAAAAAATCAACCCGTCTCACAACCAGCTTCTATGGGACTCAAACCCATGACCTAAAAATATCGACCGAAAACGATTTTTTCTAAATACTTCATTTTCAATTTTTCAATAATAAAAATAGCATTGTGAATGCAAAAAAGTAAAAATTTAATGAACTTGCAATAGCAATCATTTCATCTTTAGCGATTGTGAAATATCTCTTTCGTGTGTGAGGGTAATTATTACTTATACATAAATTAAAGACTGAAAAATATTGCATAAGTAAACAATATTATTAGTTAAGAACATTTTTTTCTAATACATGAACCTATTTTCAAGTTTCTTGCACACCAAGTACCTATCTATAATTTTAATATTTTCAAGCAAATAATTTTATTGATTTTTAATAAGAAGAATTATTATTATTTTTAAGAAATTATTACATATTTAATTTTTTTATAAAATAAAGGTTTAAAATAAAACTAGTTTTACTAAAGTTATGATAATCTATATTTTTTTCGAAAAATAATGAATATTTCCCTATTGTAGACATGACCTTAGAAACTTTTATGTTACTTTTAAGTTACCCGGTAACTTATATTTTTTCATGTCTCATATTCTGAAAGTAACTCATAACTTGCCTAAAATGCGGGTTGAAAGTGATATGTGGCGGCCCTAGGGCTGTAATAAATTTGAAAGAAGAATAGGGGGTGTCATGTCAAATCGATATCTGTAATCTCTTTGGACTTTTATTTACCAGTATGTAGGCAAAGGCACAGAAGCCTATACAGCTTATTTTGCTACATTATAAAATAATTAAAATCGTAGAAACCTTACAAAATTTTTTTTAGAATATTCTGTTTCCTCATTCCTCATATTCAAAATGAAAAGTAGAGTGTTTACTTCGGGTGTATGGACCCATAACAGTCTCGAACTATCGGCGCCCTCACTTCGTTCGGGCCCCAAAACACTCGACTGTTATGGGTGTCATACAGCCCTTGGTAAACAATCTACTATTAATTTTATTTATTTATTTAATAAGGCTTACCAACTAAATACATAAAGGCAAATTATATTAAGTTTACAGCACTTAGCAAAATATGTATCTTATATGCATTTAACTTAAAGGTATGCACAACATTGTTATATGTATAAGACGTTTTCTTTTATGTTTTATTGTTAGACTAATCAATAATAATACTGAGATAGAGAAAAAAAATACGATAATTAAGTTACTTTTATGTTATATCAGGCCAATTTGACGGTCTTACCCAGGTAAGTACTATACTCAATACTCTATAGTTTATTGCAAAACCATAATGTACATGTAGATGTTATAAAATAATGTAAGACCATTGTTATGGACCCGGTTGGGCACGCAATTAGGGCTAGAAGAGAGGGGCCGTATTTCATCTGAGAAATTATAATGATGATAATTAGAATTATAATTATCATTTTGCAGAACCAATATATGTATGATCAATAAAATATTCATTAACACTATAGTAACATTTACTAGTTAGTAGCTCTTTTAATTTTCGTATAAATATAGCATCACTGTGTTCATTTTTTAATATATCGGGTAATTTATTATATATTTTTATAGAGGAACTGAAGGTACTTGAAGATGTTAGTTTTAATCGGAAATTTGGTAATATTAATTTATTTTTATGTCGTAACGTGTACTTGCAGGGTATATCTTCGCGTTTTGTATAAAATTGTTTATATTTTCTAACAAATTTGCATATCTCCAAAATATATAATAAAGTTAATATTTCTACAATTTCTGCGAAATCATATCAGTGATTTGCAAAAAGAATGAGATCTCTATGTAGCTCCCGTATCTGAGATCTGCGTGGCCGCGCGGTTCTCCACGTTTCGACTGCGCGGCCACGGTTAAACCCTTACGTCTTTGTGAATATCGGTTCTGGAAATTTGCGGTTTTCTTTATTAGTTTTCTACAAATTCCTTCGTAATATTGACGTAGTCGTTTTTTTTCTGGGACACTGTGGCCGAGCAGTCGAAACGGACACGTACTGGCAAGCAGACATATTAGAAGTTATAACAATAAAAAATATTGTCTCGTTCATTGCCAGCGAAAGGTAAGGAACTTTTATTTTAACTTTATTGTTATTTTTATAGTCTTTGGCTTACTTAGTCATTGCTGACCATATAGGTTTTTTTGCTGCTCTAGGTTAGGTTAGAGTTTTTATGCTGATCGGTTTAATTATACCCAAATAAATCTACCTGTCTCACAATCGCCAGGAAATCCATTCTCATTTTTTTCTAACCGTGGCGAACGGGTTTTCGTTTGTTTTTGTACATTGTACGTTATGCAGAAATTTGCTATCTTATTTGCGTCAGTAGGATAAAATAAATGTACAAGTGTGAACATCCCACGAGACCTTACGCAGCTGTAACGAATTTCACACTTGGACGAATTAACCACTGGACGCGTAACGAGGACCGCGTTGGCCTTTACCCCTCTAGCCACTTACTGAGCCTTTTGGACACAGTAAGCAATATGGCGTTGTCAGTATGATGCGAGATCTCGAAGTGGAACATTATCTCAATAATAGGTTAATGCGCTGTGTTAATTTGTAAAAATCATACCGGACAATCAAAAAAAAAATCTTTTCACGCGTAAGTACTATTTCAATCTATTAGAGTAGCAATTTTTCGTAAAATAAATAAAATTTGGTATGTAAACAAAATGTAATACGTCATTTCAAAAAGTAATCATTGTACATGTAAATTCTTCAAAGATATTGCATAAGTAATTTGGTTGGGTTATATGTATCACTCATTCAATCAATTGTCATTTTTATGTCGTATAGGGCTTGAACATATCGATAAACATATCGATGTATCTAAATGAACGAACGAATTCAATTTTAATGTAGGAACTATTCAAATTAATTTCAGATTTACAGTTGAACCCCTAACAAGAAGAAATTGGGTTGAAGCGGTACGCAGGGAGATAACATGGACGAGTACTCAGGTCTTAGATAACATCTAAGGTCTGATGATGGAGCCAGAAGATGGCTATAGGAACTCTGTAATTAAACGACGCAACCCTACGAACTTTGAGCTCGTTATATTTGAAATAATAATATTAACATCGTTAAAAGAAGCTGTATGCAAAATTTCAGTTTAATTGGTTTAGCCATTTGGGCTGTGCGTTGCCTGTCAGTCAGTCACGGTATTGTTTTTTAGTTTTAGACTTATGTTGTACATTTAAAATTTATCGTAAGTATAAAAATAGCATTGGCAACGCAAAAAATCATAAATTATTAGCTGTTGCATCGTAATTGATCGTTAAACATTTGTTTTTTTTCTCTCTTTCGCAAAGGAATGCAAGGAAGGATATTCTTATTCGTATTAAAAATATAAAAGTATCGGAGAATTTCGACAGTGGTCCGCAAGTCTCGGTAGCTCATTGGTGAACACATGAACTCGGCCACAAGTGAATTTTCAAATGGGACTTGAACCCACGACCTTTGGGAATCCAAATTCCCAAAGGTCGTGGGTTCAAGTCCCATCTGAAAATTCACTTGTGGCCGAGTTCATTTGTTCCAATATTTTTCTTGTTAAAATTTATCATAAATGGTGGTTACATTTATTATTTGTTTCTAACATAGACCTTGTTATGTCACAGCAAGAATAAAATTAATTATATTTATGTATCTATATTATACTATTTTTTAATCTTTAATTATTTTCATTTTAAGATCGTTTTATTATATTCAAGTAAAACAATCTTAAAACTACAATTAACTATTGGTTGAAATATTCTTGCAATTAGTATTTCAGCTAGTAGTTGCTAGAAAGATACTGCCTTGGCTTTTTCTTAAATATAGGTAACTTGTAATAGGTAATAGGTTTGTTGATAACTTCTGGGAGTTTGTTGTTTAAAACTGTCATAGCGTATGCTGGACTATACGCTATCCAAACGCTAGTCTATTTCTAATTTGGGTTTAGGTTGTGCTAATTTTGTACGGTGGCGTAAATTTTGAGATCTTTAATAAAGTGAAAACAAGTTTATATTTTGTCTTACAAATATGCATATTTCTTAAATGTAAATGGATATAGTTGAAATTAAAAGGGTATTATTTAATCGATCAGCAAAAAAACTCTAACCTAACCTAACCAATCATTGATTGTTCAGCAAGAAAACCTATTTGGCCAGCAAGTACTAGGTAAGCCAATGAGAGTTGCTGACCAAATTGATATTTAGCTGATCAAAATATTTATTCCTAAATTAAAATGTTTTAGTCTCAACGATCTTTGACAATCCTATAATGTCGATGATTATTTGCAGTAAGTTTTAGTATACTTAGATTGTTCGCTCCAAAAAAAATGTCGAATACGAGATATCACAGCTCGAGAAGTACACAGGAGGCTAATTGTCTAATTTTAAATCTATCGCAATCCCTTTAAATTTTTCATATAAAAGGTACATATTATACGAGCATCGCGCCACAACTATTTGACATTTAAAAGGGATTGCAATCGATTATAAAAACACTTATGGAGGGGTTGCTATTGTGTATGTCTTAAACAAAGGTTCTGTAATGAACTAATTACTCATATTTAGTTTTATATAAAAAAGCTCGAGTGATTGAAGAAGAAGTTAATGTAAATAATTAATTATATTATTATATAAAACAAATATTAATGTTTTTTACTCACTTAAAAAGTGTTAGTAAGTCCGCCTGGCTAGAGACTACCATCTTATCTAAGTCCGTTCCGGCAGTTAGAGGTAAGATAACCAGTTACTCAGTGATTGAGGATTCCGGGAGAGGCGCGCTTCTATCTTAAGCCTTATCAGTACTTAGTATCAGGTTGCATGTATCTACCCATTTTTCACAATAAAAACCCAAACACAAACGCTTTGGAAACCATATTTTATAGTTTTTATGAAGTTAAGGGTTTTTTATGGCAATTTTCATAATTTTTCCACGAAATAAACAATTAACTTACTAATTTCTTTAAAACACACATGGTTTATTAAACTCAAAAGGTTCATTCATTCACTCCTTACTTATCGTGCTTTTTATTTTTCCACGAAATAAACAATTAACTTACTAATTTCTCTAAAACACACTTGATTTATTAAACTTAATAGGTTCATTCATTCACTCCGTACTTATCGATAAAAAAAATATCGATTACTTCAGGCATTACTGTCATTATTTGACATTAGTAATCGCCCCTCACCCCTGCAAGAATTGGTTGATCGTGATTTCATACATTCTTCTCGGGTTTCGTGTCCAGTGGTTAATTCGTCCAAGATTTCACACAACAATGTATGATTCACACTGAACCACAGACATTGAACGGACGCAGTTGGCGTGCAGCGCAGCGCATTTTACAACTGCTGTTGGAAATTTAAACATCCGTATAGAAGTTAAGTTCCTTATTTGCATCGCCGGTCGGCTACTTAAATCGCATGCAAATATGGGACAATGCATCGCAATCGCATGTAAAAGGCGCTGCGCGCCGACACCGCCCGTTCGGTGCGAATCTTGCATTAGAGACGCGCCGTTTGAAGAAACAGGGGTGCGAACGAGGTTCGCAAGCAGCTAACTTTAGTAAGTCACACACACGCACTCTTATTTAACTACTATTATGATATTATTATGTAGCTGTATATTTTTTATCACTGCTATAACTAGTTTATTAGGCAGTACTTACATCCCAAAAACAGCGCCACCCAGGTGAGCTGCATGATCAAAAAATTTCCATCCTAGAAGAACACCTGCTAAGTCCACGCTCATTATCGCTTTTATAGCCTGAAAATTTAAAAGAGTTTAATTGGAAACTATATAGTAAGTAATGAAATTTCTTGTAATATAATATAATTTAGTATAATTACTTACTGTGCCAGCGGCGAATGTGTACATCGGCAGGAAAATGATACTAAGCCTGGTGTCTGGGTACTGCACGCAAACGAACGACAGCACCGACATGATTGCTCCCGACTGCAATAACAATAAATAAATAAATAAATAATTGCATACAAACACACCAATTATCTAGCCCACGTTAAGTTTCATTAAGAACTTGTGTTATGGTTACTAGATAACGGATAAACATACTTATATACTTTTTTTTAAATACATACATAATATACATATTAAACACCCAGACAAAGACAAATAGACATGTCCATGCACACAAATATTTTTTTTCCGGGGATCGAACCCGGGACCTCTGGCGCAGAATGCAGGCTTAGTACCCCTGCACCAAACAGGTCGTCAAACAATGTAACAAATGTAGTTAGTCACTGCTTGATGTCTGTATACTGGTCTCATTGAACAAACATTTCCAAGAAAACATAATGTGCCTGCTGTTTTGACAGGTCCTACCGAGTGCATTTGGTCATCCTCTCAGCGGCCGCATAATGTTTTCTTGTAATGTTAGGGCAGTGCGAATGCACGGTTACTGAATTATGGTTTACTTACTTTAATACAGAAAATCACATCTAACAGTGAAGCAATTTTTTTTATGGTGTAGTTTACATTGTGTCCGTTTTGACTGCTTGGCCAGTGTCCCAGAAAAAAAAACGACTATGTCAACATTACGAAGGAATTTGTAGAAATCTAATAAAGAAAACCCTAAATTTGCAGAACCGATATTCAGAAAGTTGTAAGGGCTTAACCGTGGCCGCGCATTCGAAACGTGGAGAACCACTAGGCCACGCAGATCTTAGAAACGGGAGCTACATAGAGATCTCATTATTTTTGTAAATCACTGATATGATTTCGCAGAAATTGTAGAAAGTCTTAATAGAGCCTTAAAGTACTTTACGACCTGCAGTTCTTTAAAGTCATGGCCGCGCAGTTGAAACGGTGACAACCGCGCGAACACAGGGATCTCAGAAACGGAGGTAGAGGTTCCATTATTTTTGCTAATCACTGATACGAATGCTGATAGTATATAAATGGCATAAGGACCTGCATGATATTTAAATAAACCCCTGTGTCTTTCATGAAAACGCCTATAATTTTAGAATAGTTATTTCATGATTCAGCGATTGCTAAAACACTGAGTTTAGTTACTTTTGCAAATACTATACGTGCCTCGTACCTAAGATCTTTAAATCTCAATTAAATTAGATATTACGGGTAATTTATTAAATATTCCGACGAAGCGTAGAAACGTTTTGTGAGAATAATTACCTGTAAAGCTAGAAGTAAGGTGACCATGATTTGTATTGCGTCAAAAAGACATTTCTAAAGGCGTCGTCGTTTTAATATCGTAGGTAGGTAGGTAGGTAGGTAGGTAGGTAGGTAGGCAGGTCCTTATGCCAGCCATTTATATACTATCAGCATTCGTATCAGTGATTAGCAAAAATAATGGAACCTCTACCTCCGTTTCTGAGATCCCTGTGTTCGCGCGGTTGTCACCGTTTCAACTGCGCGGCCATGACTTTAAAGAACTGCAGGTCGTAAAGTACTTTAAGGCTCTATTAAGACTTTCTACAATTTCTGCGAAATCATATCAGTTATTTACAAAAATAATGAGATCTCTATGTAGCTCCCGTTTCTAAGATCTGCGTGGCCTAGTGGTTCTCCACGTTTCGAATGCGCGGCCACGGTTAAGCCCTTACAACTTTCTGAATATCGGTTCTGCAAATTTAGGGTTTTCTTTATTAGATTTCTACAAATTCCTTCGTACATAAGATAATGAGGTATACGTATGCTTAGTTGGATGAAGAAAGTATAGGTACAGATACGAAATTATTTATACCGTTTTCGTATACATACTTACTAAATAACATATTGACAAAGAAAATACTTATTTAATCGGACACTTATCTATATTTCTTTGAATTAATTATGCAACGTATTGACATTTGGTAAAGAAAATATTTATTTAATCGGACACTCATTTATATTTACTTGAATTAAGTATGCAACGTCTTAAGATTTGTATAAGTACAATTTTTTGTTTTATTTACGTTCTTGATCATAACGATATCGTAACTTTTTTGTATATCCATCTGACAAAATACTTTTTCTAATTTTGTGTCGGTATCAGAGTTGAAGTGAAAGGTGAATTTCATTAGAGTAAATAACTGCCGCCGCCTCTATGATCTAGTGGTGGTAGTAGTACAACCACCGGTATCAGACCCAGGTGTCCCGGGTTCGATTCCCAGCCGTACATATTGTATTCGGTTTGATTGGTGGTAGGACTTGTTGTAAGGCCGCCTGGCTAACTACTGTTATGGCACATCCATACATTAGAACATCCACGTGTGCCTATGGTACATTTCATATCCTTGACTGTCAAAGCTTTATTTATTGCTGTTTGGCTGTATCAAAAATGGTAGATAAAGTGGTAAAAGCTACCAAAATTATCGCGCTGCTTGAAGAGGGTTGCAGCCAATGTTTCGTGGCTAGGAGGCTAAATGTTAGTCGCTCGACAGTCCAAAGGACCTGGCAGCGATATCAGGAGACTGGTTCCGTCGAGAGAAGGCCTGGTTTTGGAAGAAAACCATGTACTTAACCACGGGATGATCGTTTTCTTGTGAGTCGCGCATTGAGAAATCGCAAATCTTCGTATGTGGATCTTAAGAACAACCTCCAAGAAGTAAGAAATGTGCATATTAGTCTATGGACGGTCAGGAGGAGGCTTCTCGCTGCCAATATACGCAGTCACCGCCCGGCCCGCGCCCCCTAAATTACTCCGTGAGCACAGAGTTCACAGGCTTAGGTTCGCTAGAAATTGTGAATCATGGACTCAAGAAGATTGGAATAGGGTTTTGTTCTCTGATGAAGCCAGGATATCTCTGTTCGGTGAAGATCGACGTCGGCGAGTGCTAAGAAGACAAGGAGAACGCTTTGCAGAGGCATGTTTCGAAGAAATCACACCTTATGGTGGGGGCTCTGTTATGTTTTGGGCAGGAATAAATTCAATGGATCGTACAGAGTTAGTCTTCATTGAAAACGGCTCATTGACTGGGCATCGATACATAACGGAAGGTCTAATTCCTCATGCACAACCCGCATTGGCCGCTCTAGATGAAGACTCGATTTTTATGGACGACAATGCTCGCGCCCACCGATCCCGCGATGTTAATGCGTATGTGCAAGAGGTCGGCAGTCGTTTGGATTGGCCAGCTCGAAGTCCCGACCTCAATCCCATAGAGCATGTCTGGGACGTTCTGAAACGGCGTGTGAGATCAGTACACCCGGCTCCGCAGACCATCAGAGAGCTGAAGAATGTGATTACTGCGGAGTGGGAACGTATTCCGCAAGCAAGTATCCGGGATATACTCGCTAGCATGCCCAGACGAATACAAGCTGTGATTTTAGCTAGAGGGGGTCACACTCGATACTAAACATTTATCTGCTTTTACTTTATTAAAGAAAAACAAACAAAAAAACTTTTTTAATTTTACTTCATGATTATATGCACTACTAGCGAACATACACTACTAGCGAGGTTTAGCATTATTTCCCATAAATTCTATAAATATCTACATTTTATGAAATACTGATGAAAACGATTATTTTCTTATTAATTTACCAAATTGTGAGGATAAAACTACCTATAATTATCAAACAAAGCAATATTAACATTTGAAATGGTTCATTGCTTAGGTGCCCGTTTTTTTGCAAATGAGTTTATTAGAACATCCACGTGTACCACCATAGCAACCAACGTTACTCTTTAATAAACAACTTGAATCCAAAGTTTATATTATTTAACTAGAAACTTTATTAGGGTAGCAGAGCGACAAAACTAATTATCAACCGAGTACATACCAAAGAAAAATCGGTGCAAATGGATTCCTGAAAGAATAAAGTCAAACTCAAAGAGGAAACATGTCTTCAAAGATGAAACTCGAAATCGGACTATTCGACGGAACAAACTGGCCAACCTAGAAATTTAAATTTATGTTGCTGCTTAGAAGTCACACCAGTGCCTTGGATGCGGTCATGGGCACTCAAAAAGCCAACACATCCGGGTAAGGATGTCACCACAGAACGGTTGACGAGTTATAAAGTCGATACAGATTTATGGTAAATTTTAAATACCACTTGTGGCCGAGTTAATTTTTTCCAATATACTTCTATTTAAAATTTACCATAAGTATAAAAATAGCATTGAAAAATGTTATTTTTATAGTTATGGTAAATTTTTTGAATTTTTTTTGAAAAAGATTTTGAAATTGAATCCTCAGCCACTGAAGAACTGGCTATCTTATCTCTAGCTGCCGGAACACAACAATGCTGGAAACATTGTTGTTATGGCGTCAGACTTAGATAAAATGGTGGTAGCTAGATAGGCGGACTTACAACAATCTCCTACCGCCAGTCAAACCGAATACAATATGTACCCCCGCTGGAAATCGAACCCGGGACCCCTGGGTCTGATACCGGTGGTTGTACCACTACCACCACTAGATCACAGAGCGGTTATTTACTCTAATGAAATTTAACTTTCAATTCAACTCTGATACCGACACAAAAATAGATAAAGTATTTTGTCAGATAGATATACAAAAAAAGTTACGATATCGTTATAATCAAGAACGTAAATAAAACAAAAAATTGTACTTATACAAAAAATCTTAAGACGTTGCATACTTAATTCAAGGAAATATAAATGAGTGTCCGGTTAAATAAATATTTTCGTATACTTTCTTCATCCAAATAACCATACGTATACCTCATTATGTTATGTAATACCTACGTGATTATAATGGTGACGCCCTTGGAAATGTCTGTTTGACGCAATACAAATCATGGTCACCCTACTTCTAACTTTACAGGTAATTTTTCTCATATAACGTTTCGACGCTTCGTCGGAATATTTAATCAATTACACGTAATATCAATTTAATTGAGATTTAAAGATCTTAGGTACGAGGCACATATTATGTAACTATAGTATTTGCAAAAGTAACTAAACTCAGTGTCTTAGCAATCTCTGAATCGTGAAATAACTATTCTAAAATTATAGGCGTTGTCATGAAACACACAGGGGTTTATTTAAATATCATGCAGGCCCTTATGCCAGCCATTTATATACTTTCAGCATTCGTTTCAGTGTATAGCAAAAGTAATGAACCTCTACCTCCGTTTCTGAGATCTGCGTGGGCGCGCGATTCTAACCGTTTCAACTGCGCGGCCATGGCTTTTAAGATCAACAGGTCGTGAACTACAAACTTTAGAATTTTTCGAAGATTTCGAAGAATTTATAGAAAGTTAGGACTTTCTATAAATTCTTCGAAATCGTATCTATGTTTATTAGTCATTAGTTATATTTTCTTTATTCGTTTTCTACAGATTCCTTCGTAATGTTGACAAAGTCGTTTTTTTCTGGGACACTGTAGCCGAGCAGTCGAAACGGACACGTTTACATTAACAGCCTCCATCATTGCAGAACATGTGTTAAAACATTCCAATTTCAAAGATATTAAGTTAAATAGTTAACAATGACGAAAATGTTATAAAATCGAAACATTCAATTGAATGGGATAAATATTGAATTGCAAAGAAATAAAAAGTGAGCAACTTACAGCACCGAGACTGAGGCCAGGCTGGTTAAAAGCCACCTTATAGAGAAAGCTGGCAAAACTGCTTATGACGCCAGCACTGAGGTACATGGCCACAAACTGTTCCTTGCCTAATGCTGCCACAGCAGCTGTGAAATAAATTTAGTATTTGAGCTGTTAATTACAAAAAATAATTGACTAAATCTGTAAGAGATGTTACATTAGATATTGAAGTCTTTTACCTGGCATAAAGCTGTATAGAACGTACATATTAGCAGCTAAATGGAAAGCTGAGTAATGACTGAACGTGGATAGGAGCATTGGAATACATATTGCACCTGAAAAATAACAAAATGTTAGGTATCACCAATGCTCAAAGCTGAAGATAACTAAACTTTATGATCTGCTAGCTTCCGCCCGCGGTTTTACCCTCGTGGTTCTCGTTCCCGTGGGAATATCGGGATAAATAGCCTATGTTACTCTCGGTCCTTTTAATTGACTCTATCCATAAATCAAGTTGATTGGTTGCTTAGTTAGGGCGTCAAGGAAGGTCAAACAAACACACTTTCGTATTTATAATATTAGTTAGGAAGTATTGACTACGGTTGATATTTCACACTGACGTCGCGTCGCGTCGGCGCCGACAGCCGAAATGTATGAACTTCTAGGAAGCGTTTTTTAATAACGCGTAGCCATCAGCGCGGACGGTGGTCAGCGAGTTCATACATTTCTATTGACAGCACCGACGGTCAGCGTGCGTCAACGCGGTTCTAAAGCAAGCCTAAGGGCTGATCAAAAGTACTCATCAGTGGCGAAGGGTCGATACTTTCATCGGCTTCCTCTTTCCCATTCCCATCCCAGCCCACAGATTCACCATAGGTACAATTATTAAGAGACACTTTTGGTCTGGCTTACTTTCGCCATATTTCGCCCCTCGCCGCTGGTATTATTAACAATTACTGGTATTATTAAAAAATAACATTGTCATTCAAAATTGTGTACATATTTAGTAATTGAATTGGAAATAGAAAATGTAAAACAGGACTTAGGAAGACTTTTTGTAACCCTTTAGAATAAAGCTCAATACTTACTTCCTGAGGGATTGGAACAGAAGTATTTAACCATGTACGGTTGAAGAGCTCTCACTCGCCATGCTCCAAACACCAGCACATTAGCAGCCAATATGGGATAGAAAACTTTTTCAGAATCTCTCAGCGAGTTCCACCATTTCTTTACAGGACCTGGCTCTGCCTTCTGGAATAGAAAATTAAACTTGTTTTTTAACGAACCATGCCAAGTTACGTTTTCTGAGGGCTGATTAACAGATATTACATCTAAAGGGGAATACAGAATAAGTACATAATAAAACTTACAATTACACATTTGGTAAATACCATTGTGATAATTTTTTTTATGATAACCAACATAATAATACATTAACACAACACTTTATGTACATACATTATGAGATATCCAGCTTAATGCTATTACAATATTATAGATGAAGACCTCATGCACGTAAAAAGCAACCACAAAAATACAATTAAAACAAAAAAAAAGATTAAAATGAAACAAACTTAACAAAAATCTTTCGAATACCGGATTTTTCTCAATACCATACTGGTATTAATACCGAAAGTTTCGAGCAACGGGACTCAAACGCGACATTTATTATGAAGTATATGTACTTACAGCTTGACGTTTCGGCTATGTTGTTATTGTTACTGCTGTTTGAGTCCCGTTGCTCGAAACTATTAGTATAATGGAACGCGAAGTTTCAAATCATAAATTAATACCGAAAGTTTTTTCTCAATATCGGGATCTTTTTTTAGATTTATCATTGTTTTTGGAAGTAGGTATTTCTGTAGTAGCTTTTTCTCCACAAAATAAAACAAATAAGTTTTTGCAAAATCATTTATTTATACAACGTGTTTTTAACCCATAACTTTAAGGTGTTAATCAGACCATGTAAAATATTCAAATGACGTAATTTTTTTCTTCCAAATCATAAGGTTTTTACTTTTCCATAATTCATCCGGCAAAAAACTTTTTTATGGAAAAGACAAAAAATAAATAAAAACACGTTGCATAACAGTAATTATTACGTCTCAGACAAATCAGTCTTCTTTTTATACAATATTTCATGTTAAAACATTATGGTCAAAATTCTGGTCATAATCAGTTTTTCTTACGTTAAATAGGCTCATTCTTGGCCTCATTCTGAATCGATAGATTAAATAAGATGGAGAAGACGGAGCGAGCTTGCCTAGAAACCGCCTATTCGTTCGAGCTTTGTATATACCAGGGTTGTAGTTCCCGGGAATACAGACGTAGGCAGGGAATTCCGCTCCCTGGCTGTGCGCATGACAAAAGATGAGGAGAAGCGCTGTTTGTTTTTTTTGTTTGTGCGCGATAGACGTAGAATATCTTCCAGGTAGATGTGTTATCCCGCAGTACGTCTGGACTCCCGGTGGTAAAACGGAGCTAGCGGGATGAGCTCATGTTACTTCAATAGCACACGCTCCGAAGTACAGTCTTTAGAACACCGACAATAAAGCTACTCTTTGACGATGAGGGAGACTGTGGGGCTTGGTATTCACCATCCCTTACGAGTTTTCTGGCTCTGCTTTCCATTTTCACCGAATCGAACGCGGCTAGCTGGTATTTTAAAGAACCATCCCAAAAGTGGGAGCAGTATTCCATGCACGCACGAATTGCGCTTTGTGTGTTGTGTGTGTATGATTTGTGTGTTGTGAAATACCGCTTAACCCTATTTAGGATGACCACCTTTTTTGCCGTAGTTTGAGCTTTCAACTCGATGTTGTCGCTGAAGTTGAGATTGCATGACAACTTCATACCAAGAAGTTTAAGATTGTCCGTGACTGGTACAGTTGTACTTTGAAAAGTAAGTCATGTTGAAAGGACTCTTTTTGGCGGAGAATAACAAGCCTCTGTTAAGCGGCGTTAAAACTGACCAGCACCCCGACCACCTAACGGTATAGCTTGTGCTATCGCTATAGCTATCAAACATCAAACTCTCATAAAACCCTTCAACAATAGGGTTTTTGTATAATTCCTACATATTTATATTCATATATTGGATTCACTATTGCATTTTTTGTATGAAAGTGATATCGTTAGCGAGAGCCCATGTAGGGGGTTTAAAAATGAATAGCTATAGCGATAGCACTCCTAGGAGAGAAACTCCAGTATCAATAGCCTTAATGTCAGAGGAGCAGCCATCAACGACTAATGGAATTGAATCTCTCTCTATTAAATAAATATTTCAAAAGGAGCCTAACAACTATTTCTTTAAGTAACCATTCATCTCGAAAATATTCTGCTTTAAATTCTAGTTTTTATTATTTTATAATGAATCCAAGTTGTTCAATCATTAAAATTTAAATATTTTTTTTTGCGACTGTGATTGTCTATTGCAATAAGTTTTATACTAAAAATAAAATAAAATCACTAATACCAGGATCCCGGTATTAGATATTTCAATACCGGTATTGAAAATAACAAATAAGTCTGGGGTCCCAGTATTGGAAGCCCTTTATACCACAGTCATATTTTATTTTGCAAGATTACAATTGTTATGTCTATACTTAATCTTCATTCATTTTAGATAGAGATGACAGTGCAATAAGGATAATTTAGATTTAGGACAATTATTACATGGAATAGTTACAGTTACCTGTATTTAGGTATCTACTACTTACAAAATGGGTTAACTTTTTCTGTTGGGCACTTAGCCAAGTGCTAGGTCTTTTCAGTAGTGTAGTTGTGTGAAATCTTACATTTTCATATTCCCAAATCACACAGCCAGCCAAACTCGCAGTAGACACCTGTAATTAAGATATGAAAATTAAATTAAGCATGCAACATCTTAGACCACATCCTGTTTATTAAGCATGATGGTGGTCAAATGCTTGCCCAGTTATTATAAAAAATATATATAAATTAAACAGTAGGAAAAAGGTTTTTTACTACATAATGAAGTGATTTATATATTAAACACTCTGACCTAAATTCTTAATCTGCACAGTTTGTAAACAAACAACAGACTGATTTTCATCTAATCTTAGAGAAACAGTTAAATATTGGTCACCATAATCACCATATTGCATAACACAGTACATAAGAACTATTGAACTTACTCCTACTGCAAAAAGAAATGGTTTGACCAATCCTTTGGCGTTAAGAGGTCCAGACTCTATATGAAGATGTTCAAGGGGGTCGGATTCTATGACGCGTCTCCCGCCGCGACGAGAGCTTTGAAACGCAGTCCGACACTGGACCTGGACATGGCTTTTGGGACTGCGGCATCGGTTTAACAGTGCTGCCTTGCTGAAATGTTGCACAACAGAAACTATTATTACAAGAGGAATGAAGAGTAATATTAACCAAAATTACATTTACATAGGTAAAAAATGCTTGAAATATGATATGATTGGGTAGTACGTAGAATTTATTTGTTAGTGGTCTACAAGTCAGGTTATTTAATTTTTCATACCAACTATTTGTCAACTCCGCAGCACACCAAACATTTCTGAAGAACATGTTACTTTTTCGAACGATGATTCTGTTTTTTTTCTGTTACATTTTATGAAGTCAAGTATAATTTATTTATTTAGGATTTACAAAATTAAATGTAAATTTAAAATCGAGGCATGATAAATTCTTGATCTTGCTTTGAAAGTTTGAATGTTATTGTCAGTCAGCCAGACATTTGTCACTGTCGATGTCGAAGTCAATCAAAAGACTCACATTCACAACTGTCAATGTCACAAATTCAACTTTCGTGAGGATCGTTGGCAGTTGGCTATGCAGCTACATTCACAAATTATATAGTAGTACAGATAGGAATCAAGCCTGCTATTGGCCGTTTCTTAGTCTAATGTCAGCTTCACATTGATAGTGCGGCGAAGTCTATCGAACGACATATCGATATACTAAAAATTATCGATATCGATACAAGCAGCACTACAGCCCTAGTGTACTTTTTAAATCCTATACTTTTAAATGCTCAAATGAATAAAACAACAAAATAAGATGATTTTTTTATTTAATTCAAATCACAATAATACAACAATATGACTAACCTAGTAAAAAAAAATAAGTTATTATTAATAAACTGTAAAATTGCATTTTTAATGAAGTAATAAGTCATTACTTATAATCATTACCTATAAGCTAAAAAATAATGTATAAATACTAATTTTCAATACCTAAGAAGTGTGAATGACTAAAATATAACATTTCTTTTATCAGTACATAATTGATGGAAGAAGTTAAACAATTATAAACAGTGATTTCAACAACTTGTGATACAACCATGTGTTTAATTAAAAAGAAGAAACATTTATTTAAATTTTTTAGAAGCGTTATCAGATGACAAGTAATACACTAACTATTACTAAGCGATGACATGTAGGAACCAGGTACCGATTTCATTTAATAGCAAATTTAGTGTTATTACATACTTAATGTTAGAATTAAAATAAGATTGCAAAAAAAAGAACGAAATTGGAATCTAGTTCTGGCTTTTTTCTTATTATGCACGGGAAAAATGCATTTACGCATTAGCGCATTACACTAAGTTGGTCACTTAATGTAATGTGGGACTCGCCGAGCACAATGCCCATCCTACCCATGCTGCCACTGGTCTCTTCTCCGGGATTCTGAGAACAAAGATAGGTACATTGTATATAATAGCTGTATTGCAGCTACAAGTAACATATTTAAATGAAACAAAACCTGTAAAAAATCATTGCCTGCCCAATCATCATCACATAAAAAAATACAATTATTTTATTGATTGTAATTTTCTTTCAGTAGGTATACCTTTTGCGCTTTTCAAGTGCCAATTGATGCATAACAAAATTAATATTAATACTAGATTCTGAAAAAGACCCTTTTATATTTTTATTTATTATTGTACAAAACTTATGAATTTGGACTCTACAAACAATAACAATGAAAAAATTTAAAGCATCAGCATGATGCTGAAGACCTCCAAACCAATCAATGTGAACTGATTTAAAAAACTTGTTTCTGATGTTGATCAGTATGTTTGGTTGGTGTGGATATTTGTTCATGACTTATTAATTATTTCAATCAGGGTTCTTAAAATCATGACAAAAGAGGCATTGGGTCAAGGGCAAAGTCAAAGAGTTTTATTCAAATAGACCATTTTTTTTCCCTACCAAACATTCGGGACATCTTTGAACTGATAAGACGAACGGCCGCAACAAACTTATCAGCTTTAACAGAAACAAGAACATTTACAATGGAATGTTGTTGCCAAACACAAATCTACAATCTTGAAATATATTTAAATAAGAGGAAAATTTTCTTATACTCAGTTTTTCATACAAAAGTATCACATCCATGCATTTTCTTTTAAATAATCATCTACCTTTGCTTAAGTGTCTTTATAACATTAAAATTTATGGAAAAACATGTCAACTAAAAATGTAAGGTAACAAACAGTTAGGTATATTCACATTTATGACATCAGTGAGGATATAAATTTACCTTCATTCGTTGTGATGATGTCGGTTGAATGTGTTCATCTGTAGTTTTATGCAGCATTTGTATATCAGTTTTGGCACATAATGACAGGTCTTTGCTTAGTATGTATGCCCTTTATAAGGATGGATCATAAATAATACAGAATTTGTGTCCATTAATGGCGATTTAAATTTTAATGACCTGAAAAAATATAGCAGCTTGGTATTACAAAATGTGTGAATTAACTCAATGTTCACAAGACATAGGTTTATGTGAAAAAATATAATATAAATATAAATAAATTTTAAAGTTAATGATTTCCATTTCTTCAGAAGTTATAAGTACTAACCTTCAGGCATCTCATTAATCAAGTTTTCACGCTTGGTGTCTGCTTGAAATCTTTTCAAGCATGTTCAGAATGTAGATCCTTGGTCACAAATTATCGCCATAGGAGGGAACTGTTTGTTTTAAAGCCTTCACAACTTCCTGAAAACACAGATACAAGTTTTTTTATCTTATTGAACATAAACTCTCACTCCGTAAATCCTTTGCAGAGTTGGCAGATCATCAAGCTACTAATTTAAACTTACTGTTATAATGTTTTTCAATGTAGCAGCAGGGGTAGTTCCTTCACAAACATAAAATGCTACCAATTGCCAATTGTTGTGGATAATTATTTACTCTCGTGAAAGTCGTTAGGTACTCGTTAAAACGTTCACAGAATAATGAGAAAATATGATAATTTTAAGAGTATTAGTAAGAGCTGTCAAATTGCGCGGCCCGGTAGTCTGTGGTTCGAAAATGGCTACCTCAACATGGAGTTTTGACTTGTGAAGCATTTTTTTTTTTAAAACTACGAACCACCTTGTTGTAGGGGTGATTCCTACGGCTGGCTACATTGAGGGATTTTTTTTCTTTGTTTCTTATAGCTTAAATAGATGGCGTTGTACAATGGAAGCAAATGCAAGGGAACGGAACGTATCTTAACTTTGAATTGGGAACTATTGAGATCTTAAAATAAAATATACGGAACATTTAACTTTTTAAGAATGATTATACTCTTATCTATTCATAAAATAAATAATACTTAAAAAATAAAAAAGAGATGCGTGTAAGCGAGACAGTTTTATTTGTAAGGAAGAATTTAATTTATATGGCCGAATCGATTCTTCACTTTCAAAATTTTTAAATCGTAATAATCTTATTTGAACAACAACTTATCAGATTTCAGGTCTATAAATATAAATTAAGATTATTGGCTCGTCAGAAAATGTATTATGTCGAGGAATTGAAGATATTTGTAATAAAAAGTATTATTTGTTTCCACCGTCCGTACAGCGTCATCTATCGAGTTTAAAGAAAATCCCTCAATTCATACAATTAACCAAGAATGAAATCAACAATAGCTAAAGTTGATACTTATTTGCATTTCAAATGAACATAAAATATTAAGGAAGAATGAAGCAATTATTATTGTGAACTTTGCATTTTTTGTCGTCACACTTTTGGGTAACACCAACTTATGCTTGTGCAGCGTGTTTGCACAAACAAAGTTTCTGCAAAACGGAACGTGTAGACGTCAAGTTTTCAGTTGCAATTAATAATAAAGAAATAATTGCATACAATCACACCAACCTAGCCCACGTAAGTTTCACGAAAAGCCTGTGTTATGGATACTAGAAAACGGATAAACATACTTATATCCTTTTTTTTTGTAAATTCATAAATAATATTATTATACATATCAGACACCCAGACCAAGACAAATAGACATGTTCATGCACACAAATATTTGTCTTGTCCGGGGATCGAACCCGGGACCTCTCGCGCAGAAGGTGGGCTTAGTACCCCTGCGCCAAACAGCCCTGCCCCTTACTCTTGACGCGATCGCAATGAGATCGAGATTGAATTAATGTCAAACGTCAGTAATAATAGCTTAAAATGAGTAATTAAACTAAAAAATAAAACTTGAAATTAGTAAATGAACTAATTTTGTACGCTAGTAATCGATTTTAGCGGCAATTAAAGTCGAATCAACGTCGTAAATCAATAATAATTATTGACATTCAATCTCGATCTCAACGCGATTCCTTCGAGAGTAATTATGCACAAACTTTTGCGTTAACTGTCATACTTACGTCAGCCAGCGTAGCATGCGCACTGTGACTCGCTGGACGCTGTCGACCCTTATCTCGATGTCTGTCCCGCTCATGTTAGTACGGTGTGAGCGGGACAGACAGTGGGCTCGCGCGAGAAAAGTGTCGAGAAAGCTTTGTCGAGGTGCGCGTGCTACGCATGCAGTGGCGTATTTTGATTTCTGACACCCTGCTAGCGTAGCACGCCCGCACCGCGACTCGCTGTCGACGCTTATCTCGCGATGTCTGTCCCGCTCATATCAGTACGGTGTGAGCGGGGCAGACAATACACTCGCACGAGAAAAGTGTCGGATGCTCATGCTACGTATGCTGGCAAAGAATATATACACTTACGCGAACCCTGGGTTGGGTACCCAGTCAGGTAAGCCGCCCCTTACATTCACGAAAAAATTAACATAGGTATTTCAACAATGAAAAAAGCGATGAGTGTACAATACTATACATCAATTAAAACGACACAAAAAATGTAATAAAACCGCAATTTTTTTTATATATATTTTTTCTAATCAGTACACTATAGGTAGGGTACTTGGACGAATATTCGTCCAAGGTAGGGTACTGTTATAGTTCACAATCACACAGTCTATGTTGTTAGGCTCAGAGAGGGTAGTGAAAATCTTAAAATTTTACTGTAGTTCAAAGCGAAATATTGGAAAGAATTCTCGTTCTTCGAGAAAGATTTTTCCTGAAAGGTCCTAATTAATTTTTTTTTTACTTTTGGACCTAAAAATCATCCATTGAGATTCAGTACCTTTTAAGAGTTAATCAATTGTAAGCTTTATTACAGCAAAATTAGGGACCAATACATTAGTTAATTTGTGGAACAAGTTATTAATTATATGGTTAAGTAATTTTTATCGAAAATGCTGAGAATTTTGAGAACTCTTTCACTTTTTAATGTGAGAATTTTCGATGAACAAGATTCAGTGCTTTAATAAAGTAAATTCATTTAATTGTTTATTTTCTATGGAGTTTAGAACTGTGTCAGTGTAGCAGAATTTGCTTTTAATTTTTGAAGTCAATAAAACATACTAAAAGCAAATTCCATAGAAAAAAAAAGATTGTCAGGGAATTCATTGCTTTAACGCCCTTTTTCACTGTAGTAAAAGAAAAAGTAGCCTGTTCCAAAAATAGTTAGTGAAATGAAAAATACCTAGTTAGAATATAAAAAAAAAAAAAATTACATCTTTTCAAAATTTCCCCATCCAATCCCACGCTGTACGGAGGATAGGGTAACATTTTGTACCCCCGAAGTTGTCAAATAGTCCATGGTTATAGCAGCTGTGTGAGCGGGCGGGGTTTCTTAGTGAAATAGAATGCCACGGACGCCGCTACTTGGGCGCTCGCTATCCAACTCCCCGAAAGCTTGAGACAGACAAACTTCGCTATACCATTCACTAGGAACTGTTCTACGGTCTTCTTGCGGAATTACTGCTACGTATTGGATTATGGGATTATCAAATAAAAAGCAGACCTAAGGACTTTAACGTTTACTGTTTATTATCCTCTTTAACTTGTTTATTTATTATACTCAGGAATAGCGGTTAGCAAGTGCGCAGTAGAGTTCACACACAATAGACAGGAAGGAAGTATCAAAAAGCACAGACTAAAAAGACAGGGCAAATTCACAGACTAACTCTTGATTAATTTTTGTACTTAGTAACTCTGTTATTTCAACATGCCCCCTCAAAAATTACTCTTGAGTAAGCTACCGCTCTTCCTAGTGTTTCTGGGGAGAAAAAAAAATACATGGCCCAACATTTATTGCATGGATTAGGGAAACCCCAGTAAAACCTAATACAGTAACTAACCAGTACTAACCAGTAAACCAGACCACTTGTGATTTACAATGAGATGAAGTTAAAATATTCAATCAACATTGAATTATCATTATCACAATAACTTGTCAATTTTTTTTTTATTAATAATAAAACGTAACGTTTCCAAACAATAAAACTTTCATCTTTCATTTCTATTACTTAACAGTTATTAGGAACATACTTTCTTTATCACAGTTGTTTAATAACAGAAGAGAACATTGATATCAACAATCAACATAGCATTCAAATCAACAATCTTATGATGTAGTTTAAATCAACAATTAACATAAGTAACATGTTTTAAAAAAATAATCAGAATTTAATCAACACATATCATTAATCAACAAGATTGAATGAAACCAACAGCATTTTACAAATTAGTACACATTATTGTAAGCCCAATCCACATTTTAATTTGGTAAATGTTATAGCGGGCAAGGGCTTGGTGAGTCCATCTGCTAACTGCTCACCTGTGGGAACATAAATTAATTTGATCACATTCTTCTCAATTTGCTCCCTTGAGAAGTGATATTTTATATCTATGTGTTTTGACCTCTTATGACTGGTTGGGTTGTTTGCTATACTTATACAACCATTATTATCTTCATAAATTGTTATAGGTTTATCAATCACTATATTTAAACTCATTGCCAATGATTTAAGCCATAATGCTTCTCTAACTGCTTCATATAGTGCCATATATTCAGCCTCTGTAGAAGAAGCTGCTACTGAAGTTTGCCTCTTTGTGCACCATGTTATTGTACAATTGTCAAAAGATTTAAATACATATCCAGTTGTACTTTTTCTATCATTACTATCATTTCCACCCCAGTCTGAGTCTACATAGCCACAAAGTATATCATTATATTCACACCTTTTGTAATTCAATTTTAAATCAATTGTGCCTTTTAAATACCTAAGCACTCGTTTTAGACATTGCCACAGATCTAAGTTACTTTTATTTGCATACCTGCTTAATATATTAACAGATAAGCTTAAGTCTGGACGAGTACATAACATTAAATACATTAGGCAACCTATGACCTTCCGACATGGAGCATCATAGTGTTTATCTGAGTTCAATGTTTCATAATTAAGTTTATTTTCCATGGGAGTGTTTACAGGTTTGCAATCCTGCATATTAAATTTGTTTAAAACTGATTGAATATAAGAACTTTGATCTAATGATATTGTGTTTTCATTTCTAGTGATTTTAATGCCTAAAAATAATTTTATATCATAGGTCGGTCATTCTAAATTTACTCATCAAATATTCTTTAAAATTATTCATTCTTTCTCTATTCATGCATGCTATTACGACGTCATCCACATAAAGCACCACATAAATATTTTTAGAAATATCACCATTATTTAAAATGTATATACACCTTGGACGAATTAACCACTGGACGCGTAACGAGGACCGCGTTCGCCTTTACCCCTCTGTCACTTACCCTGCCTTTTAGACACAGTAAGCAATATGGCGTTGTCAGTATGACGCGAGATCTCGAAGTGGAACATTATCTCAAAAATGGGTAAATACGCTGATTTAATTTGTAAAAATCATACCGGACAATCAAAACATTTTTCTTTTCACGCGTAAGTATAATTTCAATCTATTAGAGTAGCAATTTTTCGTAAAAT
The DNA here is from genome assembly GCA_910589605.1 of Chrysoteuchia culmella. Lineage (NCBI taxonomy): Eukaryota > Metazoa > Arthropoda > Insecta > Lepidoptera > Crambidae > Chrysoteuchia > Chrysoteuchia culmella. The sequence goes on along the minus strand of OU342642.1, from coordinate 14,875,464 downwards.
AAATAAAATTTGGTATGTAAACAAAATGTAATACGTCATTTCAAAAAGTAATAATTGTACGTGTAAATTCTTCAAAGATATTGCATAAGTAATTTGGTTGGGTTATACGTATCACTCATTCATTCAATTGTCATTTTTATGTCGTATAGGGCTTGAACATATCGATAAACATATCGATGTATGTAAATGAACGAACGAATCCAATTTTAATGTAGGAACTATTTAAATTAATTTCAGATTTACAGTTGAGCCCCTAACAAGAAGAATTGGGTGGAAGCGGTACGCAGGGAGATAACATAGACGAGTACTCAGGTCTTAGATAACATCTAAGGTCTGATGATGGAGCCCGAAGATGGCTATAGGAACTCTGTAATTAAACGACGCAACCCTACGAACTTTGAGCTTGTTATATTTGAAATATAGCTTCAAACTTTTAAAAAAATGTTGCTTATTTCACCCGCATGGTTCCCGTTTCCGTGGTAATATCAAAAATCCTGTCTTAGTGCTCGCCAACATCGTTAAAAGAACCTGTATGCAAAATTTCAGTTTAATTGGTTTAGCCGTTTGGGCTGTGCGTTGCCTTGCCTGTAAGTCAGTCACGGTATTGTTTTTTTAGTATTAGACTTATGTTGTACATTATCATGGTGTGTTGTACATTAATATTTAAAATGTATCATAAGTATAAATATAGCATTGACAACGCAAAAATTAAAAAATCATAACTTATTAGCTGTTGCATCATAATATTAATCGTTAAACATTTGTTTTTTTTTCTCTTTCGAATGCAAGGAAGGATATTCTTACAGCGTATAAAAATATAAAAGTATCGGAGAATTTCGACAGTGGTCCGCAAAACTCGGTAGCTCATTGGTTAGAGCAGTGGGCCGGATTCCCAAAGGTCGTGGGTTCAAGTCACATCTGAAAATTCACTTGTGGCCGAGTTCATTTGTTCCAATATTTTTCTTGTTAAAATGTATCATAAATGGTGGTTACATTTATTATTTGTTTCTAACATAGACCTTGTTAGGTCACAGCAAGAATAAAATTAATTATATTTATGTATGTACTTAGCTATATTATACTATTTTTTAATCTTATAATATTTTAATTTTAAGATCGTTTTATTATATTCAAGTAAAACAATCTTAAAACTACAATAAACTATTGGTTGCAATATACTTGCAATTAGTATTTCAGCTAGTAGTTGCTAGAAAGATACTGCCTTGGCTTTATCTTAAATATAGGTAATTATATATAATTATAACTTCTGGGAGTTTGTTGTTTAATACTGTCATAGCGTATGCTGGACCATACGCTATCCAAACGCTAGTCTACTATTTCTAATTTGGGTTTAGGTTGTGCTAATTTCGTACGGTGGCGTAAATTTTGAGATCTTTAATAAAGTGAAAACAAGTTTATATTTTTTCTTACAAATATGCATATTTCTTAAATGTAAATGGACTAGAGTTGAAATTAAAATGTTTTAGTCTCAACGATCTTCTAATGTCGATGATTATTTTCAATAAGTTTTAGTATACTTAGATTTTTGGCTCCAAAAAAAAATGTAGAATACGAGATATCACAGCTCAAAAAGCACACAGGGGGTTTATTCTCTAATTTTAAATTTTTCATTTAAAAGGTAAGTACATATTATTCACATCGCATCACATAGCATCGCGCCACAACTATTTGACCTTTGAAAGGGATTGCAATCGATTATTAAATTAAACACTTATGGAGGGGTTGCTATTGTGTATGTCCTATACAATGGTTCTGTAATGAACTAATTACCCATATTTTGTTTTATATAAAAAAGCTCGAGTGATTGAAGAAGTTAATGTAAATAATGAATTATATTATTATATAAACCAAATATTAATGTTTTTTACTCACTTAAAAAGTGTTAGTAAGTAAATTGTAAGTCCGCCTGGCTAGCGACTACCATCTTATCCAAGTCCGTTCCGGCAGTTAGAGGTAAGATAGCTAGCTCCTCAGAGATTGAGGATACCGGGAGAGGCGCGCTTCCATCTTAAGCCTTATCAGTACAGTACTAGTATCAGGTTGCATGTATCTACCCATTTTTCACAAAATAAACCCAAACACAAACGCTTTGGAAACCATATTGTATAGTTTTTATGAATTTGAGGTATTTTTTTAATGAGATTTTCATATTATTAGGTGGTTTATATTTTTCCACGAAATAAACAATTAACTTACTAATTTCTCTAAAACACACATGATTTATTAAACTCAATAGGTTCATTCATTCACTCCTTACTTATCGATAAAAAAAAATATCGATTACTTCAAGCACTACTGTCATTATTTGACATTAGTAATTGCCCCTCACCCCCGCAAGAATTGGTTGATCGTGTTTTCATACATTCTTCTCGGGTTTCGTGTCCAGTGGTTAATTCGTCCAAGATATACACCTATCTACTGAAGAATTTTGAAAACCCTCCTCTTTTAAAGAACGCTCAAAAGCCTCAAACCAACATCTAGCAGCTTGTTTTAATCCATATAATGCTTTATTTAATTTACAAACATAATTATTATTTTCATTAATTATTCCTTCAGGAATTTTCATGTAAATTTCCTCTTTTAATTCACCATTCAAAAATGCTGTTTTCACATCCATATGATGTACCAGTAATTTATGTTGGTTTGCAAAACTAATCAAGAATCTAAAACTAGCAATTCTTGCAACTGGTGCAAATGTTTCATTGTAATCTGTAAGGTATTCTTGGCTAAAACCTTTAGCTACTAACCGTGCTTTGTAGCGGAGTGGTTTACCAAATTCATCATTTTTAATGGTAAAAATCCATTTGCAGTCGACAATATTTTTACCTTGTGGTTGTGGTACTATAGTCCACGTTTTATTTACAGAGTGAGAATTTAACTCATCTCTTACTGCATCTTCCCATCGACATCGGTCAATGCAATTTTTAATTTCATCAAATGAGTTAGGTACTTTACAAATGATTGATTGAGCACACATTAAATAATCATCATACTTATGGGGACGACCTTTGACTCTATCACTCCTCCTAAGTTCAATACTATTTTCTGTGTTTTGTTTTGTATCCCTATTTAAAGATGAACTATCAGACTTATTACTAATATTTGGTGTTGATTTTACTTCATCATGGTAAAGTTTTTGAATTTTATTAGGACACATATTATCATCAGATTTCAATATATCTGATTTTGAACTGTCAGAGTTCCGAGACTTATCGAAAACTGATTTAAAACTATTATCAGTTTTGTTCTGAGAATTTAAGTTATTCTCTTCAGGCTCAAGCGACGGCCTGGATTTCAGAAAATTAGTCTCGTCTACAATTACATCTCTGACTACAACACATTTTTTGTTTACAGGATCCCAAACTTTATAGCCATTTGGTTCATATCCTAAAAGTATTCCTTTCCATGATTTACTGTCAAATTTAGATTTGGTCACTTAATCATGAACATACACTGTAGCACCAAATATCTTTAAATATTTTATTTGTGGTTTTTTGTTATGCCATAATTCGAATGGTGTTTGTGAGACTTTTAATGCTTTTGTTGGTGTTAAGTTTATCAAATAAACTGCAGTTAACACTGCATGACCCCAAAATATTTTGTTTAATTGAGCACCATTTATTAAACACCGAGACTTTTCTGTTATTGTCCTCACCATCCTTTCAGAAACACCATTTTGTTGTGGAGTTCTAGGGACTGTCAAATGATATGTTATTCCCTTTTCAATACAATAATTTTTCATATCATTGGATAAATATTCTCCACCATTATCACAATATAAGTTAACTACTTTTAGATTAAACTTAGCCTCACTTTTTGCTACAAAATCTTTAAAGGCAGAAAACACATCTGATTTATGAGTGAGAAGATACGTCACACAGTAATGAGTATACTGATCAACAAATAACACAAAATAGTTTTTATTATCTACAGTTGGAGGAGTGATGGGGCCACAAACATCTGAATGTACTATAAATAATGGTCGCTTGATATGATTTTTACTTTTAGATTGATTGAAGGGCAAGCGACTCTGTTTTCCATTTATACACGGTTCACATAATTCATTGTTAGGTTCGACTGTATCAATTTGATCTATATCCTCAACCAAATAATTATTCTTTATTTCTAAAAATTTATTTTTATTCATATGACCTAATCGCTGATGCCATATTTTATAGCTATTTTTGTCACTACTGCACAAATGGGAAACAGGTCCATTTTCATAACCAGACACAATAAAATCTATTGAAATCAAATTATTATCTAACTTACCGGTCATAATGACTTTACCATCTTTACTTATACGGGATCCTTGATTATCAAAGGTGATTGTATAACCAGCCTGTTGCATCTTAGGAACTGATAGTAGATTGTATGGTACTTCTGGACAGAACAGTACGTCTTCCAGAATCCCGTTGACATCCATATTGCTGGTCACACACAGAGTCCCTTTTTTCTTGGCTAAAATGAAAAAACCTTGTTTTGCAACAGATATTTTTACAGGAGAGGGTAAATTGTATGAATTAATAAAAAGATCTTCCCTATTTATGATATGGTCTGATGATCCGGAATCTAATAAAAATGTTAATTGCCTGCTGCCATCTTTTTCATATTGTCTTGTATTGGTCATAAAAGCAAAGCCTGAAACTTGGTCTTGATTGCTTGTTGAAGGTTGGTTAATCTCAACTGCTTGTATTGTTCTTTGTCTTTCCGACCCCGTTGTGTTTTGTTTATTATTCTTCATAAAGTAATAACAGTCATTTTTCACATTTGCGGCCACAATGATGACATTTAATAATATTTTTAATGAATTTCTTTGATCTATTTTCTTTGTGGTGTAAGTTTTTATAATTTTGGGATTGTGAAAAGTTATGAAAATTTCTTTTTCTGAATGATGAATTTTGTCTTCCCACTGCATTTGCTTGAAGTACTTTGGTACTTGTATCATTGGATTCATTTAATAACTTTACCTCATGATCTAAAAGCCTCGTTTTAACAAAGGCAAGAGTCAAATTATCTTCAGATAATGTTTCGATGGCTGTTATGACGCCATCATATGACGAAGGTAATGTGAGCAGTAAATGGGCTACTTTGTCTGTCTCTTCCAATTTTGCTCCCGCAGCAAGTAATTCGGTTATTAAGTCTTCGAAAATTGTAAAATGTTTGATGAGTGGATTGTTCTGTAATTTTAGCAGCAATAGTTTTTTACGCAACGCCAACTGAGTCGCGATGCTTTTGCGTTCATACAGTTCATCCAATCTTTTTATAATCTCTTGAGCCGTATTGTCTTCCCTCGCAAATCCGAGAAACGAATCTGAGAGATACTCTACAATAACACCCTTCGCGATTCTGTTTTTATTCTGCCACTCAGAGTCTTCAAGGATCGGAGTTTTATCAATTACGTCAATCACATTTATTTTACATAATAAGGCACGAATTCTAAATTTCCATGTGCTGTATTTATCACCATCAAAAGGTTTAATATTACGTTTTGATGATTTTAAGTTTTCCATAGTCTCGACTTACACTTTGTAACTGCGTCACACTTTTCAGGATTTACAAGCACAGTACCTAACGTTGAAAAACGCTCTCTGGGCCCATAACCTATTGGATTATGGGATTATCAAATAAAAAGCAGACCTAAGGACTTTAACGTTTACTGTTTATTATCCTCTTTAACTTGTTTATTTATTATACTCAGGAATAGCGGTTAGCAAGTGCGCAGTAGAGTTCACACACAATAGACAGGAAGGAAGTATCAAAAAGCACAGACTAAAAAGACAGGGCAAATTCACAGACTAACTCTTGATTAATTTTTGTACTTAGTAACTCTGTTATTTCAACACTACGGTCCACTTCGTCGAACAAAACCGGTATATTTTTTTTTATTAACACTTCGACGGCGAACAATTTTTGTGGGCAAATCGTCCTCTTCAAACACACATTGCGTGGATTGCTGCTTCGTGAGAGGATCGTAGCTATATATCCATGATTATGTACACTATGATGATGTACACTGCAGATTGCGGTTGCTAGAAAGTGAAATACGTAGGCGCAATGAGTTGGATAGGCATTCTGTAAAAAAAAAAACAATGTAGCAGTTCTGCCTTACCAGAACAATCAAATGACCCTTCTGATTCCCATGTTAATACCCCAACCATCACAGTGAGTAATGATGTTGCAACTTCTTCGAGGAATTTGTTAAGTTATTTAAGAGTAAGGATCGCGAGTCGTTCTCTCTTACAAACAACTTTCTTCCAGAATTTGACCCTCTTATCTTAATAAAGAGCAAACTATTATATGTGGATAAGTTAAGTAGGCGAGTGTGCTGAAATATATAATTGGAACGACAAGCAAATTGTCCATTACGCATTACCTAAATTAAGTGGTTATGCAAAAACCTGGTATTAGGGCTTGCCTTCTATTAAGCTTTGTTACATGAATCATTTCCTTCAACCGAGAACTACGCGGAGTTTTTAACTGAAATGCTTAGTAGGAGAGCGCGCCCTGGATTGTCACTAGAATTATACTATTATTCTAAAATAAATTTAATTAACCGTTGCAAAATATTCAGAAAACAAGCTGTAGATTGCATAGTGTTTGGGATAGACGATAAAGGTGTCCGTCTCAGCGTACAAGCGGGTAAATTTGAGAGGCCTGAGGAGGCGCTTGAGTTTCTCAAAACCCTTAGATTTCCAGCTAGGCAAACATTCGATAATAATAAGAAATTTTAGATAGGTATTATATTAATATTTTGAGAAATATTAATCCCATCACAAACGTTTGATGACGGATTACATCGTCTAGAAGAAGTGTTACGTTTATTAAAAGATACTGGTGTGCCACTGAAAATGGAAAAATGCAAATTTTTCCAAAAAAAGAGAGTGTTTTTAGGATTTGAAGTGGATAAACATGGTTTGCGACCCGGTGACTGTAAAACTCAGGCAGTATCTAGATACCCTCATCCTCAAAACCAGAGCGATGTGAGGAGGTTCTTGGGTCTCGCCGGATTTTTCAGAAAATTTGTCAGGGACTTTGCCTTGACTGACCAGTTTGCCCAGAAAAGATGTAGCCAATGGAAGGACTCCCAACAAAATGCATTTGAGACCTTAGCGAAGGTGCTTGTGGAGAGACCTATCCTTCCACTTTATGATCATCGTGCAGATACCCAGTTGCATACTGACGCTAGTAAGTTCGGCTTAGGGGGTATCTTACTGCAAAGAGCGGGTAATCACCCTTGGAGACCAGTCTCTTACTACAGTCGTCAGACTAGCCCAGACGAACAAAAGCTTCATTCGTTTAAGCTAGAAAAACTGGCTGTCATAAACGCGCTTAATAAGTTCCGTACATATCTGTTAGGGATAAAATTTACGATAGTATCCGATTGCAATGCACTAAGATCGACATTCACAAAAAGGGATTTAGTGCCACGCATTTCTCGTTGGTGGATACAGTTTTTTAGAATATAACTGTAATATTGAATACCGTCCAGGTGATAAAATGTGTCATGTTGATGCTCTGAGCAAAGGAGCTATTCCAGATGAACAAGAGCAAACACATGTCATTGACGTCCTTTCAGTCAAAGTAGACGATTGGATTTCAACTGTACAATTGGCTGACGAGGAGGTAAAGCGCATTAAGTCTGTATTAGAAGACCCTGAGACTCCTAAAATAGCGGCAATTTTTAAGGAGTATCAAGTTAAAAACGGAAGGGTTTTTCGCGTGACTGAGAATGGAGAACTAGTCCCACGAGGTGTTCGTTGGCAAATTCTTAAAACCAACCATGATGCGATTCAGCGAATTAGATCCTTATTCTGGTTCCCGAAAATGCGTAAGTTTGTGCGGAAATATGTGATTGAGTGAGCCCACCATAAGATTCCCTCTGGAGCAAAAGAAGGGACATTACACCCGATCCCAAAAGTAGATGTGCCACTCCACACTATCCATGCTGACCATTTAGGTCCATTTACTCATAGTAAACGTGGTAATACATATATATTAGTGATTGTAGATTCCTTCACCAAATATGCCTATCTCTCTGCAGTACGTAGCACAAAATCAAAAGCCAGCATCAAAGTGTATAAAACGTATTTTAGCTTATTCAGCTCTCCAGCGAGGCTTATCACTGATAGGGGAACTAGCTTCACCAGTAAAAGATTCAAAACCTTCATACAGTCGGTAGGCATTAAGCATATTCTCAACTCTGTAGCAACACCACGCGCTAATGGACAAGACGAGCGGTACAACCGCACTATTCTGGCTTCATTAGGTAGTATGACACATGGAACTGATAGTAATAATTGGTATTCATTTTTGCCGGATATACAGTTAGGGTTGAATACAGCGATGCACGATGTTACGAAAAGAACACCTTCAGAATTATTATTCGGTCGTAGAGTCGGTAATCCATCTCAGGGAGCATTAAACAATATTTCAGTGGAAGTAGACGAAAATCAACGGAGTAGAAATCTCGATGAAATCAGGTCGGAAGCTAGTGAACGGATATTAAGAAATCAAGAGAAAAATAAGGAAAGGTTCGATAGTCACCGCAAGGTTCAACACAATATAAAGAAGGCGATCTGGTTAGGATAGTTAGGGCTATAGCAGGAGGCTGATCCTCCTCAAACACATCAAAAAAATTAGAGGCCAAATGTCCGTACCGAATAAAAAAGGTATTTCCTAATGATAGGTTCCTAGTTGTAGACACTCCGCTCACTCGAAAGGGAAGAGCGTATGAAAGTGTAGTATCGATAGATAAGATTTATCCGTGGATGACCTTTAATGCACCCTCTTGTTCCTCAAGTAATGAAAGTCGTGACGAATGAAATTTGAATAATGATGCGTTCTCTGTGGAAAAATAAATATTATATATACTACGTGAAATTATATTTTTATTGAATAAGATGTAAATGAAGTAAGAAACTTAGTAATATTTTTTTGTTGTGGAATTTTAAAATATTACCTGTAGTGTGAGACGTTATAATCATGTAAATTTAAGTAAAAGAGATTTTAACGATTACTAATAACCTGCTTTGTATTTGAGCTCGACTGAAACTAATATCGAGCAAGGTGTTATGTAAAAGGCACGCAGTCTAGGCAAGATGGTCGTGAAAGAATTGAAGTAGCGCCTTTTGTGTGCCTATAATAGTTACAGAGATGAGGATATGATATAATGATTATGATAATGATATTGATGTGATATTGATATGGTGGTTATGATAATGATATTGATATGAGGATTATGATAATGATATGATGATTATGATAATGATGAAGATTATAATGCTAATAATAATGGTAATGATCATAATAATGATAATGGTAATTTAATCTCGTAATCAAATCAAATCAAACAAGAAAATATCATGTCAGGTCATCCCGTCAGGGCGACATGAGACTAGTTGCTTTTTTATAGTATATTTTCTTGTTTAATATTTATCACACAAAAATAGCATTGTAGTATGCAAAATTAAAAAAAAGAATATATAAATCAAATCAAATCATTTATTTGCAAGTATAGTCCGTAATCAGAGATAAGATCAATCGAAGGGATGACGGACTCCTTTGGATTAGGGATGGCCGACTAACGATAATTGTAAAATCGCTATAATAATAAAACATACACAAAACCGTGTCATTATTATCAGACATTTTTAACGTCAGTAAGGAACTGCAGTAGGGAACTGCTAGGGCACTGGCCTTCCTTATGGATGGATAAGGAGAATGGGCCACGCCATGACCCACCACGCGTACCCAATGCCGATTGGTGGGTTTTACGGCTGCAAATACAGCCAGGACTAATAAGCTATATCGAAAACATTTGGTATAAAACTATAGAACGGTTGGAGATTTTACAAATCTGGTAATAAGATATACAGGGTGAAAAAAAGACTTAATTAATACTGATGATAGCAAATTATAATAAAACTAAAGGAAACATTCCTTTATTTAGAAAAAACAAGTAATACTGCATTCAAATATTTTTGATTTTTGACTTGCCCGAAACGGGAATCCTACCGGCTTAAATAAAAAAAAAAATCACTGTACTTTTATGGATACCGATCGATAGTGTTAATCATAAGGATCAATTAAGTTTAAGAAACATAGTATCTAAAATTTAAAATAGACCATGAAAAGATTAAAATAACACTATAGCTCACCATACTTTATCGTATGGTACGTAAGTAGTTAGGTACTACTTAGGTATACTAGCTAAAATAAAAATGAATCTGTGTATTGGTGCAAATGGGTCTCATGTTGTTTTGAAATAAATAGTTAAATTAGTAGTTAAAATTCATTTTTATTTTAGCTAGTGAAAGTAACTACATACATACCATACGATAAGGAGAGCTCTAATGTTATTTTAATCTTTTCATTGTTTTTAATTTTAGAAACTATGTTAGTCTATTATGTCTTAGTATATTATGTCTTAGAATGCAGTTTACTTGTTTTTGAAAATTAAGGAATGATTCCTGTCACCATTATTTGCTATCATCAGTATTAAGGGTACTTTTCCTCCGATGACCGTCTTTTTTTCCAACATGTATATTTCTTACCTTTATCAGGATTTGTATAGTTTCAGAAACACGATTTTATGATTTAGCCTCGACACTTATTCTTTTCGAAATTACCCCTTAAAAATACAGTTTTTTACAAGACTGCGCCAGAAAGAGGGTTATGTTTTTCGAGAGTATTTGTTCATTCTTTGGCACGCTCTGCGGCCTAAACGGCTCGGTGGATTTTAGCTTGAGACTTGTCGTTAGAGTCGTACTTACTGTGAAAGTAACACTGGGTATATCAAAATAAAATAAAAAACCAACATGGCGGTGTGAGGTGTTATTATTTGAAATAAAAAATAAAATATGTTTTTAGAATAGGAAGGTACTATATGGGTATCAAATTAAAGGGCTGATCTTTAGAATTTCAAAAAGGTTTATCATGACATGACTCATAAATAACTGAAAGATAGAAATAAATAATATAAAAACCCGCCTGCTTCATATATAACAAGCCAACTGCCTCCGACTGCATGTTATTATGTTGAACAAAATATTTTTACGAGTATATTTGCCTTTTATAATTGATCTTGTTTTCATCTTTCCAGTTGGCTTGTTTTAATAAAGATTATTCTCAAATGGGATTACATATACTTAGGTACTATTGAAAATTGGTTTAATTAGTGGATATCAATAATATTTAAGATCTTATGGTTTTATTTTCTCTTTAATCGCTATAGTTAATTTCTACGAAGTTATTTCGTGGGTTTTCGCCTAATCTGCAAAATCGGTCTCGCTTTCGCGCTCTCTCTTTAGTATTTCGCTTCAGTCAAGTAGCCCCTTAACATGCCCTCCAAAGCACGGAGGAGCTTGAGATAATAAATGTTTTGGTCACCCATCCTGTGACCAACCATTGCGAAAGTTGCTTAACGGCTACAATTAGAAGTACTGCGCCACGATCTCCTCGTCCAAATTACATATGTACTTGCAATAAACTGCTTTTCACATTATGGCATAATCTACGTAAGCGCAAAACGGAAATCATTATAAGCTTTTCAATACACAAATCCATCAAGCCGGTTGTATGAATTAGGGGTGCTTTTAGTATGGAACAAACATTTTTATTGTGTCCTGCGACGTTAGGGGGTAGCAGGGGCGGGGTGCCCTTGGTTCGCGCATGCTTTGTGCGTTCCTCACATCGCGCGGTCACCGTGCCTTCAGTCTACAGCTGTAAGGCTCAAGGAGACGGATACTTCGTTCTTGTTCTCCTTAACGAACGGTTAGGACCATAAAATCCTATACAGGACAAAAGTAAGTAAATTAAATTGTTGATTTTTTTACTCAAAATCCTCGTCTTTTACTCTAATAAAGATATCCTATGGGAATCTCGCTAAATATACAACACGAGAACGACGACGACGAGCGCACGACGCTAATGATTAATTAGGGATCGAGCACAAGTCTGCATAAGCAATTTATTATTAACGTGACTTTCCAGGAAAAATAAAATGGTTTACGTGAATTTCATGTCGGCCAACGAGTATTTTACCGCGAAGTTTTACTAATGGCGTCGACAAATCAATACAGAGACCATGTGGTTACTTTGATAATCTTCCATGACTAAATCTGAGATGATTCGATATTAATTTTAAATGTTACGTAATGATAATGAAGATTACATGAAGCAATATTTTTTGTTTAATTTCAGAAATGATGAAGCCAAAATTAACCGAACCGCATCACCGCCTCGAAATTTTTTTTAAATATCAAACATTGTGACGCACACTATTTACTTAATTAAACATTGAATTAAATAAGTACTTCATAATATTTTGAATTGAATATTTAAATTAAATTATATGTATAACAATGAATTTTTGAAAAATAATTATTGTCGGTATTCTAATTAGGTATTTAAATATTTGTCTATTCTGTATCAACTTAGTCATAAAGTATTTTTATATGGAGCGATACTGTTTTCCGAGTGTCTCCTAAAGGAGAGGAGGATAAGGATTGTTGTTACGTAAATAGTGTTGAGAAAGCCAAGCTTAAGTGAGTATTTGTTGTTAAAGAAAAAAATATTTTTTTTTTAAAAGTGGTATGTAGGTGCTTTCATACTTTCGTATTATTTTTAAATAAACGATGGATTATAATTTAAGTTAGTAACTTAAAAATTTAAAATATGGAGGCATATTCTGACGACTTGTTTTGGCTGGTGGTATGCGGGTTTGTGGTAGCTTTCGTATTGGCATTCGGCATTGGTGCCAATGACGTGGCCAACTCGTTCGGCACCAGTGTTGGGTCCAAGGTGCTTACCCTGACGGAGGCCTGTATCTTGGCTACCATTTTTGAGATAGCTGGTGCGGTTTTGATAGGTAAGTAATCCGAACTATATAACAACATACTTACCTACATATTTTTTTTTTTTGCTTGCCTTCTCTCTGCCACTGGCCACGGGGGACCAGAGTTGTACGCAACCCCTTATGCTTACCTACATCTAATTCTACTACACAAAACTACATCTACGTAACAGTTCAAGGTTAAGAGAACCGATTGTCATTTTTATACTTAAGTTACATGACCATTTATATTAATTCAGTAATGCTGATATAAAAAAAAACTAGTATAGTAAGATAACACTTTGGTCTTTTGACAAGAGGTATTTAAAAAAAACTAAGATGTAGTATGCGTTCATCCACCACGTTTAATTCAGTAACTTTTCTGGATGATTGACTATCGCAGTTCATAATAAAATACTGATTGAGTACTTTCGAAAAAGGTTTATTAAATTATACAGAAAATGTTTTCTTGAACAGGTTACAAAGTATCAGATACGATGCGCAAGGGCATACTGGACGTGTCTCTGTACGCGGACGGCGGGGAGCACCTCCTCGCCGCTGGGTGTCTGTCAGCCCTGATAGCGGGGGCCACGTGGCTCATCCTGGCAACAGCACTGCGCCTGCCGGTGTCGGGCACGCACTCGGTGGTGGGCGCTACAGTGGGCTTCACGCTCATGGCCAAGGGGCCCATAGGAGTGCGGTGGTCAACGCTTGGCGCTATTGGTACGTAAATACTGCCGCAGCCGTGATAGCTGGGCCATTTGACTCATCCTAGCGAAAGCAATGCGTCTGCCGGTATCGGGCACGCAGCCGATGGTGGGCGCCACAGTGGGCTTCACGCTCATGGCCAAGGGGCCCATAGGAGTGCGGTGGTCAACGCTTGGCGCTATTGGTAAGTAAATACTGCCGCAGCCTTGATAGCTGGGCCACTTGACTCATCCTAGCGAAAGCCCTGCGTCTGCCGGTATCTGGCACGCAGTCGATGGTGGGCGACACCGTGGGATTCACGCTTATGGCAAGGGGGCCTATAGGAGTGCGGTGGTCTGCGCTTGGCGCTATCGGTAAGTAAATTCTACATAGTTGAATCGTAGCACGTCTTTTGCTACGATTTGCTACGGTCTCTTTCGTAGTATTTTTACTACGAAAAAAAATATGATAGAGAAATTTAAATTCGTTCTTTTGGCTTTTGTTTCCGAAAGCAATTCGAATTCAAAGCGAAACTTCATAATGTATTACTTAAAATAAATAACAAAAGACAGGATTGCGTACCTACCGTAAATTCTAATCAAAGAATCAGTTTAAGATTTTTTGTCTTCAGAATTACGAGTTTGATCCTTCTAGCTTTTGAATCTGTGCTCTTAATATGAGGTCTAGTGCCAACTAGTGTTGAATACTGGACATACACTCGTATGACCGTTGACATAATTTGTCATGTATTATTTCACTATTGCAATAATACGTGACAAATTATGTCTGATAGTGCTTTGATCAATACTGTATGAAAGTATATTGAATATACTTGAATATTTAAGTACTTTTGTTTTTCAGTGGCGTCCTGGTTCATATCTCCGGCCCTCAGCGGCACGGTGTCAGCATTCATGTACTGGCTGGTGCGTCGATTCATCTTGCGAGCGCCACAGCCTCTGACAGTGGGACTCCGCGCGCTGCCACTTTTCTATGGCGCTACATTTGCCATCAATGTATTGAGCGTGGTGCACGATGGACCTAAGCGTAAGTACCTATATAATTTCAAAATTTCAATTCTATATATTATTAGCGGCCGGCCGCGGTTTCACCCGCGTGGTTCTTGTTCCCGTGAGAATATCGGGATAAAAAGTAGCCAATGTGTTAGTCCACTACTTGATCTGTTCAATAGTTTTTGCGTAAAAGAGTAACAAATAAACAAATATACAAACAAACAAACTGATATACTTTCACATTTATAATATTAGTAGGAAGTAGGATAGTAATAGAGGGTTGTGTAATATTTAATTTTGAACGTGCATGCGACTACTACAAAAAGTAGTTAAAATCTGTCTTATAATCATTTATTTATTTTTAATTTCTAGTATTGGCAATGGACAACATACCTCTATGGGCCGCTTTTGGAGCATCGTTGGCGATGGGCGTATTAGTGGCGGGCTGCGTGCGCGCCTTCCTAGTTCCGTACTACCGCAGGAAACTCTCTCCTCCACCTGTCAACTTCACATTGGGTTTATCAAATGGTAACAGCATATTACTCCTGTAATTACCAAATACTATCTAAACTAGACCTCATTCATCATCGGCCTTTAAAAAGTGGGCCGCTTCCTTACGCTGCGTCGTCCAATTGGTGGTCACCACTCGAGAACATTGTTCCCCAGTGGTTATCGGTTCTGCGAGCGATATAGCCTGCCTATTGCCACTTTAACTTTGCAACTCTGAGAGCTAATCCGTCACCTTGGCTTTTTAGCTTCGCTTCGGATTGTATCACGTAAGAAATACAGAGAATAACTCTCTCCATGGCGCGTTGAGTGACTTTAAGTTTATTTAAGAGGCCAGCTATTAAAGACCACGCTTCGGTGTCGTAGGTCATCATTAGCAACCTTCGTTCCACAAGGATCCACGGACGAGGATCCACCGGTGGATCTATGGCTATTTTTTTTCCTCTAAAATCCACCGGTGGATCTAGTACACATTGCTCGAAAACTTTCGTCTTCAGGATCTATGGGAGAAGGGACGTAAAAACATCACGTAACTTCCCAAAAGCAGCCCAACCTAGTTGGATTCGTAGTGCTCTTTATCGAACAACTTCAATTGTTTCATTAAATTTAAAGATAAACGATGTAGTTGCAGAAGATTTATAAGATTTATTAGGAAATGTCCAAAACAAGAGGGGATACATCTTTAAGGCTAACACGCGAATACTCAAACGTTTCTTAGCTTGGACATTATGGTGTCTCTGCATGATAATTATGAAGCGCTGAAAGCTATACGTTTGAGTATTTTTGATACTACACGTCCACCACAATTAGGCGCATGACAGTTATGAAAACCATAAAATAACTTACTGGAAACCAAAACTTCAAGAAGCGCTAATTAACCAGTTAATCTCTGTAGTGCTAATAAATCAGTTAGGTAAATGCAATGAAAAAGGCGGGATACGGGCTTTGAAAATACGAAATCGCATTCCTGTCGTGCCCCTAATTGTTTTGGTCGTGTAGTATATATTTTTAATTATATAAACAACTAATTTCTTTCAATGAAATAAAACAACTTTTACGGATCTTTTTAAAGCGCGTTTATTTCACGAACTAAGATCTAATTGTCCGTATTTATTAAGGTTTTAAGGTGTTTTTTTGGTTTTCCCGACGTTTCGGCACCTTTTCAGCTGCCGTGGTCACGGGATGACTGGCTAATTATAAATTTCTTTCAACTTTAAATCTTTTCAGAAACAACTCCAGCTAACACCCCAACCCATTCAAATAAACCGCAACGACCGACCTCCTTACTTTCGGAGGATGGGAAAGTACTAGAGGCTATCGCCGAGAGCGCCGAAATGGTGACACTTAGCGATGCCGACCGAGTTTCAGTGGGGGTGAGGGAGATGAACGCAAGAAACCGAGCTCTGCTGGCGACTATGGACGACTGCAGTATTCTGTCTAGAAGCTTGAGCCCTCCCATCAAATCCAGACTACAACTCATAGACGCCGATCCGCAAATCAACACCCTCAAGTATATTGACGAAACAATAAGCTTCTGCAAAAGTCTGGATTCGTCGCAGCTCGCGGGAATGGGAGAGAGTTACGATTCGAGGAACGGTTTCATCGGTGGTTCCTGCGACACTATAGCTCGCGGGGAGTTCGACAGACTGGCCGCTGCGAGAGCCACCCCTGCCACTGTGGAATTTGAAACGCCTCCTCCTAGACAGGAGAAGGTAAGATCTAGATTTCACACAGTATTCATATACTGCTAAGCAATCCTACCTATACCTACGCTACTAAGTAAGTGGTTAGTACAAATATTTAATATGTGGTTAGGTTTGTAAATAATGTTGTTAAAAAAAATGTTTAATGTCTTATACAATTATTGGTTTCATAGTTTTGTTTTTTTATTTCACATTTTGTATGTTGTTGCTCCCAGGGTCCCGAAGGCAGCGCCTGGTCAATCGAATGCGACGCGCGTCGTCTCCCCGCCATCACACCTAACTCTAGGTAGGCGAAAAGTAAAAAAATATGCTTTCCATGCATGGTACTCAATATCTTATAAATCCGTTACATACGACAGAGTTTCATATAGCGCAAAGTATGGCATGCCTAACCAAAGACTAAATTCTATAACCCGTAACCCATTATTGTTAATCATATGCGAATAATATTTTATTAGTTACGTAGAATTGCAAACTGCAAATAACCAAAAAAATTTCTATAGTTTTCATCAGAAACTTTTCTGTATTTTTTAAAGTAAGTACTCAAAGTTCTAAGTTCCGCACTAAACTGCACTAATTTTGTCTCGACTGTCACGACTCACGACATGTATGAAAGTATTTTCAATTTACAACAGATATGAAGGCATTGTGGATAATAAATGGCATATATTATTGATTGAGCTATGTTATGAGTATTGGTTGTTTTTGCCTTCGTGTAGCGCGGCACCTCTCCTCCGGTCCGCCAGTCCTCCACCGCCCGCGCCGCAGCCGCCGCCGCCTGACACATTGAGGCTGTTCTCATTCCTGCAAGTCCTCACTGCTGCCTTCGGGGCTTTCGCGCATGGAGGGAATGATGTCAGGTAACAATTACGGAAAGTCGTAACTTCCACTTTAAAACCAATTTAAAACCCCTGGGGGGTCTACAGACACTCACTATTACATTTGAACCCCCTTGGGGAAAAAATTTTAGGTACGGCTCTTGATATAATAACGATTGAACCATTTCCGGTTAAGCCACTGTCCACTGAATAATTTGGTTTTCATTACGCTGAAGTATCCTTATTTGTTACTTTTACCGCAACATGAATTATTTTATAAGTGTCTGCGACATACGTAATAGTCGATGTCGAAGAGTGCTAAGTGCAGGGGCGTGCATTGCTTTTCCAGCGTGGTAGGCACTGCAGATCTAACTAGTAACTTTGCACTTATCCTATCCTGCTACCGAATATTATAAGTTTGAAAGTTTGTGAGGATATTTGGATGGATGAATGTTTGTTACTCTTTCACGCAAAAACTACTGAACTGAATAAGATGAAAAACTTTACAGCAATGTAGCTTATACATCAGAAAACCACAGGCTGCACATTATCCTGATATTCCCACGGTAACGACAATCACGCGGCGAGTGACACCGAGAGCGGCCGCTAGTCATAAATAATAATATTCGTAATATTTAGTAGGAACTAGGGCGGTTACAACCCGATACTCGGGTTCGTCGATCGACGAAAAATTCCAAATTATGCGAAAATCTTTAATTGCAGTTTGTGATCATCACGTTTAACATTTTGTATATTTTATAGTTTTCGGAACAAATAGACTCGAGTACCTTTAATTTGATACCTACCTTACTCGGCCGCGTACTACGCGCCAAAGTCCCTATCGAGTCGTCACAAATTTTGCGAACCTGAATTATTAAGTATATAGATTAAAATTCTGAAGAATTTAATTGTTTGAGCACGCTAATCTCCGGAACTACTAGTTCGAATTGAAAAATATTTTTGTGTTGGATAGACCATTTATCTCGGAAGGTCATAAGATATTTAATATCACGGTACAATTAATAGGAGCTGAGCATTAATGTAAAATGTTGCAAAAACGGGAAAAAAATATTACTTTTGGGAGCTTCCGTTGCGGACGGTGTGTAAACGGTTAAAGTTACGTAAAAATCATGTATGACGAAATTGTTACCCATCAAAAGTTCTAAAAAAAAGTCTGCGACAGCATATGTCTATGTTTTATGGTTAACTCACTATAAGAATGTTTAAGATAATAAAATTTGTTCTAAACTAATGTATTATTTGAGAAGTTGTTTTCATAAAGATGATATTAATCCTTATCTTAATAAATACGTTAATCATCACAAGTATTTCATTTTGAACAAAATTGTCCTTTACATCATTTAATTTTAATGAATATCTTAGGAAATATGATAGTTTTAAAATAACTCCTCAACAAAATAATTCGCGACCAAATTCATACGTCAGGTAAGCTTGCTTACTTTATACTGATATATTCCGGACGTTTAAGTAAGCTACAACGTTCCACGTACAAATAGCGCCCTTCTTGCCGTGGGCGGTTTAAGCGAGTCACACACTACGCAGATACGATAAGATATCTGTATCTGGGCGCATATCTTTCAATATCGCTCTCTATACATTTCATATCTAACAAACACAGCGCAGATAATTTATATTTTATCGTACAGTATCTGTCGGCACCGACATATATCAACAGATGGTCAGATAATTATCTGCGTATACAAATATGCCGGCATATAACATCTGCAGTTAAACGTATAACATCAATTTTATATGTATGATGATGCGCAGGGGTAGGGACTGTTTGCGGTGAGACAGAGGCCAGAGGGGAGGGAACCACCCGGTCAAGCTCACAGTGGGTCTAAAGTGCTAATTGAGGGTCTGGGACTTTTTCTTCAATTCGTACATGTTTTACATATTTATCGATAGATCACTTGATCCTAGTGATCTCAAGGTATTTCTTTGAAATCAATATTTAGGTTAGATTTTTTTTTGTTTTTTCTTTTGTACGGAACGATACCTTTCATGAGCTCTTGTAGCCAAGTCTCAACTGTCCCGCTTTGAATTTTTTGAGCATCAATATTTGCTATACTACAATACTAGACTATAAGCACGTGCCCAAACTTGCCCATTCAACTTATATTTAAATTATGTTTTCAAAGGAAACAAAATTGAATTCACAACAAAGATCATCTCATGATGATGAACTGGTGATAAAAGGTACAACTCCTCAACGGTTAGAAGTAAGACTATTTTTTTTATATTTTTGATTCGTAAAGATTTATAATTGTATTCTTTACGGTTATTTTAGTGAGTAGGCTGATGGTGGAAGGTTAAACTGTATAAAAGTTAAGAGTTGGTGGGTGGAGCTTGTCTGAGTGTTCTTATTTAATTAAGGCAACAGTTTTAGTTGTTGTACTTTTGTTTAGATTAAGTTCTTGTACAGATAGTTTTATTTTACCTTAAATCATTTTATTATATTTAAAGCGTTTTTTTTTTGTATTGTGAGGTTTTAATAGCGATAGAGGTCGGCTTGAATATCCTAGAAACAGGGGTAAGTGAATAAAGAAATATAGTATTTGAATTTTAATCATTCTATTTATGTTGTTGTTATGGTAAAGTAAGCAAACAGCAAGTCGTTCTTCGGTAGAAATTCATTTTCGAATTTTAGTATTTTTTTAAATATCTTTTTTAATCAAATCGTGAATCGCCATAAAAGTTGCTCTTGGGATTCGGAAATAGCTTTCAAATTTGTTATCTGAGACATCCTGGAAGATATTAAATTCGCCTCGGTCCTTTTTACGCTTTATATGGCGTTCTATCGAAATTCTTCGCGTTTTAGAAAATGAAGCAAGACGTGCATCAAATTCAAAATGAGAATCATCTTCTGACGAACTGTCTAATAAATCGAGAAGCAATAAACGCGTTTTTTCCGTAAAACGCGAACTCATTTTTAAACACTCTGTCTAAACAATCCTTACCAAAAAAACAAGTCTACTCAGTCTGAAGGATTTCGAGTGAATGTATCATCTCGTATATTATCGTATCTGTCTAGTGTGTGATGCTTTCAGATAAATAAGTTTTTATACGCAGATAAAATATTATCGTATCTGCGTAATGTGTGACTCGCTTACTTGAGCAATAAGTTGTATTCTTGTATGAAACGCTGTTTGTTTCGAGTAGGCAATTCGGATTCGGAGACTGCCTATCGGTAGGTATTCAGTATTTAGCGTAACGAAAATATTAATGGGTGAGTGTTGAATAGAAGTTTAAACTAAAATAAAATAACTTTAACGCTTATTGTATATTTATTTAGGTTTTGAATGAGGTAGGCACTGCCTAATTGCCTATATGGAATGCACGCCCCTGGCTAAGTAAGCATTTATTTTAATTGTGTTTTTTAATGTAAGTTTATTTAAATAAAGATCTGACTTCGAAGCAGAGAACATGTTTTTATTTTAACTGCCTCATTCCCGCTGCAAATCCAAATACCTCATGGCGACCCTGCCACTTTACGAATCTGAAGATTAACAATATTGGAGAAGATCACACACCTGCTGGGAGAAAATATATATATTTTTATGAAGAAATAGAAGAATTCGTCGTCACTTTCTGGAAGCATTTTTTTTTACATGGGGAAACCGCAAAGCAAGGAACAAGTCGTAATCGCTCAGACTGCGAGCGGCGATGCTCATACAGAAAAAACTACCGGACTGCAACTTGCTGAGATACTTATAATCGCCGTCATAATCATCTTGGTGTCTTCACTCGCATTCTACCTTTACAAGAAGTGCCGCCAACAAGCTATGAGAGCATTACGTCGCGAGCTGACCCGTCATAACTTGGCCAGTAACGCCACTTCAACTCTGGAGCTATCAGCTGCACCCTAAAGAAGAACTAGAAGGAGCGGACTCCAGGGAAATCCCGGCCCACGGTGTCCAGGGTGTTCAACCTGCCCATGGCCTGCCTTCAGCGTTATCCAGCCGCCACATCAGCTCAGCCTTCAAAAGTCCACCGTGTGACGACGTTCGGCTATCGTATCCTTTATAAAATTAGTATATATCTATCTAAATGTAAGTAAATAATAAATAACTGTAGAGTTTCGTATAAATAACATTTAGTAACTTTAAAAGAAAGAAAAAACTTTTTTTTTTTACTAAATTATTAAGAAAAATGTGTGTTAAGTTTATATTATGATACAAGATTTAATTGATTTCCATAATTCATTAAAATAATATAAGGACTATTTACGTAAACTAGGTCCGGAAAGAAGGAAATCAGTAGGCTTATTACGAGTTTGGCAAACTCGACGTTACAGTAAATGTTAATGTAAAATGTAGCTCTGTCTCTTTCATATTTAGCGACTGTTTTACCGACATGAGCAGTGTATCCGATAGTCTACGCTCACGAGTCCTGTAAATGTCATGTTAAGCAAACTCGTAATATCTGGTACTGTACTGTACCCCTATTACGAGTTTGCTTAACATGACATTTACAGGACAAAGCAAACTCGTAATAGGGGTACTGTACCCCTATTACGAGTTTGCTTAACATGCCTACAGAGCCTACAGATACAAAGCCTACAGAGCTAGCCTTGAAAAAGTTTGAAGAAGCGAAGGTCCAATTTAATAGATTAGAAAGTATTAGGACTGAAATCTGTCAACAAATAGATCGGTCTGAAATAAGTTCGAGGGACACTTCGTCTATTAATAAGTTTGTAGATGATATTAATTCTTTGTACAGTAAAATTGTATCGTTAATGACCGACGAAGAACCTTTACCAGCAAAAATTGCAACTGATCAATCAAATAGTTTTGATATTAAGACTGCCATATCCCTTTTACCTGTTATGACCGGATCAGAATTAATTACTAAGCAATTGATAGATGGAATTGAACTCTATAGTACCATGATAAAAATTGATACAGCTCAACAGTTAATCACTTTCGTTTTGAAAACTAGGTTGTCCGAAAGTGCATAATTACGTATGAACCCTAGTTACAGTACAGTACCAGATCTGATAAAAGATATGAGATTGAAACTGTTATCAAAAGCTTCACCTGTTGCTATCCAAACACAAATGCAACAATCAAAACAAGGTTTTAGATCTATAGAATCGTATGGTAGAGAGCTCGAAAATATATTTGTGAAGTTAACCTTGGCTCAAGCCAATGGTGATGATCGTGCATATAAAATTTTGCGTCCCATTAATGAGAAAGCAACCATAAAAAGATTTTCAGATGGCTTGTCCGACCCCCGTCTGGGTACTATTATAGCATCACGCCAATTTTCCTCGGTGCCAGAAGCTATAACAACTGCTATTGACGAAAACACCACGTCAACCGAAAACCAAGTCATGAAGGTGTCTAACTTTCATTCTAATAATCGTGGTAATCGTGGTTGTCGCCATAACTCATACCAAGGTCGTCAAAATCATTATAATTCATTTACTCGTGTGCCAAATTATAATTCACGGAATTATAATCGTAACAATAATTCCAACTTTCGCAATTTACCTAACACATATTATAATTCTAACAGATCGAATAACTGGCAGAGCGGAAACAATATCACGCGGAAAACTTTTGGTAATACGAATCAAAGCGCTAACGCCGCGCGCGGGCGCATTGATGCGCGCGCTCCGGGAATACGACCTCGGAATGCACCTCACGTTCATCTTACTCAGCAGTATGATGACGGAAATGTAAATAAAACTAATATTTCCGATAATAATCTGTTTTTTCGTGCAGAATAGGAATAATAATTTTATTTTAAGTTACAACAGTAATTGTAGCGTTATTTCATGTTATATAGATACTGGCGCCAGTCTTTGTGTGATTAAATATAGTTGGATAAGAAATTTTTCTGATTTAGAAAGTAAAATAATTAGAGATAGAATTATTATTAAAGGTATAAGTGGTAACTTAGTTTCAGTAGGTTTTATTTTATTAGATTTTTACATTGAAGAGATTAAATTTACCCAAAAATTTATATCTTTGAGAATCTCTCATGTTCGCCGATGGAATATTAGGCCAAGATTTTTTCTTATAATATAAAGCTATAGTAAACTATCAGGATTGTTCCTTAACCTTATTAAATAAGGGAAGTTTAAATACAACTGAGATAGTCAGTAATAATAGGTACGTTTATACGATACCACCACGATGTGAGATAATGAAGAGTATTCCTACTAACTACTGTAGTGATTGCGTAATCTTAGCAACCGAAATCCCTTCACAACCCGGGATTTTTGTCGCGGGAATGTTTGCAAAATCAAAAAATGGTCATGTTGTTGCAATACGTATTTTAAATACAACCGATAATGAAGCGGTTATTGATTTTTCCTTTTTAGAAGTACACAGTCTAAACACTTTCGAGATGTGTAACTTTAATGAGAGTAATATTTCTGTTAAACGTGTACAGACCTTATTTGATTTACTGGATTTAAGTTCTTATTTGAATAAAGAAGAACAAAGCAGTATTGAAAACATCTGTGCGAAATATGCCGATGTATTTCAGTTGCCCGGAGATAAATTATCAGTCACTAATCTGATGGAACATTCCATTAAATTGAAAGACAATATTTCCCCAATTTATAAAAAACCCTATAGAATACCACATGCGCTTAAGTCCGAAATACAAAAGCAAATTAATGACATGTTAGAAAACGATATCATTGAGGAGACCACCTCAGAATGGTCCAGACCTGTTCTTCTCGTCCCTAAAAAATCAGATAAAAGTGGAGAAAAGAAATGGCGATTAGTTATTGATTATAGACAACTTAATAACGTAATTCAAGATGACAAATTCCCATTGCTAAATATTACCGAAATTGTAGACTCTTTCTGGTAGTATTTATTTTTCAAAATTAGATTTGTCACAATCTTACTATCAGTTATCATTAGATGAAAATAGTAGAAAGTATACCGCCTTCAAGGTCGACAAAATGTACCAACTTTCATTAGATAAAGATTCGAGAGGGATGACAGCTTTTACAATTGATAAGACCTACCAAATGAAAAGATGCCCTATGGGATGAAAAACTAGCCCCAGTGTATTTTCTCGACTTATGACAATAGCAATGTCAGGGTTAAATTATAAACAAGCTTTTGTGTACTTAGACGATTGTATCGTCATAGGAAATTCACTAGAAACACATAATAAAAACCTGATAAGTGTGTTAGAACGATTTCGCAAGGTTAATTTGAAACTTAATCCCTTGAAATGTGATTTTTTACGTAAAGAAATCATGTATCTTGGGCACAAAATAACTTCTAAAGATCTCTCTTCTCCCAGATCCATCAAAAATCGAGGTTTTACAAAACTATCCAGTACCTTTAAATACTGATGACGTAAAGCGTTTTGTCGCGTTTGCCAATTATTATAGGAGATTTATCCCAAGTTTTGCTAGTATTGCCCATCCATTGAACAGTCTTTGTAAGAAAAATGTATCGTTTAGTTGGTCACCCGAGTGCGAAACAGCTTTTCACAGATTAAAACAGGCACTCATTAGCCCTCCTGTATTGCAATACCCCGATTTTTCAGAAGAAAATACGTTTGTGCTACAAACAGATGCATCTAAAATAGAATTAGGCGCGGTTTTATCCAATAAAGACGGATCAGTCATTTCATATGCAAGTCGTAGTTTGAAACCCGCTGAAATTAGACACCCTATAATTGAATTAGAATTACTAGCAATAGTGTGGGCAATCAGACATTTTAGACCTTTTTTGTATGGAAAGAAATTCAAAATTTTAACTGAACATAAGCCCCTTATTCATTTGTTCGGTATGACCGATCCCTCTAGCCGATTAACAAAGTTTCGTTTATATTTGGAAGAATATGACTTTATAATTGAACATGTCCCGGGAAAGGATAATGCTGCTGCAGACGCATTAAGCCGTTTACCGATGACTAGTACACAACTAAAACAACTTAATCAGAAAGTTGTATCGGTCATAACTAGAGCACAACAACGAAAAATAGACTTATTAAAAAACAAGAATATTACTGACTTGACAACTCAGAACTCTACAATTTTCAGATCTGATCAACCTAAAGTTGTAGAAATTCTGAAAAAACCTTCTAACCGTATTGAACTTATAATATGTCCAACTAAATGTGATAGGAATTTAAGCAATTATAATGACATAATTAACAGCCAATCAGGCAATTGTGTTTATTTGCCCTCAAAATGTTGTATTTACCTATTTTCTCGATCGTCATCTATTTTCAAAGTGCTGATGAGAGAATTAGAGCTATTGTGCAAACGATTTAAAATTGAGGAGCTTGTTATCGTGAAAAATAAATATAACGAAGATGAGATTGGATTATTATTGAAAGAAGTGAATACTTCATGTTTACCGAGAATTCTCGTAATCAAAGATGTTATTCGTGTGACCAATCAACACGACAAAACTTTAATTTTAAATGATTTTCACCTGTTACCCACGAGTGGCCACGCGGGCGTAACAGGATGATAAATAATATAAAGAAATATTATTTGTGGACAGGACTAACTAATGACGTCACTAACTACGTTAAAAAGTGTAAACAATGTCAAATAAATAAGTTAGCCAATAAATACGTTAAAGAGCCTATGGTCATAATGACCACAGCAAATAGTGCATTTGAAGTAATAAGTTTAGATCTAGTAGGTCCTTTAGATATAGATAATTTTGATTTTAAGTATGCACTAACGCGTAACGCTTCAATGTAACCTAACGAAATTTGTTGAAGCATACCCGTTACAGAGAAAAGACGCGGAAAGTGTATCTAGAAGTTTCGTGGAAAATTTTATTTTAAGATTTGGTTTACCTCGTACTATAATGACAGATCAGGGAACAGAGTTCACTTCTTCTATCATGCATGAGCAACATTTGCAAACTGTTATTACTAAGCTACAATCGATAGCATATATCATCATGAAACAATAGGTGGTTTAGAAAACACACATAAACATTTGGGAGCCTTTCTCAGAATCCAATGCGAATCTAATAAAAAAGATTGGATTGTTTGGCTACCCTATTGGTGCTTTGCATTTAATACAACCGTTCATAGTGAAACAAAGTATACACCATACGAGTTAGTTTTTTGGAAATTATGCACATTACCAGTAATTTAAATATATCTCCAGAACCTTCATATAATTATGATGATTATCCATTACAAATGAAATATCGATTACAAAAAGCTCAAACATAAGCGAAATAAAATCTTTTAGCAAGTAAGGAAATTAGAAAATTTAACTATGATAAGAACTGTAACTCTATCAATAATAAAAAGGGAGACTTATTGTTAATAAAAAATCAAATAGGAAATAAGCTTAATACAATTTATAGTGGTCCTTATGTTGTAGTAAAGGACATTTCTCCCAATGTTGTAATCTTAAAAAATAATAAAGAGGTAATTATTCATAAAAATAATACAAAAATGTTTCATGTGTGACCTTGTAGTTTTTATTTCATTTATAAAAAAAAATGTACTTAATTTTTTTTTCTTTTAACCAAGGGGGTGACGATATACTTTTCGGGGGAGGTGAGTATTCTTATTTGTTACTTTTACCGCAACTTGAATTATTTTATAAGTGTCTGCGACATACGTAATAGTCGATGTCGAAGAGTGCTACGTAAGCATTTATTTTAATTGTGTTATTTAATGTAAGTTTATTTTAATAAATATCTGTCTTCGAAGCAGAGAACATGTTTTCATTTTAACTGCCTCATTCCTGGTGCAAATCCAAATACCTCAACGCCCTGTTGGCTTGGGTTGCGTGAGGGTGTGATACCTTGTTGCCGACCCGAGTCGGTGTCTGTTTTTGAACACAGATCAAAGGAAGCGTGCGTTCGCCGCTTGCGACGTGTTTACACGTTGGCGCGAGGTTATTGCCGCTCACGAGTTTGAACCGTATGGTTGTTTTGTGCTGCGCTTTCTCGAGGCCTATCAAAGCGAACTATGTATTTGGAATCGAAAAGACAGAGACCATAAAGATAAAAAAAAGTAGCAGATGCATGGTCTCGACTTAGTCAAACATTTAACAAGCCAGTAAAAGAACGAAGGAGAAGAGAAGCCGAAGTCTGCGCTTCCTTTGTTCCATTTTAAATAAATATATGTTAAGCCAAACGTAAGAGCCGAAACAACTACGTCCCTGTCCGCCATGCTTGCCTGTCTGGAAAACACTGACGCACTCGCCAACGTGTGAATGGCATTCGAGCGTTTATGAAGGATTGTAGTTTGTGAGCGACTGCCAAGTCCTCGCAGGCGTGTGAACTTAGCATAAGTGGTGGCATGGAAGAAATTTCGTGAGAAGGCCGCCAGTTGTATGTTTGTGGAAGTTACGAAGAAAGTTTGGTTAACAAAACTAACGCTAACATTTAATAGGAAATAGGTTTTGTATTTCTGGGTAGGCAGCCTTAAATTTTGCGGAGACAGTTATTGAGGCCATGACGAAATTTCTCCATATTGAAGTTTTTTTTTTGCCAGACTGCGGCAGCCAATATTTTGGGCAATCAGTTATTGCAGTCACAGCGACGGCCAGACGGGAACGATAAGTACGCGGAGAGGAGAGTGCCATTATACATTTGCCTACACCCATTCGGACTGCGCGTAGCCAACAGGCAATGAGGCACGTTCTAATGACCTACCGCAGCCTGTTGTTTCTTGCTGCCTAGTGCGCGGGTTACCATTGGCTGCCACATACATTTCTAATGACTACAGCAGCAAGTGTTTGTAGCAGCCTACCCAGTAGGCACGCTGCCATGGTTCGCCATATATCAGGCTGCCTCAAGCCCTGGCTCGCTAATAGGTAACGTGGTTGCAGTAACGCGATCGGCCCATTGGTGGCGCTGTGGCTGCTGTACTCGGAAGGCGGGGCGCACGCGCGCGCTGAGACACCGCTGCCCATCCTGGTGTTCGGCGGCGTCGGCATTGCGCTGGGCCTGTGGCTGTGGGGCCGTCGCGTCATCCGCACCGTCGGAGAAGACCTGACCAGCATCACGCCCGACACGTGAGTCTCGATCATTACTCGCGCGCTGAGACACCGCTGCCCATCCTGGTGTTCGGCGGCGTCGGCATCGCGCTGGGCCTGTGGCTGTAGGGCCGTCGCTTCATCCGCACCGTCGGCGAGGACCTCATCAGCATCACGTCCGACACGTGAGTCTCGATCATTACTCGCGCACGGGGACACCGCTGCCCATCCTGGTGTTCGGCGGCGTCGGCATAGCGCTGGGCCTGTGGCTGTGGCACCGTCGCGTCATCCGCACCGTCGGCGAGGACCTCACCAGCATCACGTCCGACACGTGAGTCTCGATCATTACTCGCGCGCGGAGACACCGCTGCCCATCCTGGTGTTCGGCGGCGTCGGCATCGCGCTGGGCCTGTGGCTGTGGGGCCGTCGCGTCATCCGCACCGTCGGCGAGGACCTCACCAGCATCACGTCCGACACGTGAGTCTCGATCATTACTCGCGCGCGGAGACACCGCTATATATAACACCATAATAGTAGTTTGTTACACAAGGGACGTAAGGGAGCTATTACAGAACAAGATCCAATTTGGCGCCTGTGCGAGCGCAGCTCGCAAAGGGCGCTAAAGGGTCGAGTGCACCCGAGATATTTAGACGAATAATTCGAGGTTGTAATAGCTACTTACAACCGAGGTAAGCATTCTACTTTATATCATTCATGCGAGGTAAATAAAACATTTGTACGATATCTTCGGCTTCAAGATGACAGAAATCAGGCGTCCCGACCAGTTCTTCATCGGATGAAGTACTTGACATGATGAACAAACACTTTTAACTAGCAAAAACTTATAATTATATACTTATTTTAAATTTTAATACAGTCGTCGCAAGTGAACAAGCATTTAATTCAAATGAATTGCCGCCATTTTCATTGTTTGGTTACAGTAAAAAGTTTTCTTATCATTTTATAAAAAAAAAAATTACCTAAGAGTTTTGCATAGCTTGAACTGAAATGAAATGCCACCATTTTCATTGTTTTTTTTTTCAGTAAAAAGTTTCGTCATTTTATAAGAAAAGAGATTTGTTCACCAAGGAGTTTTACATTCTTAAATGGTAAAGTGTACTTTACAATTCAAGCATTCACCCTATGCTTGATTTGTAAAGTGATTTGAAAATGGAACGTTCTATCTAAACATTGCACATGCCAACTTACACAGCCTCTTACCGTACTAGTAAATCCTAGTTACCGAGCAGTATGATGTAAATATTTATACTTAATACGATGGCATTTTCCTTTTGTAAATATTTTTAAAAGTTGCAGGAGAGTGCCCTCCAGGAACTCCTGGAACATGTGAATGTGATGTACATGAGCCAAAACTGCCACACACTCACTCACTATAAAAAGTCATTTTAGTTTTACTCAAATATTAAAAACATTTTGTAACTTAGCATTATGAACAACTTATATAGTTATATTAAAAAAAAATATAACTCCGCTAAAATTGATGAAAATAAGTTTTAATAGGACGTTAACACATTAATGAAGCTGTCGCAAAATGTATGGACTCTGCGCTACGTCAATGTATGTACCCACATAGGTACAGTAGGTATATCAAAAAAATTTTTATTACTCAACAAACAGTTAAGTTACATGACTTATGTATGATCCACTCCTACAAGCTTTTTTAATAAGTGTTAGCAACCCAAGAAACAAAGTCGCGTTCCATTTGTTACATTGTTTTATCTCAATCTCAAGTCATGCCACGCCACGGCGCCACTTATGCATTTTTGTGTGCGACGAAAGCAATTAAAATACTTGAACGTTATGAAGTGCTAAAGATTAGAGGGGGTTGCTTTTACAGTGGAAATATTTCCTGTTGAGTGATATGGTACGTTTACATTATTTTGTGTTAGAGAGCTAAATAGCTCTCTACTACAAAATGGTTTAGAATTTTTTTCAAAGTGTTACTGCAAGTAAACTGTAAATAACGAAAGTTTTCTGTTGTACGCAGTGGGTTTACCATCGAGTTGGGCTCGGCGTTGACAGTTCTGATAGCGAGCAAGGCGGGACTGCCGGTGTCCACCACGCACTGCAAAGTTGGTTCCGTTGTCTGCGTGGGCTACTTCTCCGAGAAGGCTGTGGACTGGAGTCTCTTCAGGTAATCATCTGGTGGACTGCTGGTTCTGATAGAGAGTAAAGTTGGATTGCTGATGTTCAGAACGCCCTGCAAGGTTAGCTCCGTCGTTTGTGTGGGCTACTAACTTCTCCGAGAAGGTTGTCGACTGGAATCTCTACAGGTGAGTATTCTGTCGGACTGGTTGTTATTGCAAGCCTGGGCTGCCGGTGTCCACTACGCACTGCAAGGTTGGCTCCGTCGTTTGCGTGGGCGTCGTTTCCGAGAAGGTTGTCGACTGAAGGGTAGTTTTCTGATAGGTAGAACCTTGGGTCTTCATCTTCGCGCAATTCGGATGTGACCTTATCAGCTAGCTCAAAGTAAATTTCAAAAGATTTTTTCGGTTTGTGGTAGGGCTTGTTCTAAGTCTGCCATGTCTTCTTCAACACTATTTTTTGTTGTGTACCGGCAGTTAAGAGATAAAGTAGCCAGTTTAGTGATTGAGGATACCGGGATTCTAGCTTACTTGCATTTCTTTTCCGCAAAAATAGATATAATATTTAAACCAAATGTTTCAGTTAGTTTAGTAATTTTATATCAGTAGTGAGTTGCAGTGACAGACAACTACACTTTATTTCAAGTTTCTTGTTGGGACAACTGGCTCTTTATCAACGTGTTATAGCTATAAGCTCGGATAAGGGACAAGGGAACAATCTGCCAATAATTCGTATATTGACGTTTTGTTGCTTTGATATGAATAAAAGTAAAAAAAAAATTGATTTCGTGTCTTAACTACACTTACCGTTAGAAAAATAGCACCTTTAAAAAATCTGACTTTAAAACTTAGTTTAACCTTATTTGGAATCAATTTATGAGGGAAATGTTGGATATCATTTGAAAGGTAACGAATTATTATTATTATATTACCCAAAATTATTATTATTATTATATTTATTTTTTATTGGAATGCAACAAAAAAAAGATAAAGTTTACTTAATGATGCTTTTTGTATAAAAACAACTTAGAAAATACGTTTTTTAAGGGTTAGACTACGGATCACTGCCTGTTTGCGTTGACCCTTTAAAACCCACAAATTGTAGCGCAATTGCTCAACCAGCGGCCCTTATACACATTTTTGTTATTTATTATGTTTTTTTATTGCAATGAAATCTTGTTTATTGAGTTCATTTATTGGGCTTTCAAACAAAATTTCAAAAAGGTGCGGTTTTTTTGACGTTCAGTGTATTTAACAGCCAATTTGAATAAACGAAAAACTGGATTTTTATTATGTTAGTATATTGTGTTGTCCCAGATACATTAACTAATATCACAGCTAAAATATGCTAGGAACTGCCTATATCGGGGACGGGGACTCGATGACAATTAAGCAATCTCGATGATAAAAATCCTTTCATGTTACAATTATAATGATAATAACCGTGAAAATTTAAAATGCTATTTAGATAAAATAAGTAAGCATACAGGGTGATTAATCATTGTTTTTATTATCAAACAGGAATATAATATTCGCGTGGGTGGTGACAGTTCCGGTGGTGGCCGCCATTGCTGCGCTATCCATGTTGGCACTGGAAGCTTTCGTTATTTAACTTGTTCGTGATGAAGAAAATTAAATAAGAACCTACCTACAAACAAAATCGCACACAACTCTAGGATCTTTCTAAACAAACGATTGTGAGAGGCCTGCAGGAAGAGACTAATTTAGTTACATGTTATTGCTGAGATTAATAATATTTTTCGTTGATTAACTAGTTTTTGATGAAAAATTAAATAAGTACCAACAAATAATGTCACACACACTGGTATATGGGATCTTTCTAAACGAACGATTGCGCGGAGCCAAGAGGGAGAGACTAATTAGTTACTTACATCTAGACTTCATTACTACTTCATGGTAAAGATTTTTTATAAGATAAACTTTTGGCGAAGTAACACACTGTTATCAGGCGGCTTCTTTTGAGTATCTTAACGTACTTATTTTAATATTTTAAATCTGTAAACCAAAATTTTTGGGCAAGTATGTCAATCAATAGATACTTAATTTTCGGCTAGTAATTAAATGGGATAAACAAGTGAGTCTTTTTTGTCGAAAGACTTGAGTCGTGTGTACATTACACATTTTGTATGATTTTGATACTGTTAAACATTGATAGTGAGCAAAAATTTATAGATGCTTACATTATTAAATATGTGATATAATAGTACATTATTGCAAAGGCCGTGAAATAGGCAATTGCAGGTCGAGTATGAGTTTGAAGGCCGAGCCGTAGGCGAGGACTTCACTAATACGAG
This sequence comes from Chrysoteuchia culmella, assembly GCA_910589605.1. NCBI lineage: Eukaryota > Metazoa > Arthropoda > Insecta > Lepidoptera > Crambidae > Chrysoteuchia > Chrysoteuchia culmella. Next base: position 14,842,497 of record OU342642.1, on the reverse strand, counting down.
ACAGGCAATTGCCATTTCCGCCGAGGCATATATAGTGCTTGTCTCAAAAGAATGCAGGGAAATAAAACATACTTATTATATTATACATTTAATAATTACTAAAAGAAAATCAAATCCATTGCAGGAGCGTTTTTTAAAATTTGGAACATTACAAAGAGTATTTAACAACTCCAGCACGCCGTTCCATACAACATTGCTGGAGCGCCGTAAATTCGATACTTCGCGTGTTCTTTTTTCGAAAATAATGACAACATTTCCATGCATGTTTGAGAAAAATCATTTTCAGACTGTCTTTTACAGTTAAATGAGCTATCGACAACTTAGGGAGTATAGAATCGTAAGTAACTACGCATTTTTGCTCGTTATAAATGTAAAACTTTTTGATTATAAACAGGTATTTACAGTTAACTTACAGCTTTAACTTTAAAGTTAAAGTATAACAAAAATTTGTGTCGCATGTTGGGATGAAAGAGTAACTTTAATGAAAAGGGATGGTCCAGAATGTCTTTTGTATTGTTCTTCAATGGGATTGAAAAGGGAAATGTTAGCTATTTTACATAAATGTTAGGCACGTAAGTAGCTACGATAATAGCGGTAGCTAGAATCATCTGTCACAACTCTTGTATCGTTTCATCGACGTTGTAGATATAAATACCGCAAAATAATAAAAAAAACAGGTTAGAAAGAGCATGTTACGCATTTTGCACTGAAAGAAGTGTAGTCTCTTGTTGCTATTACAATAACGTGAAGAAATTCAAAATTGGACAATGGATTATATGGCTTCTGTGTTTCCCGCAAAACTTCCGCAAAAGGTTAACAAGGTCCGATCCGAGTGTCATCATAGGATTTAAACATTGTTTCAGGATGCTATTACAACCAATTTTTATCATTTAATGCATCAAATATAAAATATCAAGTTTCATATATGGTCTGCGACATGCTATGGATCCAAATTGTTACTCGGACACAGAAATGTAAAATACACAGCATAAGTACGGATATTTGGGATGTTAGTACTTACAATAAAATCTATTTTTGTCCTTAGTTTGGAGCTTCAAAAGCGATAATGTGGCGAAAACCTAAAAGCCAAATTTATTATTAATTAGTTTTTGGCTTTACATAAATATCTTATGATAGTACTTAGTATAAATAAATGGATTTTTTAATTTTGTTTGGTATTTATAGAAAGATTTGAAACAATTTCTAATTTTTATTACTTATATCAAGTTTTTTACTAACTTTTGAAGGTTAAACAATTAAATTTACTAGAAAGAAAAAAACAACTTGTCTCATGTCGCCCTGACGGGATTTGAACCCGCATCCTTGGGAATCCGGCCCAATGCACTGACCAATTCGAATGCGAGGATATTTCTCTCACTGATGTGGTGGCCAACACCATAGAAAACGTGAATATACTAGATAATTTCAACGCGTTCTCATTGGTCTCTGTAGCATAATTTGTCAGTGCATTGGGCTGAAATCCCAAGGATGCGGGTTCGAGTCCCGTCAGGGCAACATGAGACAAGGTGCTTTATTCTAGGAAATTTACTTGATTAAAAATTATTACATAAAAATAGCATTATAAAATGCAAAATTAAAAAGTTATAATTTTAAAAGTTAACTTCTAAGTGTTCTAACTCAAGATCGCTAATATTTTTTTTTTTTATTAGCGAAATTTTGATAAAATATTGCAAGATTTTTAGAGCACCACGCAGTTAGTTATTACAAGTTTACATGCTAACAACACCAGCTGTAACGAAACATATGCAAATTGTTTACTTAACCAAAACCGATAACTTGTATTTATTTTTAGATACGAAGTTGTGTGAAGCATTATCGATGAGTCTACAAACGAGTACCCTACCCAGACAGTAAAATCAACATAATATAACATCGTCCAGTTAATTGCGTCAATATAACCAATGAGTTCAATTAAATACTTGTAGTTTTACACAAAACGTTCTGATTAAGAGTAATTTAGGTACTTTATAATATTAATATAATTTCCGATTATGTTGAATTATTGCTTAATTAAAATCGTCCATCATTTCTTAAATGTGATTGGTAGGTATAATTAAACAATACATGTCGTACATGTCATGCTCTTGCACGATAAATTAATTTTAGAAACGGCCTACCGTTTTTAAGTGTCATATGTTAATTGGTTTAGCAAAGTTATTAGGTACCTACCTATTAGTTTAGAATTATATCGTACTGAAATAAGAGACCAATAGTTGAAGCAGACACCTATTTTTTTTTAGGTTTGTTACCTGTACCTAAGTGCTTGCTGAATCTCTATCTGTAAACTGCGTAGGCAAAACATTGTTTACTACACCACAATATTGTTGAATAAACATTACATAGTTGAAAGTTTGTTTCATTTTTTTGAAGTGAAAACTTCTTTAGCGGCGTTGAGCACTTTTTCTGTAATGGGTATAAAATCTTAAACTCGCGTCAGGACACGTGACCTGATCGAAAAAGCGTAGGACGGATGGAGAATGTTGAGGTGACAGGTTGACTATGGTCTCGGTTGCTTAGCGACAGACTGTTGATAATGTCTTTTACTTGTCTCTTGTTTTATTGTCAATATATATTTTTCGATTCTCTATAATAACTAATGTTTTCTTATATCTTATTACCTAACTTAACGTTCACTTTAATATGGTTTGTCATGTTTGTGTACGATAGCGCAATAAATGAATATTGTATTCTACCACATAAATGATAGTACTTTTATACTGATAAAGCAATTGGTGCAAAATTATTCCCTAACCATTCCAAAATATCAAACATGCTCAACGTTAATAATCAAGTTTTCACTTCTGCCGGCACTCCCGGAGTGCAACCCGTCTTTTTTTTTAAACTAAAATCACATGAAATCTCTCATTCTCATGTAGTTAAATTTAAGTGTTTTCTAAAACAAATGCAGAAACATAAATAAGCTAAGCGACTCTAATATTTTAAGAATAATGAAAGAAAATTCTGAAATTATGTATATTTACCTACCTATATTACAACTACTAACCCACCAACCAACGTACCTATATTGATCATATTGATTCAGTCATAAATGAAAGCCTATCAAAATTAAAAAAAAAATTCAATATCATTTATTCAGTCTAGGCTGTTAACAAGCACTTATGAACGTCAAAGAAGCTACGCCATCGGTTCACAAACCCTACGGCGGGAGACCTTGTAACGAGAAGAACCGGCAAGAAACTCGTCAAGGGCTATTTTTTTCTCCCTGTTTTATTTCATACAGAGTCGTCAAATTGAAAAGTGAGCTTAACATATCAGTAAGGTCAATTTCCATCACAAAAGAAAATACTAATTATAATATTACATTTTATGGTTATCCTAACCGTAAACAATTTTCAACTCGTAAGGAAGGACTTACATTTAACATTTCTCGCATTACAAGGTTACTGTACTGCAAGTTGTGACGTACATCATACAGGTCGATAGTAATTTATTTTAGATGAAAATATTTAATCTCTAAGCACAACGTTAAGACAAGCAGACTGAAGCAGACCCATTTCCGCTGGCGGCACCCGTTCACGAGCATGACGCATGAACCAGCCATCGCTTCGCTCAACCATATTTTAGGGAACGTAACGACCCGCCTCACACGACACCGCCGAAGAAACGTTTGAGTGAGCATGACGTACTTCAGGTACTTATGTTAAAGTGTATAAATATAAAAAATACAATGGCAAAAACAAAAAAAAATAAATATAAAAGTGCATTAATATAAGACGCAACTTACAATGTTACTGGAAGACGCATCAGCTGGGTCATAATGATAAAGCGTATTTAAAGTAAATTAAAAATAATAATAATAATGGCTTTCATATACTTGATTACAATAATTGGAGAACATTACTTATTTTTATTTATTCTGATCAAGCAGTGCCACGTTCTCAATTCAAAACATCATAAATAACATAGAATTTATAAAATTGAAACAAAAATATAAATATCTCAACACATTTTAACACAATCAGACAAGAGCAGACCCATCCCACTGGCAGCACCCGTTCACGAGCATGACGCATGAACCAGCCATCGCTTCGCTCAACCATATTTTGGGAACGTAGCGACCCGCCTCACACGACACCACCGTAGAAATGTTTAAAGAGAGCATGACATACTCAAGCTACCTGCGTTAAAAGTTTAATCTAATACTATACTAAACAAATTAATGACACGGCTACAACTTCGAAAAAAATAAAACAAAACATTTATGACCAAGCTGTTTTGTCATTCAAATAATCCTTTATAGTATAATATCCTTTCTTTAGTAGACAATCTTTTACATGAATCTTAAATTTTTCAAAAGGCAAATCCAAAATACATTGTGGAATTTTATTGAAAAAATTTACACCTAGACCCAAGAAAGATCCGTGAACCTTTTTTAGCCTGTATCGAGGCATTACAAGTTTATTTTTATTTCTCGTATTAACATTGTGCACATCACTATGTTTGGTATATTCTGATAGATTGCGACGAACAAAAATTATACAGTTCAAAATAAATTGACATGCAGCTGTTAATATACCTATCTCTTTGAACTTATCCCTAAGAGATGTTTTAGACCCTAGCTGATAAATGGCTCTTATTGCGCGTTTTTGTAAAATGAATATAGTGTTTATATCAGCTGCTGTCCCCCACAAAAGAATACCATAAGACATGATGCTATGGAAATAACTAAAATATACAATCCTAGCAGTTTCAACATCTGTTAACTGTCTAATTTTTCTAATAGCATATGCAGCCGAGCCAAGTCTACCAGCTAATGCCGCGATATGTGGGGCCCATTGGAGTTTAGTGTCTAGAGTTACACCCAAGAAAACAGTTGAATCGACTAAATCTAATTTTTCTTTTTTAATTTCAACATCTATTGGCAGGACTTTTACATTAGGCAAAGAAAATTGGATACATTTGGTTTTCCTTGCATTAAGTTGTAAGTTATTTGCATCAAACCAAGTAAGAATTTGAGAGAGTGCCATGTTTGTAAGATTTGTTTTAAAATACTTAATTAATAAAAGTCTTGAATGATCACAAACTATTTACTTCAACACAATATACAAACTAACTAATGTACTCATAACAATAACATATTGAATTGGGCACCGGAGCGTGTACGCTACAAGACGGTTCTCATCCAACTCCCCGTCAATTCCCACAAAACGAACTCAAGTTACGACTTAGCTAAATTCAACGAAATAATATCAGAACCAACACACGGGACGTAATTACGTTAATATAAACAAAATGTACGGAGCGGTATCAAAAGTTCTATGTAAACACATTCCAGGGGCCCGGCACAGGACACGGCTCGTCGTTGTTTCTTGATTCGCGGCTGGTACATGACCCTTTCGTTGCCAACACGGCCATGCTGCAGTGTGCCTGCCCCCAGGCACTTCCGCGGACGCTTCACACCCTTATTGATAGTTTACAATCTGTGACATAAAGAAAACACTTCTATTTATGAAATTATAATGTTAATGTCGTTGTCTCAGCGCCTCGGCCTATCATGATGCTATAGTTGCTTGAGAAATACTAATAGACAGTTAAGACAGTTGTAGCCTTTAGAGCATTATAGCAGTCCCTTTTGTCTTAGGCCGACTTTTGCACATAAAGTCCAAAGACTCAACTGTCACATATTCCTCTGGTGCTTTAGGCAGTCCCTTTATTTTAGGTAACGACTCCTGCAGTCAGAAGAATAGACTACCATTAGAATCCTCCTATCATGATGTTCCAGATGTTTGATAAAAATACAATAGACAGTTGTGGCCTTCAGTACATTATAGCAGTCCCTTTTGTCTTAGGCCGACTTTTGCACATAAAGTCCAAAGACTCAACTGTCACATATTCCTCTGGTGTTTTAGGCAGTCCCTTTATTTTAGGTAACGACTCCTGCAGTCAGAAGATAGACTACCATTAGAATCCTCCTATCATGATGTTCCAGATGTTTGATAAAAATACAATAGACAGTTGTGGCCTTCAGTACATTATAGCAGTCCCTTTTGTCTTAGGCCGACTTTTGCACATAAAGTCTGAAGGACCCAACTATCACATATTCCTCTGGTGCTTTAGGCAATCCCTTTAGTCTTAGGCGATTCCTGCTACCATAATGCTTTTGTCATCAGAGCAAAGCAAAGTCGTCCCTTTAGTCTTAGGGTACGTCTCTCAATGCTTAATCACTAAGTTATTATTTACATCACAACACATCCAGAACATCAAGATATAATTCACTATTTGCGTTTAGTATCGTATTTTTTTATTTTATTACTGTTATTAAATTTTATGATCACAATAGCTGACAAAATACGCAGCCAATGAAACAAATAAAGTAATCAAACATTATACATTCGTCTCTTAATATCATTTTGTAGTTTTACCTTGCCAACACGTACGTTTCCTTATTACAAATACTGTACGTCGTGCAGGTTCCTATCATTAACTTTTATCCAAGGTTTCATATTTTCGGCAACCGTCTGCCCCGTATACATTTTTGTGCATCTTTCGCTACCTCTTAAATCTGTAACTTCGTAGCGATCATTACCCAATACCTTTTTTATTTAAAAGGGACCTTTGAAAATCGGCAGTACGACAGCCGACTTTGTCCATCGTTACTTTGACTTGGAATCTTCACAAGGACTAGATCACCTTCCCGGTACTTTTTAGCTTTAGTACGTGTCTTCTCAAATCTTTGCTTTTGTGATTCAGAATTCGTTTTGATAAAACATTCTACCTCTACGCGCAGTTGAGTAACATCAACAGCCTCATCAGGTTCCGGCGCAACTAAATCACTATCAGTCTTCAGTCTGTATCCAAGTAACACCTCGCTAGGTACAGCTTAGGAACACCAAGTCTGTTTTCAGAAAATTACACTCTTTTTTTTTATTTATTGTCAGACCATTGTCAAGGAAATCTGTAAAATATGTTCAAGAAGACGTAGATTCTCCTCAATAGTATTTATTGTCAGACCATTGTCAAGGAAATCTGTAAAATATGATCAAGAAGACGTAGATTCTCCTCAATAGTTTCACTTTGTTCATAATTTTCTGAAAACACGAAGGTGCATTCGCCAAACCGAACGATTCGAACGATAGTGCCCTTTTTTCTAAGCTCGTCAAATACTTGCACCTATGTAACCTGTCAATAAGATCCTCGATCCGTGGCAAAGGATATTTGTCCTTAACTGTTATTTTATTTAAGGCCCTGTAATCAATACATAGTCGTTTCTTTCCGTTTTTCTTATTGACAAGTGACGCAGGGCTAGCATAAGCTGAATGACTCTCACGTATTATCCCGTTTTCCAGGAGCTCCTCAACCATGTCATGGATCATTTGTCTATTTGATTGAGATGCCCTGTACGGTCTACAATAAACAGGTTTTGTTTCAATTAAGTCAATCACCATGTCATGGTTTTTGACTTTACCTAGTTTCTTTATATTATATGCAAAACATTGTCTATATTTCGCTAATAATGCCGCTAATTCATCACGGTGAGAATCTGTGCCAAATTCTAAATTAACTTCGCGAACTTCCTGACAAAAATCTCGAAAACGCTGAACGTAATTAAACTTAAGTGTATTTAAGGTCCTTCCGTTCGGTCACGTTGAGTCCAATTAGAATCTCACAACCTGATATATCACTTTAAATATACATTTCATCGTTTTCGATCACTACCGAGTCTATTTTAATTTTTGTTATAACAATTTCAGTTACGGTTTTGACGTTGTCACTTAAAAATCCTTGTAACATAATTGGTGTTTCTAATAAGGTGATTGCAAGTGGGTATTCTCTAACTAATACTCAGCTACTTCCACTGTCGATGAAAGCTTCATGTACATATTGATTAATGCAAATCCTTTTAATTAAATTTATCAACTGGATTTGGCTCTCGAACGCATTTAGTTTCCTCTTTATTTACGTTTTTATTTTGTTCAACTGTCAATTTCTTTTTGTAAAAGCACTTACTTTCAGTGTGCTCTCGCTTTCCACAAAACTCGCACTTTAAAGTACATTGTGCTCTTTTGTGATAACCTCCGCAATTATAACATTCGATGGGACTACGACCTAAAAACTGGCCGCTGGTAGTGTGAAAAGGAGTAGTTGTTTTTGCTTGACTTGAAATTGTGGTCGACGATTGTATAGTTGAGGGTTGTATCGATGGTGAGCTCTTAGAACTCGTACTTATGTCACGTGATACACACTGACCAGTAAAACTAGATTTAATTATCTTCGACACGGGTGGCTTATAAAAACGGCCATGTAGAAATGCTGCAAAACTATCACATGTTTGGAAACTACTTGCTTCGATTGATGCACTAATGTTATCATCACCGATATTTCCTAAAATTATTGAGATTAAATCTTTATCCGTAAAATTAAGATGTAAGGAATCTATTTTGGATTTTTGCTCGAAAAAGAATGTATATAATGATTGGCTATTTATACGGTTTCTTATCGATTATTTCTTTAAGTAATTCAAACATGTTGCGTTTCACCCGAAAACATGATAATATTTTCTTTTTCCTATCCTTCCACAACCACTCCGTCCATGAGTAATCATTGCGTTATAGGGAGTCGTACCAAATTTTAGCAGATCCCTTTAGTTTATTAAGCGCCTGATAACGGATCATGCTGTCGTTCCATGAAAAGGTAGATGAATAGGACTCTATCACATTAATCCAAGACACAACATTATCAGTTAATGGGTCAAACTCTGGTATTATATTGTGTAAATTAATCGACGTGTTTGTACTCACAATTTCTGTTTCATCTTTACGAGATACCTTGCGTTTCCCTTTTCCAGGAGGCGAGGGTGACGGTGTTTGAGCCCTGCTGCTTTCGCTCGTTGTTGATCGAACTCGTCTTCTTTTATGTTTTCCTATAATAATTTGCGTGAGAAACATCCCACTTCTGATGTAAGATTTGTTTTAAAATACTTAATTAATAAAAGTCTTGAATGATCACAAACTATTTACTTCAACACAATATACAAACTAACTAATGTACTCATAACAATAACATATTGAATTGGGCACCGGAGCGTGTACGCTACAAGACGGTTCTCATCCAACTCCCCGTCAATTCCCACAAAACGAACTCAAGTTACGACTTAGCTAAATTCAACGAAATAATATCAGAACCAACACACGGGACGTAATTACGTTAATATAAACAAAATGTACGGAGCGGTATCAAAAGTTCTATGTAAACACATTCCAGGGGCCCGGCACAGGACACGGCTCGTCGTTGTTTCTTGATTCGCGGCTGGTACATGACCCTTTCGTTGCCAACATGTTTACATCGTCAAAATGAGTTTGATTTCTGTCAATGTTAAAAATAAGGGAAGTATCATCCGCAGTATCATTGTCGTATATAGTCTCTATATACACTTTCGTCAATTGGCCTCTGGCTTCGGTCAGTCAGTCAGTCAATTTATTAGCATCACAGTCTTAGTCTTATCTTGTCATACACAGTGGTATTAGATTCGTGATAAAAATCTTATTCTTCGTTATCTACTTTGAGTGAAAACTTGAATGTATTTTTACGTTAAATATTGCATACTAAGCAAATTATTACTTAAGTTTTCGAGTAAAAGTACAAAAAAGTAAATAAGCGTATTATAGGGTACCAACAATAAACCGATGCGTTTTTTTATTGTTAGTGATTGCTTACTTATTTCGCGTCTATTCTCAACTAATTCGTTATAGTATGAGAATCACGTATTCCCACAATAGGTACAATCGGGGAACTTCCCGTTTGACCGGTAGAGTTTTTTGAGCAACGTTTTCTCGGAACGTACTAAGGTTAAATAAATAATTTATTATTCAAATGAAATACCTGATAATTAGGGAATGCAAAACCGGTTAACCGGAAACCGAAAAACCGGAAAAACCGCCTTTTTCGACTAATTATAAAACTGTTTTAAAAATCGAAACCCCGATTTAAATCGGTTTCTGTTACACACGTAACCAATTTCATAAATAAGCAATATCATTATATTTTAATACAATATACTCCTTCGTTCGTCTTTGAACGAGGGGATCCCCGCTAATTATTTAAGACTCGTACCGCCCGTCACCTGACCTAACCCACCCCGCCACCATTCGGTTGGGTGATTATTGCAGTGAATAATTGACGTATGCGTGTCTTGTGTGAATTTAACAGTTTGTTTACACACAAATAAAAAAATATATATGTAATAAGGAGGGGAGGAATAAATTACATGGAACTGAAGCTGAAAAATTTTTTTTTCATCAAAACTATACGTGCGGGATATCTATAGATAGGTCTTTAAAAATTACATTGAGGTTTCTAAAACAATTTTTTTTCAAAGTCAACCGTTTGAAAGATGTACACTTCCAAAGTGGCAAAATGTGTGTCCCCCCACCTCTAACTTTTGAAATAAGAGAGTAAAAAAAAATATAAAAAAATTTATGCTGTAGATCTTAATAAAAACTTTCAACGAAAATTGGCTTGAACGATATAGAGTTGGCAGTTTTAGAACTATAGCACATTTCCCAAAGCGAAATGAAAATATATATTATTTTTCATCAAACCTATACGTGTACGTATGACTTGACTGTGAAGGTTTGAAATTAGTTGCCTTAGCATAGGATTTGTTTAGGGCAGGAAAATAAGATCCCAAAGTACTATTTCTATTCATTATTTTATTTTTATTTACATAAATTTTTTGTACTTCGATCGGACAAGTCCTTGCCACGGCAACATGTTCCCCCTTGCAGTTTATACACAATGGTTTGTCTTACTGCTACATTCTTTATAGGAATGTGATATCTATAGATAGGTCTTCCTAACATAGAGATTCCTAAACCAGTTTTTTCTCAAAGTCAACCGTTTGAATGATATACACTTTCAAAGTGAAACAATGTGTATCCCTAATTTTTTAAATAAGACAGTGAAATATCAAAAAAAAAATATGCTGTAGACCTTTATAAAAACTTTCAACGAAAATTAGTTTGAACGAAATATATTATGCAGTTTCAGAGCTATAGTACATTTGCCAAAACCGCAAATATAACTTTGTCATTCATATAGACACTATGAAAACCAAAAGTTATTTTTGGAAGCGAAACATTATAGTGGCTTTTTGGGTAGGTGTATTTAATACCGATTTAAAACCGAAAACCGGGTTTTTCTTGAAAACCGAAACAAAAAATTGGTTTTTGAGAAACATTCGGTTTTGCATACCCTACTGATAATGTTCTATTATTCCTGATATACACATTTTCTATATATCTACTCTTTTTTAAATAAAGCTCCCTAAAAAAACACTACTTGTCAACCGAGAAGTTACCATAATATACATACTTACCTATTGGTAGTACCTACGGTACTTAACCTGTTATGTCGATGCAGCATGCCGGCAAGCAAGCATCGCAGCAACGTGACGTCCATATGATACATAGCTATACAGTTGCAAAAGTAAATTCTTAAAAATAACCGCCTAGTTAATACAGTGTTGCCAGCATTTGATAATTTCCCAAATAAATTTATTCAAGATAGGTACCATCGAGGACTTCCATTTTCTTAGGAAGCTTTGTTTCAAAAATAAACTGATTAATATAAAAAGTTTATATCACAAATTAAAGAACATTTAGGTACCTACATTTAAATAATACATTATTCCTTTAATATTATGTATTACTTTTCGAATACACGTTTGTCGAAAAAACTCTACTGGTCGCCCGGGAAGTTCCTCGATTGTAACTCTAATCAGCAAAGTGTACTTATATCATGGCATATTTTAATTTGTTTTTTTATTGCATTCATGATAAATCCAATCCAAGGATCCAAAATAGGAGAAAGAAATATTTTTTAGAAATAGAGTTTTATATATATATATAGAAAACGTTTATATCTCAAATAATAGAACATTAACAGATATTTCATTTGAATAATATTAAGGTAAAATCCCCAATCGTGGACCATGCTCCAATGTTGTACATTTGAAACACATAAAAATATATATATATAATGCAACTGGTAACATTTATTCGAACAAGTCACACCTCTTCTGACATACTATCAACATTTGCCAGAACTTGGCCATGTAGTGGATATAAAATGAAATATTTATAATTTTCCGGCGAGGTTCGATAAAAGATAGTATTTTCTTCTTATAATTGGATGCGCCTGAGTCGTAAAAATAATATTTTTTCTAAAGACTATATTTGTCTAAGTATATGTTTTACTAAATTAAAATTATATTTTTTATACAATAGTTAAAGATGCTAATTACACCCTTACTTTTCTTCTAATGTTGTAATGTAAGCTGACACAGACGATGTTCATGATTAGTTCAGTGTACGCTAACCAATCCAATCATGAACATTTTATCATGAATAGTGCTAAAGGAAAATTATTATTTTATTTTAATGTAAATGGCAATTGGTAAATGTTAGACATCTCATGCTTTTATCAAATTGGACTGCTGAATGTGATCTGATATTTAATTTAAATAGATAAATAAAAATAGCAAAACTAATCCAATTAGGCAATAAAAAGCTTAAGCTCTTGTACTACGAGTATCGGAACATTAGTAGGTACAAATATCTTCATATATAATAATACTAATGTCCTAAATTATCAAGAGTTAAACGATAAATCTTTTGAGTACTATTGTCCATGACTGGGGTCCATGACTGGATCTCGCCGGTCCACGATTAGATCATGAAAAGGCTTTTAGAGTTATGGATTATTTTAAAAGATAATTATTGTAACTTTTTATTAATAAAGTAATCACCTCTAGTATATTTTATCATTTGCTAGTAGTTATTTCATATTTGGATAAGAGTAGGAAAACTGCCCTTATACCGTCCACGATTGGTGGTTTTACGTTATTTGTTTAACCTTAGTACTTTCCAAGAAAACGTTTCCCAAAAAAACTCTACTGCTCAACCGGGAATGTCTTCAGCAACAACAGCTCTGTCTCACAGTCACAATCTGTCGTGTACCTACTTACTTTCTAAATGAAATATTACACACGAATTAATTAAGAGTGTGAAAATAATCAAGATTGGAAATAAACGTATTAAATTTTCAACATTGCATTTTATTGTTAAATTAAATTAATAAGATAGGTACAAACCTACTTGTCAACCGGTAGGGATTTTTTTGCCAAATATTTATTCGTAAAGTATGAGAGTACAAAAAAAATCAAATGATATAGTTGTGATATAAACGGTCGCCTGCGAACTTCCACGATTATGCCCATCTTTTGGTAAAATAACGTTGTGTGATGGGCAACACTCGATATAAAACCCATTCTGGCAACTCTTGCGTCTTGGTATGTCCTTCCGTTGGTCCGTTCACTCGTACGTAGTGTGAATTTTACAGTGACAGTGTTATGAGTACGTTAGTTACAATATTACAGATTGAAAGCGCTAGAAATACAGATTGCACGTAAGAATAATATTCTATTACTTAATACATAAGAACTTAGCAATAATTTAACAAAAAAAGCTTGTCTACAAAGCTCTATAATATAACAAAAAAAAAACTTCTCAATAACTCTGAAATATTGACCAATTAAAATCTCATAGATATGTAAGTATTGAAAAATTCTTATGCTAAAACTTCACAATGCAGCTTAGAAAATACTCTGTTCAAATTATTCTTTCATTATTCTTTATTTTACCGTAAACCATTTATTTTACGATTTATTTTTCTTACGAAGCTTTTGTTCATAAGTCATCATAACCAAGCACCAATCTTATATTTGTACCGATGTTTGGATTCCATCCAATGATTTATTATGTGAAAAGGAAACATACTTTGATATGTTAGAATGGACAAATGCGGTGTTGTGGATGTGCTGAATAAATTTATTTTACTTTTACTTTTAAATTATATATAAATGTATTCAATACAAATTTGAGTTTTTGTGAAATTAACTGGTTTTATCATCCATTCGATGTGTTATAAAAAACAACATCGATGAATCGAGTATATCAATACTTCTTCAAAGCATCGGATCTATTCGATGTATGGCATTGTAAACATCGATGTTTTCGATGCATCGATGTATATCGAATATCCCTAATAGTTCGAGCTCCGGGTTATAAAAGACATAATGTCGGGGTGGCAGATGAAAAATCGACTATAATTCATTTTCAATTATAAAAAAAATCTATTATTAATCGATTATTTTTAATATTAAAATCGCGTACAAAAATCGATTTTTACTTATAAAAAAAATCGATATTTATCGATTATTTCCATAATCGACTATTTTTTCACATCCCTAGGAGACGGATGCAGATATCCAAGTCTGCTCGCGGAAGCCCCGCAATTACGGATGCGTATGCAAATATTCCTGGATGGATATCCTAACTACTCTTATCATGTTATGAATGGATAATTTGGGTGTTTGGATATTTAATTTTGTATGTGTAGGTGTTTGGAAGTTTGTTACTCAGACACAGATAAACAGAGGAACAGATTTGGGCAAAACTTAGAACATTAGATAGTTCCTGCGCCTGAATTATTATAGGATATATTTTATACCGATATTCCCACGGAAACGCGAACAACGCGGGTGATACCGCAGGCGGCCTCTAGTATTTTGTGATACGTTAATTCATCTAAAGTTTTATACCTAGGTACCTAGAACAGCTACGGACGCATAGCGCTGGTATTAGTAAATAAATCAATTAATAGAATTCCAGATTGATATGTTTGACACATACCAATGATCACATTGATTTCAATAGCCCTTCCTGGGAAGTGTCATGGGAGATATAAACAATACTTCCCATGAATCTATTGTAAACACATTTTTCTGTGAATCAGTCACTATTAGGTGACTGATTCACAGAAAAATGTGTTTACAATCTCAGTTTATTAACATCCCGTGGACCCCATAACTAATTCTGTCCCAAACTCGATAGGAGTAGGTTCCGTATGTGCAACGTTGCACATACGTATAGGTATAAGTAAATATAGTTAGTTTTTAAAGTTTATTGTAATCCAGTAGTAAAGTAAAGTTTTGTATTGAATAATATATTTTTTATTCAATCCGTTTCACCGAAACCTGACTGGCGCAGCCGGTAGACTAAAAATGGTAAAACTTCAAGAGACAGTCTCAAATTGAAAGAATACCTATGAAATTATTGGATACCTTACCTACTATAGTTATATTCCCATATGAATAGTTACTCTGATGAGGACGAATCCACGAATATGGTCGCTATGAAATATTTTTTTTATATCTCAAAATACAGTTTAACAGTAAGTATCTCAGACATTACGAGTTGACCGTAATTCTATTCCGTTCTTTCTTCCTCAAGTCCCTTTAATCATACTTAGTAGCGACGGTTTTGGTAGAGTTAAAGGTAAAGATTGTTTAAATGTATATTGGAAATGCTTCTTATTAACAAAGTTGCATATTTTTATTTTAGTACAATGAATGACGACACTCTACCCTTATACCCTGGACCAGACCAAGCGTCAACACTTCAACTACATGTAAGTAAAATGATGTATGTGTGCTGTTGTTGGGGAAGATATTTTTCACCAAATTACACTTCCCAAAAATGTATCGCCTAGTTTCATTTCCCAAATGAATCTTTAGCAAAACATATCGCATTTTATTAACTTGGTCAATAAAAATCATACTAGAATGAATCGATTATCAACACGACATGAGAACTTCACCATTGTTCCCATAGCTTTAACTTTCTTTACATTTGTAAAATCTATGTAAAGCAAAACAATGCATGAAATGTTCTGTTCCGAGGTTTAAACTAACATCTAAATAATGATTTGAATATTTAGTCCAATGAAACAATAAAAAAAAAACATTAGTCAAAGGTTTATTATCGCATACCGGACTCAATGTGTCCTGGCAAGTCAAAGTATAGTTTGACTAGGATAAGATAACGGCGACAATTAACACACTCATTATCACGGACAACTTTTTGAGTGCTTTGTTTATACAAATTTTAATGTAATAATATTGTCATGTGCTTTTAATTGACTATTCCAAGATTAATGATAGACAGAGCCTGTCTGGCAGTTAAGTTTAACCAGTGAAAAGAGCGCAACGTAATTAGTGTACGGTATGCTTACGAATAGTTACTTATTTAGTGTATGTCCCATTGCGTTCTAATCGACACTATACCCACTTCTTCTAATTATTATAAACCCATAAAGATATTAAGTACGGTAGGTTGATTTATTGATTTAACAAAATATGTAGTAGAGTTAATCGAGATATATATATTTATTATTTACACTACACCTCTAGTCTCAAACTAACCACTAATCGTGATCGTGGCATAATTAAAACCCAGTGTTAAGCTGTCTTTAAAGTTCTTAAAATCCTAAGACCATTTTTAATGAAAAAAAGCAAGATAAGTAACAATGTTATGCAAGGCTGGAGAGTTTGTTATTGAGCGGCGAATTAACTCTATTGAAATCTGAGCAAGTGAAGGTTTCTAGAATTTAACCACGAGCGTAGCGAGTGGTTCAAAGATAGAATCCTGGGCGAAGCGAGGATTTCAAAGGTACAAGCCGCTAAAAACTTTTCTGCCTAGCGCAATACACAATTTTTCACCTCACAACAGCGAGGAACATTTCATGGTTGTTTCCGCGGTCAACTTCCGGTAAAAATAAATCTCTAAACATAAAGTTTAATCTAAATATACCTTATTCTCGTTGTTTTAATGATATAAAAATAAAATATTAAAAAAGGGAGTATTATAGTTAATTCAAAGTTATTTAAATTATATAAATTAATAGAGGAATATATTGTTATTTATTAATAAGAATAAAAACGATTCCGTAACTGTTGACACTGACTCCAGGTCTTGGACGAATTAACCACGTTAATTCGTACAAGCTCGAGGTACAAGACAAAGCCAATTTGAAAATAAAGATTTAAGTCACGTTCCGAAATCCAATCATAGGTTGTGAAATCTTACCCAGTCTAATATAAAATTCTTATAACAAATAGTTTAATCTTATTGTTATTGTTTTTATGATTCAATGAACTAAAATAATAAAATAAAACCAAAACGAAGTATTATAATTAATTCAAAACTATTTAAAATAAGTATAAAATGTAACAAAAAAGTCAGTAGTGCGATTCGGAACGCATTATGACATATATTTAGGTATTAAATTAAAAAGGTACTTTTTCGCGATAGGTCGCAAAAAGCGATTTTCTACGCGGAAACTGAATGACAAATCCTCCTTTTCCGAGCGTGAGAGGTGAAAAAGTTATATGTCATATTCCTAGTCAGTACCTACTTACTTACAAGCACCGTACAAAAAAAGTTTTATCTCCAGTAGAGTTCAACATGTGGCAATTAGAAAGCATTTTAGTTTCATTTCTACGAATAGTCAAAATGGTTGCAAAAAAGGGTACAAGAACCAACAATGACAAAAGACTTTTTGTCTTTAGGTTATTTTAATGTTTGTTGTCGGTTGCCGGGGACAAAGATGAAAAAGACCACTAAACTGTTTTTAACATTGAAAATGTTTTTTCGATCGCTTCAGTAAGTATAGCCCCCATTTTAGCTGACAGTGTGACATCGCTTTGGTGTCGTGGGTTTTAGGGCTACATGAATGTTTGAGGTCTCAAAAGATGCGTATTGATGAGGGCTATAATATCGTGAAAAAAAATCTAAGAACTTTTTAGAAAATCGCAAAAACATAAAAAATCGATCAATTTTTTAGGGTCATTTGTCATAAAATCAACTGTATCTCAAAAACTAAATGTGATATCGAAAACATAAAAATTGTGCTCGGGGTATTGAGTTGGGCTACATTAAAAAAAAAAAAAAAAAAACAATCTCTGTATCACTAATAATCTAGGCAGGAGGGTGCCCTTTGTGTGGCCTAATTTCGGGGAGCGGACTGGGAGTGTTTAAGAGTTTGATCGTGAAGTGTATTTGTATTCATTTGTAAATACGTGTATTTTGATTTTATAATGATGTTAATTTAATTATTTTTTTTAAAGAATTCTCCAGAAAACTCCAGAAAGGATAGGTCATAAACTAAATAGTACTTGTTAAACGCGTATTGTCCTTTTTAGACACAAAAACATCTATTTGAGACAAAAAGAACCACAAGGTCTTAGTGAAATTGTTAGCCTGTATTTTTTACGCAAACTAAAGTTAATCAGAAACAAGATCCATTCCAAGCCGAGTGAGTTAATGTCAAACAAAAGAACTGTTTTGCAATGTTGTTTGTTTGCAAAAAAAGATTATTTTTACCTTACGGTTTTTTTATATCGTGTATTTGAGCTCTATTACTTCAAAGACGATATAGGTACTAAATCTATTAGGTCTAATCTATGAGATAAGGCAACGTACAAAACGAAAAGCCTGCCTAAGTGCATTTTCAATGTACTTACTCGAAGGTCGTGTAGAGCACATGATTTGTGAATTTTTTGCTTTCTGAATGTTAATTTATGAGTTATTTTTTTTATATTTTGATAAGCAATATGGTTTTCGTCCTAAATCTAATACCCTTTCTGCATGCATAGATCTTATTACCTTAAAAAAGGTTGCACTTAGAGTTTTTATCGATCTCAAAAAAGCATTCGACACAATAAGTCACGAACTGCTGTTACTTAAATTGGAATCAATTGGAGTCAGGGGTACAGTTTATAAAATATTTCAGTCTTACCTCACGAACCGCTACCAAATTGTAAAAATTAGTAACACCCAAAGTTACCCGGAAAAAATTACATACGGTGTCCCACAAGGCTCAATATTGGGATCACTTTTGTTCCTTATTTATATAAATGGCATTAGAGAACTGGATTTAAAAGGTGAAATATCATTATACGCTGACGACACGTGTTTGTTCTAGTTTGGTGATAACATCAGTATGATAGCAAAACAAGCCCAAAACGATTTGGATACTTTGACCTCTTGGTACCAGGCAAACCTCTTGACGTTGAACATAGCTTAAACCAACTACATGATATTTAGCGCCAAAAACAAAAAGATATCCTATTTTGATCCATTGACAATAAATAATGAAGCCTTGACTCAAGTAAAATATCTGGGCCTAAGTCTTGATTGTCGTTTATCGTGGAAATCACATATTAAAAAGATCAGATCAAAACTGATATCTCTCATGTCCATTCTCCGTGGTAATGTTCGTTGTTTTCCGGTGTCAGTTCGCTATACAATATATAACACATTAGTAAAACCTCATCTTGATTACTTGATTGAGATATACGACAGCGCTGCTAAAAGAAATTTAAAAAGCTACAAACATCACAAAATAAAATAATAAAACTGTTGTTCCACTTTGACTATTTCACCCCAACATCAGAAATCTATAAAAAAACGGGACTTATGACATTTTCTCAAATATATAAATATAATAACTGTCTACTTGTACATAAAAAACTTACAAAATCAAAACATACACAAATAACTTTTAAAACAAAATCACAGTTTCAAAAGCGCTCCCTAAGAAAACCTTATGATATTCAATTATTGCCACCTCGAACAAATTATGGTAAGAAAAACATCATGTACGAAGGTGCACAAATATTTAATAAGTAACCTAACGATATCAAAAGCACAAAATCCCTCATCTCATTTAAAAATAAATTAAAGTCACATTTTCTAAAACAGTTTTCGGAATTTACTATTTACTACTATTTTGAAATATATCAAAATACTAAATTAAAGTCACACGTAAACACTAACAAGTAAAATACTAAAATCTATATTCAAAAGTTAACTATGTTTTCAAAGCAAATTAAACATCACCATTATAAACTACATAGCAACTAGAAAGCGATACGTAATTGAGACCAGTCTTACATTTTGTAATGTGGGTACTTATAAATGAAAATTGTAATACGTAGTAATACTGTATTTTTAGCTAGTTTTACTACATTTTTAAGCTATGCAGTTTAAAACTGTTACAAGAAACTGTAAAACAGTCAGTAGTAAGTGTCTGAATAAGTGTGTTAAAAGTTTTATGTTTTTGGCCTGTTCAATCAACAAATGCAGATCACAGGTTAAAATTTTATGAATACTTTTTATGTTAAAATAATGTTTAATATTAGATATATTGTGCTTTTAGTGTTAAAATTTTGTTATAAGTGCATTTGCTAGTTTTAAGGTTTATTTTGTACGATTATTCTGTGTTTCTCTGTAAGTGAATCATTGTATTCTTTTACAGAAATAAAATTTCTAAACCTAAAACCTTAAATTTATTGTAGGGAAAGAAGCAAATTAGTTAGTCGCCATGTTGCAAGGTAGGTATGATAACCGCGGCGTGGGAGGGAGGCGGGAGCGCCAACTCGTAGAAAATTGGCATGGCAATAGTGATGGGTTAATAGCCGGATGGTTTGGATTATTATCGATTATAATCCATTTGTGTCCATTAATAGCCATGCAATGGATGATAACCCTGCTATTAATGTATTTTGAAGAAATAAATGTTTTTTTTCTTTTATTGTAATTTTCGCACTACTAACCACGTGAGTGAAAACCGCGGGTGTTCTCTATACTTTATTCAGGAAGTTGAGCTAATAATATGGTGCTTTTTCTGTAGCACGCTTTCAAACTAAAGGCAAAAAGAAACTACGGGTGTGTACTAAAACTTGGTGCACGTAATGCATGCATGCAGTAATTAGGCTGGACCGCTGGAGAATATTTTTGAGTGAAGGTTGATCGAAGAATCAAAAAACAATACTTAAACAAAACATCAACTTAAAACAAAAAAATGTGATTCCCAAAAATCGTTGTAAATAACTGATTAAGAATGAAAAAAAACCCAAAAACTAAGTACCTACTTACATAAAAATACTAATCAACAAAAATCATTGTAAATTGCTAATTGATTTTTTTTTAAATGGGCCAGATTAGTTTAAAATAACACAAATCTAATAACAAATAAAGATGATAAAAATAAAAACCTAATCAGACAGCCCTAAGCCTGAAAACCATGAAGGGAAATGTTCAATCACTAGAATAACATTAATAGCAGGGTTATCATCCAAATTGGCAATTAATGGCTATAAACTGCATTTTAATCGATTATTATCCAAATGATATTAACCGGATTATTAGCATTACCCATCACTACATGGCAATAATTGAAAAATAATTGTTTTGCCTTATGCAAATTAGAATATACTTTTTGTTATAAATACACTCACCGGTACATTTAACCGCCCACCCCGTTATTTTCATACATGCTCACTTTGTGGCTCTATACCTAAAAATGTTAATATATTTCTGCAAATATCTGTATGCTAATGTTTAGGTTAAGCATTTAATTTTCCTATGAGCACTTTCAAGAGTTATAAAAATCTCTTCCCGTTTCCAAACCTTCGTTTAAGCAAAGCATTACTTTATGGCCATATCACATTGCATGGAATGTGATATGGCCATAAGAATGTATATGCCTAAATATAAAATATACAATCTACACCTACCTACCTACAAATATTTTCCTTGTTTAATTTACCTCAAGCACAATATCCCAAATATCTGTAAAACTCGACTTTTGCTATTGTGTTGACTTTAATATTGCGATATTTTATATTTTTATTGCAGAAAATGAGTGAGATAGCAAACGAGCCGCAGACACCATCTGAGCCACCACCACCTCCAGTTTTTGCGCAAGTAATTAAACTTTTTTAGTTTACAACTTTTTAATTTTGCATTTTACAACGCTATTTTTAAATTAAACAAGAAAATATACTAGAAAAAAGCAACTTGTCTCATGTCGCCCTGGCGGGAATTCGAACGCGCATCCTTGACAATCCGGCCCAATGCACTTTTTTTAGTTAATTTCAAAGCAATGCATGATACGAATACTTAACCTATTTGACTTTTGGCAGAGGTGTACTAAACCCGCCTTCTGCGCTAGAGGTCCCGGGTTCGATCCCTGGACAAGTTAAATATTTGTGTGCATGAACATGTCTATTTGTCTTGGTCTGAGTGTTTAATCCGTATATTATGTATGTATTAAAAAAAAGTATATAAGTATGTTTATGTTTGTATACTTCTCGTCCCTAGAAGTCTCTGTAGCTCAGTGGTTAGAGCAGTGGGCCGGATTCCCAAAGTTTGCGGGTTCGAGTTCCGTCTGAGAATTCACTTGTGGCCGAGTTGATATTTTCCAATATTTTATAAAAATAGCATTGAAAAATCAAAAAAATCAAAATACATAAAATATATAAGTATGTGTATTCGTAATCTAAAGTAAAATCCCCAATCGTGGACCACGCTCCAATGCTGTACATTTGAAACCAATTACATAAAAAAATTACGAAACTTGAGTGATTTAATGCAACTGTTAAGACTTATTCGAACAAGCCACATCTCTGACATACTATCAACATTGCCAGAAATTGGCCATGTTGTGTTTATAAAATTAAACATTTTAAAATTTTCCGGCGAGGTTCGATAAAAAAAATAGTATTTTCTTCTTAGATTCAGATGCGCCCGAGTCGTAAAAATAATATTTTTCCAAAAAACCCCATGAAGTTTGTTTTTAAACTTATTATATATTTTTATACAATAGTGGTACAACTTGGGAAAATGCTCGTACTAACGCTGAAAGGGGCTTATCTGTGATATCCAAATGGCTTGACGGAAGCCAATTAACATTAAACGTCTTGAAAACTAAATTTATCTGTTTTATCCCCAATAAATCCTCTCAATCTGACGACGATTTCTGCATCAAAATTCATAATTGCTCCGTTGCTAATCCCTCATACTGTGATTGTCCAGCTTTAGAAAAGGTATCCAGTATTAAATACTTAGGTATCATGCTGGATTATAGACTCAGCTGGCACCAACACATTGAGGTTACCATGACCAGAACAAGAATGCTGATATGGATTTTTAAGACACTGCGAAACGTGCTCACGTCTGAGCTTCTAAACAGAGTGTACATTGCTTTGGCACAATCCGTTATTTGTTACTGCATTCCGATATGGGGAGGTGCAAATAAAACCAAGTTTTTAGATATTGAACGAGCTCAAAGAGCACTTATGAAAGTTATGTATTGAAAACCCCGCAGATTTCCTACAGATGCGTTGTACAGCATTAGCGGCCTTATGTCAGTAAGAAAGCTGTACATAGTAAATACAATTCTAAATTGTCACAAGGCACTAAAGTTTGACTCTTGTAAATTAAAAAAAACGTAGAAAAGATAGTTGCTACAACATATCGAGTTCGCACTGATTTTGCCCGACGGCAGTTTGATAATCAATGTTCTTTTATATATAATAAAATTAATCGCGAGCTAAATATTTACCCCATGCAACTGTACAAAATTAAACATTTAGTAACTAACTGGATTAAAAGATCGTAGTTATGAGGACATTGAAAACATGCTTAAAAGAACTATACGATAGTTACATTATATTACTTGCTCATGCACAAACGCACACATAATCACACTCAGAGACAGACACACACATACACTCTCTCTCTCACACACACATACACTCTCTCTCTCACACACACATACACTCACACACAGGCAAACTCACGCTTACTAACCCATTTCTAGATTTATTAGATTTATTAGTGTTTTTAGTTTTTCCTTGAAATCATTAAAATTTGTATCCGAATGGGAAGTTGCGACACGTCCCAATACAGGTTTCTATAAAACTTAAAGGGAAGTCTCGGCGTAATTATTGTAAGTAAGATTTCAGAAATAAAGAATTTTTAATTTTAATTTTTAATTTTTGTTAAGGATGCTGATTATACCTATACTTTTTTCCTAATGTTGTAACGTAAGCTGACACCGACGATGTTTATGATTGGTTATGTGTGCGCTAACTAATCCAATCGTGAACATTTTATCATGAATATGTTATATTAAGTTATATTTTACATGATAGTAAAATATAACTTAATATAGAACCAGCAACTTTCTAAATACAAATGTAGTGAAGTATTTAAATTCAATATCATGTAGGTATGTGATATAATATTTTTTATATAATAATATTTTACATTTTTTACGATATTCTGAGGTAATTATTGAGGCGCGTTTAAAATACTCCAATAATATCAACAATATGCACGATAAACTGATCTGCGTTTTTAGCCACTTGCATATAATACAAAATATAGCTCAAAAACACTTACCTTCACTTCACTTATTATTTATTTGTATTCAGTAATGTCTGACTCTGGAATAACAGATGTATAAATTAAATGAGAGACAAGGTGAATTATCAGTGATCCTTTATTCGTTCAGTTAAATCTGTCATTCATTCAATAAGCGCCACAAGAGCTTTAGTGTAGTGCTATTATTAGTTGCAGCTCCTCTAGCCCTTTTATGCCACTACTATGAAGTTCTAATGGAACAGTAGGTTGCAAAAAGTTGTGCCCCTTTGGCTGCAAAGCGGCTGCATAAGGTCTGCAGTGCACGCTCTGGCCCTTGAGCTTGGCGCCTTTGGGAATAATCGGATTAGCTCCAAAGCTCTTAAGCAACTAGTTTGTGCTTGTGACGGGGTAATAGACCGGGGTTCGATTCCCCGCCGGAGAGCCAGTGTGACGGGGTTCCTAGTCCGGCAGCACTAGAGTCGTCGAACGTCGGAACCGCCGCACTCGTTTTTAGAATTGGAAACGAAATAAAGAATCGTTCCAGGAGACTTGTTTTATTAATTAATGGTAATAAGGAACTGAAACAATATAAAAATACAAAGATATAGAAAAGTCCTAGTTATAAATACTGAATCTAAATATCGAGTAAAAAAGTAACTAATTATGCTTACCCCGTGTATCGGGTTCCTGATGTATTTAGAGTAATATAAATTATTTACCAAACTTTAAAATAGTACCGTTCAGGAGCTGGTTTCTGTATGATTACGTCAAAATGAGCCGAACAGGAATCGTGGAACGGAGAAAATTTGAATTTAGACAGAACAGATAAAAATATAATTTGATTACCATAAAGTGAGACTACGGAGTTTCTAGCCATTATAGAGGTTTCATCCATCCATAAGGCTAGAACGAAATGGCATCGTTACATGCTAGTTGGGTAGCTTTCAGGGAATATATTTTTTTAAAGATTATTATTGAAACTTTTTATAAATTAAGTAATCACCTATAGTATTCTTTTACCAAGAAGAGAAAGAGGCTATTGATTCTTTACTTTTTGAAGAGAATACTTAAAACATGATCCCATTTAATTACATTATTATCTTATCGCCTTTAATAGAGAAGCTTATCAATACGTCAGTACCTACGTACTTAGCTATATTAAAAAAAGAAGTAAAGTAAAATTAGGTACCTATTAAAATGCAAAGTAGTTTCACCAGTGATGTTTCAATGTGGCTTTGTAACACGACTTCGAAAATAACAGAGTAGCTCAAGATTGTTATTTTTCACAGACCCCGCGACTGACTTTAGCGAAAGTTACTTAACCAATACAGCTGGTAAAATAGTATAGACGTATAGAGAAATAGGTAACACTCCATATGAGAGTCTACTTGTCGACTGGGAAGTTTCCCGACTGTATCTAAGTAATAATAACTGTGCTGGTCTTTACTGAAAAGCACCTTTGAGTCATACCATCATAACAATCATGATTGGACAACATGAGCCCATTCTTACCCTCTGTACCATTTGGTCTATCCACAGAACAAAACAACTTTACGGGCCGGTTTTACCACCTAGGTAGGTACTAATAAGTTCTGAATATTTTAATTGACAGTTCTTTTGACAGTTTGTTATATGAAAAAAAATACAAATTATATGCCACATAAGCTATCCATAACTTATCAGTAGTTGGTGAAACTGACCTTTAATGTAATACCTACATTTCGATTCGTTATTTATTAGCCAGTGCTGAGGCCTGTCTTAGTAAGAACAAAAAGGTCATGACGGGCATCCGTCCGGGGACGAATTCGTCCAAGCGGGCATCTCAAAAATTCATTTTAAAAAATACGCTAGAGTGCCAGCGTGCTACTAACGTACCTAAGTAGTTAAAGTCAATCATTATTAAGTTCATATAATTTTAAAGGCAACGAAATCGACAGCGATTTCAAGATTTTCTGTAAACACTCTAGGTAGGGTACGGACTACATAAAAATACTACTCGTATTCGCGACACATTGATAAACTCCTCTTTTTTTTGAAGTCGCTTAAAAAATTATAAAAAAGCTTTTAGATATAACGACAAAATATACATACAACGCAATCTATCATGCACGCCATATTGCTAAAGTCATATAAAGCAGCAAAAAGGATGTAATTAGATACGTCAAAATAATGTTTTTCAAGAATTAAAATCAACAACTGTTGCTAAGCAACCAAAGCCTGAACGACGCGAAATTCCAACTCTACCTATGCGCATACATGCGTCACAATATAAATTTCTCCGTCCGTCCTCTCTTTAAAATGTAATTACTTTTGATAGAGTTGACCGATTTTGATGAAATAAAGCCTATACGGTGATTTATATTTTTTTTTAATTTTTTGCATTTTTCAATACTATTTTTATACTTATTAGTAAATTTGAAATAGAAAAATATTGGAAAAAAATAACTCGGCCACAACTGAATTCTCAGATGGGAATCGAACCCACGACCTTTGGAAATCCGGTCCAATGCTCTAACCGCTGAGCTACCGAGACTTGCGAACCACGGTCGAAATTCACCAATACTTTTATATTTTTAATACGCTGTAGGCCAGCGTTGTTACATCAATGCTAGGAATATCCTTGCATTCGAAAGAACATCTTTTCAGGTGTTTAACGATCGATTAAGATGCAACAGCCAATAATTTGTAGGTAGGACTTGTTGTAAGTCCGCCTGGCTAGCTACCACCATCTTATCTAAGTTTGACGCCATAACAATGTTTTCAGCATTGTTGTGTTCCGGCAGTTAGAGATAAGATAGCCAGTTCCTCAGCAGTGACTGAGGATTCCGGGAGAGGCTCGCTTCCATCTTCAGCCTTATCAAAAATGATTTTTTTTTATTTTTGCATTTTTCAATGCTATTTTTATAAACTTATTAGTAAATTTGAAATAGAAAAATATTGGAAAAAATTAACTCGGCCACAACTGAATTCTCAGATGGGAATCGAACCCACGACCTTTGGAAATCCGGTCCAATGCTCTAACCGCTGAGCTACCGAGACTTGCGAACCACCGTCGAAATTCTCTAATACTTTTATATTTTTAATACGCTGTAGGCCAGCGTTGTTACATCAATGCATTGGACCGGATTTCCAAAGGTCGTGGGTTCGATTCCCATCTAATTTTTTTCCAATATTTTTCTATTTAAAATTTACCTATACGGTGAGTTGAGGTACGGACTCTAAACATGAATACAATTCTGTGGATCAGTGCTTTTGGTGCAAACACACAGACATACAGACAGACGGACACACATTAATTCTAAAAAAGTTAGAAATGGATTCGCTGCTTATTTTGAGTACGCCCAGCAAATTTTTTGCAAATCTGACCAATTTACAGACACGCTAAACTTTGATTCTTATTATAAGTATAGATTATTATAATAAACCTTTACGAACCAAAATCAAACTTTCTATGTACCCGAATGCCACATTGCAACAGTTAAATACTGATAAGCTAGTTGATTCTCGCCCACTCTACTTTGCGTCCAAAAATTTTTAGTTGTGATAAAATTATCGTACTATCAAATATAGCCTATTTCACTCAATAATAGTGTAGGGATCTCTTTCTGCTAACTCACTACTACAATTAAATGTAGGTCTTTTATCCGAATTTTACTATTCGAATGGTAAAGAGGATGAAGGATA
The DNA here is from genome assembly GCA_910589605.1 of Chrysoteuchia culmella. Classification (NCBI taxonomy): domain Eukaryota; kingdom Metazoa; phylum Arthropoda; class Insecta; order Lepidoptera; family Crambidae; genus Chrysoteuchia; species Chrysoteuchia culmella. The sequence continues at coordinate 14,814,721 of OU342642.1, read as the reverse complement.
GTAGATTTGCACGAGGCAAGTTAATAATTAACGTGACGACCTCCGTGGTAGAGCGTTGGTACGTACACCGGTTTCAAGGTGTCACCAACTATGAGATCCCGGGTTCGAATCCTGGTTGGGCAAATGTTTGTATGATGAATACGAGCATTTGTACTTGAGTCATGGATTATATATATTTCTACACAAAAATACTTATAGAACGTTATTTTATGTTAACCCAAAACCTTAAAACTATTTGTAGAACTCGTCATAACAACTCTTTGTATGGAAGCAACCTTGAAATCGCGAATAAAAATCAGCTGTTTCATAAATAAAAAAAAAATTAACTCTGCTAAAATGTATGAAACAACTGTTTTTTTTCGCGATTTCAGGATTGCTTCCATACAAGAAGTTGTTCTTAATGTACTTTTGTTCTTAATAATTCTCCAAATGGTTTTGAGGTTTTGCGTAAACATAAAATAACGTTGTATATGTATATGTATATATATCCTTTATCCTAGTATCTCATAATCATAACACAAGGCCTTACAGTGCTTACTTTGGGGCTAGGTTAATTGGTATGAAAAAAAAAACTTTATTTCTAATAGGTACATACCCTAAATAGTTCATATTTCTCCTGTAAACTTGCATTGTATGAAAAAGCAGTCTGTAAATGTTCGAATGTTACTGTCAATAACGTTAAATGTTTTAAGTTGTTTTATTTCCATAACATTATGATCAATCTGTAAAAAGTTAGGTAACTCAAACGCAACAGTAATGAATAATAAATTGATTTTTTAATTATTTGCTGTTACAAGAGCTTACGAATGTAATAAGTGTGAACTTTCGGATGAAATAACAAGACTAAACAAACAAAGACTGAATACTACCTTCTTATACCTTTTGGTTAGAAACAAGTAATGGCAACCGTGCTCTTTGAAAATTAAACTACTATTCGTGCCTTGTCAATAGAATAGACTAAACATTGTGTTGATTGTATTGTATTTAGGGTTGTGCTGTGGACTTCCTTTGTTTCTGTGAAGGAAGTACTTATTATATTAACTACATAGGTATTTATATGGTCGGTTGGGTGACCATACTAATGAATAGAGTTTTTGTTAACTGTGAACCTTTGGATTTATTTATTATCTTAAGAGCAACTCCGCCCGCCCGTCGAGTAAAGTGCTGTAAGTATTGTGGTGCTGGGCACTTGATGATAACGGCTGTAAGCCGACAACGACCAAAATAATGCGATTGATATGACACAGATTGTTGTGTTTCGGCATCAAAATACAATTTGTTGAAATTTTGTTCACGTAAATCAATTGATTACTTATAATAATTTTAAATATAATAAAAATATTATAAAAAAATTGAATTTATTCTACTCAACTCAGCCACAAGTGAATTTTCAGATGGGACTCGAACCCACGACCTTTGGAAATCCGGTCCAATGCTCTAACCGCTACCGAGACTTCGAGACCGGATTTCCAATGGTCGTGGGTTCGAGTCCCATCTGAGAATTAACTTGTGGCTAAGGTTACCAGGTCTAAAAATGTAAAATCCTGCACGCCAAGTCTAACAATCCTGATTTTCATAATCGTACTTAATACATTTGTAGTTAAATCATTAGAACTTAACTCTTTTCAGACAAAAACATTAATTATACAATATTGTCAAAAACTAAATGATGTAAATCATATCGAAAACTTAATCAAGTTTCGTAAGTAAGCTAAGTATTATATATTTTGTCAGTTGTTTAGGTTTCATGCCGTCTGCGAAAATGCGTTGGCACAAGCAACTGCATGTAAGGTGTTCATGTGGCAAGATTATTATAAGAAGAATCAAATTAAATCGACGGAAATTAGTTTATGTTGCCACTTCAAATTCTTTAGGTATCGTATAAAATTAATGTTATGAAATCAGGATTTAATAAGGTAACAATTGTTTTTCTTTGTCGAGTTTAAGTTTTGTATTTTGAAAAGTTAGAAACAAAACGTATGTTTAGGAAATCAGTAAGCTTACTCACCGGATTACGACTTCTTATGGAATGACAATACCTGTGTTCGTAATTTAGTGAAACGTCAGAAAAGCTTATATGCTTGTGATTGTTTCAAGTTTGGATTAAGCATATACCTAATTATACTAATTATGATGAAATAATTCTGATCAAGTAATTATTTACTAGTTTTTACCAACGACGGTACGGAGACGGTATATGCATTTGGGGTGAGAGGTTGTTTGTTTGTGCAAACCAATGTTACCATTTATCGCCAAAATTACTAGTCCGATTTTGATGAGGTTTACAGTGATGGGTTTGGGTTTGATTGGTGAATGTTCTTAGATAATTGTTACCAGTAAACATTTGTTTGAGCAAAACCAAAACTGCTTGTCCGATTTTGATTCGGTTTTCAGCTTGTTTTCAGTAATGGGTATTCTGTAGTACAATTACATAATATCTATGCTCTCTAAAAGTTTGAAATAAAAAGCAAATTTTTTTTTTATAAAATCCACGACGACGGTTAAAACGTAATTAAAAAAGGATAAAATAATATAAAAACCTCCGACTTAATTATCCGTCGAGGCTGCCATCACTATTATAAATTTCAGCATGAATATAAATAAATCCAATTATTCACGTTAGTAAGTATAAAACAAAAGTATAGTTCATTTAATGGCAATACCCCCGACGGATAATTAAGTCGGAGCTTTTTTACGTTTTAACCGTCGTGGTTTATTTTTTTATTTTTGTATAAGTAGATATTATCGATACCTTGGGGCTCAAAGGGCGTAACCACCAAAACACGACTTTTCAGGAGAGCCAAAAAACTAAAATAAAAATTTTGTATTTATCACAACTTTGTTGTTATTGATCCTATAAATATGATTCTGACACCAAAAGTCATTAATTTTTGAAGTGCATAATGTCAAAACATAACATTTTAAGAAATATTTGGAATTAAAAAGTTAGCTGGTGAATACGCCCCAAAAAAAAACAAAATCCAACATGAATGTCTTTTATGCCCCATAAAATGACTGCTGCGTTAGTAACGCTGTCTTTTATGCCCCATAAAATGAGTGCTGCGTTAGTAACTCAGAGTGTAACCACCAACTTTCAAAATGAAAAATTGTAGTTTTATAGTTCTGTTATTAGTTATTCAACTTTTTGGGTTTATATTACAATACTTACAACTGTTTTTAGTAAAATAGGTCAATTTGGCAACCCTTAGTCCATCAGAGGCTTGTATTCTATTCTGATATTTATAACTAGGAAAGTTTATTTAACTTTTGGAATGACAAAATAAATTTAGTATTTTATAGTTAGTTACTTGAAGGAAGATAAGAGTAAAAGGCTACTAAACCTTGTCATATTGCAAAACAATCTTGATTGTTGGCTAGTTCTGAAGAAGGTTATAAATAATAAGACAAATTAATTGGAACTACAAATTATTTTTAATTATTATTTTTAACAATTTGCTACACAGTAAGGTTTAACAAACCTTAAGCTACAAAATTTGCAAAGCTTCACAGCTTTGTCAAATGTTAGGCACATTACAGGAATGATTGTGGCTTTAAAATTAAACCTAGTTTTGGAGGCCCTTAACATGGGTTATAACTAAACTTTTTAAGAGGAATGTGTAGCAAACGGTCTCCATACAAACGGCGATAACGTTTTCCACCCTCTAAACCTTAACATACAACAATAAATTATGATGAAATAAACTCATTTGCAAAAAAAACGGGCACCTAAGCAATGAACCATTTCAAATGTTAATATTGCTTTGTTTGATAATTATTATAGGTAGTTTTATCCTCACAATTTGGTAAATTAATAAGAAAATACTCGTTTTCATCAGTATTTCATAAAATTTAGATACAATTTATGGGAAATAATGCTAAACCTCGCTAGTAGTGTATGTTCGCTAGTAGTGCATATACTCATGAAGTAAAAATAAAAAAGTTTTTATGTTTGTTTTTCTTTAATAAAGTAAAAGCAGATAAATGTTTAGTATCGAGTGTGACCCCCTCTAGCTAAAATCACAGCTTGAATTCGTCTGGGCATGCTAGCGAGTATATCCCGGATACTTGTTTGCCGAATACGTTCCCACTCCGCAGTAATCACATTCTTTAGCTCTCTGATGGTCTGCGGAGCCGGATGTACTGATCTCACACGCCGTTTCAGAACGTCCCAGACATGCTCTATGGGATTGAGGTTGGGACTTCGAGCTGGCCAATCCAAACGACTAATGCCGACCTCTTGCACATACGCATTACCATCGCGGGAACGGTGGGCGCGAGCATTGTCGTCCATAAAAATCGAGTCTTCACCTAGAGCGGCCAATGCGGGTTGTGCATAAGGAATTAGACCTTCCGTTATGTATCGATGCCCAGTCAATGAACCGTTTTCAATGAAGACTAACTCTGTACGATCCATTGAATTTATTCCTGCCCAAAACATAACAGAGCCCCCACCATAAGGTGTGATTTGTCTTCTTAGCACTCGCCGACGTCGATCTTCACCGAACAGAGATATCCTGGCTTCATCAGAGAACAAAACCCTATTCCAATCTTCTTGAGTCCATGATTCACAATTTCTAGCGAACTTAAGCCTGTGAACTCTGTGCTCACGGAGTAATTTGGGGCCGCGGGCCGGGCGGTGACTGCGTATATTGGCAGCGAGAAGCCTCCTCCTGACCGTCCATAGACTAATATGCACATTTCTTACTTCTTGGAGGTTGTTCTTAAGATCCACATACGAAGATTTGCGATTTCTCAATGCGCGACTCACAAGAAAACGATCATCCCGTGGTTAAGTACATGGTTTTCTTCCAGAACCAGGCCTTCTCTCGACGGAACCAGTCTCCTGATATCGTTGCCAGGTCCTTTGGACTGTCGAGCGACTAACATTTAGCCTCCTAGCCACGAAACATTGGCTGCAAACCTCTTCAAGCACCGCGATAATTTTGGTAGCTTTTACCACTTTATCTACCATTTTTGATACAGCCAAACAGCAATAAATAAAGCTTTGACAGTCAAGGATATGAAATTAATCGATAAAAATTTAATAAAAGTTATGAAAGTCGATGATAACTTCTGGAACTTCGCGCCAAAAATGTAGGATAAAAAGGGGTTTTCTGTAAAAATGAGCATCAAATGAAAATTTGAATTTAGAACGTACTTTTTTAAATACCACAGCATTTTTAAAACCGGCCAGTAACGTGTACAAACGATTGAAACCTTTTTCGTATTGTATCCTTTTAAAGACGAATGAAAATCAAAACCGCCCGTTTTTTTTGCAAATGAATGTATATTAAATATATTCTTTATGGCTTTAAGTCATACAGATATACGCCCTACAATTTGATTTGAGATTGTCGTTTACGCCCAGTAATAATTATTGCTTTTACGTCCAAAAATACAAAAAAATCAGCATTACCAGCCTTGAAATTTGGGGTCGTATTCACCATTGTTTTCAGAATTCGAGAACTTTAAAAATACAGTTCGATAGCGCAGAAAAAACTGAATAAGATGGCATTTTAAACTAATTTTGGCCAAAATGGTGGTTACGCCCTTTGAGCCCCAAGGTATCGTTATGTTGGTTTTGGATCGAATTGAAGGATAAGTGATAGGTATAAATAAATAATTTAATATGAGAATATTATAATATAATGAATTAAATATAAAGTTATGAAATGATAAAATATTGTATAGTGGTACAAAATACAAAATAATTCGATCATAGCAGAAACGAGATTTCTCTGTGAGAATAGTTGTGAGGCAACTGATGACGAAGGTGCGCGAACTACGCAGCGTCACAGTGTGACCTTAAAATAAAGTCCCTGTATTTTATTGAGAATAAAGTATAAAGATAAAAGAAATAAATATGTGCACAAGTGATGAGTATAAAGTACCATTATAATTAATAAAGTATAACGTGAAAATAATAAAGTGATAAAATAATAATGAAGAGGTCGACTTGTTATAAAATGTATGAGTACTCGTAATGAATTTAATGTTTACCTACGTAGAATTCGTAAAGACAATGTGGACTGGCTCTCCACAAACCATGGATAAAGGAATAGTACTTGGATGTGACTATTTTTTTTAATTTTTTCTATGAACTTTAATAACAATAGACTTACCTGTATTTTAATTTAAAATAGGTTATTATAAAAAAAAATATTCTTAACGTTAGGTACTATCGTCAACAGCTGGGTGGCTGGTGTAATAAAATATGTCTCTTACTGACTCCACTGAAAGTCAATTTCTTTCTTTGGTCCACTGCGTCATATTTGCGTTGTGTGGCAAAATACTAAAGAAATACTGACGAATCTTCAGAAATTCTGAAACTCTTGAGCTGTCGTAAATTGTATTAAAAAAAAAAGATACACCATTGCTTTTTAGCAAGCTCTTTATAAAAATCGCTCTTATTGTGTTTAGAAAATTTCTTAAAAATCCGGTCTAACGTAAAAATTAGGCGGAGTCTGGTCTAATATCTCAAAATCCGATCAAATAACGACTTTATCCGGTCAGATGGTAACCCTACTTGTGGCCGAGTTGATATATCCAAATATTTTTCTATTTAAAATTTATCATTAGCATAAAAATACAATTGAAAATTGCAAAAATAAAAAAATCATAAATCTATGATTACATTTTGTAGATTTTCTGAAAAATACATTTCAACTTATGATGACTTTCGAAAGAAACAAGTATAGGGTACTACCAGTAGCGTATCCCTTATTCGAACTTTTCGGAAACTATTACATTAAACAATGATTTTTAAAAATATTTCAATTAATTTCTTAAAATATAACTAGATTTATGGCAAATCCGAAACCAGTAACAAATTCATGTTGCTACATTTATTACTTAAGTCGCTATTTTACTATTTTATATTTTCCCGGCTATCGATACTAGTTATATGTTTCAATTATTATTTACCAACATTGTTTTTTTTTCAGACCGTGACACTAGTGGGGCCAGAGAATGCGCTGATAACGTGTCCCTTCTGCAAGACTATGGTGCGCACCTCCATCAAGCACACCTCCTCAACCAACACCCACTTTCTAGCCTTGCGGTGTTGCCTATTGTAAGTTATTTTAATAAGGATTAGCTTAGATATGAAATTATGTCTTATTTACCCGTATAAATCGCCAAATATATTGCTAAGGGCAAAACTAGAAAACGGTTTGTAAGTTTTTCGTAAGTTAAGGCACATAAGAAAAGGATTTTATGGAGAGAAAAAAACCAAAAAATTGCGAGAAAAAGCTAAAAAGCAACACTTTAAAACACAATTTATAATTCAAGAACGGCTAGACCGATTTGGATATTTGGTAGACAGATTATATTGGATTGCCTGGATTGAAAGGTATATATAGAGAATATATAAATAGGTAGAGAATAGGTAAATTTTATGTCGACATGCTCACAGGAATGGCAACATAGGTGTAATGACACTATAATCACTGAATACCTATAAAATCGCGCGGTAGATTCCCTGGTCTACCCACCACTACCTACCACTCAGACCCTATGCGTATAGAATATTTACGACCGCAAATGCAGACGGGACTAACGACTTGATTGACTTGACGCCGGAGCTCGAGATAATAAATTGGTCAGCAATCCCGTGACCGTTACCGACCATAGTAAGTTGAAGGCCGAAGCATCATCAAAATCCTTAAAAAATAATAATTAAATAGTAACATTTTGCTAACAGCTTTTGATTGAAAGTGCATTCACATTGCTGCTATCTTCCTAAACCAGCAATGTAACTGCAACATATGTCAATTTCAATCAAAAGCTGATAGAAACAAAGTTATATAATCAGCTATCTGGTATATTTTAAGGTGCTGTTGCTGCTTACCGTACTGCATGGAATCCGCGCGGAACACTGACCACTACTGCCCCGCCTGCTCTCGATATGTCGGCACCTACAAGAAGTGAAATTAAGTTAGAAATAACATTTTAACCGATAACTCTATAGATTTATAATTACTTTTCTTTTTAATTAGGTGTAGTACTTTTTTACTACTATTATTAAGTACTTTTTTCTGAGTTAGTTAATGTGATTTGGGTTAACAATATAGTTCGGATTCTAGATAAACGTGCGGTCAGTTTCTGAATTGAGAATTTCAAGCTGAGAACTTCATAAGCTTACTTCTAAGTAGCACACAGAGCTCTAGGGTTCACTTCTGGTATATGCAGGATATTGTACGAACATTTTGCATTGAGTAAGTTAAGTTAAGAGACGCTCTCAATTTGTAACAATAATATATAAATTAGGAAACCGACCATTTATTAAAAAGAAATGGTCATGTGGTCACACGTTATTATTTTGTTGTGACAAAGCTTTAGCTATTTTATACTCTTAACGAAATACCTAATTGAAATGTTCGGACTTTAGATTCTAGACATACATCGATCTATTCCGATTATAACAACTGCCGAATTTAACGAAAACAAAGGGCGAGAATTGAAAAAATCGATGGAAAGTAGACGTTTCGTAGTACAATACCTTGTTTTCTCCTCTAAAACTGAAACAATTTGCTTTTTCATAACTAATTGAATTGGCTTTGGTTGTGTACTTGTGTCCATATTTTAGTATTTTTGAATTTTTCATGCGTTCCAGTTTTGGAGGAGAAAACATGGGATCTCTCCTTTGGTACTTCCTCTCCTCTTTTAGCTACATGCATATGTCCAAAAGCGATATTTTGTCGTAGACATACCTTCCTACTACTCACGTGGCTTTTCTATTATGTTGTACGCTAATGCAAACTAGTTTTTTTATGCAATTTGCTGTAAAATTATATTTTAAAACAAAAGCTTATAAGCTTGTCAATCATAATTATACAATAGCTCAATGTGTGTAGGTATACTTATAATTAATTTGCTTTAACGTACTAACGATTAGAAAAATCGCCACTTAAATATGGGTCTTAATATTAATAATGACAATCAGATGTAGACTAAACCTTCGATTTGTTCTTCATGCTAGTAGTAGTTCTTAGTGAAGTTTTACCGTGTATTTTTATAGTGATTTATAAGTAAGTGTTTCTAAAAGCTCTTAGTGGGTGTAACCGACACCAGAATAAGTTCTGTTAGTGAAATTCAATCCAATTTCAGTGAAATAAGTTTGTTTTTTCTACCTATTTTAATTTTTTTAACAATGAAAGTTGGAGTTGAAACTTAGAACTTTAGGAATAAGATTAAACACAACAAATTATTATTGTCAGAAAGGATTTTTTTATCTTGTAGTTTGGGCTTATTTTACGATTGTATTAGGCAGATATAGACAAACATTTTAATTAGATCTATCGACGGGTAAATAAACAACGCAATCCAATCTGCTATCTTTGTTTTATTTACATAGATGTCAAAAGTGACGATTAGTAATACACTTGTACTATAAAGTATTCTGTGGTAATACGAAGATATATTAATTATCCGAAAGATATTTAGAACTTAAGACACTTACAGAATTACTTATAGATAACATAAATGCATTATAAGCTAATTATTTTAAAATGTCATTGTAACTTTTATCTATTGAAACCTATTATTTACGTTAGGAATTCGTAGTTAACAAATAACAGTCTGCGTCGGTCGTCTTGTCCGTCCGCGGCTTATCTCAGAGATCATTAAATACTTCTAGAAAGCTGTAATTTGGCGGAAAAAAGTGCTAGAAAAAAATCTTGAAAAACTAGGTCCTTTAAAAATAATGTCTTAGGTTTGTGAAGACCGCTTTTCAATTTAGGGATCTGCGTATAGTGCAAAATTTTGTTTGAGTCATGCACTCTCTCAGGTAGCCCCACTATATCAATTTCGGGCGATAGTTGTTGGTGGTGTCAAATAGAGAGTAATACAAATATATCCATTGACTATTGTAAAATCTAACTAAGGAACCCTGTACTGCGCGTGGTCCGACACGCACTTCGGCGATTATTAGTATTGTCGCATAATAGGAGAGAGGTTCTTTCTCGTGATTTGTTTTTTACATTCCGCTTGAACTTTTCAGCAACTTATGATTTTGTAATTTTTGCATTTTTCAATGCTATTTTTGTACTTATGGTAAATTTTAAATAGAAAAATATTGGAAAAAATTAACTCGGCCACAAGTGAATTCTCAGGCTGGACAACTTTCAAAGAGTAGTTAATGTAAGAATTTTTCTAACACGTATCACAAAAAAGTGGATTAAGACTCACTTTCTTTTGACACATGTAGGTTTTATACTGCGTGTTATTTTAAGGATTTTAGAATTTCGTGACCACTGCCCCTGTTAAAGTGTCGACATGTGTAATAGGAAAACCAAATGTGTTATTATAAACCCGTATATGCTTTCCTTATTAAATTAATCGTTATACACAAGGAAGTATTTGATTTAAATATAAGTATTGGACTCGCTATTTGGCGTATAGACATAACCACATTTAGCGCTCTTTCTCAAGCTCCAGGTATGCCACTGCTGTAGTCGAAATGGTCTGCTGGAGTTCTGCCTTGCTATTCTGAAAATGGTATATAAATCACTTCGAAAAACACTAAATATGTTATGAGGTCGAACATGATTTAAAAAGTTTTAAAAATATTTAGTATTTCATCTATTCTTTTGTCACTCATTCTAGGTATATTACCGACCACCCCTTTTTTTACAAAAACAATGACAGGTGAGATAAATGATGATATGCGAAGTGACTTTTGAAGTCATTCTACCATTTTCAGAACAGCAAAGCAGCCTGCTGGCTTTGAAAATAATTTTGAATATTTGTAATAATTAGACGCGGCTATGCGAATAGTCGTTGAAATATTTTCATAAAATGATAAGGCCTTGGTATTCCAAATTAATTAGAAATTGGGTAAAACCTTGATGATACTTACAAAGAAAACTAACGACCATTTTGCTAGCATTGTTGTCTTTAATTTTTCGATGTTCTAAATTTTTTTAAATTATTTACTTTTATGATGGAAGCAAATTTTTGTTCACCCATCCCATGAGTAACAATAGCCGCAATCGCAAAGACGCCCTGACTATAGCGCCATCTAGTTCCTTGAATTTATATTATTAGTATGATAGACTTCTTTGTTGATAGATAACGTAAACGAATCAATTGAGTTTACACGCCGCTGCCTACCGCGCTAATTTTACCAACTCCTACGTATTATATAGGTACCTATTGATGTGGATTTGTGTCGAAAACACAAGCCGGCAGACGACGACGCCTGGAACGGCATTCGTGAAACATCGCTGCTACAAACGATACGTGTCAGCGCCGAAGCGGTTATTTTTTATAAGGAAAACCGGTTGTGTACACGTTTTGTGTGAATCTGGAGCCAGAAGTTCTTAGGTAAGTTTTCTGATTTACTTAAAGCAACATTGTAAATAATTTGGAAATAACTTTGATCGTGTTCTTTCAAAAAGCTTTCAAAGTGCTTTTGATCTTTGATGGATGATAAGTGTGCGTGTATTGTTTTAGTGGTCGAATTTGGTGGATTGTTTTTGTATAAAAACTCCAAATGTTATAGTTCCTATTATAGTATTTGCTATTACAACAATCAGTGTAGCTATTAGTTTACCTACTGCACTTAATGACAAACTTTTAAAAGTGGATTCGTGTAAATAAATACACACGACATGAGGTCAAATTTTACAGTTTAACCTTGACAACACCTTTGTGTCTCTTCTCTCGAATAGCGACAAAAAAAATCTGTGCAAGTAGTGCAAGTGTAAAAGCTGACGTGCGGTTAACTGTACACGAAATTCTATAATAATAAAGTATTTTTATTCAACTAGACTTAATATAAATATATAATTATATTTTTTTACACTCACAACACGTATCCTAGCCCCAAAGAAAGCACTGTAAGGCTTGTGTTATCCATATAGGAAAGATTTGATTGTTTGTTTGTTTGCATTGAATAGGCCCCGAAACTACTGAACGGATTTGGATGAAATTTGGTACACAGATAGTAGATAGCACACAGATGGTTATGAACATAGGATACTTTTATCCCGATATTCCTACGGTAACTGGTACCACGCGGGTAAAACCGCGATATAAATTCATAATTATAATAATTTATAATTATACATATATAAGTATTTACGTGTAGAGATACATATAAACAAACATCCATGACTCAGGTAGTTACAAATTTTAATGCTCGTATTCATCAAACAATCATTTGCCCCTACCGGGATTCGAACCCGGGACCTCAGAGTAGACGACACCTTGAAACTGGTGTACGTACCACTCTACCACCTTTTCAATTTAGGTGTCACTGACAGCCCACTATGCAGAGGTTGCATGGAGGAAGAAGAGACAGCTGCTCACGTCCTAATGGATTGTGACGGAGTAGCCCCTTACCGGGCGAAGTACCTCGGCTCACCAGGCAGTCTCCGGGAAGCCGTCTCTGACGTGAAGGCGCTGGGAGCATTCCTGGTTGAGCTGGGATGGCTGGAGTGATCCGGCCTGACACCCTCCGGACGCAAAATAGGCGCAAAAGAGTCGTCGAGTTGCGGAAACCGCCCGTATTGAATGAAGAGGAAGAAGAAGAAGACCACTCTACCACGGAGGTCGTCGTTAATAGTAAAGTTGTTTTGAAAAGTCAAAACCTACCACTCGTGTTCGATATTTTTTTTAAGATCAGGAGCAAAGAACTGTCTGCATTCTTTCCATCTTTTCTCGGATTTATACCGGTTCTCCGTGTTAGATATTAAGATTTCTTAAGTTTTTCCTCAAGTAGGTATAAATAGGTACCGATGTGGTGTATGTCGTGATTTTATCATATCGCGAGTGTTTATTATGTTTAAGTAATATAGCTACAAAAACAAAATACTTAAATGCTTATCCGTTATCTAGTATCCATACTACTTACAAGTTCTGAAACTACTGACTCTTGGCTCGATTATTGGTGTGATTGTTTGTTTATGTTTATATTATTATGTATTCATTTATTAGGTACTTAGTAAACATTGCTTACTAACAAAGAAAAAATAATAATTAACATTTGACATTACTCGTACTTATACTTAGTAAGTTTTCTAGAAAAAAATGTAAAAAGGAATTACATTATTATGAATTCTAAATACAATCGCTTTAAAGGAAAAGGTAAAAATCGTGATTATAAATTAACTGAGAATTAATTAGCTAATCTTGCAAGATTCGCATGCGAATACGGTGTTAAACAAAAGGATTCGCATGCGAATCTTGCGATTCCGTACGCGAACGTTCAAAAATACGACTCCTGGGGCCCAATTCTGCTAATGCTTAGTCACAATCGTATTCCAGTAGTGTTTCAATGGTAGTGCTGTTTTACACAGTTCTTGTTACAACAGTGTAAATAAACACTACTATTGAAATACCACTGAGAGACGATTATGACAAAAATTTTGCAGAATTGACTCCCTGGTTCGATTTGCTTAATGGATTAGGTACTTAGTGACAACAACGAACTAGATAATTATTTGGTAATATGCGTAGCTGTATCTGTATAGGCTGGCTTTCTTTTCACACGTTGTAGCTATCTTGAGAACTTAAATAAAAAAAAACAGAAATCAAAAAGTAAAAAAATCGGTATGAGTCGGTGCCAGCCAAGGGATTTTACATTGCATTTCTATTACTTTTATTAGGGTTTCGTAGCCTAAAGGCAAAAAACTAAACCCTTATAGATTCGGCCAATCCGATGTATGTACCAGCCACTTTATTCCAAAACAGTTGAAACTTGGTAAATTCTGTAAACCTATTTACGGTTTTTACACAAAAATTAAAAAATATATGAATTAAGGGGGGCTCCCCATACATGGAACTGTAAATGGAATGGACTGTAAATAAAACCCCATACATGGAAAAAAATTTTTTCATCAAACCTATACGTGTGGGGTATCTATAGATAGGTCTTTAAAAATTGCATTGAGGTTTCTATAACGATTTTTTCTCAAAGTCAACCGTTTGAACGATGTACACTTTCAAAGTGGTAAAATGTGTGTAAAACGTGTGCCCCCCCCCCCCCCCCCCCCCTCTAACTTTTGATATAAGAGAGTGAAAAATTAAAAAATAATATATGCTGTAGATCTTAATAAAAACTGTCAACGAAAATTGGTTTGAACGAAATATAGTTGTCAGTTTTAGAAATATAGCATTTTTCCCAAAGGGATTTGAAACATTTTTTTTTATTTTGATCAAACTTATACTTGAGGCGTATCTATAGATAGGTCTTTAAATATTACATTGAAGTTCTTATTACAGTTTTTACTCAAAATCAACCGTTTGAAAGATATACGCTTCCAAAGTGGTAAAATGTCACAGTCACTTTATTCCAAAACTATGAAGATTACACAGTTGAAACTTGGTCGGTAGATTTTTTTCTGTAAACCGCTTTACAGTTTTTACACAAAAATTTAAAAATATATGAATTAAGGGGGGGCTCCCCGTACATGGAACATACTGAAAAAAATATTTTTTCATCAAACCTATAAGTTTCGGGTATCTATAGATAGGTCTTTAAAAATTATATTGAGGTTTCTAAAACAGTTTTTTCTCAAAGCCAACCGTTTGAATGATATACACTTTCAAAGTGAAAAAATGTGTGTCCCCCCCCTCTAACTTTTAAAATAAGAAAGTAAAAATAAAAAAAAAGTATGATGTAGATCTCTATAAAAACTTTCAACGAAAATTAGTTCAAACGAAATATATTATGCAGTTTCAGAGCTATAGCACATTTGCCAAAACCGCAAATATAACTTTGTCATTCATACAGACACTATGAAAAACAAAGTTATTTTAGCAGGCGAAAAATTATAGTGGCATTTTGGGTAGGAGGTGTATTTAATATAATAATAGAAACTTTATTGCACACGAAACAAAAACAAACACATACAGAGAAAACTACATAGCAATCTCTTCCAGGCAACCTTGGGTGAGAGACGAAACCCTTCATGTGCGAGTTCGACTTGCACCGATTTTTTTTCCTGCCTTGGCTGGGACCGACTCCAAAAGGCTTATTTTTAACTTTTTGATTTTAGAATTCGGTTTTTTTATAAAACGTTTTTATTTCATTCTAACTTTAAATGTAATTTTTAAGGTTAGAATAATTCCCGCACTTCGGTTTGAATCAAACTAGTAGTGTCGCAACTACTACTAGTTAGAGTCAAACCATTTGTGTCAAACAGTTTGACCGAATAAAATACAGATTTTTCAAGATTTCCTCAAAACTACTGAACCAATTTCAAAATTTAAAAAAATGGGACCAACTTGGGATCAAACCCGATGTTATAACGGTTGAATAATTTCGATCGGTTCAGGCGTTCTCGAGTAATCGGTGAACATACATAAAATATATACATATACGCGACCAATTGATAACCTCCTTCTTTTTTTGAAGTTGGTTACAAGCTTTTAGTCGTCTAAGTATAGTCAAATTCAAAGATCGTTATTCAAATAGACTTATAGATAAGTGCTTTCGAATTGTCAATTTTTTTTCCCTACCAGCCATTCAGGACAACTTTTAACTGATAAGAAGAACGGCCGCAAGAAACTTATCAGCTAACAGAAGCAACAACATTTACAAAGGAACATGTCGTTGCCAAACACAAATCTACAATCTTAAAACATTTAATATAAGAGGAAAATTTTCTCATACTCAGTTATTAGAATATTTTCCTTTAAAACAATTACAATAGTCATGTTTTATGTTAGTATCACTTCCATGCATTTTGCTTAAGAGCGTTTTTTTAACATATATTTTAAATTTATGCAAAGGCAGCTCAATAACTTGTGGAACTTTATTAAAAAAAGGCTATGCCTTTCCCCAAAAACGAGGGTCTACATTTCTTAAGCCGAATTTTTGGAACGGCAAGCTTATTCTTGTTTCTAGTATTAAAACTAGGAACATCGCTATGCTTAATAAATAAATCGTGATGATATACTATATTATCATAGATGTATTGTCCCGCCAAAGTTTGTATATTAATCTCTTTAAACAAATCTTTTACAGAATCTCTCCATCGAAGGTTGTAAAAGGCGCTCACAGCTCTTTTTTGAAGTATACAAACATTTTCGATATTGGCTGCTGAACCCCCCAACAACAGGCCATAGGACATTCATTACACTATGAAAATAACTAAAGTAAACTAGTCTTGCCGTTTCAATATCAGTAATGAGTCTTATTTTCCTCATTGCGAAAGCCGCAGAACTAAGTCTACTCGACAAGGCTTCAATATGTGGATCCCACTGTAGTTTTGAATCTACTTATGTAATGCCAAAAAATTTAGTACTCTCAACTAACTCTACTACATCCCCATTCAAATTGATATGCGTATCGACCTGCCCTACATTAGGTAATGAGAATTTAACAAACTTTGTTTTGGTAAGGTTAAGAGACAAATTATTACTGTTGAACCAGTTTGCGACTTGAGAGAGAGCACTATTTACTTCGTCAGAACAATTGTGTCCTCTATCAATTTTAAAAATTAAATATGTATCATCTGCAAGTACTGTCTCACTTAAATTACTCGCGTAATTAGGGAGATCGTTAATATATATTAAAAACAGCAGATGACCCAATATTGAACCATGGGGCACGCCCATAATAATGGGGGCTCCAGTAGAAGCAGTATTATTTTACTTTTTGATTTCTATTGTGCAAGTATGACTGCAAAAGGCTAACTGACTTTTTAGAGACACCATAATGTTCTAGCTTCTTTAAAAGTGTAACGTGATCAACGTGATATAACTTTAAATATGTGTAAGTATATACAAATCATATAACACATTAAAGATGTTATTTATTTGTTCCCAGATATAATAAAATGGATATGAGTGGAGGTCTGCCTCAATACCCTGAAGTGTGCCCGAATGCTAAGGTAACAAAATAACTAAGATACTACCACACAATAAAACCACAGTTTTACAACAATACAATTTGAAGATTGGATTGTTGCCTGGAGTATCTAGTGCTGATTATGGTAACTGAGTGTCTGGGTTAGGTTCCCATTCCGGTAAAACAAAAAATATTTCATGGTGATAATGTTGTATGTAATGTAGTTGTACGCATATGCCGGTCTTTATTAAATACTACAAGAAGTATTAGATTTACAATATTCTATCTTAAACAGCCCTTCGTGACTTACACCCGTATTCACAAACGATACTATGAGGCCTCACAGTGCTCGCCAACGCATAGGGTTCTTCAAACCAATTCATAGACAGCACTTGAGTGACGAACGGCACTGTGCGTCCCCTTAAATCAACGCACAGCTAAAGTAGCCGCCGAGCTATATTACAGAACGCATAGTAACCGTGATCGGCCAAACTTATGTCAAAAAAGTAAGATTATATTCATTCTGGTGTCTTTCTGTTTTAATTAAATTGGTATTCTTTATTTATTCAACCATGGATTACAGTAGTGAAGAAGAAGTAGGTCGTGGAAATATAGCGCGTTTGATATCCGTAAAAGTTGTTTTATTTAAATTATCCAAATTGTTTTATTGTATATATTTCTTTAAAAAAAATATTGTATATAAAATTGATTATGTATAAACACGCACAAGTTAAGAGTAATGGCTAATGGCATGTGAATATTAACGCTTTCGGAGTTGTATCAGATTCCAAAGACATTGCACTAAATAAATAGGTAGCTAATCGTGTGAATTTGACGCCGTACACCGAAATAAAAATCAAACAACAAGACAACGATCTTTTATCATGAAATTTTGTCATTCGGCCATCTGTCATGTGTCAAACGTAATAGAGTGAACTACGCCGCAAGAAATGGTCCAATCACAGGGCCGCATGCAACGCAGTGGGATCTCTTAACAAAGAAATGCATAAGTGTTGTCTATGAATTGAATGGCTTGCCTAGACGAACGCATAGAAAAATAGAGTTCTTTGCATAGTGTTGTTACTCCACTTAAGTAAGTAATGTTTGTGAATACGGGTGATGTTCTACACACGACAGTAAAAATCCGTCAAGTGTCAAAATGGCGGCATTTTTAACTATTGTGCAACTAATAGTTGCTATGCTTGAACATAATATGTTATATATTATACGGGTAAAAGCTGTAAAAGAAGCATAATCCTCACTATTATCCAGTTAAAAGTGTCATAAAGTGCCACAAAAACATCTTAGGTTCCCCTTGCAGTTTTGAGTTATTAAATTTGCTGCTATAGATCCAGGAGCTAATACAATTCTTGACCTCTTCTACCACCTTTTAAGACCTTAAAGCTGGAACTAAAAGCTGCATATTTCACTTATGTGCTGGTTGGGATGGCTTTATAAGTCCGTCTGTGTACAATTTGTGCATGAAATATTAAATAAATAAAAAGTTAATATATCTTAGCTATTTTGCCTTGCCAAGCTTTTATTTTTTGTTAACAAAATGGATAGAGACCTCACCAACCACACATTTTCTTGTAAAATATCGATACCTTGGGGCTCAAAGGGCGTAACCACCATTTTGGTCAAAATGAGTTTTAAATGCCATCTTATTAAGTTTTTTCTGCGCTATCGAACTGTATTTTTAAAGTTCTCAAATTCGGAAAACAATGGTGAATACGACCCCAAATTTCAAGGCTGGTAATGCAGATTTTTTTGTATTTTTGGACGTAAAAGCAATAATTATTAGGCATCATCAAAGTACTGGGCGTAAACGACAATCTCAAATGAAAATGTAGGGCGTATATCTGTACGACTTAAAGCCATAAAGAATATATTTAATATATTTCATTATAATTTATTGTTGTATGTTAAGGTTTAGAGGGTGGAAACGTTATCGCCGTTTGTATGGAGACCGTTTGCTACACATTCCTCTTAAAAAGTTTAGTTATAACCCATGTTAAGGCCCTCCAAAACTAGGTTTTATTTTAAAGCCACAATCATTGCTTTAATGTGCCTAACATTTGACAAAGCTGTGAAGCTTTGCAAATTTTGTAGCTTAAGGTTAGTTAAACCTTACTGGCTGTGTAGCAAATTGTTAAAAATAATCATTAAAACTATTTTGTAGTTCCAATTAATTTGTCTTAATATTTATTACCTTCGTCAGAACTAACCAACAATCAAGATTGTTTTGCAATAGTAGCCTTTTACTCTTATCTTCCTTCTAGTAACTAACTATAAAATACTAAATTTATTTTGTCATTCCAAAAGTAAAAAAAAAACTTCCCTACTTATAAATATCAGAATAGAATACAAGCCTCTGATGGACTAAGGGTTGCCAAATTGACCTATTTTACTAAAAACAGTTGTAAGTATATAAACCCAAAAAGTTGAATAACTAATAACAGATCGATAAAAACTACAGTTTTCATTTTGAAAGTTGGTGGTTACACTCTGCGTTACTAACGCAGCACTCATTTTATGGGGCATAAAAGACAGCGTTACTAACGCAGCAGTCATTTTATGGGGCATAAAAGACATTCATGTTGGATTTTGTGGGGCGTATTCACCAGCTAACTTTTTAATTACAAATATTTCTTAAAATGTTATGTTTTAACATTATGCACATCAAAAATTAACGACTTTTGGTGTAAGAATCATATTTATAGGATCAATAACAACAAAGTTGTGATAAATACAAAATTTAAATTTTTGTTTTTTGGCTCTCCTGAAAAGTCGTGTTTTGGTGGTTACGCCCTTTGAGCCCCAAGGTATCGATATTGCAAAGATATGGCAGCAAACCTTACGGATTGACCTGAGTGCAAGCAACGTCGTCGGAGCGATGAGCTGAAGCGTTATCATGGTGAAACAAGACCCAAAAGTTTTTATGAAAATGAATTGGAAAGTACCAAATGATATCTTTAGGGTCTCTGCAGGTTACTTTAGTTATAGAGTCTTCAAGTACCATTCTTAAATTTTTTTTGGCATATTCTTCTTTTAAAGAGGTGGACGCTCAAACAGAACGAGAGTCACCTTCATAGCTCGATTTGCCTCTTTTAAACTCGGCTACCCAGTAAGCAACCATGGAATAAGATACAGCATTAGTTCCTATTGACTGCTGAATATCCGAATAAATATCCGTATATGACATTTTTTTTCAGGCACCCAAGTACCCCATACTTTATCACCGCGCGTAACTCGTTTTTATCCTTATTTGGTAGACTTAATCAATTTGTTTTACAAAATCTATAATAATATTAAAAAGAGGAAAGATTTGATTGTTTGTTTGTTTGCATTGAATAGGGTCCGAAACTACTGACCGGATTTGGATGAAATTTGGTAAACAGACAGAAGATAGCATACTTTTATGATTATGAACATAGGATACTTTTATCCCGGTATTCCCACGGGAACGGGAACCACGCGGGTGAAACCGCGAGCGGCCGCTAGTTATTAATAAAATTAAAAGGACAAGACGAAATCATTAGCATAAATACTAAACGATAATGACACTTAAAAATGAAAAAAAACTTTCACAAAAAGCAATTAGTGTATCCATTTTTAAGAACTTTTTGATACAGCCTCGTAGGTATATAAATCAAATTATGTGGCTTGGCCGTTTAAAGTTATTCCATTAACTTCTAAACTGATATAATATAGGAACCTAGTACCTACTCGTACATCGTTTTTATATTTACTCAAAACCTCAAAATCATTTAAATTGGTATCATTATCAAAAATTTTCTGTTTTTCTGCAATACTCAAAACGCGAAAAAAACATCTGTTTTATCCACTAGCAGAAGAAAAGAAATTTTGACAGCTGGTTTTGAGTATAACCATAAAATACCTTTGTTTAAAGCAGACGATAGTATCAGTTGTTATGCATAAAATTAGAGGAGGCGAATGGCATGATTGCCGCGCCACAGACATGGTAATGAGATCTACACAATATTTTGACTGGGCACTGTCCTTGAAAAATACATACTATACAGCCACGCGGAATGTTAGACAACAAGCGATAGGGCTGCCCGCATACTTATTTATAACTATTTCTACTTACATGAGTTTCTTTCTAATTTTGTGATTGTAAATAAAATCCATATAGCTGCATTACAGATCAGTCTTCATTTAAATGTAGGTTTACTTAAATATAAATTAATAGAAATATGAAATTTTGTCCGTGTGTGTATCGTCTTTTTGTGGCTGAATCACTAAACCAATTTTAAACTTAGCTATGGTAATTACATTAATAGATTACACCTTTTGATACGGGACAGAAGTTTATGTAGGAGTAACTATCTTATTAATAATGCACGTCGTTTTTACCGACTTCAACAAAAAGGAGGGAGGTACTCAATTCAACGCGTATTTTTTTTTTTTTTTTTTTTTGTCTGATGTATGTATACCGATTACTCCGGTGTTGGTGATCCGATTTTAATAATTGTTTTTTTGTTTGATCGGGTACACTGTCAATTTGGTCCCATATAATTTTTACGAAGATCTGGCTAGTAGTTTTTTCATAATCTTGAAAAATATCAATCACCTTTTGGCAAGTAGTCGTTTACCTAGATGACATTGTTGTGTATGGGCTGATTTTTAGTGTAAGTAACGGCACATGATGTAACTAAAAAATCTGAAATAAAAACATTTTATAAAAAAAAATCAAACCGACTTCAAAAAGTAAAAAATAAAACTTTTGGAGTCGGTGCTAGCTAGCTAAGGCCAAAAAAATATATAGTTAATAGATGTGCAATGTAGAATGCCCTGGCTGGCACCGACTCCAAAAGTTTTATTTTTTACTTTTTGAAGTCGGTTTGATTTTTGTTTTTACAGTTCGATCGCAAAGACGCACATGCAGCGTCGTCGCCTCCACCACCATCTGCTCACGTAAGTATTTAAAGATACCTACTTATACTAGGTCTTTACCTATGAAATTGCCGATTTGTATGAAGAATTTCAAAGAAAGTTCGTTTTCCATACTAACAATTTTTGTTATAATTTCAACCGCAAATGTTTTTGCCACAATGTTTTATCAAAATTATTATCTATGTTTTATTAAAGTCTAAACAATCTAAGGCTATGATTTTATTTAAAAAATTAATGAGTATCTTATAAATTATATTACCTACACAAAGTGGTAATTTTTGGTAACAAAAAAATGAGTACTTTTCGAGGAATTTTTATCGTAAGTTTAAGACGAAAATAATAATCTTATGATTACTGATTCTTGACCGTTATGATTTTAATTTAATATAAAATCATTCAATTGATGTATCTTTTCATCATAGAAGTAGTGAGGATCTCTATAAGTGTAAGAAAAAAATCAGCAATTTCATAGGGAAGACCTATTATTTCCTATCACATAATAAATTGTAAGAGGAATAATTATTTTATGTAAGTAAGTAGTATTATAGAAATAAAACAACTTTTACGGATTTTTAGGTTTTTTAGGGGTTTTTTGATTTTCCCGACATTTCGGCACCTTTACAGCTGCCGTGGTCACGGCCGTGGTCACGGCAGCTGTAAAGGTGCCGAAACGTCGGGAAAATCAAAAAACCCCTAAAAAACCTAAAAATACGGACAATTACAACTTAGTTCGTGGAAATATAGCGCGTTTGATATCCGTAAAAGTTGTTTTATTTCAATGAACAGTGCGCGCCAAAACATAAGATGTACGTAAGTAGTATTATATTTTGGTGCTGATATTTCGCAATATGCTAAGGTCAATGCTTTATATAAAACATTGAGCTATATTACTACGTCAGTACTTCAATAATACTTCAATGGTATAAAATGGTAAATTTTACGTAACTTACAGGAACCCGTGACCAGTTCGGTCGCCCCTCGCATCCGAAATGGCAAAATGATGTCATCCATTAAATATTTTTGTATCTCTTCCTTGCGCCATTCATTCTGTATCTACATTGAAAGATATTTATATTGCAATATCAAATAACATAATCAACATTCATACACACACTCAATCTATACTAACTCACAACATGCTTACTCAAACTACTCAATCATTATCAAGTATCTAATTAAAAACAAATTGAATAATGAAGTACTTAAGTAATTTTTTAAAAGAATATTGTTTGATCCATAGTTGTCATTTTTTTTTAATTTTTGCGTTTACTAATCTATTTTTATACTTATTTAAGATAAATTTTAAATACATAAATATTGGAAAACATCAACTCAGCCATAAGTGAATTCTCAGATGGGACTCAAACCCATGCTCTTTGGAAATCCGGTCCAATGCTCTAACCACTGAGCTACCGAGACTAAGAAATATTTTAATAACTACTTACAAATATTTTTATATAAATGAGTGCTTATAATATTTTTATAACTACTTACAAATATTTTTATATAAAAAGTACATCATTCAGGACATCTTTAAACGGACGAGAAGAAAGGTCGCAAGAATCTTATCAGCTTTAACAGAAGCAACAACATATTTTACAAAAAGCATTGCCTTCAAAAAGTAACGCCTATCTAGGGATGAAATAGACCCTTAATTTGCTTTCTAAGTGCTCTGTGTGGTTATCGTGCTACTACTAAGGGCCTGTTTCACCACCGACAAATAAGTTTTGGTTAGCTTATCTGGTAGATAATTCGAGAGTTGTAATATGAAAAATATGTCAAATTATCTGCCTATTATTAACTATACAGAAAATATTTGTCAGTGGTGAAACCGGCCTTTAATGTTACAACTTTTCCATCGACTAAACTATTTAGTTGAGTTGTGTACTTCTCGCGATTTCCACACCACTTAACAGAGTGCTTAGTGTGTATTTTCTCACCTTACTCGAGCCCTCAGTTTAGTTCATGGAAAAGTCGATGTCGACTGTTTTGTCGAACAACTATCTAGTTCATAGTATGCGCACTTAAATATTATCTTATAAAATTCACAACAAAAATAGTTGTTCAATTAAAAGTTGTATATATGCGCTAGCTAGCCTATATAACTGGTGTTTGGGAGCACCTTAAAATGTCTATATAAGTTCAAAAGTTATTTAACTAGGATGGATATAATAAGTAATATAGTACATATTACTTCCATGTTAACTAGCTATTCGTTTGTATTGTTTTAGACTGCTTTGCTGCTAGGGCCAGAGAACACAGTGACAGTATGCCAGTTCTGCCACGCGTCAATCAAGACAGCCGTAAAGTACACCACCACGGCGCGCACGCACATCGCGGCCGCTCTATGGGGAATGCTATGGTAAATATGGTTATGATTCTTCCCCATTTATCTCATTACTAGAGACCGGATTATAATGCAGCAAAAAAGCCCAATATGCTTGCAAATATGCCATAAAAATAGCTAAAATGTGCACGAAAAACCATAAAAAGGGCCAAAATACGCAACATGAAATAATAAAGGAAATAATATAAAAAAATAAATTTATTGTCAATGTGTCAACATCGTTGAACCATTTTAATATTTCTTAATTTTTTCCAGGGCGCCCTAGTGCCCCTTATCCCCGCTAGTGCGTTCCGTCTATTGTTGGTTACAGCGTGACTTGCTGATTACCAAAGTTATTTCCAATAAAAACCATCCATTTACAAAGCCTTGACAGGACGCCCGCAGCGAAGACGTGGCTATCTTTGTTGCCTAGCACCGCCACCGGCGAGCTCGGCCAGTTTTCATCATTTATACCAATATACATTTAAAGCTGCGCACACATCACGTATCGTCAAGCCAACAACAAAACATCTGTCAAGTGCCAACATAGTGCGAAAGTTCGTAGAGTGCGAATGAATTTTATGTGTTTTATATATAACTCTCTTTTTAAGATTATTTACTAGTTAAATATTTAGTTTTAAGTGTAAGTATATGTTAAGTAAAACGTCGTCCAATAATATGTCGTTGCTCGTGTGCCCATCTGTTTATGATCTGCGACGATCATAAACTTTATAAAGGTGATCGTGGTTTGGCAATTCACTGCAGCCACCGCCACGTCCCTCGTACGACTGAGATCTTCGTATCTGACCGTATGTCCCCCAATAGTATCCCACTAGTAATCAAACAATTCGAATCCATAGCTCCAAATATATCACTACATACAAAGGCGTCTCTAACGCTATTGGGAGCCCCTTTGTTTGAGGAGGCAGTCCCCTTGCTAGTAAACTCACAATTAGATAATTTCAGCAAATTTGCACCACGGCTCCAAGTCACACATAGCTTTTTACATACTTCGGCTTTGTCTATTCACTCCAAAATTCTTGTACATCCTACGCTGTTGCCCTCTTTAGAAGTTTCCCTTTATCACTAAATCTATTGATGTGGTATTAAAAAGTACAATTTGCAAAATCCAAAATTTACAACTTGAAGATCTTATATGCAACTACCGCTAAAAACGTTTAAATATGCAAATATGCATTTGTATATAATCCGGTCTCTACTCTTGACTAACACGTAAGTAAAAAACACTAAACACACTTTACACACTTGTACGAATATTTAAGGCATTTGCAGTATGATCGATCACAGATTAGTAAATAGTTAATTCTCGTTGTATGTATGTAGGTATGCCAAATTTTCATTATGCCTTTTTTATATTTTTAATGTATGACATATGATGATAAGTTATCTGAAAGTTTTAATACTTCTAATAATTATAAACAAACCGACGTCAATTTCTCAAAAAGTGTTTCACAACGATGTATTTTAATTGACCTTTGTTGTTTGCAAAATGACAGTGAAATTGGACTTATCATTACGTTATTATGTATTTTAATTAACAAGATTATTTTGTCACAGTTGCCTATGCTGCGTGCCATACGGATCTGACTCAGCGAAGAATTCTGACCATTACTGCCCCAACTGCCAGCGTTATCTTGGTACTTATGTCAAGTAATTAAGATTGACATTTAAGTGCATTTATATTTTTTAAAGATAGATTTTGTACGCGCCTGTTCTTGTGTCATAGGATAACGAAATAATTATAAATAGATGTATTAAAATAATTTTACCTTATTATATTATCTTCAAAATTAAGTAGTATTAAGTACCTATTTTTTCCACTGATCTGATGAATGAAACACATGAAACACTAATTACCTAGCAACAAACAAACCATATAAAAAGGCCCTTTAAAAACGACGCCAACATGTAATTTATCCATTTATCGACATACACACCTAAGAAATGTATGAAAAGGTACTTCCTTTTTACTGATGCTTGTAAACATGTCATTACTCATTACATGGTATGATAGTTAAGACCACAAGAAGATTAATATTTTGGTCGTTGTTGTTTAGGTAATTGGAGTCATTTTAGTAGTAGTACAACTTGAAACTTGGTGTGATGTGCTGGCACAACATTTATTGGCGTTCGCATACATGATGCTACCATTCATGTAAGATTACATCCTGTCTTTGTTCACGATTAAGATACTTACTGCATTACTGCAGACAGATTGATGATCTGTCAGTAAACAAACTGAATTGTAATAAAATAAATAACTATAATTATGTTTCTTTATTGTTTGATTTTGCTTTGTAAATTGGTTATTATTACGTGTACACAATTCACAGCAGCTGATTTATAATATCTTAAATTTTATATGAAAAAGAAAAGGTATGTACAATCGGGGAACTTCCCAGTTGACCAGTAATTTTTTTTCATGGAGCAATATTTTAAAAAGTAATAGATTTATAGAGAGATTTATAGATTATATATCAAAAATAATAGAACATTAATTGGTATTTTATTTAAGTAATAAATTATTATTATAACCTTTAGAATAATAATATGACTGTTCGAATTAACTTTTCACAAAAAATCTCTACTGGACGACCGAGAAGTTCCCCGCTGTACCTACCTAATTAAATTGTTCCAGTTTTAAAGGAGAAAATAGGGGACTACCAAACAATGATTCCTTCTACGTTTCATAGAATTTATTCAATTCTTTGGTCCAATTAATAAATATTTATATTACCTACTAACTATAACAAGAATCATCCAAGTAGGTTCATAAACAAAGAAGTTACACCCGAAAATCCGTAGGAACAGATGCAGTATTTACTTATTAAGCACATATTGCCAGGGCTAGTCACGGAATGGGTGACCATAAATGTGCTATCTCGACCTCTTGTGTTTTGGAAGACACAAAGTTCAGTTGATAAGATAAATATACCCGGCCGCAACTGCAGTAGTTAACTCCTGAAAAGGAAAAATCATATAAAATCGCCATTAGGAGGGTAAAAGTATTTGTGTAATAAAATAATAAAAAGCATTGCGGCACCTTAGATTTTAAAATTTTACGTAGAGTCCCGAGATGATGAGACTTGGCGAATATTAAATGAAAATGGAAGGGTGTTTCTGAAGGTAGGTACTTAGGTTTACAAACTACCTATCAGTCTTATGCTCGAAGACTCCATTTCACATAAAAAGTCCTCCGGAATATTATTGGTATTGCGGTTTATCTATTTATTAATAGAGCTCAAATAGATATTCGATATTTCAAAGCGATATTATCTAAGTTTCTGTTTTGCATATCTTTCAAAACATTCGACATTATTAGAACTCCAAATTATTGACCGAACGAGTTTTTGCTATACAGTTATGGATCACGTCTGGCTTATAAAAATTACGTAGAACTTGGACGAATATTCGTCCAAAAAGTAGAAAAGATACAATTTTTGCATTGATAATCAACAGACGGGTAGGTATGATCAATGATGTCGAAACGCAACGATTTACGTCAATAAACCAATCTTAGTTATAAACTCAAGGGGTCAATGTAGAAGTTAGTAAACACAAAAAAAAACTACCTACCATTATCTTTTGAGATTCTTCGTGAATTTCTTATGTAGATATGTACCTACCTACGATACCTGCGCGATGATCTGAATGCCCTCAAGGCAACTTTGATAAGCAGTTGAATTTCATTTGATTCCTTATACATTCATAAGGTAGGCCAGTGGCCAGCAGTGGCGATATAAAAATGGCAGATGATGGAGATGATTCAGTTGATGGTATAACCTAGCTAAACAACTTGCTTTGATACATTTGATACAATTTCCTGTGTCCCTGAAAATGAAATCATCTCTGGAATTTTGTGTGACGTCATCGGACCAAATTAGGGCGGGTAAAAGGGCGGCGCCTGTCAGGCGCCACCAGGCGCAACAAGTATATTCCTACTATCGTTATTTGTACCTAAGTAATTTGTATGTATGTATAGCGGTCGTCGCCTTTCCCATCCCATACCGGTTGTGTTTTCGGCATAAAGTTGCGAGTTATTTCCACGCATTATTCTATTCAAAGTCAAGGACGTTGAGCCATTGATAGTATACATCAGTCTTTTATAAGTAGGTGGTAAAGTAACACGCGTTCCTCTGCGAAATTGAAAGCACTGTCGTTTAGAAAAGCTTTTTGTGCTATCCAACCTACGCAAAATATTGATTGGATGACTTTACAGGAGATTGAAGTCAAGTAAAATACAGGTACGTTATTTTTGTATGTTTTGCATGCTAAGATTAGAACTTCACAAGTAAATAAATAAAAGGGTCGGGATATCACTCATCAGTTTCAACAACTCTAGGAGGTGGTCACACAAAAAGATGTGTACACACGAGATTACCAGATAAGTTTGGTACTACGATCTTAAAATAAAGAAAACTTGAAACGAACACGAAACTGCTCGCTCGCCTTGCGTTGCCGTCTAGTGCATGTGCTACAACCTTGGACGAATTCGTCCAAGGCTACAACGGAAAAAAATCGGCTAAGTGCAAGTCGAACTCGCACATGAAGGGTTTCGTCTCTCACCCAAGGTTGCCTGGAAGAGATTGCTATGTAGCAATAAGACCGCCTATTGTGTGTTTTCTCTGTATGTGTTTGATTTTGTATCGTGTGCAATAATGTTTCTATTATTATATTAAATACACCTACCTACCCAAAATGCCACTATAATTTTTCGCCTGCAAAAATAATTTGTTTTTCATGTTTTTCATGGTTTAGTGTCTGTATGAATGACAAAGTAATATTTGCGGTTTTGACAAATGTGCTATAGCTCTGAAACTGCATAATATATTTCGTTTAAACTAAATTTCGTTGAAAGTTTTTATAAAGGTCTACAGCATATATTTTTTTTAGATTTTTCACTTTCTTATTTTAAAAGTTAGAGGGGGGGGGGGGACACACACGCATTTTTCACTTTTAAAGCGTATAATAATATCATTCAAACGGTTGGCTTTGAGAAAAAACTGTTTTAGGTAAGTACCTCAATGTAATTTAAAAAAAAAAAAAAATTTCAGTAACGGTTCCATGTATGGGGAGCTCCCCATTAATTCGTATATTTTTGTTTAAAAACCGTAAAACGGTTTACAGAATACATCTACCGACCAAGTTTCAACTGTGTAATCCTCATAGTTTTGGAATAAAGTGGCTGTGACATACATCGATTTGGCCGAATCTATAAGGGTTTCGTTTTTTGCCTTTAGGCTACGAAACCCTAAAAAGCTACTTTGCCGCATACATATCGACATCGACGATTTTTGGTACACAGGTACTTTAGACCAAAACATTTGATTTTCCACTAGTTCCTAACTAATACAATTTTTGTATAGGATTTGAATATTTTTTTTCAAAACAATGAAAGAACATTATGGGGTATCAAATGAAAGAACATTATGAGACGATTCTAGAAATATACTACACTCTTACGTTTTAGAAACCTGTTTTCCAAAAAAAATTTTCCAAAACACACGCCAAACATCTTGTCATATATCCTCATATCAAACGTAAAATAAAGCTATTTGTAAAATAATAACTATAACTATTTTGTTAAGATTTTTAAGAGTGCGTTACCCCCGCAAAATGTTGTGCTTTAGAGAGATGAGGCTATAACAGATAATTACTGTGTCATGAGGAGAAATTTGTTTACTAATAGCAAAATTTGTGTGAATTATAGTTTTTAAGATATTTGAGAAAAACAGATTTTGCTGAAGTAACGAACGTTTGAAACGTTAACCTGGCAAAAAAAGTCGATTCAGCCCGGAACCAAATACATGAATAGATAGCTTTTGTTGCGTAGTCGTCGTCTCAGCCAAATGACACCCACTGCTGGGTCTCCCCCAAGGATCTCCACAACGATCGGTCCTGCGCAGTTCGCACCCAGCGGCTTCCCGCGACCTTCACCAGATCGTCGGTCCACCTTGTCGGGGGCCTACCCACGGAGCGTCGTCCTGTGCGCGGTCGCCATTCCAGAACCTTTCCGCCCCAACGGCCATCGGTTCTTCTCGCTATGTGTCCCGCTCACTGCCACTTCAGCTGAGCAATCCTTCGAGCGATGTCAGTTACTTTAGTTCTCCTACGGATCTCCTCATTTCTGATTCGATCACGTAGGGAAAAACCGAGCATAGCTCTCTCTATTGCACGCTGGGTGACCTTGAGCTTTCTTATCAGACCCATAGTTAGCGACCACGTTTCACTACCGTAAGTCATCACTGGCAACACACACTGGTCATAAACTTTCGTTTTGAGACATTGCGGTAAGTTGGACGCGAAGATTTTACGGAGCTTCCCGAATGCTGCCCAACCTTATTGGATTCGACGGGAGATCTCTTTCTTGAAGTTGAACTTACCTACGCTCCGTACGTCCTCCACAAACGCCAAGCAAAGTGGCAGATTATACTCCTCGGTCTTCTGTATAACCTGCCGCAGCGTATGGATGTGGTCCATGGTGCTAAAGCTTTTTCGGAACCCGGCTTGTTCGTGAGGCAGCAAATAGCAAAATTTGTGTGTGTTACTCAAGTGTATTACTCAAGAACTATATTCTTGAGTAATTTAAGATTTTGCTGCGGTAACGTTTTGGGATTTCCCAGATCTCGAAAACGGTTCAAAGCAGAAGTTTGAAAAAAGAAATACCAATAAGAGACCTTAATTTGTTTAAACATTACTTTTTGATTTGGTTGATGTAAACCATACATTGGTTTACATCAACAGGTTTTGAAAATCATAAAAAACGTATTTGCAAGTAAACTAGTACACTTTTAACCAAATAAATAGCTGCAAAAATACCCGTGGTAGACACTTATTACGTCAAGAGTTTTAGATTTTGTAGCTTTTCACGATATAAAGCTAAAAACAAATTTGATAAATTTTAGACTGATAGTACTTTAGCAATTGAATACGCAGTTCCCTTAACATTAAGAAACATGGCTTACATTAAACAAATTAAAGATTTCAATTACAGCTATCAGCAATTACATGAAATACAGCAATTCTCTGAAATGCCCCATTTTATTCACCTATAATTTGCGTCTCTTTCTATCGCGTAACTCGTATTCCTTGACGCAGCTAGGATTGCCTCTTTGTGATTTATTTATTTATAGGTAGACTTTGTGTAGGCATGTGCATAGTATAATCA
The DNA here is from genome assembly GCA_910589605.1 of Chrysoteuchia culmella. Taxonomy (NCBI): domain Eukaryota; kingdom Metazoa; phylum Arthropoda; class Insecta; order Lepidoptera; family Crambidae; genus Chrysoteuchia; species Chrysoteuchia culmella. Next base: position 14,783,488 of record OU342642.1, on the reverse strand, counting down.
AAAGGTATATTAAAGGTTAATACCTATCAAATGTAAAGAAAATAACAAACCTACCTAAAGTACCTACCTACTTCTTTAACCTAAACTGATAGCGATACGGCATACATTAGTGTGTACTTTGTTTATGAAATTGAATATTATTACATTATGTGTTTGTAGGTATGTTACGTATTAAATCGGAATGACATATTACGAGACCTCCTTGAGGCGCACGCACCCAATGAAGCGCACCCAAACTGTTCCTCGAAGCACACCTTTTAGGTGCGCTTCGAGGAATAGTTTAGGTGCGCTTGGAAATAGCCGCCTCGAGGAATATCTCGTAATATGGAGGTATTCCTCAAAGCGCACGCAAGTATACTATCGTAAAATAATATCTTTATTTGTTGTCAAACTTTCATTTGCAGTTGGTAATAATGACGTAATGTATGCGTTAATTATATCCTACAAAAAATTAAAATTAAGTATTCAGGATGGTAGGTAGCTAGATCCACAACACAAGGTTGAACAGAACCACGGCGCGAGCTAGACTAGTCTTCAAAAATAGGTAACCTATATATATTTATACATAACTTTACGTACCTATTTCTCTTACCAACTATGCCATATTATGCTAGTGTTAAAAAAAATGTGAACCTAACTAAGTAGGTAGGTAGTTATCCACTTATAACGACAAAACAGATCGTAAATCTCAAACATCAGAAATTCGTCTAATTCTTTTAAACTCGTGAAAGATTATTACACTAACCTAGTATACCTACGTTCCTACTTATTTTCGTAATCTAAGTAGGTAGGAACCTATTTAAATATTAAACCTACATACTCATTGACTCGTATATTTGAAATCATTGTACATAATAAACCTAACATGAATGAGAATTGTGAAATGAAGAGACAGCTGTGTAGTGTCGGCTTAGAATAGCACTAACCCCTCTCATCCCGTAGGTGTCGTAAAAGGCGACTAAGGGACTCAGCCTTCAGGAGATGGGCGGCAGCGTCTCTTACATACTTAGCCATACTGCGATCGCCAACCCGCCTGTCAAAGTCAAAGTCAAAGTCAATATCATTTATTCAGTCTAGGCTGTTACAAGCACTTATGAACGTCAAAGAAGCTACGCCATGCATCGGTTCACAAACCCTACGGCGGGAGACCTTGTAACGAGAAGAACCGGCAAGAAAGGCTGTTTTTTTCTCCCTGTTTTATTTCATACAGAGTCGTCAAATTGAAAAGTGACCTTAACATAATATCAGTAAGGTCAATTTCCATCATAAAAGGAAAATACTAATTAAAATATTACATTTTATGGTTATTGTAACCGTAAACAATTTTTAACTGGCAAAGAAAGACTTGTCTATCATACATTACAACATTTCCCGCACCACAAGACTACTACACTGCAAGTTGTGAGGTACATACAGGTCAGTATCAATTTATTTTAGATAAAAATATTTAGGCTTTAAGCACAGCGTTAAGATAAGCAGACTGAGGTAGACCCATTTCCGCTGGCGGCACCCGTTCACGAGCATGACGCATGAACCAGCCATCGCTTCGCTCAACCATATTTTAGGGAACGTAACGACCCGCCTCACACTACACCGCCGCAGAAATGTTTACAGAGAGCATGACATCCAAGCAACCTGTGTTCAAGCGTGGCGATTATGGCAAACCCCCCCTTTTTGGGGGAGGCCTATACCCAGCAGTGGGTGTTATATGGCTGAGACGACGACGACGAATGAGAATTTCATAATATAATAACCACTTTAAAGTAGAACTTACCTTTCATCGTCCTTAGGAAGCTTAAAAAAAGTTAACTTTGGGTCGCGATCCGTGTTTAAGCAATTAAACACTGCACAATAGGTATTTACAATTTTTTTTATGTGTTTCCATTTGAAATTTTACCGATTTTAAGCTAGTTAGCTACGGAAAATCACTGCCCGATCGTGAGTCCCTAGTAGATTAGCAACGCCGGAGTTGCCGCCGCGCGTAGGTACGTTTTCGAGCCTACACGGGGAGTGAAACAGGCCTGCTATAACACACACAAATTTTGCTATTTGCTAACATTTACTACGCAACAAATGTATTTGGTTCCGGGCTGAAACGACTTTTTTGCCAGGGTAACGTTTCAAACGTTACTCCAGCAAAATCTGTTTTTCTCAAATATCTTAAAAACTCTTGGTACACAGGTACTTTAAACTTAAACTTTTAATTTCTCCGCTAGTTAATAAAAATCCCCCCCCCATAGTGGAACAAATTTTTTGTATAGACGATACAATTAAGGGACAAATAATCTTTATTACTGTTTATTCATTTGTATAAAAATACACTTTGTTTAAAGTTAAATTCAAGAAAATAAATTATACCTCGGTAATAGCTGCAAGGGGGTCATTAATATCTGCACTTACCATAATTATTATTTTTCATGTCTCATATTCTGAAAGTAACTCATAACTTGCCTAAAATGCGGGTTGAAAGTGATATGTGGCGGCCCAAGGGCTGTAATAAATTTGAAAAAAGAATAGGGGGTGTCATGTCAAATCGATATCTGTAATCTCTTTGGACTTTTATTTACCAAAGGTATGTAGGCAAAGGCACAGAAGCCTATACAGCTTATTTTGCTACATTATAAAATAATTAAAATCGTAGAAACCTTACAAAAATTTTTTTAGAATATTCTGTTTGTTTTTACTTTCCTCATATTCAAAATGAAAAGTAGAGTGTTTACTTCGGGTGTATGGACCCATAACAGTCTCGAACTATCGGCGCCCTCACTTCGTTCGGGCGCCAAAACACTCGACTGTTATGGGTGTCATACAGCCCTTGGTAAACAATCTACTATTACATATTGCTTTATTTTACGTTTGATATGAGGATATGACAAGACGTTTGGAGTGTGTTTTGGAAAAAATCACCGAGGCACATCTCACCTAATATTTTTTCCCAAAGTTGGCATGTTTCGAAAATGTTTTTAAATTTTTTGGAAAACATGTGGCTAAAAGGTAAGAGTGTAGTATATTTCTAGAATCGTCTCATAATGCTCTTTCATTTGAAACCCCACACGATAGGTTTTGAAAAAAAAAAAAAAACAAATCCCATACAAAAATTTGATGACGTCATTACTAAGAGGGGATTTTTAGGAACTAGTGGAAAAATTAAATGTTTTGGTCTAAAGTACCTGTGTACCAAAAATCGTCGATGAAGATAATGTATGCAGCAATAATTATAGGCGTAGCACATGCACTAGTTTTGGCGCGGGCTATTTTCCCTGATTTTCCCTAGCACAGCCCAAACTATACAGCGTGGAATCTTCAACCGGGGATAATATTAAAAACGGTGGTTTTGTAGGTCACTAGAAATTGAATCATTATCATATTTGTAGGTCACTAGAAATTGAATCATTAAAATCAAATCTTAACTTTTTTATTTTTTCTTACAAACTTAATCGTAGATTCAATGTAATGTAAACAACAGTTCCGCTCAACTCTTTCGGAGCTACTCGGGACGTCTTTTTGACAATTTATGTGTCAGCTGATAGAAAAATAATACAGTCTTACCATCGCACTTCATGAGTCCACGTAGGTATTGATTTTTCTGAAATGTTTATTTTTCACTCAAAGCCATTTTCACACTTAGAATAATAACGTTTTCACATTACAAATTGTGTAAGTAAATCCAATTCAAATATTAAATTAAAATAAATTTAAACTAAAACTAAAGAAATTCACATGAAAATGTTTTGACTTTACTAATCAAAATTATTATTTTAAATTTACACTCTTTTTTCATTAAGATCTTTTCAAAAAGATCATAATTTATAAAGCGTAGAATCCATGGAATTAATAGATGTACTTGTACTTATTAATTCCATGGTGGAATCTATTTTGTGCAAAGAGTATACTATATGACATGTTATGTCATGCATGATGGATAAAAACTGCGTTAAAAAAAACCGACTTCAAAAACTAAAAAGCTAAAAATAAGCCTTTTGGAGTCGGTGCCAGACAAGGCAAGAAAAATAAAAGAATAGGAGCTTAAAGTAGAATGTCTTGGCTAAAAATAAGCTAAAAATAAGCCTTTTGGAGTCGGTGGCAGCCAAGACATTCTACTTTAAGCTCCTATTCTTTTATTTTTCTTGCCTTGTCTGGCACCGACTCCAAAAGGCTTATTTTTAGCTTTTTAGTTTTTGAAGTCGGTTTTTTTTAACGCAGTTTTTTTTTTTACTTTTTAGTGTCTGTAATAGGCTGTTTTGTAAACTACAGCAGGGTTTTACTAGATTAGATAAGGTTTCATGTACATTATAAACAAAATTATCGTAAATACTACATCGTCCAAGTCAACAATGAAATGAAATATATAAAATGCTCATAACATAAAAAGTACTGGGTCAAACGAAACCAAATTTTTATGGGACCAATTGGCAACTATTCTGCATCGAACAAAAAAAGAATCATGGAAATCGATTCAGAAATCTCTGCGTAATCGGTGTACATACATAAAAAAAAAATAAAAAAAAAAAATACCAACCGAATTGAGAACCTCCTCCTTTTTTGAAGTCGGTTAAAAATTGTAAACAGCTAACTGTCATTGAACTCATCGAAACGCCCTTCGTATTTTGCATACTTTCTTAGCATAAATAAATTCCGACTCTAATCAATTACAATAGAGTCTAAAATCGCGTAGCGCGTAATTCGAGCGCGGTCCCCGGGGACGGGTTATAGCTTTATTGTACTACAGATTTGAAAAAGAGATTTTATGCTGTGGGCAGTAGTGGGGGCCCGTTCTATTCAAGGAGTTAAAGGTAAATCTTCTAATGGATAGTGATATCATGATGTTTTGCGTTAAGTGAATTTTTAATACCCTGTACCACGATAAGTTCGCAACGTTAGCGATGATTTCGTTTTGCAATAATACACTGATTATGAATCGTAACTTTTAATTCTTATTGTGAATATAATGCATGGGTTTTGATTAACAGGAATGTTTTCAGAATAAATATGAACTCTAGAGAGTCTCTATTTTCAATATTTTCCCCGGTTCTAGGCCCCACGCTGTATAGTTAATCGATGTCTGTATATTCTTAGCTAGTTTATTTATTTATTTTTAGAATTAAACGATACCCCCATAACAGGGTCTAATAATAATTTTGTAAGGTAGATAACGGTTTATTCTAACATAGGTACTTTGTAAGTGTTGTACATAGAAAACCGACTTCAAACAGTAAAAAATAAAACTTTGGAGTCATTCCAGCCAAGGCATTCTACATTGCACTTCTATTAACTATATTTTTATTTTTCTTGCATGTGCTGGCTCCGACTCCAAAAGTTTTATTTAACGACTACTTGCCAAAACGTAAATAATATTTTTCAGATTATGGAAAACTACTAGCCAGAATCTCGTAAAAAAGTTATGGGACCACACTTAAACTATGTTCTTTCAGATAAAAAAAATAATGATTATAATCGTTTGACAACTGCAACGTCATATTCAAACATACTTACATAAAAAATACAGTCGACTTGAGAACCTCCTCATTTTTTGAAGTCGGTTAAAAATATCCAGACCTTTACAAATAAGTAAACATTTTCATACAAACAAATATTTACAAATTAGTACCTAAGTATGTTGATTTAGAGTGCGATTTCGCGAGCGATACTGCCTTTTAACTTAAATTATAGATTTGTCCTAACAAAAACTTTAGCATATTTCGTCTCGCATGATTCTACGTCTACTTGTCTGCATGTGTTAGAACCGCCATTAGCCACATCATGAATTCAAGATTCACGATATAATAACCGCCTCTGTGGTCTAGTAGTACAGACCCAGAGGTCCCGGGTTCGATTCCCAGAGGGGGGACATTTTGGTTGGTAGGTAGGACTTGTTGCAAGTCCGCCTGGCTAGCTACCACCATCTTATCTTATCAACAATGTTTTCAGCATTGTTTTGTTCCGGCAGTTAGAGATAAGATAGCCAGTTCCTCAGTGGCTGAGGATTCTGGGAGAAGCTCGCTTTCATCATATTCAGCCTTATCAATACTTAACATCAGGTATGATAAAGGCTAAGAGTCTCCCCGTCGTTCATAATATATATATGAACAGTGGGCCTACCATGAGTTTTTGGCGCTGTTGTTCAGATTCGCATACAAAATGCGTACCTACAGTAAACGGAACGGAAAACTCATGGTAGGGCCCCAGGTTCATTTCCAAAATAGTGTACACCTATTATTAGGCCCCGGTTGTGGCCGCTGTAATTTAAACATTACTTGCACAGAATTACGGTTCAAAGTGATCAAAACCGTGTCAGTGGCTACATCCCTTATTCTACTAAGTTATTAATAGTTAGTACTCTTTGCTTTGATTTTCAAAATTTTGATTCTTTTTTTACAGACTGAAACAAAAAAAATTCTGTACTAACAATGGAGTATACGGTAAGTAATCAAACCACGTATGTAATAACACTATTCGAACTCAGGATAAGAAGTTAAAATATTAACCGGGTTATTTGATAACCTCGGTAAAAGAGCGATGTTAAGTATTAATTAGGTATTTTGTACCTCCGGTGCGGTGGCCGCATCAACCAGAAATTGAAAACAATAAAATAATTGATAAGCTAACTAAACAAAACATTATAATTTCCTCAAGTAATATTAAGTAGGTAGGTACCTAATATAAACAAATCGCATTTTGCTGCCAACTCATGAAACTTTACGTAGACCTACGGTAGGTATATACAGGTGGAAGGTGGAGTTGTATTTCTTTTAAAAAATAAAGGAATGTTTCCTTTCAGTAAAATGAGCTAACTTAAGGATTTATGGTAGTTCCCCTCCAGGGCCCATAGATTTTTTCCACCCTGGATATCTTTCCACTGATCATAAATCTGAGCATAGTATTTTGTTTCGGTATTGCATATCGTCTAAACATTGACACATTTAGTATTAAACTTGCGTTTTTCAATTAAATAGTAATAGTAATTCAATTTTGTTTTCAGGGTCCAGTGTTATTGGGTCCGAATTCTACGGAAGTGGATTGTCCTCTGTGCAAGGCTAGCGTGACCACTTACGTGAAATATACCGAAAACTCATACACATACATAGCGGGAGGCGTATGGGGGCGTCTTCGGTATGCTTACATACATACAATAACGATTAACATAAATACAGACATTTCTATACCTTTGGGATCAATTGGCACACATACATAGCGGGAGGCGTATGGGGGCGTCTTCGGTATGCTTACATACATACAATAACGATTAACATAAATACAGACATTTCTATACCTTTGGGATCAATTGGCTCAAAGGTATATTTACCATTGTAATCAGAATTTTTTTCTCTATCAATCTGTATATACGAAATACAGAAATTAAAAAAATGTGTATACGACCCAGAAATTCTTGGTCATAACGTCTTACAAAAGGCAAATAATAATTATCAATGTAAAAGCCGAAAGCTTTGTTTTTGTAATTTTGTTTATAACTTCAAAAACAAAAGAGATATGATTTTTTATGAAAAAAAAAAAGAATTGTTTTTCCTCTTTCCTGAAATGCCGGGTTTTGGTTTATACGCCAATTGAACCCAAATAGATAAGATAACCGTATCTCCTACAAGAAATCTGCAACACCTTACAGATCTTCGCACTACACCGACTAGGACTGCATTCTTGGACGAATTAACTTGGTTAATTCGTGCAAGACTGCATTGCATTCCAAATCATGTCGCAATATGGCTTTGAATTGCGAGCTTTGTGTCTTGTTACTTAGGGACGAAACATAGCAGGCGCCCGAGGTGTTCTAATAAAAAATACACAGTTAAAATGTAGCTAGCTAGAAATACTAGCGTCCGCCTGCTGTTCCACCTGTGTGGGTTCCCCGTTCCCGTAGGAATATCGGGATAAAAAGTACCTATCCTATGTTTTAATCCAGTCTATCTACTATCTCTGTGCCCATCCAAATCGGTTCAGTAGTTTTAGCGTGAAAGAGTAACAAACAAATAAACTGTCATACTTTCGCATTTATAATATTAGTAGGATTTACTTTTACGGGATTACTGCACAATTTAAAGTATTCTTTTCCTTCCAGTTGTTGCTGCATCCCTTTTTTGTGCGATTCTGCGAAAAACTCGGACCATTACTGCCCAAGTTGCAAGAAATATATTGGAACCTACAGGAAATAACTTGTTGATGATAAACCTAAAATCACAGTCTATCAGAAAAAAATAAAATTAATTGTGTAATAGGTTTGATAAAAACGAAGGAAAAAGTATACCAATTCAAAATTATGGCCAGCAATTTGCATAATAATAAAACATGTTATCAATAAAATTGTGTAGGTATTTTATTTTCATTAATATCACTTATTTTTCTTATATAGGTAATACACACTTCTCAGTCATTGAAACGAGTATGAGATGGTATTATTTAGTATTTACTTCACATGATCACGTTTCACAGAAAAAATTAAGCTTTTTTTAAGTACTATAGATAGGACCACGGGCAATTTGATTTGCCCGAGGTCCGATTGATAGAACCACAGGCAAATAAAATTGCCCATGGATCGACCAGTCGAACTCGGCGATCGAACCACGGGCAACAAATGATCTTATTGCCCTTATCACCACTTTTCTATGTCTTTGCTTTGTTGTGTGATTTTTTTTTGAGTTTCTAGTATAGAGCCTATACGTTGCATGTCACATACTGGTTAGTAAGCGCTTAAGCAGTCCAGCTCTCCTTATAGCGGCCGGGGCGGCTACTCTTTGTATATCAGCGGTTTTATATGTGGCATATACTTTGCATTTATACGGTTTTTTGAGTTTGAGTTCGTTTGTTCTAAGTAAGCAGTCTAGCTCTTATAATAGTGGCGGCTTCATTCTTTGTATCAGCTGTCTTTACTTTTTAGTTTGTTTGATTTATACGGTTTCTTAACTGTTGGTATTTACATTATCACTAAGCCACATACTGGTTAGTAAGTGCTCTGAGCAGTCTAGCCCTCCTAATAGCGGCGGCCTCTCTCTGTATATCTTCGCTGTTATTGGCGTTGAGCTCTAAAGCACCGGCGGCTTTGACTGCGCGTGAGCGTCTGCCGCCCTCGCCCCGACGCGCGTGTAGAGCCACCGCCACTTCTAGTAGAGTGCCGTCCCATAGACAACCGTAGTAGGCATCCATTGCGTCAGAGATGTTGCTTGCCTGCGAAAAACAATAAAGATAAATACTTGTCGAGTTTTAACTTGATAGGCAATAGGCACACGATGGGCGGTTGCGTAAAGTGATCGTAATTATATGACAGTAATTCATGCCATATGTCCATAAAAATTGCAGCCGATCACGTACGATAGGAACTATCAAATGAGTACTGTTATACGGGACCTTGTAGAGGTCTTTTTAAAAAAAGAATTATTTACGAAAAACAGTTTATTTGTTAGATTACAAATTTAGAAACAAGTTACGCGTGAGATGGCTGCGCTGCGACTGACTAGCCAAAGCAGGCCGCTCGCGGGCTGAGGGCTTAGATTGCTTAGTCAGCAGGTCTAGCAGCTTTTCAGCAATAACCCTTACAAATACCAGGTATAACAACCCCCCCTTTAAGAGGAAACTTACGGAAAATTGAAAAGTGAGTTTCCGCGATTATTCTATTCTTAATCGAGGGGCAGCGACAGGGCCGGTATTTTCTACTGGGGATGTGGTAGTACTGGTAGTTGTAGGCTTTTTGCTTTGACATTTATAAAACTTAAATTTAACACAAAAATATAAAATTATACTAAACACTATTATCATTGATAAAATATTAAAAATGGAAAAACCCATATGATTCTGTAAAGGGGTTTCCAAAACTAAATCTTTTGTAATATCATCGGTAATTGTTTCATAATTGTTAAGACTGTCTAAATTGACACTTTTTATCTTTGAGATAGGAAGATTTGGACTTATTTCAATGAATCTCTGGAAATTACAACAAGTGTCATTAATTATATTAAAATCTGTCAATACATTAGGAATATTCAACTTTGGATACTTTTTAGTTACAAACTTAATATTTTTATAAAATGCAATACATTTTGTCGGAATGTTAAGTACACCAGTTCCGGATATAACATTTTCAGAAACGGAATCGTTACATTCAATAGACAATTTTGTTGGTTTGGATTGAACAAATATCCATTTGTTGTTATTTAATCTGTGCCAGATGTCCACATCACCAATGATAAATTTGTAAGTACAAGTTTCAGGAATAGTAGTTAATGCTTTAGTTATAATTTCAGTTTCACAGGAAGGATTATTGAGGACTGCGTAGACATCGGTGGTTTCACAAAGGTAAGTTTCGGTAAGTATGTTTTTACAATTATTTAGGTCTTTCAGGTAAGTATAAGATAATTTATCTTTTGAAATAGCTAGGAATTGTTCCGCGGGGACGATTAAAGCAAAAGAATTCAATTTACCATCGGTATGTGGAGTTGGCAAAGGTATGTTTTTATATATATTAAATTGTTGTAAGTCTACTAATGGTAATTTAACAATAAACATTAATTTATTATTTAAATAATAACAAGTTAAGTCTGCAGTGTTAATTAATACATGGATGTTGCTTATATCTAGACTAACTGGGAAATCCTTATATTTAGGTAATATCTTTAAATTACTAACAAGATCATTATACATTTGACTTGGAGTTAAAATAGAGGGATGCAACGTATTGCTTTTAACAAATAAAATAGAATTCAAAAGGTCTTCAATTTTAAAGGACATAGTTAGTAAATTAGCTTGTAAAACATTCAAAACATTATTAAGTTTAACCTTAAAACTAATTATATTTACGGCACTAGTTATATTTTTTACAGTAAATGACAAACTTTCAATGACATCACTCAATTTTGCTTCATTAATATTTAGTTCATGAATAGACTGGTTTATATTAGAAATAGCAGACTGAGACACCATTATAGCCTTTTTAATTGAGGTAGCTAACTTTTCATCATTTCTATATAAAGCTTGAATAGCATTTTCGTAGTCACGAGCATCATCCTCATCTAAAGTTCCGAATATGTGTTTAAACACGGTACCTATTCCTCCAAACCAAGCTCTTTTCGAGATACTGTTAGACATTATATGAGAAATAGATTTAAAGTCTCGCGCGATATCACTATAGAGAGCCTCTAAAGGTTGTAATAGATTTTGGCATTGGTCATGATCTATTTCATTGTTTTCACGGCATTGAGACCGAATGATGCCTAATACGTCATGGATATTTTCCATGTGGTGTTCGAGCGGGGATACGTCAACTGGGACTACGATATGGAATTCGTCATTTATAACTCTTAAAGTGCCAACAGGGTCGAAAAGTATACCGGGGCTCTTGGTGATATAATCAATATATTGATTTTCACATCTTGCACCGGTGATTCTGTGAATAAATGAGATTTAAATGTAAAATGTATTGTAAAGTGTAAAATATAGATGTAAAATGTTTCTTTAAAATCAAAAAGTATATTTAGAACTTAAAACTAATCATAAAATCTAAGGATGCATAACGATGCATGATTTCCTAACTATTCAATATCCGAGGCCGGTTTTAACTCATCATAATGATGTTTTACGTATCGTCTATTTATTAGAAGAGAAAGTGTATTGTTCCCATGGATTTTGACAACCTTATAGGGGCCTTTCCAAATTGGGGAAAGAGCTTTCCGCAATCTGACATGGTTTTTCAGATATACGTAGTCTCCTACTTTGTATTGGGTTTGGCGAGAATGTTTATCATAGTATGTCTTTGAGCGTTCTTTCGAAGCGTTAATGTTTTCTACAGCTTTTTCGCGAGAAATTTTGAGACGATGTTGAAGCATTTTAATATATTCGGGGTAAGTGACATCAAAGCTTTGATTAAATATGGAATCGGGGATGTATGGCTTGTGGCCAAATAGAAGTTCATAGGGACTGAATTTAGTAGTTGTATGTACACTGCTATTGTATGTTAACATGGCAGTGTATACGAATTTATGCCAATCAGTTTGGTTCTCATTGACATATGATTTTAAATATTCCTTTAATGTGGAATGACTACGTTCTAACGCTCCTTGGGTTTGTGGATGGTAAGGTGACGACCAAATCTGTTTTATTTTTAGAAACTCACAGGTGCGTTTGAAAAGGTCGGCAGTGAAATTAGTACCTTGGTCTGTTAAGATTGTTTTAGGTATTCCAAATAATGAAATAAAGTGTACTAGACATTCGCAGGTTTCTTCAGCAGTGGCATTTGATATGGGATAGGCAATAGAGAATTTTGTGAGGTCGTCTTGAAGTGTAAGGATAAATTTTAGTTTGGGTAGACCAGCTTCTGGTAAAGGACCAACTATGTCTAGGCTAATTCTCTCAAAAGGACGGGTAGCAGTGGTAGTTATCTGCATGGGACATCGATTTATTTTTCTTAGGGCTTTATTGGACTGGCATAATTTACAATTTTTGACATAATTTTCAATATCTGTTCTCATGTTTTTCCAGTAATACCTTTCTTTAATTCTATTAAACATTCTTTGGGAACCGAGGTGACCAGCTATAGGAATGTCGTGGTTTTCTTTAAGAATTTTCGCGATTTCTGTAGGAACAGGGTAAATAATTGTGTTGTGATGTACGTTTACTGTTATATTTGTATTGTTAAATAGGTACATGAGCATTCCATAAATTTTCACAAATGAATGTTGTTCGAAAAGATTCTTGAAGTCGGATATAGCAATTGTGCTTATGTCACCAGATAGTAAGATATCGTCCCGAGCAGCTTTAAGAGTTTTAAATATTTCGGGGTATGTGCTTGCATCAAAATAGTAGACTTTAGTGAATAGGAAATAGTAGATTTTATCTTTTATCTCTACTTTCTTAAAGGAATGGAGTTCTCTTTCAGAGTTAAGAATATCGGAGGTGTCATCGATTTCAGAGAGGATATCTTGCAGGTAAGGGTTTGAATCATCTAGGTCGATTGATACAGGGACAAGGATGGTTTTACAGCTGCTTTTAAGAAGGGATTCGTTGCATTCCTGGATGAGAGTACTGAATGTTTCGTCTTTGTTCGCAAATGATTTTAAGAATGTATTATAATCGGCATTGGAACTAGGAGTGGTATCTGATGTTTCAGGTGTTTGAGTAATAGGTGGTCGAGCGGAGATTTCAGTGGGAGAATCACTAGCGTCTGGAGGAGGTTTGGACGTGGAAGGGTTGTTATTTTCAGGACTGTATGCAGTGAGCGATAGATCATCATCTTCTAGAAGGGGAATAGAAGGTAAGTTGCTATTTGACCCGAGTAGGCTAGAGGGGATGCGGACTTCAAGATCTTCTAAGGTTATGGGGCTGAAGGCTAGAGAGTCATTAGATGTGGCAACAGAATCTTGGTTTCCAGGGATGTTCGGTAATGGGCATGGTTCTTCGTTAGATTCTGCGGGATTATCGTTTTGAGGTAGTATAGGGTTAACTGGATATCGTGATAGGGCATCGGCATTACTATTGACTTTTCCCTTTTTATATTCCACTTCATAGTCGAACTCTTCAAGTTTGAGTCTCCATCTAATAAGTTTTGATCCAGGGTCTTTGTGGTTAAAAAGCCACTTAAGAGGACGATGGTCAGTGATAATTTTGAATTTGTAGCCGTAAATATACGGTCGGAAGGTTTTCGTGCCAAAGAGGATTGCAAGACATTCCTTCTCAGTGGTGCTATAGTTACACTCAGCTTTATTTAATGTTCGTGATGCATATGCGATGGGCTGGTCGTTACCTATAGGACCCTGAGAGAGGATTGCAGATATAGCGAAATTAGAAGCGTCACAAGTTAATACAAAGGGTTTGGAAAAATCAGGATAGATCAGAAGAGGGGCGGAAATAAGGCATTTCTTTAATTGTTCGAAAGCTAGTTGCTGTTCGTTGTGCCAATTGAACGGGACGTCCTTTTTTAAGAGATTGGTTAAAGGTTTAGCTATTTTGGATAAATTGGGTACAAAGCGACGATAATACGATACTAGACCCATAAAAGATTTTATGTCTTTTGGACATTTGGGTTGTGGAAAATCTCTGACAGCTTTCACCTTTTCTGGGTTAGGTTTGACGCCTTGATCGGTGATTGTATGCCCAAGATAGGACACTTCTTTACGGAGAAACTCACACTTGTCTGGCTGAAGTTTGAGATTATTATGGCGGAGTCTGTCAAAGACGTTGGAAAGGGATTTTGTGTGGCTTTCAAGGTCATAGCTATAGATTACAATGTCATCAAGGTATACATAACACTGTAGACCTTGCAGTCCAGATAGAGCTGAATTCATTAACCTTTGAAAGGTAGCAGGGGCATTTTTTAAGCCAAAAGGCATACGAGTGAATTCGAAATGTCCCTGGGGAACAGAGAAGGCAGTTTTGGGTGCATCGCACTTGGACATCCTAATTTGATGGAAACCGGAAGTAAGATCAAGGGTACTAAAATATTTGCTTTTACCTAATTGGTCCAAAATTTCGCTTATATTGGGTATAGGGTAGGAATCGCCTATTGTGATATCATTAAGTTTGCGGTAATCAATGACGACTCTCCATTTACGCTGACCGGAAGCGTCTGACTTCTTCGGGACAATCCATATAGGGGAAGACCAAGGTGACATTGAGGGTTTGATGATCCCATCATCAAGCATTTTATCGATTTGTTTTTGGACTTCTTGTTTATGAACCTCAGGGAATCGGTATGATTTTGTATTGATTGGTTCGGAGGAAGTAGTAGGGATTTCGTGTTCAATAGCATCGGTATAAGTTAATTTATCATTTGGAAGATGGAAAATGTCTGAAAAAGTTGCACAAATATCATATAGAGCGTCTCTTTCTTCGTGATTTAGATGGGATACTCTTAAAAGGTCTATAACTTGATTAGTTCGGTCTAAGGTATTTGTCGAATCATTATTAGAATGAGATGTGTAAAAAATTTGATGGCTATTGTTTTCTTCTAGGGGTAGTAATTTTAACTTCAGGTCGGAGCTCACCGTCAAAGGTGATTCGGAGGTGTTTACTACGGTGATGTTAATTCTGGAATTGGGTTTAACTTTAACGATACAGTTGGCTATTAGTAATGATTCGACAGGGTGTTGATCAACAATAAGGCCTTCTTTTATATCTGGGTTTTGAACTGAACATTCAATTATTGTTTCAGATCGGGGTGCAATTGTATAAATAGGTTCTGTAAATTTAAGGGGAAACTTGACATTTTTTATTATTAGTAGGTCATTTACAAAGTCTATTTTGCTAAGGGAGTTTGATAGGAAGTCATTTCCTATTATTCCGTCATATGGAAATTTCAGATGGCCTACGAGGTGAAATTGATGATTCAGGGTTTTAAAAGTTACTGGAATAGTACCCATTGATATCATGGGGTTAGCGTCGTTACCGAGTCCGGTAAAAGTTACGTACTCGTCCCAAGTGATTTTGGGCATTGTTTCGATTGAGCATTCTTTTAATATGCTTATAGCTGCACCGGTGTCGACGAGAAATGACAACGGCTCTTTGGAAACTGAAGTTTGGACTTTGATAAAAGGTAAGTGTTTTTTTGATGGATTAGTAGTAATGTTATGAATTTTAATATTGTTCCCTTTTCTATTTTCAGGAGTGGAGTTGGAAGCAGTGGTTAGGCTTACGCCTGGACTACGGGATTCTGTTATTGGAGTTGGAATGTTAATGGATTCTAGATTGGTAAGTATTCTTTGAGGATCTGATTTGTTGCCACTATGAATTTGGGGCTGGTTACCCTGTTTGTTAGTGGAATGATTTGGAATAGTAGTATTGCCACTATGAATTTGGGGCTGGTTACCCTGTTTGTTAGTGGAATGATTTGGAATAGTAGTATTGCCACTATGAATTTGGGGCTGGTTACCCTGTTTGTTAGTGGAATGATTTGAAATAGTAGTATTGCCACTATGAATTTGGGGCTGGTTACCCTGTTTGTTAGTGGAATGATTTGGAATAGTAGTATTGCCACTATGAATTTGGGGCTGGTTACCCTGTTTGTTAGTGGAATAGAAATAATTGGACGCGATGCCGGTTTTAGTGGTTAATTTTCCCGTACGGCACCGGGCGGGAAATCTGTTGAGTTTAAATGGTTATGTTGGTAATTTTCAAAATTGTCATTATTAGCGTTATTCTGTTCTGGGGAGGATATAGCGTGAATCGGTTGACGTGGTTGACTTTGGGAGGTACTAGGGGCATGACGGACAGCCGGGTAAAATCTTGTCTGTGGATGACCATAACGTTGATTGTTATATTCTCGTTTTCGACATGCATCTATAGTATGGCCAGGGATTTTGCAATATCGGCACGTTACGAGATAGGAACCAGATGGAGCCGGTGTTGGCATGTTGTTATTATTGAATGGCCTATTCATTTGATGAGAGAAAGATCGATTTGGGAATTGGCGGGGACGCCCTTGATTTTGAGAACTGGTTTGGGGAAATGACGGAGCGTTACGACGCGCAGTAGCTAACATTATTTTTTCTTCGGAAACTGCAAAATTGATAGCATCGTTTAATGTTTCAGGGTCGCGGCATCTGACTATAGTCGATAGTTGAGGATTTAATCCTACTATAAATGTATGCAGGGCAAGGTCTTGCATTGCGGCGATACGGCCAGCTAATTCACCTTTCTTTTTCGTTGGAATAGATATATTTATTTCAGTTAGTAGCTTCGAAAGGCATGATTCAATTCGCAATGAAAACTGACTAACTGATTCGTTGTATGACTGTTTAGAGCTCTGTAACTCGGAAAGTAGTGCAGCGTAGTGCTTGCGCTCACCGAATTGTGACTTAAGAAAGGTTTCTAGTTGCTCCCAATTTTCGAACTCTTTTATAGAGCAAGCACTTTCCGCACGGCCTTCTAACTGGCTCAATATGTATTTGAGCAAAATATCTTGCTGTGAACTAGAGGCAAGACTGATTGCGTGTTTGCAATTATTTGTGAACGCAGTGAGCCTTTCGCGGCTCCCATCGTATTTATTTATAAATTTTATCAGAACATTTAAGTCTATTTGCGACATGATGATAGAGCGAGGGATAGGCGATTTACTGCGTGTTACTACTTGACTAGGCTCCTCTTTAAGTTCTTTAGTCATTGAAAGATTAGAATTCAGCACCCATACAATAACAAATTAATCAATTCAGAATACTAGTTCGTAACAAAATAAATTTATAGTTTCTTAAAACTAACACAATGATCAATTAATAACGGAATAAAGTCTGGGTATGGAACAAAGCTTCACTCACAGTAACAATGTTGCGAGTCCGGCAACGGCGACAGGAAACGGTGACTGCATTCTTGTGCGATAAGAATTATGAAGTCTATGAATACGGCGAACAGTTTGGGAATTATTTTAATCACGAACACACTTTGTTTAAATGAATCGACGTTCAATTTTTACTCTTATTCTCAAAACACGAAACACACGGGGAATATTTTCTATGAACTTTTTTTCTAGGCTTCGACCAAAAGTAAGATCTTATGGTTTTTGCAGGAAATTTTGAAATTTCCTTCTTCAGATGATACAGGAAACAGCGGAAATTCTTTCTTTTCAGGATGCGGTAAGTTTTCTTTTATTTTCAGGATACAGCGGGCAGTGATTTTCTTTTAAGGGTACAGCGATTTTCTTCTTTGAGTCACGGCACAGCACGGAATAGAACTGTCACTTCGCGAAAGAGGCGAAACCGGGGATATTTTATCCCTTTACGCTGCCACCAATGTTATACGGGACCTTGTAGAGGTCTTTTTAAAAAAAGAATTATTTACGAAAAACAGTTTATTTGTTAGATTACAAATTTAGAAACAAGTTACGCGTGAGATGGCTGCGCTGCGACTGACTAGCCAAAGCAGGCCGCTCGCGGGCTGAGGGCTTAGATTGCTTAGTCAGCAGGTCTAGCAGCTTTTCAGCAATAACCCTTACAAATACCAGGTATAACAGTACGATCACTGGTGATAAGGATCTCATACAATATACAATGCATACCTCTTGAATAACGAATGAGGATAGGTATAAATAAAAGCATTTACTTGGTCTCTGTCACACTGGTCAGTGTTATCGTGTAAGGTGGACGAGGCCAAAGCTTGGCCGGAAGAACGCCCATCGCATCACAGAATAAAAAAAATCATTTGAAGGCGGTGTGTAGTCAGGCTCGTCGGGCAGCTTGCACAGAGCTGCCCCCAGCCTGGGCGTGGCCTAAGCTTGGTAGCACGCCTCGCTTTACTAACTTTATCAATAGAAATGCCAGTAACCTTTTCAGCCAAACATTTGAAGGCGGTAATGTAGTTAGGCTCGTCGGGCAGCAAGCACTGTGCTGCTGCCTGCTTTGTCGCGGCCGCAGTGTGGCAACAACCCATCGCATCTCAGAATATCAAATTCATCGACCTGTAAGTTTCAACCTACCTTCTCAGCTAAACATTTGAAGGCGGTAGTGTAGTCAGGCGCGTCGGGCAGCTGGCACAGTGCTGCTGCCTGCTTGGGCGCGACCAAAGTGTGGCAACAACGCCCATCGCATCTCAGAATATGAACTTCATCGACATGTAAGTTTAAACAAACCTTCTCAGCCAAACATTTGAAGGCGGTAGTGTAGTCAGGCTCGTCTGGCAGCTTGCACAGAGCTGCCCCCAGCCTGGGCGTGGCCAAAGCTTGGTAGCACGTCTGGCTTTACTAACTTTATCAATAGAAATGCCAGTAACCTTCTCAGCCAAACATTTGAAGGCGGTAATGTAGTTAGGCTCGTCGGGCAGCAAGCACTGTGCTGCTGCCTGCTTTGTCGCGGCCGCAGTGTGGCAACAACCCATCGCGTCTCAGAATATCAGAATATCAAATTCATCGACCTGTAAGTTTCAACCTACCTTCTCAGCTAAACATTTGAAGGCGGTAGTGTAGTCAGGCTCGTCGGGCAGCTGGCACAGTGCTGCTGCCTGCTTGGGCGCGACCAAAGTGTGGCAACAACGCCCATCGCATCTCAGAATATGAACTTCATCGACATGTAAGTTTAAACAAACCTTCTCAGCCAAACATTTGAAGGCGGTAGTGTAGTCAGGCTCGTCTGGCAGCTGGCACAGTGCTGCCGCCTGCGTGGGTGCGGCCAAAGCTTGGCAACAACGAGCAGCTCGTCTAGCTATACCGGCTTCGTCTGGAGCACGCTTCGCGAATAGCCACGAGCCCGCGGCTAAGGCACAGAGGTAGCGCCTTAGAGCGGCGCCCCAGCGACCGCCGCACATCTCAACGTCACCATATAATCTTAACCTAAACAATACAGAAAAGGATTAGATTGTCTTGCTTAAAACTTCGATTCGTCCCTATGCCTTCGTTTAATAAGATCAACTTTCATATACCCTGAAACTGTCTATTGTATAACAACATAAAAAATAAAAGTTAAAAAAGGTTGAAAACATAACTTACCATGAAGTGTTATAAGGATAAAGCTTCAAACTCCTTTCTAGCATATCAGTAAGAGATTCTATAACATATTTGACGTTGTAGTTATTCATATTCGATATTGTTGTTGGCCATAAGTTAGTATATTCAACGACAAGCTCCAAAGTGTTGTCATCGATCAACAAGTTATGTATTCGAGCAAGAAGGGAGAGCATCACGCTGACAGCGAGAGGTTCTCTTAGAGTAGCCAAAAAGGCGTTGAAGGCACTTCGAGCGTCGGCGGCAGCGTTCGTCGCATCTCGAGAATGTGATGCCATGCCAGCAGCGTTGCGTTTCACGGGACCCATAGTACCGTTACTGTATACTGATAATGCTAAAATCATAGTTTAAATTATAGGAGAACTAGTAGAGATCTTTGCGGTATACCAAATGTTATTTAAATATGGTGAGGTAGAGCGTTATAACTTGGAAAATTAAGACTTGATTAAATAATACTCACCAATATCCCAAAGCTGTCTAGGAAACTTTCTAGTTGCTTTTCCTCTCTGCAATTCTATGCAGGCGGCGCATAATGCAGCTGCAACTTCCCCTGGACCTGTTACGGCGCCGATACCTTCCCACTCACAAGCGTTTACTAAGCAGCTCCAACACGCCTCGATCACCTGAGGCCGCGGTATAATATTTTCGCCAGAATTCGCTGCTGCTATGCAAGCTTTGCATTTATTTGCGAGTGCTGTGAGGTTCAACCGATGATGGGGCCACTCGCTCAACATTACATTCACTTGTAATAACAAAACTTCCCATGACAGTTGTTTGCAAAGCCTATATAATACTGGATCAGTTCCTCCACCCAGTTGGTTTCTAGCTTCACCTTCGAGCACCGAGAGGAGTGATAAAGCAGTTCGGGCACATCCTGCTTCTGCTCTTGCCCTAGCGGATCCTGAGACTACATAACCAAAATCTTGCAGGAACCCTCTAGGTAAAGATACTAAGGCGTTTCCTAACCCTCCTGCAGGTTTCCAAGACGGGCTTAGTTTCCACAATGGTGATGAAGGGGACATCATTGCTAATTTCACCAGACACATCCGAACGTCATCAGCAGTAGACGCTTCAATAAGACGTTTCTTTAGCCTACCCATCTCTAACTCCGGTACCGTCTTAAATTCGAAGTCCGGCGTTTCCCAATCGTCAGTCAACAATTCTCGTGGAATCTCCATATTTTCGTCATCTTGGTTGATTGCATCATTTAGTATGGTTCGCAACTGTTCATCTGATATTATTTTTTTACGTATGTTTTCAGCTGCATCTCCAACATGCTTTTTTAAGTACTCATCAATTCTGTCTATTGGAAGTCTACACTGAGATGTTGCTAAATGTAGAAAAAACAATTTCAAATTATCCCAATCATCTTGTGACAAATTAGACATTAAAACTGGCCCTAGGGCCCAGAAAAGAAGATCAAAGAACTTAATGCCCACTGTCTTAAATCTATTCAGAAAGTCTGGATGTGTTGATGGGATGCCTCCTTCTAAGGCGTACCTGACAGCATTCAATGCCGAAACTCTGTTCAATAAATCTCTAGCAACAGTAAATGCCCCACTTGAGGCCGATCCTTGAATATCTAATTCAACCACTTGCCTGTGAATCATGGGTATTTCTCTTGTAAGATTATCTGCCTGTAATACACTTATAATACCTGTATAATGATTCGCTATTGACTCTTGAAGCCTTTGTAAAAGCGACGGCTCCTCATTAAGGACTTCTGTTGCTAAATTTAATGCTCTGACATAACCTATAATATCGTCTTTTGTCATACTAGCATAGTAAAATTCACCCCATGGCATTACTTTGTGTGCACCATACCCATAATTTGCAACATCTCTCTCAAGTAAATCAAAGTTTTCTCTACAACCTAGGATATGTTTCTTGGCCAAGTCGTGCTGTCCATAGAAAAAATAATTATAGCACAAGTCAAAATGAATCTGCATTGCAAATTCATATTGGCTTATAACAGTATCACCAGCCTCCCAATTATGGTTCATGTCATCCGAGTCTTCAGTCAAGTGAATGAAAGCTTCCATGACTGGTACTTTAATTTTCTTAGGTTCCCTGTGACTAGTACCTTTTGGAATTTCAAAGAACTTTAGAATTTCTTCTAAAATTCGAATGCTTTGCATTCGAGATACTTCAGACATTCTTAAAATTTTCTCGAAATTTTGATTCATTGGAGTATAGCCAACTTCAGGTTGCATACCTGGCCTGGAAGAAAGACCTTATAGTGAAAGAGCGAAAAGTAAAAATGCGAATGCCAAAGTAGTTAACTACCCAGTGTCTAGTGTCAAAGTACTGGAATTGATGGATGCTAGTTTAATTAATGTTAAATAAATAGAAATAACTTACAATACAAGATAAATTCCTCAACTGCTTTTAAAGCCAAGAAAATAATAATTTTTAGCTATCAATTAAAATAAAATAATAAAATAAGAAATAAAATAAATAATGTGTTTAAACTTACATGTGAATGAAGGACATTTTAGTAGATTTGGCATATAGAGCAGCCTTTACTGGAAACCTTAGTATCCACCTATGATACAAAGTGAGCGCAAATTGAACTTTGGATTGCTGCATTAGTTCTTGAGGTACTTCCTGTGGTAAAAGGGAGATTATTTATTTATTTATTTTATGAACAGTGGGGAGACACTTAGTCTTGACTATCTGTCTATTTTACCTCTAACTGCCGGAACACAACAATGCTGAAAAAAATGTTGTAATGGCATCACTTAGATTAGATGGTGGTAGCTAGCCAGGTGGACTTACACCAAGTCCTACCACCGTCCATTGTTTACGTTGATCACCCGTCCAGTTTACCTGGCGCCCCCATAAAAAGTGGCTATGTCAGTTCAACATCGCTCAGGCTAGGGTTGATAAACATATTGCAATATATGTGTACCATCGCCAAGGGAAACTCTTCTTATACCTTTTTCATAAAAATAGATGCCCATACTTACCATAGGTGGTACAGTAAATGCTGTGTCAGAGGCCATGTAGACTAGATCTTGCATTAGTTGCTGCTGAATGATAGGAGGCAACTTTGCTTCAAATGTATCTGAAATTAAGACAAGATTAAAAGGTGAGGCAAATGCAGGTAATAGCTAGAATGCTGATTTTAAGGTATATCAGCTAGGCGATTGCGTAAAGTCAATCGTATTCATTTGACAGTTCATATTGTTTCATATTAAATGTCATGCCATACAAATTGCAGCCGATTAAATACGATATGAACTGTCACATGAATACGATTACCTTACGCAATCACACCCCAGATCTACTCCATGGAGTACTACTGATGAGTAATATCATATTACCAATTAGTAGTACTCCATAGAGAACAGTTAATAATAATAAAATAAAATAGCCTTTATTTACAGAAATCTGAGAATATACAATTTAAATAATATCTATAATTTCTGTATGCCTTTTGGCAAATTCTTCCTTATAATTAAGTGACAAGTTACTATGAATAACAGTTCTGTTAACAAAGGAGATCATTCAGACTACAAAAAAATTTGCGCCATTTTCTAAAAGACAAGCCATTTTCACACATTATATCATTTCTATTTTTTTTTATTGGCTGGTACTTTTAAAAAACCACCCAAAAAGAATGATATCCTTTATTTAGGTACTTAGTTCATGATATCTTTTTGTATTTCACTGCAATATTCACAATTGATACCCAATACTTATAAAATTAACAGTTGTATCTATTAGTGCAATCGGTTGCAATGAATTAACACTAATATTGAGCTTACCAAATAAAGGAAAGATATAATAATACTGCCCTTGTTTCAAGACCTATGGGACAGACACAGTACTGTACTGCAGACATTATAAAAATAATTACCCAAGTTCCAGTGGAGTGTAGATGCAACTTTTAGTGCTAGGATTTTTAACGCCAATTCTTTCCTAGTGAACTGAACTGGGGCTGGAGTAGTCACAGTCGGAGGGCTTGGCGGAGCATCCACATCCACCACACGCTCGCTAGTAGGCTTGGTGTTGGCATTTTTAGTGTCCACTGACAAAAACTCCTCAATTAGTTCACAAGCAGTTGGTTCTGAAATCAGGAAACAGTGAAAGTTAACATATTTGACTTTAATTAAATAAACAATAGAACTATTATAATTAACTTTCCATCTTCTCTGTTAAATTTATCTTAAGAGTCTTATGTGTCAATCAACAATCCTAATAAATAAATCTATCTTTGGCATACATTTAAAGAGTTAACATAATGTATGGCTATAATAATAATTAATCTTTTAAAATAAAATTTACATTTTAAGATCTTTAGACAGCTAGTATATCACCTTATATGGCTGATGATCAGTGATAACAGCATGCCTCCATAAAAGCAGCTTTTATAGAGTTATTTTATTAACTTCTAGGAATTATTGTTGTTTTGTATTTTTATAGGTTATTATACAAAATAACATTTATGCATTACCTTTGAGAAAGTAGATTAACAAGTGCGTAATTTATTCAACAAAGCATTACCTGGATTCGATTTGCTGAGGTGGTTTTTTAGAAGGTTTGGATCAAGGAGAAACTCAAACCAAAGAATTGTATCTGGAGAAATAGGCACGGTTCCGGGTCTAAGTAAATCTACATCCATTGTGCTTTTTCACTAAATTTAGAAGTGGCTGAAAAAAGGCTTTTCAAAGTAAGTTGTTTACGGCATCACTTCTTCAAATACTTTTTTTTTTACAACCAACACAACACAGAATCACTTTAGCACATTACTATATAATTTGTGACAAACAGAATCACACCAAAATAGTGCCAAAATCCACCAAATACAATGCAAAATTGCAATACGAGCGAGTGACAGTGACAGTGACAGCAGACTGACACTGACAATATCATCTGTGTCTGTTTTGTTCGGGTAGGCGATGGCGCTATACCACACAGCCATCCAATGACATGGCTTTGCTTTGTATCAATGTTATAATGAGCGAATGCTATGTACAGTCAACAGCAGCTACGGCTTACACTTTGACCTTGAGAGCGCCTTTACATGGTTTGTAATAGCGGCGGTTTTCGTAGTGCAAATGTAAAGCTGTACAAGTACTCCCAAATTAATAATGCGCAGGCAGATCTTCGCTAATTGTCGTATATTTATCTCTTTTAGCACAAAATACATAATTCTACTAAACCACTCTATATACATATCGTCTTCCGACGCTCGGGGAATACGACCGTTGCCGAACAGTGACGAAGATTTCTATGCGCATTATCACTTTGGGAGACCTGTACCTACTTGTTGCTGACCGTACAAAGAAAAATCATACACCCGTAATAGATAAAAATAAACATTAGAAATATTAATTGTTCGTAATAGTGTTACCTCATCAGGGGCTGAACCGCTGTCTGAACGCATTGAGCGTTCGTAGTAGGCGACAGGCGTTAAATTGGATTACTGCTTATTCGCCTTATCCATCATATGCCCCACCAGCAGTGGGGTTGTGCATGTGTGAATGACTGGTGTGTTTGCAATATCGGTACTTAGGTATGTACTTGAAGGGCTGGCTCGCGAGCTCGGTCTGCGATAGTAGCGTTTAAATTAAAGTAACTTCCGCAATGGTGGGTCACGGGAAAGGTGACCAAAAAAAGTTATTGCCCGCCCGTGCTCCTTTAGCCATCCATATGAAAAGCCAGTGTCTAAGCAGCGGGGACAATATAATGTCCGATGATGATGATACTTGCAAATGAAGTTTTTTTAGAGTAGCATAGTATATACCTAATGTCAGAGTCTCGTCTATCACAAGCCCACCGGGTCTCACAACAATGAAATATTTATTGTGTCTCATTTTCCTGCGATGAGTTATTAAACTGCTATAAAAATGCCATAATTATTGTAGGCTTTTCCTCTACAAGATTTTTGGTTTTCCTATTGAAGCTAATATGAAATTACTTGTCAACCTAGTATGTATGTATGTTAAAATACATCAATAAGTACTTAGGTATTGCTTTTTGGGAAAACATATACATAATACTTATTTGTTTTCACAGTTACGTTTTGGAAATTTGTAGGCCTACTTGTTTACTAGCGGTGGTCAACTACCGTGGTAAACATTATCTATTCGATAAATATCTGGTATCGGCATTTCAGTATTATCGCAACCACACACTTCAGTTGTTTCATGGAAATAAATAGAGGCACTCATTTGTTTCGTTTCTGTTTGTGTCTTGGTACAGTGAGACAGTCACTGCTGTGTTTTTTTTTTTTATAAATAAGTGGATCTTGAATAAATAAGTGAGTGTTTAGAAAGTAAGTAAATATTACTTACTTATTTATTTTATGAGTGATCATAAATACGTTATCTTTTAGTGTGCACTACATAAAATTACACGTAGGTAACTATCGATTACTGATAAATGAATTTTTACCTTGAGAAAATAATGTAATAGAGTAGGTCCACCATAATCTTATGTTTCTTACTACTAGAATACCTAGCTAGAGAGGAAGAGAATTTTAACTTCTCTGAGAGAGAGCGTACCATTTCAATTTCTTTTATTATTTTCTTCTAAGATTAGTTTAAGATTAGTTAGATGTGTTTAAGTTTTTTTTTGTGAGTACAACTACCTTGCTGGCTAAATCTATTACCACCATAGCTGCATGAAAATGAGAAGAGCGCAAGAAAATATGTGACTATCATATAACTGTCAAACTAATTAACACATTTTTCATACAAAAGTTTGTAGTTATCCAATTAATTATCTAAAAGTATTTTCATGAGGTCTTTTAAAAATATATTTCAATCAAACCTTGTCTTGATACTTACTAACACAATTAACAGTCAAAAATATCGAGTTGTCATTCTTTTAATATTACTATATATAATTAATATTACACAGATAAAAATATACTTACCTACCTAAATACCTAAATACTATAATCGTATGACTTCCAGTGGATAGCCTGATGTACCAGCAGATACAGAGGAGCCGCGACGAGATCGAGCTGGACCTCCTCCAGGTGGGGTCGGAGCCGGTGGGTGTGCGGTGCCCCCACTGCCAGGAGGACGGCATGAGCCGGGTCCAGTATAAAATCACTTCCTTCACACATATCATCGCTTTGCTGTTCGGAATATTCTTCTGGTAAGCAAGTATACTCGTATGACTTCCAGTGGATAGCCTCATGTACCGGCAGATAGAAAGGAGCCGCGAGAGATCGAGCTGGACCTGCTCCAGGAAGGGTTGGAGCCGCTGGCCGTGCGGTGCCCCCACTGCCAGGAGGACTGCATGAATTGGGTCCAGGTACAAGATCACTACCTTCATGTCATGTCATCGCTTTGCCGTTTGGTATATTTTTGGTGGTAAGCTTATTTTTTTAAGAACTCGGTAGCGCAGCTTTACTCGCGCACCACGGCCTGCGGTCGGTGCGGTGGGGACGCGATGGGTGACCAAAAATACTATCTAGAGGTCCTCCGTGCACGGTAAGCTTCATTTAAACCCACTAATCCGCATTGGACCCGCGTGGTGGGTTATGGGCCATACTCCTTAGGTAAACGACCATACTTACAAACGACCTGTTTGGCGCAGGGGTACTAACCCCACCTTCTGCGCCAGAGGTCCCGGGTTCGATCCCCGGACAAGACAAATATTTGTGTGCATGAACATGTCTATTTGTCTTGGTCTGGGTGTTTAATATGTATATTATGTATGTATTTACAAAAAAAAAAAAGTATATAAGTATGTTTATCCGTTATCTAGTATCCATAACACAAGTTCTTCATGATACTTAACGTGGGCTAGATAATTGGTGTGATTGTATGGAAATATTTATTTATTATTTATTTATTTATCATAAGAATCATCATTAGGAATCCATTCATAAGAATGGCTTGTCTTCAGATGTGGGTACATTAGAATTGCTGATGATCATGATGCTCCTTTTTATTTTGGATTAGAGATCGAGATTGTCTTGTAACAACGGCCCAGAGACACCGTAGAACTTCTTGTTAACCGAGTACTTCTTGTTACTTTTTTGTTTGAGAAACGATCTAAATGGTGCGTAATTTACATAATAATTAGTTTAAAAAGGTTGTGTTGTAATAAGAAAAATATGTTAAATTATCTGCCAGATAAGCTATCCAGAACTTATCAGTCGGTGATGAAACCGGACCTTAATGGTGTATAAATTAATCAATAAACATTTCTTACACCCCTATAAACCTAATTAACCTAGCCCCAAACTAAAAAGTAAGCACTGTAAGGTTTGTGTTATGATGGGATACTAGGGTTACGGATATAAATACAATAATTATACATATTTATGTATTTATGTGTAGAAATATACATAAACGTCCTTGACTCAGGTTCAGTTACAAATGCTCGTATTCATCATACAAACATTAGCCCCTACCGGGATTCGACGACAGACACCTTGAACCCGGTGTACGTACCACTCTACCACGGAGGTCGTCAATTGTAAATAATTATTTACTTAGCTGAACTAAGAATACGTTTGTCGATGCCTTTAATTAACATCACTCTGACACTTCGACTTGCAAATTTACTATATAGTTGCATAATTCTAGTTTAAGTTGGATGTAATAAAACTGTTTGTCGAATGCACAGTGCACTGCCAACAGCACGTTATAGTGTTTACACATACACTACGAAAACCGACGCTATTATTAACACATTCACTGCGTTAATTATGATACAACCACTATTTTGACGTACTTGACTTTCTGACTGTGCGGCAGCCCTCTGTCCTTGTTTTACGCTCTTTCTGTTTTCCGCGTTTTCCCTGTGCGGGGCGATTTTTCTATGTTCATATACGTGCAGGAAAGATCTATCTTTCAAAATACGCTCCAGAACCCCGTGCTACCACAGCTGTGTATAAACAGGGATATGACCTAAAGGTTGTGAAAAGATGTGACAAGACAAACAAAATAACCGCTATGATTTCTACCATAGTCCTTATAAAAACACAAAATGACAGGTATTTCCTTTAATGATAACAATCTTTATGAAACAAGAGGATGATAACTACTTATATCTACTACTTACGCTCAATCCCAAAGCCCGGTGCCCGTTTCAATTCTGATCACATACATGACAGAATTGAAACCGGGTTCATCGTCACAGTCGAGTTTGAAACCGGCGTCGGCGATTTTAGCTCACATGTGTAGAGTTGTGTAATGTTGGACGGTTGCTGGCTGACTGGCGCGCCATGTTATGGGCATAGGAAAAAATTTAGAGATTAAAATCAGTAAGATAGACACCATAAACACTAGCAGAACTTTTGCTTTTAATAACCCAACTGCAGCTGCCGACAAAGGCAACTGCAGCTGTTGTCTTTACCGAAGCGTCGACCAGTCGACAGCTGCATTTATGAGTGCAGCGCCGCCGTCGACGTATCGAAATTTGCTGGCGATCAATGTCGACAGCTGCTCTTTCAAGTTGGATCTGTCAAGAACCAAATGCTGCTGTGTGTGTGGCGCCTTAGTGGCTTCAAAGATTTTATTTTCTAAATATAAATAATAATTAATAAAACATTCAATATTTTCTTCAGTGGGCTGTTTGCTATTCCATTGACACACATAAATACATTGACTGACGTTGTCACATCGCGCCACGATAGCAGTCCCGCGGAATATTAAGTAACTAAAATTATCTCCATTTTCGAATGTTGAACGGGTCAAGCCGTAGACTGCAGCGCTACTCTGAAAGGGCTCCTTTCGTGGCGCGGACTCTAGTCCTGATCGATCACGTTGACGTTACATAGCCGTCACACCGTCCGTTGCCGTCATTATGTTTTATTTGGTATTCTCTAAGCTAGTAGAGCTCGTCGAAGATATCTCAGCTGCATGACCGCACGGACGATTCGCTAATGTGCTAGAGAGTTGACGGTATTAATGTTTCCACAGGCGATAATTGCTCGACTGATTCATTTTAGCTATTTCTTCTACATATAACAGTTTATGTGATATGATGTCATTACTCGAAAGTACAATACTAAAAAATTCATAGTATTTTGTCCAAATGTCTAGACAGATTTTTTTTGTCGAATATTTTAACGTGAATATTAACGTGCAAACTTAACAATAATTTAAAAAATTGTTCAAGCTGTAAAAACATTTTTGTACAGTCAACTACAAAGAGATGTACCATCCAATTTAATTTTGCAAAATGATGTATCCCCGCGAGTGCCACAATGAACTAGCCAAAGAATGTGACAAACATGGTATCCACCGAACCTGACAGTAACATGATAAAGAGATGATAAAGATCAATAATTATGTATCCCACATCATTTCCTCTGAAATGTGCACTTACAAACTTAATTAAATATCTATCCACATATTATGAAAGAAAATTGTATTCTTCCAATGTTCCTATTAATGACATAACTGCAAAACAAAAGACTGCCGCTTCACGAAAAAATGACATTGCATACCTACATCTCCAAAATATTTTTTGCTTTCTCAATTAGCTTATCGATATCACAACATCTGTATCTCACATTTTACTAGAGTAATTGAATTTACACTTAAGATGACAAAATTACAAAATAGCAAATAAAATGTATCAATTCGAATAAACATAATACTTATAACCATGCTCGCATTTAATGACCTTTTTATAATCTGGTATTTCCAGATTATAAAAAGTTTACAGTTCCAGATTGTAACTTTAACCACCTTCAGCTTGTATAACGGATGCTAAACGGTCAGGCATAGACTGAACGCAGTTTTCACAGAAATTGTTTCCGCGACTATTGAGCCTTATCATAAACAAACGGTAGACATGTTCTTTTAAATTTTGGACATTCATTATATCTCTTGAAACCCAATTCTGTACCATCAATCCCCATAGGTTTTTCGATTGGATTAAAGTCCGCTATTCCATTTAACCGATGAAGCTATTGCTACTTATTAAATTTTTGTGTATCTATTAAATTAGTTTATTAGTTCTGTTTTAACCGCCTCTCTGGTCTAGTGGTATAACCACCGGTATCAGACCCATGGGTCCCGGGTTCGATTCCTAGCGGGGGTACTCATTGTGTTCGGTTTGGTTGGTGGTAGGACTTGTTGTGAGTCCGTTTGACTAGCTACCACCATCTTATCTAAGTCTGACGCAATAGCAATAATGGTTTTAGCATTTTTGTGTTCCGGCAGTCAGAGATAAGATAGCCAGTTCCTCAGTGATTAAGGATTCCAGGAGAGGCTCGCTTCCATCTTCAGCAATCAATCAATACTTATCAATACTTAAGTATGATGAAGGCTAAGAGTCCACCGTCGGTCATAAAAAAACAAACCAATACTGAATTACTTAATTATTGACACAATCGTTTGCAGAAAATTAAAAGTCATGGCTATGTTTTATAAAGAATTCAGTGCAAAATTCTGAATACAAAAGACATAACATAACTCACGAGGTGTTTTAAATATATATCTCCTGGTTTAATAATAAACAAAACTAAGGCGATAAAGTGCCAATGCAACCGGGACCAACGGCTTAATGTGCCTTCCGAACCACGGAGGAGCTCGAGATAGTAAATTTTGGGTCACCCATCCCGTGACCGACCATTGCGAAAGTTGCTTAGCCTCAACAATCGCAGGCTGAGCGCGCGAACCACTGCGCCACATCAAGTATGATGAAGCTAAGCTTCTCCCCATTGTTCATAAAAAAATACAAATCTTAATGTGTGAAATTGTATCAATTTTCAGGTGGATGGGGG
The DNA here is from genome assembly GCA_910589605.1 of Chrysoteuchia culmella. Taxonomy (NCBI): domain Eukaryota; kingdom Metazoa; phylum Arthropoda; class Insecta; order Lepidoptera; family Crambidae; genus Chrysoteuchia; species Chrysoteuchia culmella. Next base: position 14,752,364 of record OU342642.1, on the reverse strand, counting down.
GATGTTTCATACCATATTTCTTGAAGAGATGGAAAGACGTCGAGCACTACTGTTTAAGCTGTGGAAAATTTTTGGGTGTTCATTGGCGATGTGCAAAAAGAAGAAAACAGATTTGCCATGCATGAGAAACACTACGTGGTCCTACTTTTTGTAATTGTAGTGTAGGGACGATAATATAAAAATAAGTATAGTATTATAGAAATTAAGATTCTTTAAAACCGCCGACGCCGATGCACTACAGGTGCATGTAATTTTGTATAGGAACTTATGAAGTGCGTCTAAATTATTGGACTTAACCTAATGCAAACAGATTGCCGTTAACAAAAATTCGTAATAATACAAAATTAACAAATCTATAATGATAATTTATATTCCATAACTTTTGATGATTTTGTTATCTGGACAAAAAGGAAGCATTATTAAACACATATATGTACCTAATTTAATTAAACCCTTCTTCGCTTCGCTTTCTTCTGTGTCGTTTATTGTAATCAACATTGCGCTCTTTCTTATCAGTTGGCGAGATAAGGAAAAGGAAGTTGTCAGTGATATACTTAATGTGAAGGTTCATATTTGCTTAATTTTATATCGCATCACATGACATGGTTTTGTTATCTGACAAATATTCTCTTAAGTACCGCCACTGTTTCTTAATATATTGTGGTGAAAACGAAATATTAGAAGCTACGGGCGGATTTTTAACTCAGCAGAGAAATTTAACAGGTGCCAATGTCACTTTGTAAAAATAAGCCTGCTTTATACTGATTTTCGTAATGATTTGTGTAATTCTAGTTCGGTAAAGCGTCTATTACACCACACGGTATACCGGCCTGGTGAGAGAGTGAGATTAGAAATCTTGTTTTGTGATTGATTGATTGATTGAAAAATAAAATTAAAGTATCAACTTTATTTGTGTCCTACTTTAGTTTACGCATGCTTTAAAACGGGGCATGAAGAGCAGGTACCTCAGCCGATGTAGCTACATCAAAACGTTCTAAGGAAACCATCCTTAATTTTTTAAGGAACTTTGAACTGCATTCACCGATTTTGAAAAAAAAAATAGTGAGCAGAAAAATTATGTTTTCAAAAATATATTTTTTATGGCGATCGATCCTGTTTCTCATGAGGATCAAAACACTCTTTGACATCAACTGAGGTATGAGCACTAGGAAAGTCAGAAATCGCGAAAAGCTATTTCATACATAGTTATACTGTACTTGTACAAAAAAAACACGAAGGGCACAGCGGCACCAGGCCGGTGGGCGGAGCGCAACGCGCTGGTTACCAATTAGAAGGTTGTTTAGATAATATTTTTTTATTATTGTTTTTAATATCTTTGTATCAATTCTTAACCAGTTCAATTAAATTATCGTCTTAATATCAGGGTGACTTTAGGCTCTTTTTTTTCAAACGAAAAAAATGTTCCCAAGCATTTGTTAGGATAAGCCTGAAAGTATAATTCCGTGTTTTCTGGTAGCGCGCGGTTCGCGTCCCGCTCCGCGCTCGCGCTACACGCAGCCGCATCCGCTTCATCTACCTACCTTATATTAGCGAATGTATGGAAATAGTTTTTCGCGATTTCTGACTTTCCTAGTGCTCATACCTCAGTTCATGTCTTGATGTTTCATGTTTTGATCCTCATGAGAAACAGGATCGATCGCCATAATTTTTTTTTCGAAAACTCATAAATTTTCTGCTCATATTTTTTTTTCAAAATCGGTAAATGCAGTTCAAAAATTTTCAAAAAATTAAGGATGGTTTCCTAATAACGTTTTCATGTAGCTACAATGGTTAAGGTACCTGCCCTTCGTGCCCCGTTTTAAATGTCCACCTTGTATAAGTATTTATGTGTAAATATAAATAATGTTTATGTATAAGTATAAATAAACATCCATGACTCATGTACAAATGCTCGTATTCATCATACAAACACATTCGTCTACCACAGAGGTCTTTCGTAAAACTAGTTACTTATAGAGTGAGTTATCGTACAAATATGTTCAAAGAGCATGTTGCTTAGAGAGATGTGAGTTATCCTACAAATATGTTCAGTCATAGTTATGATTGAAAGACTGAAAAGATTGAAAAAATCTATATTCAATTAAGTATTTTTCTTAGATTCGAAATAATTCGCATGAAAATTTTTATAGTTACTTATACCTTACAAGATCAAGAAGGCCTTGGTAAGTATAAAAATAATCAAATAATATTCTAAATCCTAATACAAGTTTAGATTTTTTAAATCAAACTTATTGGAAACGATTAATCAAGACATATTATAATCAGCAGTTTTGATTAGACACATTATGTACTAGTATGATAATAGAATTAAGTAAATTTTATCGCAATCATAATATCCGCTTAAAATGATAGAGCTACAGTAACATCCAAAAATATTTAGGTATTGCGTGACTTCCATAATGAGTTAATGATGAATGAGTAGTCTGCAGTTCAAGAGAAATCAAAGGCATCACATTTTTTAATATTCTGAATATTTCACTGCCATCACTGAAAATAGTTAATTAGTCATTTCAATTTCAGCTGCAGAAGTTTTCAAGATTAGAAAGGCAAGAACAGGCCAAGTTAATAATATAAGGGAATCTGTGTGCTTAGTGTGAGTTTTTTCTACTCATGGTCGGTAGTGAGCGCGTTAGGTTTTTGTATAGCGTTGGTTGGTGTAGTTCGTGGCGTAATCCGCTAGATGGCGGGCCGCTGATTTTATACAAAAGCAGAAAAAATCGCACTTAGCACTCTGTAAATAACTGCCTAGTTTAAATTGCGAAAGTAGAACGAGAGTAATAGTTAGTATTCTTTGATTGTTCTTTGATACTTTAAATATCGCTTAATCTTTAAATTGATACGTAACTATAAATTATTAAAATTAGCTAAATAAAAAAAATACATGATTCATATGTAAGATAACTTGCGACTTTATATAAAATGAGAAAGTACCTACTTTAGCTCAGCTGTGTTTAGTTTGAGATTACTATGGTCAGATCATCTTGACTAAAGTATTAATTACATACAATTTCTGTTGTGTACATAATTATCTATAACAACGAAAAGATACAGTTTGAAATAAAACGATGATTACATATTACAACCTTCTTTACATGTATTAAAAATATTGGTTTAGTTTCATTTCTTATTAATCAATAGGTAGACAGAGATGTGACATTTTGAAAAAACAACCTATTTTGACAAAATACCTATTTTCATTTTGTATGTAAATGCTTGTTTTAGAAAAGCATTTTGTATTTTATTTGAAATATGAACGACAGTGCCTTTGAACAAATTTATGAGCACCGGGAAGACGGTTGGCTTTCAATTTTCTTCCTACTTGTTGTTATGGAATGATAAGGCTGAAGGTGGAAGCGCGCCTCTCCCGGAATCCCCAACCACTGAGGAATTGGCTAACGTAGATAACATTAATGTTATTGTCAGACTTAGATAAGATGCTGGTAGCTAGCCAGGCGGACTTACAAGTCCTACCATCAACCACCGAATACAATATGTATGCCCCACTGGGAATAGAACCTGAGACCTCTGGGTATGTTACCGGTGGTGTTACCACTAGATCACAGAGGCGTAGCCGTTTAAAATCCAGGTAGGTATCTCTTTTTAAATAATTATAAAAATTTCGCTGTTGATTTCATTAAGAGTCCATGGCGCAGTGATTAGCGCGCTCGGCCTGCGATTGTTGAGGTTGAGGAACTTTCAAAATGGTCGGTCACGGGATGGGTGACCAGAAATTGACTATATCGAGCTCCTCCGTGTTACAGAAGGCACGATAAGCCGTTGGTCCCGGCTGCATTTGCAGGCATTGGGCCCGCGTGGTGGGTCATGGCCCATGGAAAGCCAGTGCCCCAGCAGTGGGGGTGCGGGGGGGGGACGTTAAAAATGGCTTATGTATGATGAGTTCATAAGCTGGTCATTATAAACTCGTTTAAATAATTCGAACTTTACGATATGAGAATGAGAGTCGATAAAAGTATTTTAATTAAAAAAAAGGATTTTGAAAATACGTATTTTGCATTTAGTATTTCAAATAAAAAATGAAAAACTATTTTCTAGGTATTTTGTAATTGAAATAGAAAAATCAAAAAGTTTTTGCATTTTCTATTTAAATACATTTTAAAAACTATTTTGCACATCTCTGTAGGTAGAATATACTTGATCCTGTCCACCTTCAAAGTATTATTTCTATAATTTTAAGGTTTTTGATATATGCTCGTTGAAATATGCTTCCTCGATATGTTCTTGCTGAACTTGCCATCTAACATAATACAATTAAAGAGATTTCGTGTTTACGGTGTAAATTGATATAAAAACATGAGTTCTTTTTCTGTCTAAAAAAATATGAAAAAACTAAAAGAAAAAATGAAGTGTGTCCAGTCTTAAAATAGTATTTGCCATGCCAGTCCTTTCAACTAAATTATAACGTAAATACAAATATCACATGATCAATATTTATACATAACCTTTACCTACCTTATTTACTATTTATACAACTAAAAACTTTTTCAAAAATCCTACGGTCTCAAAAGTAGCATGTACATTTTAGTACTTTGTCACATACATTATTAATTATTTATAATTAGAATTGTAACTTTACGGACCCTGTGCAATGGATAGAGTGACATGGTGCTATGTTCAGCTGCTTTTAAAACCGTACTCACAAGAAAGTAAAGAATATAAAAAAAATATCTGAGTAAGTCGGTGATGTTTAAAGGTCCATTTGAGATTTAAAGCGTTTTCAGGAAGGTATATAGGAACCGACGAACGCTTGGCACTGTGGACAGTAGTGATTCGCAGTCTTGCAGGACCTCATGCAGTATGGGATGAAGCAACCGCAGCAGCAACTGAAACATAATACACAAAATTCTTATATTTTAACTATCGGTTGTCAAACTAACCAAGTTACAAAAAAATACAATCAGTTTGTTAAACAGCTGTGGACAATTAGTTTACTGTAAAACTAACGAATCAACCGTTAACAGAGTGTTTAGTGTGAGTTTTCTCACCTTACATACTTACACTAAGTTTGTGAATAGAGTTAAATTTTCAACCTTATTCCTATTGCGTTAAGGCTATCCGTAAAAATTTTAGTCTTACGCGATGGTAATGTTTGGACGTTTACAAACTCACACTAGACCCTCAGGTGTTTTTTAATTCCTCTGATCACCCTTCACACCCTTGCTTTCACCCTTGAAATCAGCCTATATACCAGCAGACCTATTCTGTTATGATAGCTTCAGTGCACAGAACAAATCAATGAAACTAGGTATTCTCTATTCTATAAAAATAACAATGAACTTGCAGCTTATACCTTGTACTATTAAGTATTCTGTGCTTATGCCTAACTCATTTGTCAACTTAAGCAGTCGGAGTGGTTAGAGTTACAAAATAGGCCAACAGTGTGTGACTTGTGTGTCATGATCATCACAATAGTATAGCCTTTTTACATAACTAGGACGATTCCTGTATAAAGATGGACGTATAAATGAAAAGCACGATAAGCATGCTTATTTAAATAAGTTCAAAAGTCGCTTTCAATTTGAAGATAAGTATGCTTAATGCCTTTTTTGGCAAAATCCCACCATTTATCATGTTACGGTAGAACTACTCACTTCATTGTTCCTATTTTTGTTTTTGGAGGGCAGCACTTTACATGTCTAATAATGTATTATGCTACTATATGCGTAGCATCAACACAACTTTATTTGGTTGGTTAACAGACGCTTTTCAACGATAAATAAACAGATAGATAAATAAGCCGTACGCTTTTCTCTGTCGAACCAAACGCGTGTCACGTTTTCGTTTAGTCCGTTGCTAATAAACTTTGTTGAATGTGGTGGTGGGGTTGTAAATAAAAACTGTTAATATTATTATTTGAACTGCATTCGTTTTAAGTTTGCCTATGAATGTCGAGCGAGGAACGATAATAATATTACAATTACTTACATGCGACTTTATCCAAAAAAAGGTGGAGGCTAAAATTACATTTGTAAAATCTTTTAAAACTACGATTACAAACCTAAAACAACACAGACAGTCCTAAGCCTCTAATTTACTACTTTTCCTGCCACGTGGAATCCGGTTATAAAACGTTACTTAATCATTCCACGTAAACATAATTTAACTTAAGAAGTATTGTATATACTTATTTAGGTGGTAAAATAAAACATTAAGCTAAGCTGTCAATGTTAATGTCAGCAGAAACATATTTTAATTTATATAAAAAATTTAATAAAAAAGTTAAAGCATCAAAAAACTACCGTCAAAAACCTTTAGTTTCAATTATCTTTGATAATCCTATAATCTCGAAGATTGTTTTCAGTGAGCATCTAATACAGATTTTTGACTCCAAAAAATGTTGAAGGTGCGAGAATTGGGCCCCTGGGGGCCGATTGTCAGCTGTCTTCACGGAAAACAGGGGTACCAATCAAGCAGCAAAGGAACAGTTTTTTGAAACGCACTTTTATAACATATTCTGAAGATTTAAGTTATTGAGTTAAATAAAATAAAATAAAACTCTGTGACTGTGGTGTAAAAGTCAAAATGGTTATACACTATCGCAAACATTTGCCATCATAATTGATAATAAAAAGGTTTGCAATGTATCTTCATTTTGTGTTTCAGATAATCATATTATTTATTAATATTCTGTTATTTATTATTTTCTCAATACAGTACGAAAACAAACTCCTCAATTTTGTTTATTTAGGGATAATTTAGGATTTAGCGAACAAAACATTTCTAACGTCAACGAGGAATATTCGTAGCAGAGTTTTCGCCAATCCCACAATGTTTTCTATGAATAAATTAATGAAAAGTTCATTTCCCGACAGTTTCAACTAATTTCCATTCAATTATTCCTTTAAAATAAATGCAAAACAAAGAAAATAAGATGACAAGCCTAGTCGACTTATCATCTTATTTTGTTCGACATTCGATCTCGATCACTACCAACCACTCGAGACATGTCGAACGCTGGTAATAGACATTATCTCTACCGTGATCCGTGAGATTGCGAAAATACGAAAATTTGCTTACGTTCGACATCCGCGTTTTGAATACTCAAAGACATCCGCCATGTTTTTTCGACAAATCTCTACTTCGACATGATCTCTATTGCGTGAGAATCGGCCCCCTGTCCCGAATCGTACTATGCACTACAAAAAATAATCAATATTTTGCTATCGTGTTCAATTTATAGACAATATAATAGACACATATTTTACTTCATAATTCCAGAGGTGTAGTTTTAATTTTTTTTTTACTAAATTACTACAGTAACTAAATACATTTTCAAAATAATTTTTTTACATTGTACACGCTATGCGGAAAACGACATCGGGCATATTAGACCGAAAAGTGTAATATACATAAACATAATACTGCTACCTGTAAACAGTATATGTTATTAGAATCATAAAACAGTAGTAAGTTTATTTTTAACTGCTTAAATGATTTTTATAAAACGGAAGTAAATAGATGAAACGGACACGGTATTTTGATTACCATAGGCACATTAAAAAGTATAATGTCATGTTATCTGACGTGACATTGACACAATTGACAACCAAAAATGAGTTCAATTGTCTCTGTTACTGTCAGTCAACTGCCAAAATCGTTTTGTTTCGTACGACTGCTTACGTTTTGAAAGAAAGAAAGAAAGAAAACACATTTATTGACACACACACACACACACACACACACACACACATACGATACAGACAATGAAAATAGAAAGGATAGAAAAAAAAGTATAAATATAATAATCACAACAAAATAAAACTAAGAAGAATTGTGTGGAGTCAATAAAACCCTATCTCAGCGTTTTTGCCTCTGTGTCATTCACAGGTGGGCCGAATGAACAGAGGCGCTGTTATTCTGAGAGGGTTCGTGAGAAGGGAAGATGATTAGAAAAGAATAAATAAGATATATACAAAAGACGAGAATACTCAAAATACACAATAATACATAAACTTATAAAACTAAATACTACTATACATAATGTGTGTATAAGGGATAAATAAATATTTTAAATAGGCAGAACTGTCTCAGCACTTTGTCAAATGATGCAGCCAAAAAGGAAATGAGTTGTTTGACTGACAGTGACAGATGTTGGACACGTCAGAATTGCCACGAGTTAAAATGTGCAACATGGATGGTTTTGGCTTTTCTTTAAAAAGTTTCAAACATAATAACTCCCAACCAAAATAAATGATTTTATAAAAGGTGAATAATATCCATGCCTTATTGTTTATACGTCTTTATTTTAAATTAAACGGAAATGCAATTGAATTTTGTTATTTTTTTTCATAGAAAAGTGCTTGATGTCCTTTTGAAGTGTCACAGGAATCATCCTACCTGAAAAAGACTATAGGTACATTTGGATTGCATGCATCGTATGTGTGCGAATGATTGAGATTGATAAATGGTCACCCTGTCTTAACCAATCGTTGTGTTGTATTATAAATTTAGAATTACTGTTAAGTTATTTATCTGTAATACTTAATATGTGAGCATCATGCTTTTTTTTAAATAGTTATGTTTAAAATTTAGTCATTAGAAAATAGTCTTACGTAGTCTACTTTTCGTACTTAACAATTCGAATGCTGTCGATGCTTAATTTGATTAGGTAGGCGAAATGCTTGTAAGTTAGTTTTTCTTATGAAATTAGAATTCTAGAATAAATATATTAAGTATGTCTAGTTCTTAGAATAAGGTCTAGTTTCAGTATACTCAAATGACTAAATTTTAAACTTAAATAACGAATTACGAAGTAGCAGGCAAAAGCTAGTGTTTAATAAAAGTCGTTTTGTCAATGATTCTAGTAATATGTTTTGTCAGTCAATGCGTTTTGTCGAAAATTTTCACTTTTCCGGCACGCGTAATTCGAATAAGTATGGGTAGAAAATCGAAAAAAAAAATAAGATAAAAGTTGGGGAAAATTTTTATGAGCTTTCATGGAAGACAATTTTGTTCTTCGACGCACCGTTTTAAATATATATATTAGCGAAATACTGAAAAGTGGGACCTTTCCCCCCCTTCCCCCACTCCGGCGCACCTCCTAGAAGTGGGGATTTTTAGTATGTTTACTCCCTAAGCACCCTAAAACAACTTTATGAAGAAATCGCTTTGGTTCCACCTCACACACTCTACTACTACTTTGTCGAGTCGTCTATTTTGTAAGCCAAATTAAAAATATTATATATTTTTAATTACATGAGTAGCTTTTGACAAAGTTACTCAATATCCACATTAAAGTGGAAGGATGCGCAACAAGTTCCGTCCAACTTGATTGTTTCATGCTTAGTAATTAAAGTATGTTGAACGTGGGTTGAGAAAATCCTTTGACAATCAAGACTTTTTAAACTCATTGATCATGTTACAGTTTTTTTTATAAGTTTTAGATAAATTCATCATAGTACGGCGATAGATCCATTTCAAACTTTCAAATACTCGTGTATCACGGGATCGTGCTCGGATTTACTATATCTAGACCGATACGATCCGTGAATATTGATTTACATTGACTTGTGTTTATTGTATTGAATACCTAATGGATTTATAGTGTCTACTTTTATATCTCTAACGTTTTATCGTATATGTAGTAACTAAATCGGGTTTCGTATATTTTTTATAGGTAGTTGATAACAGAAATCACGTTTCGCTGATAGTGTATTTTTCGTAATTTTTAAAACAAATAACGATACTTTAAGAAACACTCTCATTTCAGTAGGATGATATCATTTAAAAAAATAGATAAGAATCGGCCGTGGTTTTTACCATAATATTCATCTGTAGCCGGTCATTACATAAAAACAAATTAGTAGATTAGTAAACCAGTTTAGTTGTAGTTTTTTAATATTTTCCTGTCTGCCTCTACTTGCCTCCTTTCTCTTATTTCGGTTAGGAATGAAGAGAAACAAATAGTATGTGATAGCGAAAATAGTGAAACACAAATATTTTTAAAACAACAGACAATTTGTATTATTTTAATAATAAATAAATAAATATTTGTGACACACCAATTAACCTAGCCCCAAAGTTAGCACTGTAAGGCTTGTGTTATGATGGGATACTAATACTAGGGTAACGCACATAAATACATATAAATATACATATTTAACTATTTATGTTTAGAAATAAATCAGGTACAAATGCTTGTTTTCATCATACAAACGTTTGCTACACCTTAAAACCCGTATAGTATCACTCTACCACGGAGGTCGTCATGTAATTTCTTTTTAAGGCTGTACCCCCACCAATATCGTAATTCTAATACACAATTTTAATAAAACTAAACGTGGAATTTTTAGAGCCCATAGTCTAGTATTTTTAGACGGTATCATTACATTCCCTCGTAGTCACTGCTAGAAGTAGATAGCAAAACTGCTAAAAGTGGCCGTTTTTGACACATTTGCTATCTACTTCTACGAATGACAATGACGAGATGTAGCGATACCTTCTAAAAATACAAGACAATGGGCTCTAAAAATTCCACGTTTAGTTTTATTAAAATTGTGAATTAGAATTACGATATTAAATAAAATTCAACGCGGCGCCACTTTCGGTGGGGGTACCGCCTTAAAGAATGTTTGTAATACTTATAAGGATAAAATGATATGAAATATTTTCCTTAACCAATTCATTAAATAATATCTATATGTGTTTGTTAGCCCACTTTGCGTGCGGTTGTGTTAGACACGTAGTCAACCCGCGTGACTTGGTCCTATTGCAGGTGACACAGGTCGTGCCGGTGGGTTCTGGCCCGAGTTTGCCGGCCTTCGGTTAAAAACAATAATTGGGATACCAATATAGAATAACACCTAGCGACAACTTAAAGAGCAGCGGAGACGATGTCCGTGTGGTTGTTGGGCACGTAGTTAACCTGCGTCACTATAGTCCTATTGCAGGTGACAAAAGTCTTGCCGGGGTGGGTCCGGGCCCGAATTTGCCGGCGTCCAATAAGACACAATTATATCGCAATATCATTATAGAATTACATACCTAGCGACAACACAAAGAGCAGCTGAGACAATATGCGTGCGGTTGTTAGGCACGTAGTCAACACGCGTGACTATGGTCCTATTGCAGGTGACACAGTTCGTGCCGGTGGGTCCTGGCCCGAGTTTGCCAGGCCGGCCTCCCCCGCCCTGTGTCGGGGGAGTTGTGATCACTGTCGTGCGAGGTGCTGTTGGTGGTACCACGAGGCCGGGCGGTGGCGGCGGGTTGTTGCCGAAGTACGATGGTGGCGGGGCTGGGTTGGGCATCGCTTGTTCGTATGGCGGCGGCATGCCAATCTTATTTTCCACTGGAACGAGATAACAGATTGGATAGAGATACGCTTTTTGTGATAAGTAAGTACATAGTTTCATAAGGCTTTTTGTCAAAGAAACTAAAGAATCTTAGAATTATGGCAGTATTTGTAAATGTAACGAAGGCATTGTGCAGGTATTTTATTTGCAAAATCATGACCTTAATTCCTACGCTCTTTCACATATTACGAATTTCAAATAGCTTAATTTTAGCATTAATTCCAGTAAAATTTTAATATATACTAAAGGTATGTATCGTTTCCGTAAACTTAAATCATAAATATTTTTAACGAGGTCTACAACTACAACTACTTTGTGTTTTATTTTGGATATTTTCTAGTTTTATCGAGATATTATTCATACATACATAGACGAGTTTTAAAATAACGTACAAAATCTGAATGAAAATTAAATCATGAACACCGAGCTTTCATATATAATTTTGCGTAAGTAATTGGTCACTGTTAATTAATCTCAAAGCAAAAAGCTAAATAATCTCTCGAACACAATTTTAATTTGGACGCTGATTCAATCAATGCTACCTTTATTTAATAGAAATTGGTATAAAAGGATATTCGGTGAAGTGACTTATTCGGGTGATCAAACTTGTTATGAAAAGTATCGTGTAATAGAACCTAGAACTTTTTAAGTGAAATAAAATTCATCGAAGATTTTATTTTGTTCTATTCTTAAAATACATATTGATACCAAAATTTTGCGTCTAACCGCAGACTGTGAAGCAGGCTACAAAAGTCATCCTATAGATTAGCCTCGTGGTCAGTGCATGGTTATTATCTAATTTTAGCGCGTCAATGAGTATTGCTAATGTAATGTTTATTCATTCAACAATGAACTGGTTTAGCGGTTTTTTGTTTGCTACTATGTCTTAACTGTTGCGTAATTGATAAGTAAAACATGTAATTTTAGTTTCAATCCATTCTTAGAATGCAAATTTAATTTTATTTCTATTACTTATTAATAATTTCCTATAAGATAAATGCCATTAAACAATTTGATCATTAATAAATGGATAGTTATGTCTCACTTACACTAATTTAACTTTTTTTATAGGAACAAAAACATTTTTTGGGTATGGTTTCGAAAATTGATGAAGTATTTGGATTTTACTATTAAGACCAAAACACTTGCAATGTTATTCTAACTAAGTAAATTATGCGGCTGCAGCTGCAGCCTACACTCTAGCGGCTTCGCATTCAGCTAGTCTATTGTAGAGCCGATTGCGAAATTTTGAGTTTCTTTCAGGTCGTTTAAATTTTGTAAAAAAAACTTGGTTAATATTATGTTTCATAATTGTGTCTCATAACTCGGGCGTGAGAGGTTAATATTAATAACCGAAACTTTGCTTCAGGATTCAGGAGTAGTGTAAGGCATTGCATCTGAAGCGACATAAGAATCTATGATTAATATGAGATTAACTAAACTCACCGGCACATCCAACCGTCCACCCAACTATTTTCATACAAACATGCTCACTTTGTGGCTCTATACAAAAAAAATGAATATATATTACTGCAAAGATCTGTATGTTAAGGTTAAGCGTTCCACTATCCAATGAGCACTTTGAAGAGTTTTAAAAATCTCTTCGCGTTTCCAAACCTTCGTTTAAGCAAAGCATTACTTTATGGCCATATCACATTGTATGGAATCTGACGAAGCATTCAAAAGTGTTTCATTTTGATGATGAGTGCGCGAAGAAACTTAAAATGTGCTTAAGAAGCATTAATTGTTCTGCCTCTATGGAAAAATGCACTGGTTTTGGTACTCATTTAAAATGCCAATTGAACATGTATGATTGTACAAGATGACGAAACCAAATAGTGTAAGGTTAAACCTAAACAGGTTTTTGTGACACTGTTTTCATGTAATGTTATAATGTATTAATATAGTATTTTTTTTTAATAAATAAATAACAGTCGATCGCGTAACCTAAGCATTAGCATACAGATCTTTGCAGAATTATATGTTGACATTTTTATAGAGTCCCAAAGTGAGCATGTTTGTATGAAAATAACGAGGTGGGCTGTGCTGGTGAGTGTAAAGCAAAGTCTTAAGAACGATCCGAAAGCAACCCTAAACTTCACAAATGGCAGAGAGCAGACCTTAAATGTTGGTTTGGTTTTTGGTTGAACTTTTTTAAATAATCATTTGTTTTTTTTTGTTTACGAAATAAAAAGTTCTGTTTAAATATCGAATAGAGTCATTACGAATACGAAGACACAGTTGCCTAATGTTAGCTTGCTACATATTAGTAATCTGTGCCTAATGTTGGCGTGCCTGAGTGTGACTTTACGTATTCAAAGTATTTTTAACTTTTTGTTTTCAAACGCCGCAGTGGTTATCTGATAACCACTGCAGACAAAGGTTGTAAAATGTTCCTCGCTGTTGGGAGGTGAAAAAGTGTGTGTTGCGCTCGGCAGAAAAGTTTTTAGCGTCTTGTTCCTTTGAAATCCTCGCTTCGCTCAGGATTAAATCTTTGATAATATAGGTAACTCGCCGCTAAATAACCAACTTTCCAGCCTTGCATAACAAATAACTATTTCATGGCTTTTATATCAACTATTTGTGCTACCTGGGTAGTACCATAGGTAATCAAGATTAAATAACTTAATAACATAGAATAAAACCAACGAATAATGTCATGAAATCAAGTAAAAAAATATATTAAGATTTTAAACTTTCGCGTTCCGTTATAATTAAATATTAAAACAACGGGACTAAAACGCAACATTTATTATGTAGTACAACTATGTACTTACAGCTTGACGTTTCGGCTATGTTGCAATAGCCGACAACAAGCAGACAGGCGGTGCGCGGCGTCGTCTGTTCGGGCGGGCTTGGAGATCTTCAGCCACCCTCAAATTGTCACTATTTTTATTTTTATTGTCTTTAGAGATGTCCTGACGGCACACAACACTTACAGTATCAGGGTTTGTTTGAAACGGTAAAACTCGCGGCTTACACTTGTTAATCACTGGATTCCACGCTGATGACAATTTAAATCCGTCCTCCCGACTGAAATTTTTGTACTTCTTGATTTCAATCGCTTCTCGTACCATCCTAGTATGATAATGACGATCGGTGGAGAGGATTTTAGGATCATGTAACTCCATCCAATGATTAATACCAGCTTCTAAAAGATGTTCAGCTACCGCGGATTTACTCATCTGTCGATTTTTAACAGCTGCGATATGTTCTTTGACACGATCTGCGATGGTCCGCTTTGTTTGTCCAATGTATGAACTACCACAGCTACAATCGATTTTTTATACACCCGGTGTCTGAAAAGGTATTACGTCCTTTGGCGATCGCAGTTGCTTAGAAATTTGACATAACGGAGTATATACAGTCTTGATGGAGAATTTTCTAAGTACTGTTCCAATTTACGTTACGTCTTTGATATAGGGTAAATATGCTGCCTGACGACTCACTTCTGGACATTTTTCTTTTTTCTTCTGCCTTTTCCATCGCTGCGACACCTTGTATTCGTTTCGTTTTAGTACCTCCTGAACATGAGCAAGCTCCGGCTGAAGATGTTCAGGGTCACACAAGTTATGAGCTCTGTTGGTCAACGACGTCATAACGGATTGAAGCTGCCGAGGATGATGATGAGATGAGGCATGTAGTGTAGGTACCTGTCTGTGTGTGTGTGGGTTTTCGGTTATGTGTGGCTATTGCAACATAGCCGAAACGTCAAGCTGTAAGTACATAGTTGTACTACATAATAAATGTCGCGTTTTAGTCCCGTTGTTTTAATATTTAAGTAAAAAAATGTTCTTAAAAGTCCAATTTATTACACTTTAAAGTTATGTGATTTCGATTGTCAGAAATAGTTATACCTATCTATTGTTCAGATTTTTGTGTCCTTTGAGTTACAGAATAAAATTATGTGAGTGACTCCTTTCAAAGTTAGTTACACATCACACGCATTGGTTTTATTTTTGCTTAATAATTTAATATTTTATATCTCATTTGTAGTAAAACGGTTAAATGTTAGTATAAAAGAATTGAGAACTTTTTGTTAGATAAAGGTCCTAAGCGGAGTTATTTTTCTTAATAAAAGAAGCGTTATGAACTGTTATGTCGAAATAAACGGCTCTGTAATTAGGGCGTGACTCACAAGGCTTTGCAATGAATCGAAAGTTATGATGATTATTTAAAATTAGGTTTAAGATATTGCTATATTTTAAGAATTAAATGTTTATGGTTGTAATTGTGGTCAAGCAAATTATAGTAGTACGTTACTTAACAATGTAAAAAAAACAAAGTCTTAAATGTAAAACAAAGAAGTAAATTAATAAACAAAGGTTCTGTTGTAAGTAATACGGACACATTTATAATTCTTTCTAGAGAAGTCACATCCTTTATTAAAATGAAATATAGAGTATATATCTAACAAGAAAATTTTAACAACGCAGAAGAATTTTTGTAGTAAGCTTTATACTGAATAAATAATGACTGATGTTTTATAAAATTGAAAACCAGTTTACTTACTCGTTGCGTCCATTGCAAAACTTCAACCTTCGCTTAGATTTCTTATTGCCACATCAAAAATGTTCACTGCACTTGAGATCACGAGTGAAGATGGCGCAAGAGGTTTTTTAAAATATAGAAATAGTTTTTTAGCTATTCACAAAAAAACGTAATGTAAACTTTATGATGAAACGAATTAACGTAGTGATCTCGCGCTGTTTACAATCCGAGTGAATGCACTGGGTAAAATGCGCGCGCGCTTACGTCACGCGAGAGCGAGCAATACTTTGCTGTGACGTAAACGCGGTGAGAAAAAGAGATACAATATTTTGACGTCACGTAATCATACGTTTTTGTGTTTACTAGTTTATACTACTTAATTATTATGCCAATTAAGTATGCGTTACATAAAGGACATACGGTGTTGTCGACGTGATCGTATTCTCACTACTCAACACTTTTATCGTAGGTAGGATAAGACGTAAAAGAAAAATTCAAAATGTAATATGTCAACGTTATTACGTTGACATATTACATTTTGAATTTTTCTTTTACGTCTTATCATTTTGTTAACTTAGGACTTAAACAAGATACCGTTATGATGATAACGTAAAATTGCTATCACTTTATCAACAGGAAACTATAAAGAATGAAAATAATAGTAGATTATGCACTAAGGGCATTGTCTTATGTCACGGGCAGTATATTGAATCCTGAATGAAGCGAAGCATTCAAGTCTGCCCAAGGCTAAGACACTTTTAGCCCCGAGGAGCATACTCTACTTTATACACTTACTGTGCCTTCTGTGCCGTTAATTAAAAAAGAAATTATAAATTACAAAACTAATAACAATAAACAACAATTTAACAATTTGCGGAACAAATATTTAAAGGATCGAAAATCACATATTTTTCTTTAGATATTTAGTTCCGTAGGCAATGCAATGACAATTTTCATTATATCTGTTACCAAGAGTCAAGACAACACACATTCACAATTTGATGATTTGCCATGTTTTACTGATAAGTAAGACAAAAGACACGAAAAGCCATGGAAATATTCATAATAATATAGTCATAATTACACAAGGGGAGTTCCATACAACATTAGCTCCCTCCGGGCATTAATAGCTTACTTTCAAGTTGAGAATATTTGATATTTAGTACGTGCTACAGATGCAGGTGGTTCAGTCTTTCTTTCCTAGGAGTACTGTACGAGTATTGCAGAGATACCGATGTTTGACTGCGCAAATCAGTTCTTAATCATGTCTCCTTTCACTAGTGAATATAATTTAAGTCCGATACATGTATCACACTTGAATTATATTCACTGGCTGGATTTTTTCTTTTTCATAAACATCATTCGGTACGCGTAACACGTGTTACGTTCATCATCATCATATCATCAGCCATTTTTAATGTCCCCACTGCTTTTCACACGATAAGTATCCCACTTACTTAATTTTATCATAATTATTGAATTTGGTAAATGAGATTTTATTATTTGTTTAATCAGCATAATTAGGTAGGTACCAAGTATATGTAGTAGAGCTGTGATTTTTTTTATTGGAAGACAGATTAAAATTGTGGTAGCAGTTGGTTATTTCAGATAAGTTGTCACTTTACACTTAACTAACTTAAATGAAGTACCAAATGTTTTCTTTGAATTTTCTAAGATGTTATGTTATATCGGGGAACTTCGCGGTCGACCAGTTGATATTTTCTGACAAAGGTTATAAGTTAATAGTATAAACATTTTGATAAAAACGGGTTCATAAATCTATTTTATTTATTATTTATTACAAACACTTAAATTAAGACAATTGGTTTTCTTACATCTACAGTGCTACATAAACCTTATTAAGTTTTACCCAGGTCCATCCAAGTTAGCTTGAAATATTAAAAAACTATAAACTTGTTTAATCTTATTAACATCTAACAAATTCTGAAATCAAGATAAGTACTATTTTTTTTTATTGTACTACCTCTCATATTGGCTCGATTACAAATATTATGTTAGCTTACGGACTACAAGTTGGCGACACACGGGTGGATTCTCGGTCAGGTAATATATAATATTTATATTTTTTTAGTTTTAGTTTGTAACTTAAGCAACAAGATTATATTGCTTAATTCAACTTGATTGCTATATTTTATTTGTATTATTATTTGATGTATAACTACTAAGAAAATATAACAATTTTGCATTTACAACGCCATTTTTATATGATATATTTTAAACAAGATAAAGAGAAAAATAAAAACCGGCCAAGTGCGAGTCGGACTCGCGCACAAAGGGTTTCGTACCATTATCTATAAAAACGGCAAAAAAATTACGTTCGTTGTCTGGGAGCTCCTTAAATATTTATTTTATTCTGTTTTTAGGGTTCCGTAGCTTAATGGCAAAGAACAGAACCCTTATAGATTCGTCATGTCTGTTTGTCTGGCTGTCCGTCTGTCCATATGTCACAACCACTTTATACCGAAACGTTTGAAAGATGTACAGTTCCAAAGTGGTAAAATGTGCCCCCCCCCCCGCCCCTCCAACTTTTAATTAAAAAACTAAAAAAATATATGCTGTGGATATAATATATGCTTAATAAAAACTTTAAAAAATAAGTTTTTTGAACGTAATGTAGCTAGCAGTTTTAGAGAGATAGCACATTTGATTGATATTGCAACTTTGTTATTGATACAAATAATGTAAAAACCAAAGTCATTTTTGCAGACGAAAAATGTTAGTGGAATTTCGACTACGTAACCCTATACTGCGCGTGGCCCGACACGCACTTGGCCGATTTTTTAGTATTTGCTGTTATAGCGGTAACAGAAATACATCATCTGTGAAAATTTCAACTGTCTAACTATCTCGATTCATGAGATACAGCCAGGGAGCTAATTGTCTAATTTTAAATCTATCGCAATCCCTTTCAATTCGTAATTTGAAAGATATTTAGGCCGTCGCTATTTGACACTTGAAAGGGATTGTGATCGGGACGCGTTTTAAAAGGTATGGCATAAACGAAATTGAACTGTCTAAGCAATATGACAGACGAAAATATCAAAATCACAATACCTCTGAAAGGGATTGTGATAGATTTTAAATTAGACAATTAGGGGGCTGGTTACAGACGGAAAGACAGACAGACAGACGGATGGACAGCGGAATCTTAGTAATAGGGTCCCGTTTTACCCTTTGGATACGGAACCCTAAAAAGGACTACCTATAACTATTTTTATTTTGAAGTATTTATGTGTAATATTGATAAGTAAATAAAGTTTTTGAAGTGAAAACTTCTTTAGCGGCGTTGAGCACTTTTTCTGTAATGGGTATAAAATCTTAAACTCGCGTCAGGACACGTGACCTGATCGAAAAAGCGTAGGACGGATGGAGAATGTTGAGGTGACAGGTTGACTATGGTCTCGGTTGCTTAGCGACAGACTGTTGATAATGTCTTTTACTTGTCTCTTGTTTTATTGTCAATATATATTTTTCGATTCTCTATAATAACAAATGTTTTCTTATATCTTATTACCTAACTTAACGTTCACTTTAATATGGTTTGTCATGTTTGTGTACGATAGCGCAATAAATGAATATTGTATTCTACCACATAAATGATAGTACTTTTATACTGATAAAGCAATTGGTGCAAAATTATTCCCTAACCATTCCAAAATATCAAACATGCTCAACGTTAATAATCAAGTTTTCACTTCTGCCGGCACTCCCGGAGTGCAACCCGTCTTTTTTTTTTCATTTTATTTATAGTGATTGTATTAATTCCTTTTTTAAATGATATTGGTAATTCACACAATCAGGGCTATTGGGTACAATATCAATATTAATATCTCCACCTTTTATAATATTCTGGTAGTTGCTTAGTTCAATAAGAAGGATTTCCAGCGAATTTATAAAGTTAGTTACATTAATACTTACACCCATATTCTAAGTCTTCCTCCAAAACTTACTCGTCCTCGACTTAACAAAACTTCATTGAAAACCTCTTCGAAATACTCCTCGAAATCGGTATTCTAAGTCATAACTCCGTAAGGACCTGGAGGAGCCATAGATTACGTAGCCACTGTTAGGCCTAGCGCACACTACCATTTTTACCCACGACGAGGTTGAGTGGAGTGTAAAAAGTTTTGCAGGAACGACTTAGAATATGGGGGTTGGTGGTCTATATATTCCGATAATGCAAGTAGTTGAGTTGAGCTTTAATACAAGACAGTTTGCATTGTTAATTACGGGCTCTTTGAAAGTTGCCTTGAGAGATTATCATACATATGCCTTTTTGGTAAATCATCCCTTCATTTTGCATTTTGTTTATTGTGGTCGTAGCGTACGTACGAAATTTTCTAAAAGAAAGCCAACACTCCGATAGAATTATAACATCCCATGGAGTTTCAAATTCCTGCAAAAGAATAGTAAAATTGGACATGTTACAGTTGATGCTGCGTATGTTTTGAGGAATGGACAAGTCAGGCATTTGATCCCGTCATTCCTTTTCATTTCTGTCTAATATAAAAAAAGACGGGTTGCACTCCGGGAGTGCCGGCAGAAGTGAAAACTTGATTATTAACGTTGAGCATGTTTGATATTTTGGAATGGTTAGGGAATAATTTTGCACCAATTGCTTTATCAGTATAAAAGTACTATCATTTATGTGGTAGAATACAATATTCATTTATTGCGCTATCGTACACAAACATGACAAACCATATTAAAGTGAACGTTAAGTTAGGTAATAAGATATAAGAAAACATTAGTTATTATAGAGAATCGAAAAATATATATTGACAATAAAACAAGAGACAAGTAAAAGACATTATCAACAGTCTGTCGCTAAGCAACCGAGACCATAGTCAACCTGTCACCTCAACATTCTCCATCCGTCCTACGCTTTTTCGATCAGGTCACGTGTCCTGACGCGAGTTTAAGATTTTATACCCATTACAGAAAAAGTGCTCAACGCCGCTAAAGAAGTTTTCACTTCAAAAAATGGTTGTCTCTGGCTGAGTTGACAATGACAGTCAATTCAAGTAGTGAAAGAGCGATCAAAATCTAAGATATCGATATTCGATATTTTCGAATTTACATAATGCCAATAAAACCTCATGAAAAAACAGTTTGTGATTGTATTGAGTTTTTTGGAATTCATTGTTTTTATGATTATTGCTGAATAGATTTACTTTTTATGTTTGCTAGGTAAACCACCACGCGACACCAGGCAGGTGGACCACGGGTCAGAAATTTGTGTGTGTTTAACGAAGTGGTTATTTTTTGTTCCACTAATGAAATACCAGACCTTAAATTTCAATATGGTTTGATATACATTTCAATTCTAAATACCCAAAATGTATATATTGTTCATGAACGCGAATTTGTGCGTATAATAATTTTATTTTTTATTAAGTTTTTTTTATCTTAACCAAAGTGTTAATCTTTAAATGTTTTGGTTAAATAACGAAAATTACAACTTTTATGTAGTAATCGATATTTGAGTTCTGCCACTGTCACATCACTACTAGAAACCATTACGTCAGTTTTTTTTTTAATCCGAAATAAGCAACAGCCTTACCAATTTAACTTCCTGAGAACGCACTTACGCTCTTTTAGAATGAGCAAGTTTTGAAATACGGATTTAATACACAAATATAATGCTAATAATAAAAATAAAAAATACGTGTCTCGTATTTTAACATCTAGTTTTATTATGCATAGGAAAATTTGCATTATATATTTTTGAAATGTTGTCCATTATGTTTAGCGTACGATTGTTGTTCGATATTTGATCTTTATCGTGCCCGCGTCGCATTCAATCACTTGAGCAATAGATATGGAATCCAGATCCAAGCCTATAGTTTCTATGTTTGCCATTTTTAAATTTTAACTATAATAATTGTCGTCACGTATTTAACGTGACAAAAATAGCAAAGATAAACAGAAATGCTAAGATCAAGATTCCTTTCCCCTTTGATTTGTATTGTGAGGTGTGTAGTAGTGTGTGATATGTATGATAAATCGGTTTAGTATTATGTGTAAATAAAGTTTTTTTTTTGTTTATTGCTGTGTTGATGTAGAGTAATGTCTGTAATATTTGACCTGCAATCCGTGGTTATAAAACAAAAGTTGATATAATGTTGAGTACATTTTGTTTCATACATAACAACGGCCATGCAAACATGAAATCAGAATATAAAGAAAGATAAAACTTAAGTGTAAAAGATAATAATAATTAAATCGGCATGTTCGGAGATTATTTTTCATCTTCTTCCTCTTCATCATCGGGAATAACAACCGATCGACACCTCGATGAATTTAGGCATTCTTGGCAGGTCCATTTCAGACTTTCAAAAGCACGTAGGTACGGCAGCTAGTTGCTTATTGGTAAGACCGGTACACTGAGTATTCAGATGAACCACTAAATCACACCTATTGCACTCCAAACCCTAATGCTTGTCTAATTTTAAAATCTAACGGAATCTCTTGCAATTCGTCAATTGAAAGATTTTTACATACTTCAGGCTGTCACTATTTGAATTTGATAGGGATTGTGATAGCGCGGCGTTTGAAAGGTATTAAATGAACGAAATTGAACTGTCTAAGCAAAGTGACAGTCGAAAATATCTTTCAAATGTATGGAGAAGTGTCAAATGAAGTGTCATTTAAAACATCATTCGTTCCGAAAGGAATTGCGACTATAAGTTACACAATTCGATAAATCACTATCACAATAACAATACCTTTGTAAGGAATTGTGATAGATTTTGAAATTTGACAATTGGGGGGCCGGTTTTGTCTTGGTAATATTTTTATCGCAATTATCACATTTTGTCGACATTTTGAGGGTATTTGTCGCACAGTACCGACCGATACGTAAAGCATTTTTGTCAGCGCACAAGCACGAATGAAATTAATCTGTATGAAATATTGATTCCTAAAAAAACGCTGAGCTAGTTTTCTTGTTCTACCCAAGACTAGTACTAATTACGGCAAAAAAAATGGTTACTTTTGAAGGCGCGCCGCTTTATAATAAAATACCTTCGACTATAAAAAATGGAACCTCATTTGGTGCATTCTTCTTCTTCTTCTTCTTTCTTAATTAATGGCGTTCTCACAATCAAGTAAATATATTTTGTAATATGTAGAAATTGTACGGTAGATTGAGTTAAAAATTGAGTCTCACAACACGTGTTATTACGAAAAGGACTCGGGTGCAACTCCTTTGGTGCATTCAAATCACAACTTAGAAAATATGTGTTATAAAAAACTGTAATTTGAATGCACTAACTGAGTAGATAGGTATAGTTGAACGACGGAATGTTTTGTAAAGATTACTTTTAAGTTAGGTATCATTGTTCTCCTGTAAGTGACATATTGTCTTTTGTGAGTATAAATTTCTTTAACCACAAAAAAAAAACGCTAAATATTGGTCTGGGAAATCGGGAATTTTTAGTAACAGTTCTCATTATAGCTTTATAGTTGGCTGTGCTATGCCGCTTACGATAAATAACATTACATTTCATAGGTAGGTATTGTGCATTCTACAGAATAAATGATTTGCTGTAACCGTATTTATTATACATTCGAGCCTTTGTCGTAAGAACTCTTTAAAAAAAGTAATACGAATGTAGCAGCGGCTACTTTATAAAACTTGGCAATATGCTCTACGAGAATATTCTGTCGCGTGCTATTGTTCGGGCGCGCATTGTCGGAGCCAAATGGGTCATAAAAGTTATTACGAGTTGCAGGTGCTAACCACTGATTGCTGTAGGCACAGTGCATCTTATTATGGCGGTAGTGACTTCAGACCACACGCAGGGTATGGTCAATTATGCAGCTGTATGCGAGTCAAGACTCTGACATCTTTTAATAAATTTGGTGTAAAAAATATGGCAATCTGTTTACTATTACGAGTCATCTTAAAACACACACACACAAAACAAAAAAGTACTAACAAGCATAGGCGTATATAAGGAGGGATCCAGGAGATCCGGACCTCCTTGGTCGAAATTTTCGTCGGATGATAAGTATTTAATTTTTAAGTATTTATTTATGCAATTCAAAACAGTTTATTACCAAAAAGCCTTAAACCCGCCCCGTCGGTCGCGCATTTTCATTCATGACCGATCGCGTGGGGTCTTTTGAAACCCACATTCATGGGTCAAAATGGTAGTATTTATTATAATGTAAGTTTTTTATATTACATATTATGTTTTCATGGATAATTAAAGTCTTAAAAAAGGAACAAAAGTATTAATCAAAACCCCTTAATTAGACAGCACTTTATCAAATGGAAAAAAATAATTTTGCCCTTTTGAACCTTTAACAAAACTACCTAATCGTAAAATTGGCAAAAATATATTCTTTTTCAGAAACTAATAAAAATTCCAAAATTGAGGCCCTTCTTTCCACTAAATCAAATAGTAAATATAAAACTCGTGGTTAAACTCTGTGAGAACAGTAGACCTCGCATTTAAAGTTAAGCCGGATGTGCTTTATTATTAATTATTATAAAGCAAATACAAGATCAAAAAGGAATTTGTGCAACAAAATTAACGAAGAAAGTCCAATTTTAATTAGAATTTTCAGTGCTTGAATTTTCCAAAAGATGTAGACTTTTGAGCAAAAGATGGGTATAAGTTTTACCGATTACTCGCGCCTTTGAAGTTGGACCTAGGTGGTCAAATCTGGTGTCTACGGGTTCATGGACCGTGGTACGAGAGTAGCTTGGTATATGAGGGTATAAAGGAGTATGGGTAAATTAGGCGTCATTTTAAACTTTCTACTAGAAATGACAAAGACACAAATCTAATAATGAAACATATATAATATATATAGCAAAACTATATCGAAACTGAGATTTAAGACGTTTATCGACTTTCTATAGTATTATTGAGGTAAAGAAATAAACAAAAAAATTATATCTCAGCTCCGATATTAGTTAAGTCTCAATCACTGAGATATATTATTATGTCTTCATTTTGATGCATTAAAACAGTGATTAATTTAAAAAAATGTAGCAGCGGAAAAAAAAGAGACTTAAAGCCATCGAGATACAAATGGCGATAACGTTTTCCACCTTCTAAACCTTACCATACAACAATGAATTTTCGGTAGGTTTATTGTTGAAATGCATAAGAATATCATCAAATCTACAATGAATATAAAAAAATAATACAAAAAGTACAGCCCTAGTTATTCTTCATTTCAACATTATACCGAAAAGTCTGGTTACAAAAAATGCTCAATATCTGGGTGCCTCAGAAACTGACTGCAAGAAACCTAAGAAATCGTGTTCACCTAAGAACTCAATTGCAGTTCTCTATTGAAGCCAAGAGTGGATTATGTACGACAATAACGTAAAAAAAAAATGGTCAACGAGTCAACGACACTCGTATTAACTCACAGTAAGGAAATGCTGTGTGTATTGCGGAACTGGAACTTTGGAAATTTTCAATTTGTTCATAATGAGCTTTTATCGCCAGGAAAATAATATCGTCTTGGATCTCGAATGCTAACAGCTGTTGAGGTTCAAGAAAAAAAAAAAAATTAAATTGAACCAAAGAAAGGGTGTGCAGGGTAGTGTCAATGGATTCAACTTATAGCCTCGACCTTTACCCCATCAGATTTCCACCTATTTCTTTCTCCAAAAACTTTCTCACCGATCTAATAAAACCTAGTGAAAAACTTTTAAATCTCCAACTGTTTTCAGTTTCAGAATAACAAAAAACCGGACAAGTCCGAGTCGGACTCGCCCGACGAAAGTTTCGCACAATTTTGTAGGTATTTGTAGGCAGCCAGGGCATAAATGGTGCATGCTACATTGCACTTCTACTTATAGGTAAATGCCTACGTTTTGTTTTTTTATATTCTAGCTGGCACCCACTCCAAAAAGTATATTTTGAAGACGTTTCTGTTGTAATTATTGGGTTTTATTATTTGGTATTTTTTTGTTTTCATTTTATATTTTACTTTTAAATGACGGTTTTTTGTGTACGTTAATTTACAAGTCTTTACAGCTTCAACAGACTGTTTAATTTTAACTCGATAACTTCACGCGTTCTCGAGATAAACGAAGACTGACGGGCGGATAGACGGACAACAAAGTGATCCTATAATGGTTCCGTTTTTTCTTTTGAAGTACGGAACCCTAAAAATGGTACAAACTGACATAAGGTAATACTGCCGTCATAAGAAGAAAAGCGTATCTATATTTTTTTATTGAGTTACATACATATTCGTAATCAGTAAAAAGGACGCATTTACTAGTATTTTTTTTCATTTCATAAGTGTGACTGCAACCCAAAAATTCTCGTTGATAAAAAAGACGTATCTGCTTCAAAACACAATGTTTAACACGTAGAAAAGTCAGTACTGACGCACAATAGATAGAAAAGTCGTATCTGAGTAGATGCGTCTTATTACTTTTAAAAATATAGTCTAGTCATAAAATGAATAGACGTATCTGCACTGATCATAGCAAAAATGGTGCGGGGTAAAAGACGGGGTCGCGGTGGGAGTCTCATCGCAGATTCAATCACAAAAAAATAATCAATAAAACCTAAAATAACTGTGTATCATTGGTTTCTTAAGGCCTGCGCAGACGAGGGACTTTTGTCCGCCGACATAACCTAAAAGTCGCTGCGAATTCAACGAAAACTAAGGTTATTCTGCCCATGAAGCTATCTAGCGATTCCTGATTCCTCGCGAGATCTTCACAAATGGAATGACCGTCGATATACGTGGTATTCGCGGCGAAAGTTACCACATTTAGTTTATGTCGGCGGACAAAAGTCCCTCGTCTGCGCAGGCCTTTAGAAATGTTTTACACATAAACTTGATGTTGACTTTTAGATAAAAAAATTACATTACAATTAAATTGCGTAGTAATTATTATTAATCACTATTTTATTTACTATTAAGTGATATTTAATTACTAAGGCTGCTAATAATTATAATATTAACTCTTCGAAACGCCCTTCGTATTTTGCATACTTTCTTAGCATAAATCAATGTATCCAAAGAGGTTTTTGGAATTTAAGTGATACAGAAAGGTTTTTGTTAGTTACATTTGTTATGATAGAACAATATAAAGTCTGATTCTCATATTTTGTGTTTTAGCATACCTATTATAACAAAAATGTAAAAAGAGTATCTAAGTTACGATAAAACGAAAAGACTGAGATCATAGAAAGGTAGGATGTTTCTACGTAGATACGTCTTTTAATCGTAGTATCATGAATTTACTCTAAATATTTTTACTAAGAAGAAAAGGAAAATCACATTTATTTATTATATAATATAAATATTATTTAAATATTAACAACAACAAATCACAAGTTTGTTTTGCTAGAACTTTATTTTGAAGAGTTACGTTGGTAATAACAGGCCAAAATTTAATTAATAGAAAAATATTTTAAATTCCTATAGCCTGTGTCAGTCATAGACAGCAGCAGAACAACCAAAATAGAAAAATCTATTTTAAATATAGGAAGCGCCACCTTGTGTTTTCAGGAGCAATCATTTAATATTCCGTTGCTTTTGAAAAGCTAGGGCGGGCGGAAAGTTTCAGTGTTGCACTAGAGGGCAGAGGCAACGGCGGGCGGGGTTCCGGGGTGCGCGCGCACCGTTACATAACGGCGACGGAGGCTGCGAGAGCGCGCGCAGCGGCAGGTGCGGGGCGCGGGGCGATCGATGCGCGCCCGGGGGGAGTCAGTCGAGCGGCGAGCGAGCGACATGGCGGCGCGCCCACCCCGCGCGGCGGCCCCGCGGCCCGGGCCGCGCGAGTAGGTCGCCATGCGCGATGCGGTATGAGGCAGCGCCGCGCCCGGCGGGCCGGCCCCCGCTAGCGGCGCCGCCCCCGCCATGCGAGCGCCGCCGCTGCTGCTGCTGCTGCTGATGGCGGCCGCGGGCTTGGCCGTGAGTCCGCTCGCGCGCCTCAACCCCTGGCTGAGCGCGTGCGACCTGGAGGAGGAGGGCGCGGGCGGCGTGCGCGAGTGCGGGGGCGCGGCGTGCGGCAGCGGCGGCGGCGCGCCCGACGCGCTGACGGGACGCGACGTGCCGCACCTGTGCGCGCTGGGAGCCGGTGCACGCGCGCGCCGCCTGGCCGAGCTGCGGCTGCGCGCCTGCTGCGAGCGCTCACCCGCCTCCGCGCTCGACCGCGGCGCGCGCGCCGACGTCCTCGCCGGCGGCGAGCGCTGCGAGCGGACGCTGCACGACCTCCTCAGCCTCGACGCTATGGTCGCGCGCGTGCACTGCGACTTCGTCGACATCCTCAGTCGCTACGACTGCGACCAGTCCTACTCCGTACACACGTGTTATGAGTGCCAGGTGAGTGCCATCACCAACAGCGCCAATGTTTCAAGTAGCATCACGTGTTGTTTCAGTGGTATCCATGGAGTGGTTGGGACCGAAAGAGGTCTCTGGTATGCTGGTATTCTCATGTTGGATTTCAAAAGTGTGGTAAAATGAAAACATCAGTAGTGCTAAACTAAAATGAATGGCAATCCACTTACATACATTCGCCAAACTTAACCATTCATAAAAAACCTTTAGATACGGTCTTACAATGTATAAAAATTGAATCTACTCAGCCAGTACATTGATAGGGAGAGTCACGAGAGTACCGCGTGACCCGGTTCGCTGGTTAAGCGATTATATGCGTGTATCGATCCACTTGGCCAAGTCACGTTTCTTAACCTAAACGAAGTGAGGATCTGTCGGCGGATGCCGATGCAGGGTGCGTGATGAACGAATCTTTTCATTTGATAGTGCTCGTTGCTCGTGAACGGAACCGCTCGTCAGCGGTGAGTGTGTCGTCAAGGTGAATCACTTGTCAAAACCCATTAAACCTGTTACAATTACTGACAAGAGTTAACTAACAGAAGTGTTCACGTTAAGTTTTATTAAAATTTTAAATAATATCCCATTCCTACTCATTAATTCAGATGATCACTATGATCAGCCTTACCTACATATTCGACAACGATTACCTAATTTATATACTCCTGAAATTGTTTATCATTACAGTATTCGACTATAATTAACTTCCTGTGGTAGGAATAATTTAAGTTGACGCCAGTATGTTTTCAAGAGCTCTTTCCATTTGTACCGTTGTCGTATTCGTTTCGCGTCGCAACCATATATCCTTGCTACACTCAACATTTCATTTTTATGTTCCAGTGTTTCGTGTTTATTCATGAATTATTGTTTTAGAAGCGCTACTATGGCGGACTTTGAAACAAGTGATTATTTTGACGACAGATATCATAAAAGTAATTAACAGAGTAAGGTTCTCCGTGGATTTTCCGGTTTCAGTACATATTGGCACAGATTTGATGGATCACACGTTAATTGATATCAAAGTAAAATTTATTAGGGAGCGTGCATTTGTGTGCCCAAGATTTGATTGATAGATGATTAAAAGCGATGGCTGTTCTGGCTGTGATATTTTCTCCATTCAACACGAATGGAGATAATATCACAGCCAGAACTTATTGTCGATATTGCGTTTTGTATTAATTTTGTCAGTAAGTAAGTTCATTACTCGACTATAAAACATTGATAAAATCATTCCTCTGATATTTTAAATCTGTTCAAATTAATGTTTTTATTAGGTACCTATGTAAAAAGTACCTAATCAATAGAAGCTTTATGTCTGCTTAGCTATTGAGTTGTTTACAATGTCGTAGTTGCAACACAGCAACCGACTGCATTGTTAACCCTGCCGGTTGTCAGTGGCGTGTCAGGAGCCCCTTTCCGTCCTCTAAAGACGTCACCTGCAGAATCTGAAAGCTTTCAAACGTTTGCCACTCCGTTAACTTCATTTATTTTTGTGTCTGTTAACTCGAGTCTAGACATTTTCATTTATTTGCTAAACTGTTAAAGTAAACGTGATTTTTTATCGTCTGTTTACTTAGTTTTTTAAATAGGTTTTTGTGTAGTTAACCAATTTATCTCCGAAAGAATATAGGACATCTTTCTTTACATATTAATATCTATGTCGATCTGATTGTACTAAACAGTCTGATAAATTACTATGCCAAATAAAACTGAAACCGCAATACAAAAACTTGTTTAGAATACATTAGCAACAGCGCTGAATGAAAAAGATATTGTTTAATTTTTTACTCATTTCAGTTAATAACCGATTTAAAAAGTACATACATTTACAGATAGGTTGAGATGTTTTTTTGCATTTACATTTCATTTCATTTTCACTAACAATGTTAGTGCATCGAACACCCGATTTATGTGAATTAATAAAGAGAGAGAACGACTGTTGGTGTTGTTTTAAATATCATTGGAGTTTATTGTGATTAGTGACCGTGGGTGAAATTGTCCTAAAGTTAGTTGCATAGATCTTGTTTCTAAGTTCATTAAATAGCCTTGCAGCTCAATATTGTGCACGCTATCCACGCGGCACTTGGAAGTCTTGCGTGGTCGTAGCCAAATACACACATGGTATCCGTTGAGTTCTTGTGTTGTCCAAATCGCCCTTGTTGTAGCGAATATATTTATATACAGGGTGGAAATTTAAAACGGGGCACGAAGGGCGGTTACTATAACTGATGTAGCTACATAAAAACGTTCATAAGAAACCATCTTCATTTTTCGAGAAATTTTGAATTGCATTCACCGATTTTGAAAAAAATATAGCAGAAAAATTTGATTTAAAAAAAAAAATTTGATATCACTCGATCGTGTTTCTTATGAGTATCAAAACACTTTATGATATGAACACTAGAAAAGTTAGAAATCGCGTAAAATTATTTCCACTTATTTGCTAAGAACGACTGCGTGTAGCGTGAGCGCGGGTTCTTCGCGTTTTTCGCGATTTCTGACGATTCTAGTACTCAAACCTCCGTTGGTGTCTTAGAGTGTTTTAATCCCCACGAGAAAAGGATCGAAATCATGATAAAAAAACAAAATTTTGAGAACTGCCTATTTTTCTGCTGACTGTAGGTACATTTTTTGTGAAAACGGTTCAAATTTTTTTAATAAAATACAGGTTGGATTCTTAAGAATGTTTTCATGTAGCTACAACGGTTTAATATCTGCCCTTACTGTCCCGTCTTAATTTTCCAACCTGTATATATAAAAATGAATCTCTATTTGGTCATTGCATCACGCGTGAACTAATGGAACAATTACGCTAATTCTTTATTTGTTGTTTTTATTATCGTCAGGAGAAGGTTCTTATGAAATAAAGAAATAAGAAAGTTGAGCGGAACATTAGAAAATTTAAGAAAACTTAACGACAATATTAATTTTACTTAACTGTCAGTTGTTTGACAGGACAACGTCTGTCGTGTCAGCTAGTTTAATATAAAACATTCCACAAGTCTATAATATAATCTTGTAAACAATGGGACGACGGGATCATCAAGGTATTTTACTATAAACTTAAAGTTTACATCTTAGATGTTAATAATCACCGTAACTCACCCTGTACAAAAGAAATAGGATACTGAATAGGTACACGAAATATTTTAGCTTTTCTTCTTATTTTTTTTCCAGGTGAAAATATAAGGAAAGTATGAAATGATATTTGAACCCTTGCCAAGTTGTAAAAACAATTTGTTCAAATACATTTTTGAAATAACAATCTAAGTGTATATTTGTCATTAAAAGATTTTTATCAGTTTATTTAAGTTTAAAACACTCGTATATTCAAAACACGATGTTTTTTATTATAAAGTCATTATGAACTTTATTGCTACTATTTTCTAAAAAATGGTTGGTTTTTAGGGTTTCGTAGCCTAAAGGTGGTACGACTTCTATACAAACAAACATTACACAATTATTGGTTCATCATACCTTAATAATACAGAAATACATGCGCAACCAACTCGTTCCAGTTATTTGTTTGCGCGAATTAATAAAAAAATTGTACATTCATACATAAAACACGAATATACTAATGTTTTATAATTTCAATAATTCTACGTATGTGTGTGTGACCCATTGCATTTATATAGCTCATGTATGAAAGTATTTTTTTTATAATTTCGCGCAAACAAATAACTGAAACGAGTTAGTTTCGCGTGTATTTATGAATTATTAATGTATGATGAACCAATTAATTTGCAATGTTTGTTTGTATGGAAGTCGTACCACCTAAAGGCAAAAAATTAAACCCTTATAGATTCGGCCAAATCGATGTATGTCACAGCCACTTTATTCCAAAACTATGAGGATTACACAGTTGAAACTTGATAGGTAGATGTATTCTGTGAACTGCTTTACGGTTTTTACACAAAAATAAAAAAATATATGAATTAAGGGGGGCCCCCCATACATGGAACTGACACTGATTTTTTTTTTTTCATCAAACCTATACGTGTGGGTATCTATAGATAGGTCTTTAAAAATTGCATTGAGGTTTCTTAAACGATTTTTTCTCAAAGTCAACCGTTTGTATACTTCCAAAGTGGTAAAATGTGTCCCCCCCCCTCTAACTTTTGAAATAAGAAAGTGAAAATATTTTTAAAAATATATGCTGTACATATTAATAAAAACTTTCAACGAAAATTGGTTTGAACGAAATATGGTTGTCAGTTTTAGAAATATAGCATTTTTCCCGAAAGGATTTGAAACATTTTTTAATTTTTTTTATCTAACCTATACTTGAAGCATATCTATAGAAAGGTCTTTAAAAATTACATTGAAGTTCCTATTACAGTTTTCTCTCAAAATCAACCGTTTGAAAGATATACACTTTCAAAGTGGTAAAATGTCACAGCCACTTTATTCCAAAACTATGAGAATCACACCGTTGAAACTTGGTCGGTAGATGTATTCTGTAAACACTGTTACACAAAAATAAAAAAGAATTAAGGGGGGCTTCCCATACATGGAACTGTCACTAAAATGTTTTTTTTTATCAAACCTATACGTGTGGGCTATCAATAGATAGGTCTTTAAAAATTACATTGAGGTACCTAAATCAGTTTTTTCTCAAAGCCAACCGTTTGAATGATATACACTTTCAAAGTGAAAAAATGTGTCCCCCCCCCCCCCTCTAACTTTTAAAATAAGAAAGTGAAAAATCTAAAATAAATACATGGTGTAGACCTTTATAAAAAACTTCCAACGAAAATTAGTTTGAACGAAATATATTATGCAGTTTCAGAGCTATAGCACATTTTCCAAAACCGCAAATATAACTTTGTCATTCATACAGACACTATGAAAAACAAAGTTATTCTTGCAGGCGAAAAATTATAGTGGCATTTTGGGTAGGTAGGTGTATTTAATATAATAATAGAAACTTTATTGCACACGATACAAAAACAAACACATACAGAGAAAACACACAATAGGCGGTCTTATTGCTACATAGCAATCTCTTCCAGGCAACCTTGGGTGAGAGACGAAACCCTTTATGTGCGAGTTCGACTTGCACTTGGCCGATTTTTTTATATTGCGAAATGTAATTATGTAGACAATCAATTTAACATATTCTTATAAGTTCCACCCACAGCCAGTAAATTAAATAAGTGCGTCTATTAGTTTTAAAACGTTATCTAACGTGAACAAAACTGATACATAATCACACATACATACGAATATTCTATTGAAGTTGTCTGAGGGAGAGCGTAGTCGAGGATTTTTACTATAATTTTGTATTAGTTCAGGTGTTTGAGGATGTATTCCATCACGTCATGTATTTTTTATTTTACTATTAATTGACATTAACAGAAAAAACTTTGTAATAATGTTGCTAATAATGATATTTTTTTACTATGGCTCTTCTCTTCTTCTTCTTACTTCTACTTCTCTTAAAACTCTCGTTTAAGAATTAATTAAATATTAAAAAACCTTTCCAACCAATAACATATTTCTCACTAATAATGTTTTTTATGGGGCTTAATAGCAACATCTGTTAATAATTTATGTTATTCTCTAATAATTTTTTACATCTATATTGTACACACACACACACGCAATATTTAAGGAAAACATATAGAGTAGGACAGGCTTATTTCACATTATAATTACCTACTACCAGCAGTCTGTAGTATGCTTAAACAAATAACAATATTAAAACCATTCCACTTACCATTTACTATAATAATATTAATTAATCGTTAACTAATCTCAGTGTCCTCCCACAAAAATTGTTAAAAAAGATAATACTTTTTCAAAAACAATTATTATATAAAATTAAGTCGTCTTGGTCTTGGTTTTGGTTGAAAATTAGTGCGATTGACTTATCTACCTGGTTCAAGAAAGGATCTTATGTTGAGTAGCAGTAGCCCCTAACATTAGAATCGGTATGGATATTATTGAACTTTATACTCTCATTTATGTATTCTATCCTTTCCCCTATAGGGACAGGCAGGGATAACTGCCCACTTGCTACGATATTGAATATTTATCGTTTTTCTGTTATTTTTATTCTGAAGAGGGTATTTTGCCTAGTTTGGGTATCATTGTGTAATGATTTAACTTTAGAGTAAAATTTGTTAAACTACATTCGCAAATCATATTCAAAGATGAACTTGATCGAAAATCTGACTGATGAGATCACATGTGGTTTATCTGTTGTGTGACTATCAAGACCGTTTTTCTCTTAAAACACTGTCATTGAATCAAAGCCTCCTGTCCCTGTAGTAAAATTCGTAATGTCCTTGGTTGACATACTGAAAATAAATTAATATCACTTGCCAGTGAGGAGCTCGATGACGTGCGTGAACAACTTTACTTAGGTATGGTTGTTGATAGAATAGGTAAAGTAACTTAATTATTAACTGCTAATCGGTGTTTTGCCAGGCATTTACACACCGAGCCTTCACCCTTCTTTCTGCTGGGTACAAGTGCATTTTCTCTTCCTGCCATTAGTTATAGATTTAAATTAAAAAAATAGTGTGTGTGTGTGTGTGTGTGTGCGTGTGTGCGCGCGCGCGCGAGCGGTTTTATGTGTTAGTGTATGTATGTGTGTGTGAAATGAAATCCCTATCTATCTATCAATCTGCATTATAATACCATTTTGTTAGAAAGTTTAAGATTGTGAGGCAGACTAAATTAAAAACCAAACTTACAAACCATTACCCGTTAACCCGTTTTTTTCATTATCTAAAGGCGAGGACTTCATTTGTTAGCCTAGGAAGTAATAAATAGCGACAGGCTGTCGCTGTCTCTATTTTTCATATTACTAGCGATTTGAATAGTAGTAGTAACTTCGCTTGTCTATGTGGGTTCCTCAGTACCTAAACGTACATGTAGTGTACAGTAGTGATTTTGTCATTGAAATAACGTAACGTTACATGTTTTAATAAAATTGATAAGAGTAATATATACTTTTTGAAAAGATAAATTAAAAATCAAATCTCTTATCTCTTTCTTGCCGAAAGTAATCATAAAAGAGCTTTAGGTGCCTTCCGAAGCATTGTCGGTCACCTATGTCATAACCGACCATTACCAAAGTTGCTACTACCACGATCACAGGTCGAGTTCCTCATATAAATATAAATAAACTATAACCAGTGAAAAATGTTGGCATTTAGAAAACATTTTATAAAAAAAAATCCACACCATTGTTGTGTATGGGCTGATTTTTAGTGTAAGTAACGGCACATAATGTAACAAAAAAATCTGAAATAAAAACATTTTATAAAAAAAAATCAAACCGACTTCAAAAAGTAAAAAATAAAACTTTTGGAGTCGGTGCTAGTTAGCTAAGGCCAAAAAAAATATAGTTAATAGAAGTGCAATGTAGAATGCTTTGGCTGGCACCGACTCCAAAAGTTTTATTTTTTACTTTTTGAAGTCGGTTTGATTTTTTTTTATAAAATGTTTTTATTTCAGATTTTTTTGTTACATTATGTGCCGTTACTTACACTAAAAATCAGCCCATACACAACAATGGTGTCATCTAGGTATACGACTTCTTGCCAAAAGGTGATTGATATTTTTCAGGATTATGAAAAAACTACTAGCCAGATCTTCGTAAAAATTATATGGGACCACACATAAACCATTTTCTTCCAGATAAAAAAAGAATTTTAAAAATCTGTTAACAACTGGCGAAGTTATGGTGGAACATACAAAAAGAAAGAAAGAAAATACATTTATTTTTGACTTAACAGCCAAAATAAAACATAATTAGGACACAATACAAAGTACAAAAAGTAAATGTAAATAATGATAATATCAAAACAACATAAACAAATGCCTACATTCAAACATGTGTGATGCCAAATCTGTGGAAACTATTTTGACCGGTATTATCATTAACGACAGTAAATTGACATCTAGTATATAAATGTCGAACTATCAAAAGTTTTTGATCATGTTTCGCACCAACTGCTAATAAAATTACTAGAAATTATTGGTGTACGGGGTCATGCGCTAGAGTGGATATGTCACAGCCATCTGGTTAAATCAGCCATTTGATTGGAAGGCTAGCCCGGTCATTGAACGCCTGCATTCAGTTGAATGCCTAGGCCGATCGTTGATTTAACTAGCATCACTTAACGTTCAAGTAGTTGGCTTATTGAAAGTTAGCCTTTTGAAGATAGATGACGTTAATTCATCCAGGTGATTCAAATTTAGTTTTATTTTTTTGCCACTGGGGCGCTGGTAGTCTCAAAACAAATATGGCGTCAGATAGCTCCCCATCAGCCGGCAATTTTAAGTGCTGTTTTTTCGTTTATGTAATATTATAAAGCTGAAGAGTTTGTTTGTTTGAACGCACTAATATCAGGAACTACTGGACCGATTTAGAAAATTCTTAGACCACTAGAAAGCTACATTTCTCCTGAGTGACATAGGCTATATTTTATCCCGATATTCCCACGGGAACGGGCACCACGCGGGTAAAACCGAGAGGATTCGCTAGTAATATTATAAAGCTGAAGAGTTTGTTTGTTTGAACGCGCTAATCTCAGGAACTACTGGACCGATTTAGAAAATTCTTAGTCCATTAGAAAGCTACATTTCTCCCGAGTGACATAGGCTATATTTTATCTCGATATTCCCACGGGAACGGGCACCACACGGGTAAAACCGCGAGGATCCGCTAGTGTATGATAAAATATGTCTGATATTACTCCGCCGGCTTAAAGATTGTTTGAGTCTATAATGACAACTCATTTCATTAGACGGCTAAATATGTCTTTAAACGTTTCATTCAACGACTTGGCTAGTTGCACTTTAGTCATTTCATTGACTAGCCCTGCAATTGAACGGCTGATTTAACCAGTTGGCTGCGACGGATATAAAGCAATACATTAGCAACAGAAAACCAAATAAAAATAAAATTGTTGCGTGTCCATCAATTATATATATATATATATATATATATATATATATATATATATATACATATTAAATTCAAAGTCCTGACTGACTCAATGACTGACTGACTGACTTACGCAAAGCGCAAACCGCTGGGTCTTGAGACTCCAAATTTGGTTCCTTATGAGGTCTAGGTAAAGGGGGATGAACTTGTGTAAGATAAGTCCTTTATTTTCAAAGTTATACTTATTTTTATAATTGAAAATAAACATTAACCCGTCTCTGAGTTTTTAAAAACCCCTAAAGGGGTGAAAAGGGGAATGAAGTTGTGTAGGAAAAGTCCTTTATTTTCAAAGTCACGATTTTTTTTATTAGGTTTATGGTTGGAAATTAAACACAAATAAAGAAACCTATATTTTGTGTTTTTAGGGATATCAACCTCTAAGGGAGTAAAAAAGGTATATAATGTTAAAATCGATATGGTAGTCGTTATTGTGGTTTTATGGGATGTTGATTGCAAAAATCGATTTTGAAGCCCCACGCAGTGGACATGAATCAGCCCTTTTTAAGTTTTAAAAAATGGGTTCACATTTTGTATAAAAAAATTGTGTAAGATAGACATAGATGCTTTGATAGCGATAGCTTTGGGATATTTTTACAATACTTCGTGACATGAAATACTTTTCCATTCACACTATCCATGCTAATATTTTATATGCGAAGGTGACTGTATGTCTGTCTGGCTGTTCCTTTTCACGCGTAAACCGCTGAATACCTAGATTTTAGTGAAATTTGGTATAGACATAACTTGAACCGTGGAGATGGACTTTACTTTTTATTATGATAAATGGCAATGACACTACCAAGCGACATTCTAAATCCGCGCGATAACCTAATTCCTCGCGGACAAAGTCGCGGGCGGAAGGCATGTCTCAATATAAACTTAATCAATGTGGTCGGCCGCAAGGTAGTGTATTAGACCCGATACTATTCATGCCCTTTTTAAAACAACTGGTTACCAATGCATTGCATTTGCTGACGATTTCTATAGTTGGTGACTAGTCGACCGGGAACCATACTTTCAATCAGTTTTATCCCCTATTGGGCAGAGATCATGTCTTTCCTCTTGCTACGATCTTTACGCCACACATCTCATCAGATCTCTCATGTACATCTTCAACCCATCATCTGACACCTTCATCCATTCCACTTTCTAAAAACCCGACGTAGCATAGCGACTCACCGTGAATAATTATTCAT
This sequence comes from Chrysoteuchia culmella, assembly GCA_910589605.1. Classification (NCBI taxonomy): domain Eukaryota; kingdom Metazoa; phylum Arthropoda; class Insecta; order Lepidoptera; family Crambidae; genus Chrysoteuchia; species Chrysoteuchia culmella. Next base: position 14,714,031 of record OU342642.1, on the reverse strand, counting down.
TTTACAAAAAAAGAGTTCCACACATTATTATTAGGTATGTCAGTCGGAGATAAAATTTAGATCATTTGTTCTATGAAACTCGCATACGTAAAACAATATACAAAACGACCATAACTGAGCGAAAGAATGTAATGGTTTCATATAATATCAGTTATAATGGCAAGTCGTCTTGGACCAGAAGTGTGGGAGTAGGGATCTCTGGCAGGAAAGATTAGAAAGACTGGTCGATTTATCATGTTGTTTCACCTCACGAATCACGAATGGGTTTAAATTAATAGTGGCTACATTCATAAATATTCCCTGGTAGTGAAAATTTCACTTGTGTAGCTGTATAATTTATTATATTATAGCATTTGCTAAATGTAATAAACAATATTTCTTATTCGAGATCATTATCAGTATGCTTTAAATTTTATGCTGAGATTTGATATCTTTTCAAAAAGAGAATTGAGTGCGAATCTGCTTAAGGAAGAAAACCAATAAGAATTCGTTACGTTCATAAACCGCACGTTGTTACTATCTAGTTAAGAGGTAAGTACCCTGAGAGCGGCTTCTAAAAGCAAAGTACGATTGCGGACCGGCACGAGGAAGTTTCATTCGAAAACACACCGCAGATTGAGGTTAAGTCGCACCGCGCATGCGCGGGCGGCGCGCAGGCGCTCAGCAACTTGTCTCTCGCAATGATTTCGCCTGTCTTTTGCAGCATTTTGATTTTTGGTCCTCGGCTATCTTCCCCCACTTTTATGATACCAGCTGTTGAATAACTTTCTTTACCTTTACATTATTAGCTAACCTACACTTGTAAGTTTTCGGCAATGGTGAAAATATTTAACGGGTAAAAAGATCTGAATGAATCTTAATGTGAAAAGGTTATTTATCGCCATCTTACAACAACTTCTAGTGACGAATGGTTGGTTGCCACACTTCCATTAACTCATTAGAATTCCTGTGTTCCTTTCCATTTTAACGTAGGTAGGGGTGGTCAGCTCAGAGCGGCAAGCTTAACTTTGACTTGAAAAAGATGCTAATATAGAATCGATTGAGGAAAAGTATTTTATATCAATAAATAGGGAATTTAATAAACGTTCATAAAAAGTAATCGCGTTGCAAAAACTTTAAAAGTTTATTATTATTTGTCAATTAAGAAAACTTGTCTAAAAACCGCTTTGCCCGAGTGAGTTGCCTAAAGCGGCCATGGGTTTAAGGGCAAAGTGTTCATGCCTAAATATTACAAGAAATGCATTTTTAAATTACAAAAATACTAAAAATAAATAAAAAAAAACTTTGTTATGATAAAAAGATAAAAGTTAACAATAAAGTATGAAACAATCTTTTCAGTCTTCAAATTTCTCACACGCCATAATGATTTTTTATCGGTCTTAAAAATTAATATCCTCTAAAAAAACAAATTTAATAAATCGACATGAGCTATTCTTATAAACTTTTAGGGATCCTTATGTAATGAGATCAGATTTCATAACTAATGTGAATACAGAAACAGCTGTCACTTGGCCACTTTGCCCTGACAGCTTTGCCTTTTTTCACTATTTTGTTTTAAAAGTAAACTCTACTCATATTATGTATTTTGGAACAAATGTTACACAAACAAAGCCAAATAGATGTGTGACAGTGACAGTGTAATGAAAACGTTGAATTTTAAAGAGGTTTGATCAAAACAAGTTGAACTTCACCTGGATTTTTTTAACAAAATGCAATAAAACATTACTCATGGGTTCGCTCCGATCGCCACAGAATGACTTGCGGCAGGTTAGCCAAAGGGCAGAATGGCAAACGGCGTGCTATCGTTTTTAGTTACCGAAAGATGTTGTCGCTTTGCCTCCTATGGCCGCATTGAACTAACATCCCCTATATCAAGTATTTTGCGATTTACTAGCTTAAATACTTTTTGTATGTACGCATAATATGATAATTATGTCCTCCAACGAGTGTACAGATCTATGCCCTAAAAAGGTTTCTATTCTACTCTATGCAGACTTTTTTAGGGTTCCGTACCTCAAAAGGAAAACACGGAACCCTTATAGGATCACTTCGTTGTCCTCAGGCCGTCTGTCAAGACCGTTTTTCTCAGGAACGCGTGGAGGTATCAAACTGAAATTTATATCTAAAACTCATGTCTACTGTCCCTTAGAGCCGTGAAAAAATCAAACTTCTAAACCAAAGCAATCAAAAGATACAGCCGTTTATGCTGCAAATTTGCAATTTTATTAATTCTATTATTGTTATATATATATATATTTATATTATTTTTTTATAGTATTAGTATTACTTATTTATATTTGTCATGATAATTTTTTTTTGTTATTCTTACACATCATTCATTCACTTACACTCATCACATCAGTCACACACTATTGTTGCACTCCAAAAATACCTACAGCTACTATAATAACATATATACAAACAAATAAATTTCATATAGGAGACGCGTGCTTGTTATTTTATAAATGTTAGTTTTAATCTTAGTTTTATTTTATTTTCATTTTTTCGATGCCTCCGTATTGACATCGACGTGTCAATAAAAAAGTGGGTCTAGTTGAAAACCAGCGTCAGCTTCAACACTGACACATGCTGAACTAGATCCCTTTTGATGCAGCCATGTGGAACATTTGGTTATAAGATTTTTGTGTATTTTTTGTCATATGTTGTCTATGTCCTCTGCCTGTATCAAATAAATGTTATGATTTATGATTTATGATTTATGATGATTTATAAATTTCTGCAAATTTTCGAAACTCGCACGGGAATCAAAACTTGCAGGGTACTTCCCGTGAACTTAGAATCTTGAAATTTGGTACGAAGTAACGTGTTATAGGTAGTACAGATAAAAGAAAAATTGCGAAAACCGTAAATTTTTTATTACATCATATAATAAAAAATATTTTTGAAAATTTTAAATTTCATTTTGCAATAAAAATACCATAATTAAGACTCGATTGTCGTGATGGGTGAACTTTTACTTATATACCTACAGTATCCGAAAGAAAAAATAAGTTAACTTTACGAGGGTGGACTTATGACGGAAAAAAAAAAAAAAAAAAAAATACGGACTATTAGATCTTAGTTCGTGAAATATAGCGAGTTTAATATCCGGAAAAGTTGTTTTATTTCAGAAATGAAGGAATCCATCCACGATAATTGTTTGGGGTTTATCTGGTCTGTTAGTTATCAAAAACATTAACTGTCTTGATTTCCTGTAACTTTATATACCTATAGCGGAAAAGTTGAGGTAGGTTAAGTTTAAAAGTCGTTCCAGAAATATCGCCTGGTCCCTGGTTACGGATTTAGGGCCTCTCCGCACCAGATCCGTCGCGCAAACCATTTGTTACACAACAATAAATCATTTTTTATGAACGCGGTTGGTCAACGACAATGACGTTGATGTTGAGTCATGAAGGTTATATAAGAGACATATACATCTACTTACTATAATAAACTAGTAAATATAGTACAAATAAAAATCGGTTAAAATATTCATTTTTTTAAATGACGATTTCTAATGATTTCGGACTAATAATACTGAAAGACGACTATGGAATTGTTGGGTTTGCTTGATTCTTTTGTCATTTTTCAGGCATAAAGGCTTTATATAGAGATAACTTTAATTACTCAGGGTTGCCAGGTCTAAAAGTAGAATAGGCAGACGGACACAGTTTCACAATTTAGCTTGACATTTTGCATGAAAAGCTTAAAAGGGATTGCTGATGTTAAAAGCAACAAAAATCGTAGGTATTTTTTTAATTTTGTTTATTTGCACTTAACTGTGACTTTATTTCTATACCGCCGCGGTGGGAATATCGGGAATTCGGGATAAAAAGTATCATATGTTTTAATCCAGGGTCTAACTGTGTGCCAAACATTCAAATCCGTTAATTTGTTACAAACATATATGATTTGTATTTTACAAATCTTTCCTCTTTATAAAATTTAAATAAGATTTAGTTTTTTTTTGTGATGAAACATTGCATTTATACATCAGCATGTTCACGAACAAAATACAGCTTCAATTGCCTTTCAGAATACAAGGAAAGCATCAAAACTTTTTAACGCCCTGGAAAAGGTAAAAATCCTAAGTGAGACTTCCGTGTTGCCAACGGAAAGGATACGAAAAATTAATATGTGCCACGGAATATCCGGACCGAGCAAAACAAAGGGACAAAGAGCAAAATTCGAGCCCGGCTACTATAGGGTTGACACCTAAATGAATATTTTTGAAAAAAATTACGCTTAAAATGTAATGTGTATGTTGAATTATTAAATTAATTGTTATGCTGTATAAGCGATTAGATACTACACAAAGAGATGATGAATGGCAATAGAGGATAAGCGATATAAGATTCTTATAATTAGGATAAGGATAAGGACTGGAATTATTGAATTCTCGTCTATGATCATATTTCAAAAACGCTTGACTGCGTTAGCCCCTTGATAGTCTTTTTCGATCTTTAGTAATTGTTAAATACCTTTCGCAGCGGTTCGACAATATCAACCTTCCATCATGGTCCACCACCACCACATGGCCAACCACTTTCAAAAAGTTTTAGAGAATCAAGATATAAATACAAAAGAACATTACAGTTTTTCATTTCATGCACCAACACACGTGGCCAGTTCGGCGTGTCAGGTTGGTGTACGGCCAGACGATAATGTTATTTTTTTGGTAGCTAGAAGTTTTAGTAGAAAAAGGCGCTCATCAAATGCTCTTAAATAATTAATTAAAATGAACCAGTGGCAACCCTCGTTATGGGGCCGCCAGGGGTTCTGCAGGCGTTCATTAAAATCTGCGTTTATTTAATTAGACACACTTACACCTGCAAATTGTGGCAGTGAATTAGAAGTAACCAAACTGAATTCATATATTCGGAATTCATATAACCGAGCAAGGAATATAAAGAAAAATGTGTCTAAAAGTTGAGGCACTTTTAGAAGGAATACGTTAAAAATGGATAAAAGAAAACAATTTTGTACTTCCAAATTAAGTACGATTTTGTTATTTTGTTTGAATGCACTAAAACTGTTTGTAGGGTTTTTTTTATACAAATTTAATCTAAATACTTATGGTAAATTTTAAATAGAAAAATATTGGAAAAAATTAACTCGGCCACAAGTGAATTCTCAGACGGGAATCGAACCCTTTGGAAATCCGGTCCAATGCTCTAACCGCTGAGCTACCGAGACTTAATCTAAATAGAAAATCATATTATTATCAGAGCCAGAGAGCTCCCCTGCAGCTGGTGATGGCGAACAGTGGTGATGCAAAGACCTAACATAAGGAAGCTTTTAATTGATGACATTATCTTTTTATTATCCCCATCAAACAAGAAACTATCACATCGTGAAGATAATCGTTATCGCTCTGACCATAACTGTACCTAATAAATTGCAGTGTCTAATCTTTAAGGTTTTATATTGGTAGCTCCATATAATATAACTGATAATTTTTTAATATTGACTTTTACCCCCATATTCTAAGTCGTTCCTCCAAAACTTTTTACACTCCACTCAACCTCGTCGTGGGTAAAAATGGTAGTGTGCGCTAGGCCGAACACGGAGTGGCTACGTACTCTTTGGCTCCTCCAGGTCCTTACGGAGTTATGACTTAGAATACCGATTTCGAGGAGTATTTTGAAGAGGTTTTCAATGAGGTTTCGTTAAGTAGAGGACGAGTAAGTTTTGGAGGAACGACTTAGAATATGGGTGTAAAATTTTTTAAAATTCTGTTAAATAATATTTTTTAAAGATATTCCCGCGGTTTCACACGCGTGGTTCTCGTTCCCATGGAAATATCGGGATAAAAAGTAGCCTATGTTACTCTCAGTCCTTTCAACTAACATCAAATCGATTGGTTGCTTAGTTGGGGGCGTCGAGACAAGACAGGACAAACAAACACAGTTTCGCATTTATAACATTAGTTAGGATAGATATAGCCAACGAACTGGATCCAAAAAAATCTCTGAAACTGACATATCATAAATCAACACTTACTAAAATGTTATAATTCACATAACTCACTCAAATTCAGACGTAGGTGTGAGAGACACGCGTTGCCCGCTGTGCCATTGCCGTAAATATTCTCTTGACCTTTCCGTAGACGGCCCTATCATTCTTGGAATCTTAAATATCAAACATAAAATAAACATTTTTCATCTAACACAGATAGATTCAACCATGTATAAATTATTATTTTTTTCTGGTTGTATTCTAACGTAACTAGAGTTTTCTCTAATGAAAGGTGGCACTGAAAAAGGAGGGAAATTAAAAAGAAATCTGTTTAGGGCAATACAAATATAAGTCTCTTTCACTATGTGACATTGATTTTTTAATATGAGAAATTGTCGCCATACTTAAAATAAAAAAAAAACGAATGACAAAATTCATTAGACAGACTCTAATCACGTTGTAATTATAACGAGTCACAAAACTAATTGCTACTAACTGTCCTCTATAATTACTTATGTGTTGGTCTCATGGTAAATGAGTGCTTGGATTGTTTGTGAAAGGATTTATGTGTTTACTTACTCCTTAGTGAGGGCTCTTTTAAGCTGTTTTCGTTCCGATGGTTCTATCTGCTTTTTTAAATACATGTACCTATCTATGATTTTATAACAAACTAGCTGACACGGCGCTTTCCGTACCGCCTTAGATTAATTAAATATTGTGTTTAGTTAATAGCTGAGTTATATTTACATTTTTGTTACAATAAAGTAAAAGAAGAGAAATTATTACGCGATAAATAATATCCTTTAACTTGACCAGAGTCATCAGCTATCATCATACCTTAAAGAGAGTTTATCGTGATAGCTGATTAGGTATGATGATAGCCGATTACCCTATATTATATAATATGGTTGGTGGTAAGACTTGTTGTTAGTCCGCCTGGCTAGCTACCACCATCTTATCTAAGCCTGACGCCATAACAACAATGTTTTCAGCATTGTTGTGTTCCGGCAGTTCGAGATAAGATAACCAGTTCCTCAGTGGTTGAGGCTCGCTTCCATCTTCAGCCTTATCAATACTTAACATCATGTATGATGAAGGCTAAGAGACTCGCCGTCATTCATAAAAAAAAAAAAATTACCGACCCAGTGTTGTCATTCTCATCCTCGCGTCATGCGAGAACCACTCGAACAAACAAACAGACACAAATTTTAAAACCAGCTGTTTACTTTTCTCATAAAATAACTTTAATCAAAGTTAATATTTATTTTCAACATTTAGGTATGGGTTTGTTTGAATTGAAGTGTATGGCCTAAAACGTAGTGATTATTTGCTTCAAATACTGGTATGGCGGTAATATAAGTGGACTGTATAGCGGCTAGCGGGGCGGTTTGTGATTTTGGTTCAGAAAAAAAATGATGTGGACCTTATAGATATTATGACGAGGGAAGGGGACTCACCGAGCGCGATTCGATTCAGCTTCTGGAGTATCTTGCCTTCAGGAAACGCCACTCACTGTCTCACACATGCCGGGTGGACAGGAACCCTAGGCCTAGGTCACTCTGCCGGTCACTTTAGAACACTGAATCACTTATTACATAGTTTATAGTTAATTCAAGCTGCGGTTAATGCATTTTATTTGACATTATATCAGGAGTCGCACGCACATTGCGGCGGCGCGGCTCGGTCGTCGAAGACGGAAGGACTGACGCGACGAATCACGATGCACTCTGCACTTGCTTGATTAGCTCTCTCACTCTGCGCACGATGGTGTGAGTAGGAAAGGGCTAGGAAGTAAGGAACCACATCATGAAGCTCGCGAATTTAAAATAGGGAAGCCGGAAATGGCGTAAACAAATACTATTGATGACACCTCCCTTAGTTGTGTGAGTGGCCGTGATCGCCGTGATCATCATCATATTAGCCACACGACACCCTCTGCTTGCTGGGTAGGCCTCCCCCAAAGATCTCCACAACGATCCTTCCTGCGCTGCCTGCATCCAGCGGCTACCCGCAGCCTTCACTCACCAGATCGTCGGTCCACCTTGAAGGGGGTCTACCCTAGAGCGTAGTCCGGTGCGCGTTCGCCATTCCAGTACCATACCGCCCCAACGGCCATCGATTCTTCTCGCTATGTTCCCGGAAACTGCCACTTCAGCTTCTTCGAGTATCTTCGATATCAGTAACTTTAGTTCTCCTAAAATCTCCTCATTTTTGATTCCACAACGCATGGAAACACCAAACATAGCTCTTGATACTTATACCTAAACAGAAAGCTCATTCGCTGAAAAACCTTACCCGAGGCGCTTTATTCGTATCTCTAATACTAAACCTGGGCTACTGGGGTTCTACATCAGGTATCCTTCGATTTTTATACGTCAATTGAAAAAACTTGTTACGCTTAACAACTTTTTCTAAGTTGCTATTTTCATTTCTCTCATAGTTTGACTGCACTGTTAAGGTTCCTGATCAGAGATTGAATTTTCTAATGTTCCGCTCAACTTTCTTAATTTTTTATTTCATAAGATCCTTCTCCTGCCAGTTATAAATACTGTTCCATCTGTTCACGCGTGATGCGATGACCAAGAGAAATAGCGATTCATTTTAATTTATATATATTAAATTCAGGTTCAGATAAAGAAAACTATACAGATAGTAGACAGAGTTAAAAAGAACAAAGACTTTCCTTTCATCACTATTTGGTTAAAATATTAGAATGCAAACTCACACAGCCAACATAAGGAGTTAAATTCCCCTTCACAAATTAGAGTGATGTCCAAGTCTTGGGGTTAGGAAAACGTACAATTTAGTTTACAACTTTTGCTTTCATTAAATGCAACTCCGTTCAAAATTACACGAATGTTTGGTTAGCACTTATGCGTGGGTTGAGAGTTCTGGACTTGGACTTATTACTTGTTGCAAAAGGGGAATCAGCCTCAGGCGGCTCCTGCTAAGTTAACCTTCCTATACTCGCACCAATATTTGTAACACCTATACTCGCGAACGGTGTCACAGACCGATAGTTCGTACCCCTTCAAAATATATTTTTTTACTAAGAAGCCCAAAAAATATTACTGTTATTCCAATGTTTAGGATATAATGAAACAATAGTATGAATAATATTAAATATATTAATTATTTTACTGACTTACGCTCTATCACAAATCAGTCTTCGAATTAGAGATAATTTTCTTAAGTACTAGGAAAACAAAAATAAAATCTGAACTTCTTTTGAAAAACAAAATAAACTTGTATAATAGTACTTATAACTTTTTAATATTGCATTTTACAATGCTATTTTTATGTGATAATTTTTAATCAAGTACAAATACTAGAAAAAAGCAACTTGTCTCATGTCTCTATATAGTAATAAAAACATATCAAAGAACATAATTATTTATCTATGTTTGGCGTCCACATAACAATCCTATATTACACTATTACGTGCACAAAAAGTTGCACCTATACTCGCGTCGGACTCATGGACCAAATTGACGCCAAATGCTACAACACGTGCACTTCGCACGTACGCGCAGTGTGCACTAAAATGACGTTAGGCACAGATCCGGCAGCTAGCAAGGAACTCGAATCCTCAGGATTTTCGTGCTTAAAAATAATCCTGAAAATGCGTTACGTCGGTCTCACAGACCATCGCGCAAGTATAGGAAGGTTAAGCAAACTTGTGACCGTTCGCAGTACGCAGTATGCCATACTAACCGTAACTGGGCTTGCTTAGTCTATAAACTGTGTGAAGGTTTGCTGCACTCTGCTTTCGAATCATAGAGCAACGCGGCTTCCTAGTCGGAAGGGAGTAGCCTAGCCATACGAAGCATTCCCCTCGTTAGTGTATATTATTATATTCTTTGCCTCTGTAATGTTCGCATGTTCGCGGAGCACAAAGGCTTATAAAAACAAGTTGCGTTCGGATTTCTTAGGCAGACCGAGTCCAGTAGCGCAAGCGAAAGCTTCTCGCCGGTGAGCAACTTAGTGATATTACCGTCCATAATGTTTGTCGATAAATTTGGGTGGGGCGCCTGGCAAATTTATTAATCACATATAGACAATTATTCATAGTTTCACCCGCGTGGTTCCCCATTTCGTGAGACTATCGAGATAAAAGTATCCTATGCTCATAACCAAGCTATCTACTATCTGCGTACCAAATTCCATCCAAATTCGTTCAGTAGTTTTTGAGTTTATTCGTTACAAACAAACAATAAAACATTCCTCTTTATAATATTTAGTATATAGGTATAGTATAGAAGATATTAGATAATATAATAGATAAATGAAGATATTTTTATATGAGCAATATTTTTAATATCTAGAACAAGATCTTGTATGCAAATCGACAATGAACCGGAAGACTCGTTAATCTATAATTATGTATATTTATATATTACCCCAAAACACCCCGTTTCTACTGGCGAAACATTTACAAGAAAACGTTGTAAACGTATAATGCCTCTTTGTACAACTTATTTGTGCAAATAAAAAGCAAAATAAAATTTTGCTCATTCAAACGTTTCTTCGGCGGTGTCATGTGAGGTGGGTCGTTACGTTCCCTAAAATATGGTTGAGTGAAGCGATGGCTTGGTTCATGCGTCATGCTCGTGAACGGGTGCCGCCAGCGGAAATGGTCTACTTCAGTCTGCTTGTCTTAACGTTGTGCTTAGAGCTTAAATATTTTACGTCACAACTTGCAGTACAGTAACCTTGTAATGCGAGAAATGTTATAATGTAAACGACTTACAGTTACTCCTTGCGAGTTGAAAATTGTTTACGGTTAGGATAACCATAAAATGTAATATTATAATTAGTTTCTTTTTTGTGATGGAAATTGACCTTACTGATATGTAAGCTCACTTTTCAATTTGACGACTCTCTATGAAATAAAACAGAGAGAAAAAAATTGCCCTTGACGAGTTTCTTGCCGGTTCTTCTCGTTACAAGGTCTCCCGCCGCCGTAGTTGTGAACCGATGGCGTAGCTTCTTTGACGTTCTTAAGTGCTTGTAACAGCCTAGACTGAATAAATGATATTGATAAGAAAACGTAATTGAAAAAGGATAAAATAATATAAAAACATCCGACATAATTATCCGTCGGGGGCTGTCATTAAATGAACTATACTTTTGCAGTTTTATAGTAACGTGAATAATTAGATTTATTTATATTCATGCTGAAAATAATAGTGATGGCAGCCCCCGACGGATAATTAAGTCGGAGGTTTTTATATTATTTTAACCTTTTTCAATGACGTTTTAACCGTCGTGGTTTAATCAACATTTTCAATTTTGCTTTTTATTTCAACCTTTTAAGAGAACTTAGATATTATGCACATTGTACTACATAAAACCCATTTCTAAAAACCGCATCAAAATCGGACTAGTAGTTTTGGTTTTGCTCAAACAAATTTTAACTGCAGCGCCCACTGGTGAGTTGTCACCGTAACTTTTATCTAAGAACACTCACCAATCAAACCCAAACCCATCACTGTAAACCGTATCAAAATCGGACTAGTAGTTTTGAAGATAAATGGTAATATTGGTTGGCAAAACAAATGTTTACTGCAGCGCCTCCTGATGAGTTGTCACCGTAACACTTATCTAAGAACATGCACCAATCAAACTTGAACCCAACACTGCAAACCGCATCAAAATCGGATTAGTAGTTTTGGAGATAAATGGTAACATTGCTTTGCAAAACAAATGTTTACTGCAGCGCTCCCTGGTGAGTTGTCACCGTAACACATATCTAAGAAGAAGAATTAAGTACCTACTTTATCAGATATCAGTTGTTAGTAAGAGCATAAAAAAAACCTAAATAATAATCATTATTATATTTTATACGTATTATCGATATTGCTGAATCGACAGTTCTGTTGAAACCAGCCCTATTTAATTCTCTTTTCAAAATAAATAAATGTTTAATGTTTTGTTTTATTAGGGTTTCGTAGCCTTAAGGCAAAAAACGAAACCCTTATAGATTCGGCCAAACCGATGTAAGTCACACCCTTTTTATTCCAAAACTATGAGGATTACACAGTTGAAACTTCTGTAAACCGCTTTACGGTTTTTACACAAAAATAAAAAAATATATGAATTAAGGGGGGGCTCCCCATACATGGAACTGACACTGAAATTTTTTTTTTCATCAAACCTATACGTGTGGTATCTATAGATAGGTCTTTAAAAGTTGCATTGAGGTTTCTAAAACGATTTTTTTCGTTTGAAAGATGTACACTTCCAAAGTGGTAAAATGTGTGTCCCCCCCCCCCCCTCTAACTTTTGAAATAAGAGAGTGAAAAATAAAAATAAATATATGCTGTAGATCCTAATAAAAACTTTCAACTAAAATTGGTTTGAACGAAATTTATTTAGTAGTTTCAGAGCTATAGCACATTTTTCAAAACCGCAAATATAACTTTGTCATTTATACAAACACTATGAAAACAAACTTATTTTTGCAGACGAAAAATTATAATGGCATTTTGGCAATAATAATAATAGAAACTTTATTGCACACGATACAAAAACAAACACATATAGAGAAAATGTCAAAAAAGAGGAACACACAATAGGCGGCCTTATAGCTACGTAGCAGTCTCTTCCAGGCAACTTTGGGTGTGAGGCGAAACCCTTCATGTGCGAGTTAGATTGGCCGATTTTTTTTTATGTGTTAGTCTAGTCTACAGTGTGTTGTAGTATCTAAGGCTACTCCTTCCGGTACGGAAGCCGTGTTGCTCTATTAATTATTATCTAAGTTGGACAAGATTTGTTTGAAAACAGTTTACTACTAGGAGGTTAGTTCTAAATCGGAAAACGTATTTCATAGTAGCAATATAAAGTTGAATATTACAGCACATTTAGGGAAAAATCTCCAATCTCTTCGACTCCACTACTTGTGTTACATTTGACTGGGACAAATCCCTCTTTTTATTCAAAATGAAAAGAAATGTGGCCCGCCGCATGACGAGGGGTCACCGTAACATAAGAATACCCTCAACGACAGGGGTATTTCTGGCGCGATGGAAACTCCGACCCCGATGTACGCCTTACAACTTTGGTTTCCTATTCACCGAAACTATATAAACATTAATGAAAGTCATTCGACCGCCTTTTTCAATGAGTTTCTGATTTGATCAAATTAATTGATTGAACAAACTCGAACCAGCTGCCCTCATATTAAAATGTTGATATGCAACAATATTAAGAAAATTTAAATTTTAGTTAAGATGAGATGACATATAAATAATGTTTATAAAACCTGATTTTCAGGTCACGGAGTTTAGTGCTCTCCTTGAGCAAAGCTATTTTGTTCTAAAATTAATAAAAGGAATTAATACCATAATGTTACTTAAAATAAGTCGTTGTCAAAATCGTTGATTTGTGTATATTGGGCATTATGCTTACTTAGCATTTTCTTAGGTTAGGCTAGTTTCGTGATCATTCAAATATATTCCATTACAAAAAGTCTTTAAAATCCATTTCTTTTGAACTACTCGCATCTAATCTACCGCATAACTTGCGTGAAAATACCTCATTTCCTTGGTAGTTTTAACGCTCAGTGGAAGGGATCAAAGCTGAAGCTAATCGAGTGGGTCTCATTAATGGTCATGACCAAGAAGAGGAAAAATCAAACATTTCAGGCCCAATCACTTTGCGATCTTGGTATTTTGGACAAGGCGTTTATCTTATAGAACCTGAAATATAAGAAAATGTAAGAGGTTGAGAGTAGAGGAAACAAAAGATATTATGGAATATATAATATGTTAGGATCGCAGCAAGTGGAAGGAAGTAACCTCTTCTATTGCGGGCATAAGACGTACAGTAAAGAAGTGTAATAGTAACATTTTGAACTATTGCATGTTTTATCCAAAAATGAACTCTATTTTCTGTCTATTTTACTAAGTTGCAAATTAACCAACAAGTCAAAACAACGAGGGCTACTCTACTAGCGATTAATTTACTAAGGCATCTTGTTTGCCGTAGATTATTTAATTTATAAAAAAATCTTCAAAATTGATGCGTTCACGCGTCATGCAAGTAAAGGTTATGGAAAGGCACACAGATTGTTAAGCAAAGTGTAAGTAATTATAAGGGAATTGTTAAGAAATCCTATAAAGGTTTTGATTCTCCAATGAAATATATAACCATATCTTAAATTCGTGCGTACTACAGTTAAACTTTTACGGATTTAAACACGAACTGTTTAAAATACACATTAAGATTTTGCGATTTTTCGTAATTTAGTATAGGTATGATAATAAGTAGCTAGTTAACTCCAAAATAGTTAAAAGCCCAGTATTTTTATGAAGTAGTGTTGTGGCGAGCGTTTAACGATGACAGGCTTCACTGCGGCACGTTAACATAGTCATGTTTTATTAATAGCTGCATGAATTAGTGCAGCTCCCGTTCTGCTGCAAATTACCGCCTCTGCCTTAGTGGAATACTTTGGAAGGTTTCCATGTCAGAGAATTTGTTGTACCTATATAAACGCGGGGCGAAGTTTTGATGAGGCCCTCCTGGCATCATGTAAGAATTGGAGAGATCTTACTGCTTTAGATAAGTAGTTTTCATTTCATTGGACGTGATAGTGGATTGCCTTGCTGATTGTGGGTTTCAAAGCGAAGGATAAGTTAATAATTTCACAATAATACTTTATGGCAATGTATACATGTAAAGTTTGATTGCTGGAATTACAGTCGTATTTTAAATTGTAAAAAATCATATAAAAAGCAATAACACAATCTTACAATGAAAAAGTAGATACTACCGGGTTACTAGGAAATGATTAGGTACTGCATTGAAACAAATATATTTAATTTTCAACTTGCTTGCGTAAATGAATTTACTGAGTGTTTTATCGTACCGATAGCGATCATTTTATTATTCCGATTCAATTTATTGTCACTGAACCTCTGACTCACACAACTTAGCTCAATGAAAGTAGGTGTGTCCAGCGATTCAATTACGTGTACTATTTTTAGATCTTTGTTAGCTTTCTGTGATTATATTGTTGTGTACATTTTCATTAAAAAAACTCGATTGATATTACCGGCATTAAAAAGAAAAATAATAATGAGCAAAATAATTATAATCTCCAATTAAATTAAAATCGTAACATACTAAATGAAGACCCAAACCAACATAGATTCTTTGAAAAAGTATTTAAATCTTTGTGTGATAAATCTAAAGGCATCCTAACTAATATTATAATTACGTAAGTGTTTGTTTGTCTTTTCCTCACGCCATAACTAAGCAACCACTCGAATTTTTGGCATCGAGTTAGTTGAAAGGATGGAGAGTAACATAGGCTACTTTTTATTCCGATATTCCCACGGGAACGGAAACCACGCAGGTGAAGCCGCGGGCGGAAGCTAGTATTTCACAAACTGCATAAAAATGTTCATTAACCTTCTATTTCAGCTAAGTCCCAGGAATCACAGCAGAGAACTTTCAGAAACGGCAGAGCATGTAATGTGAGCTGAGTTGCCGAAAGTTGCTCGTTATAATTAGAAATGCGAAAATTAATACTCTTTTTGCGGTGGCCGTGCCGCGCGCCGGCCGCGGGCGACAACCTACCTACTGACTTTAATTACGCCCCCGTATTATGTTGCATCATTTGTTTAGTTGTACCTTTATAATAATGAGTCTGTGCTCATTCGAATTTTAGGAGCGTAATGTCTCTATCCCTTTTTGATGTGTAGCACTGTGCTTTTAGTAAGTATTTTTTAGGCATTGTTTATACCCGTATTGCGGCAGTTTGAGATAATATAGCCAGTTCCTCAGTGATTGAGGATTCCGGGAGAGGCTCGCTTCCATCTTCAGCTTTATCAATACTTAACATCAGGTTTGATGAATGCTAAGAGTCTTGTTAAAAAAAATACATATGTGTTAAAATTGCTGGCCCGTGCCGACTTCGCTAGGTGAACAAATTTTTGACCCACTTTATAAAAATTCGCGGACAGAGACCAAACTACTTTTAAATGGAAGAATTCAATTCAATTTTTCATAATATGTATTTTATTTTTAAGAAATCGCCGACAGAAAAAAGTTTTTTTACTAGTATGCGTGTGAGTACCTATAGTAGGTGTTAAAATAACGAAAACGAAAACTACGTATTATCGCCATCGTTACTATCATTTACTTTTATGGGGCCAACCCGGGAGTATGACAGTGTAGAGTGTAGGATCAATAAAAACAAAACAGCAATGAATATCAAAATCACGCAAAGAAACTCGTACTTATTGACATACGCAAACGTTGTTGTACGAGGTATTCCTCGAAGCAGAATAATATTTTTTCATTGAATATTAATCTATTTGAGTAACGGGGAGACGTTTATTGATTTAGACCTTCGTCATCCCTGATGAATGAAATGTATTGAATTTTCTTAGCAAGTGGAAAATTGTTTACGGTTAGGATTACCATATAATGTACTTTTATTTTAGTTTTCTTAGTGATACTTACTTACTGATATGTTAGTCACTTCCAATTTGACGACTCAGTATGAAATGTAACAGGGAGAAAAAAAACAGCATTTGTCGAGTTTCTTGCCGGTTCTTCTTGATACAAGGTTTCCCGTCGCCCGCCGTAGGGTTTGTGAACCGATGGCGTAGCTTCTTTGACATTCACAAAATAATGCTTGTAACAGCATAGTCTGAATAAATTATATTGATTTCGATCTTGATTGTGATTTAAAATTATTCAAAACAACGGTTGTTGATAAAACTATTGCAGGCATTCTACATAAAAAAAACATAATAATATGTTGTATTAACCAACATTTAGCTACTTATTTTCCGCGCGTTACGTCTTTCATCTTTTCCTGTGGGAAAATATACAATGTCACTCAGGGAAGACTAGCTTTCTACTAGTGAAATTAATTTTGAATTCGGTCCAGTAGTTTTCACTTAACTAATAAAAAATGGTATATGTTTTTTTTTTCTTAATTCTCCCTTAGTCTGCAATAATACGACCTGTACCACTGAATAAAATGTACATTTATCTACATAACTAGCTCTATTTCGTTGGTGTCCGCCGTAGGTCAAATGTCCGAACAAAATGTACAATGACCTTTATGACTATTAAATATAGACGATATTAACACCCAGGAATGATGTAGCTTTTTTGCAATTGAAAGAATTTTCAAAATTAGTTCAGTAGGTAGTTTGTACAAACAAACTTACAAACTTTACCGCTTTTTAATATATAAGTGTAGATTGTAGTTGAACTTCACTATGAGTGCTCACCGGTATTCGTCTTCTCAGCCACACGACACCCACTGCTGGGTATAGGCCTCCCCCAAGCATGTCCACGACGATCGGTCCTGCGCTGCCCGCATCCAGCGGCTTCCCGCGACCTTCACCAGATCGTCGGTCGTCCTGTGCGCGGTCACTATTCGCTTTCCGCTCCAACGGCCATCGGTGGTTACTAGTTATAATTATGATAATTATAATGTAATCTTTGAAATGTGTAACACCACTGCCAAGTTACGACCCGTCGTATCAACGTCTACGAGCTACGAAAGCTCGCTGTAAGTAAGTAGAACCTTTGACATGGTTGAACAAATTATCTATTACGTTTCTCTTTTTTATTGTAATAATATGAATGACGAAGCATTAATAAATTGATAGTGTGAAAATTATAAGCAAGGAAGTACTCGTAACACACAATACGCTGTTTTATGCCGGTTTATGTTTTTGTGTAAAATTTAATTTAAAACCTTATTCTTGTTGTTTCAATGATATTAAAAACTAAAATAATAATAAAGGGAGTTTTATAGTTAATTCAAAGTTATTTAAAACTAGCTGTGCCCGCAACTTCATTCGCGAGAGAACCGGAACATCGTTTGCAATCCTTCCCAACTAAATTGTTGGTAAGACGGTCTTTTTAACCAACTTCAAAAAAGGAAGAGGCTGTTAAGTTGCCTATATTTTTAGCTCTTTGAAGAGAATACTTAACATTTATGGTACCACTTAAATACATTCTTATTATTATATCGCCTTTAGGTAATAGTATAGTATGTAGTAATAGTACCTACGTACTTACCTATATTAAAAGAATTAAAAGTAAAAGTATCTATTAAAATGCAAAGTAGCATCTTTTTGAAGTCTTTCTTTTGTTGTGATGATAATAGTAATTAGATAGCCGATGCCTGTGATTTAGTTACATCAGTCATGTTTCAATGTGGTTTTGTAACACCCCTTCGAAATTAACAGTGTAGCTCAGTAGTAGTAGTAGTAACAGTGTAGATTGTTATTTTTGGTCACCCACCCCGCGTCCGACCTTAGCTACTTAGCCTACTTCAGTTACTTAACCACTATAATCTGCATAATTTCCTTTACGTAGGTTGTATACAGCTGGTTAAATAGTATAGAGTAGAAATAGGTAACCATAGATAACCCCTAGCCCTCCATAAGAAAGTCTACTGGTCGACTGGGAAGTTCCCCGACTGTATCTAAGTAATACTTAACTTTAGACTTTACTGAAAAGCATCTTTGAGTCATATCATCATAACAATCAAGATTGGACAACATTATGAACCCATTCTTACCCCCTGTACCATTTGCTATAGCCACAGAACAAAACAACTTTACGAGGTGGTTTTAACACTTACTAATAAGTTCTGAATAGTTTACTTTTGGATCTTTTGACAGTTTGTTATATGGCAAAATGACAAATTATATGCCAGATAGGCTATCCATAACTTATCAGTAGTTGGTGAAACCAACCCTTAATGTAATACCTACATTTCGATTCGTTATTAGCTATTTAAAGTGCTGAGGCCTGTCTTACTAAAAAAAAAAGGTCATGACAGCCATGTCAAAAATCCATTTACAAAAAATACACCACAGCTGATGCCAGTGTGCTACTAACCTACCTAAGTAGTTAAAGTTAAGGTCGATCATTATTAAGTTCATGTAATTTTAAAGATTTTCTGTAGACTCCTGTAGGTACGGTATGAGGAGGCGCAGTGGTTCGCGCGCTCGGCCTACGATATGTGACCAATAAATTGCTATCTCTTCCGTGCCTCGGAGGGCACGTTAAAACGTTGGCCCGGCTGTATTTGCGGTCATGAAAACCCACCAATCCGCATTGGGCCCGCGTGGCAGATCATGGCCCATTCTCCTTATCTTATGACTTCCATGAGGAAGGCCAGTGCCCCGGCAGTGGGAACATAAAAAATGGTTAATGACGACTATTCAATCTGTTCATAGGTACTGAAACATAAAACTTGTGTAATGACGTTAGAACTTGTTTTACGAAAACCGCATAAAATGAACGACATAGGTAAAGGACAATCTCAAGTACAAAGTATAAAGCCTGACCTGCTGTTGACTACATACAAAAATACCAATACCGATAAACTCCTCCTTTTTTGAAGTCGCTTAAAAATATTAAAAAAAAACAAAAAACATTAGAGATTACGTTAAAATATACATACAACGCCAGCTTTCATGTACGCCATACCGCTAAAGTAATAAAAGGCAGGGAGTTTCACCCGAGTTCTTTTCGTAATATCAGTTAAAAAATTACATTTTAAAGAGAGGACGGACGGAGAAATTTCTATTGTGACGCTCGTATGCAGAAGGCACAGTTGGAGTTTAGGCGTCGTTCAGGTTTCAGTTGTTGATTTTAATTCTTTAAAAATATAATTTGACGTAACTAACTATATCCTCTTTGCTGCTTTTTATTACTTTAGCGGTATGGGGTGCATAAAAGATGGCGTTGTATGTATATTTTGTAGTTATTTAAAAAAAAAAGTTTTTTTTAAGAGACTTAAAAAAGGAAAAGTTTATCAATGTGTCGCGAATACAGGTGGTATTTTTATGTAGTCAACAGCAGGTCAGGCTTTATACTTTGTGCATGAGATTGCCCTTCACCTATGTCGTTCATTTTAGATGCGGTTTACGTAATACAAGTTCTAACATTATTACACAAGTTTTATGTTTTAGTAGGTGGCTAAATCTTCGGGCGGTTTGAACGCCGCCATTGTCCTCAACATATTTATATATTTTTAGAGTAATAAAATTCTGTCCTCGTGTCCAGTTACGAATATAGGTCCCAGACGAATAGCGTTTAGCAGCATAACCTTTATTATTTTCCCACTTATGCATGTTACTTTATATGTTGAGGACAATGACGGCGTTCAAACCGCCCGAAGATTTAGCCAGGTACCTATGAACAGATTGAACAGTCGTTATTAACCATTTCTTATGTCACTACTGCCAGGGCACTGGCCTTCCTTATGGAAGAATAAGATATAAGATAAGGAGAATGGGCCATGACCCGCCACGCGGACCCAAAGCGGATTGGAGGGTTTTCATGACCGCAAACAACTTTAACTACTTAGGTACGCTAGTAGCACACTGGCACCAACTCTGGCGTATTTTTTTTTATGGATTTTTGACATGGCTGTCATAATCTTTTTGTTCTTACTAACACAGGCCTCAGCACTTTAAATGGCTAAAAACGAATCGAAATGTGGGTATTACATTAAGGGTCGGTTTCACCAACTACCCGGGGGCAATTGTCGCGCCTCTCGCGACATCTCGAATTCGACGTTTTGGAGCCAAAAATCAGTATTTAAAACTCACTGAAAACAATCTTCGACATTATAGGATTGTCAAAGATCATTGAATCTAAAGGATTTTGACAGTAGTAGAGATTTAAATTACATTTTAACAAAGAAATAATGGATTTAAAAATGTCGAATTCGACATATTTCAGCGCGAGAATTGCCCCCCTGATAAGTTATGGTTAGCTTATGTGGCATATAATTTGTCATTTTTTCATATAACAAACTGTCAAAAGATCTGCCAATAAAACTATCCAGAACTTATCAGTAGGTGGTAAACCGGCCCGTAAAGTTGTTTTGTTCTGTGGATAGAGCAAATGGTACAGGGGGTATGAATGGGTTCATGTTGGGCAATCATGATTGTTATGATGGTATGACTTTCGAGTCGACCAGAAGACTCTCCATAAGAAAGTCTTAAATAAAGTTTCCTATTTCTCTATACGTGTATATTATTTTACCAGCTGTATACAACCTACGTAAGAGAAATTATGCGGATTATAGTGGTTAAGTAACTTTAGCTAAGGTCGGTCGCGGGGTGGGTGACCAAATATAACAATCTTGAGCTACTATAATAATAATAATAAAATAAACTTTATTGCACATAGTTACAAGGAAAATACAATACAAAGGAGACACAAAACGACAGTAAACACACAATAGGCGGCCTTATTGCTACATAGCAATCTCTTCCAGGCAACCTTGGGTGACAGAGACTATAGATAAAGGATAGTAGGGGAATGGGTGCAAAAAGAAAGTCAAATAAGATAAAAAGTAAGTATATATTCAAACATAAATAGTGATGGGGAGAAATAAAAAAGACCATATTAGTTAGGAGAGAGTGATGGGGATAAAAAAAAAACTATAAGTCAGGAGGGAGTGATAGGAAATGACTTCTAACTTGATCGCCAAAGGATCTTAGAGTTTGAGCCTTTCTGATGCCCTCGGTCAGTCCGTTCCATAGTCGAACTGCATGCACAGAGAAGGAATAGGTAACAAAGTTGGAACAGTGGCGAGGAAATTCTAGGGAAAGGTTAGATGAAGAACGCAGAGTGCAATGTGTGGATGAAGAAAGAAAGGAAAAACACTTTTTGAGATAAGGTGGTGAAGTGGGCAGGAAAAGAATAGTGTAGAGAAGCTTAAGATTGTGTAAGTCCCTGCGCCGGCGAATAGGGAGCCAATTAAGTTTGCTACGAAACGATGACACGTGGTCATATTTGCGGAGATTGAAAATGAACCTTATGCAAAGGTTTTGCAGACGCTCTAATTTATCAAGAAGTTCCTCCGACAGATCAGTGTAGCAGACATCAGCGTAGTCTATAATAGACAATAAAAGAGATTGTGCCAAAGTGATCTTGGTGCTGGTCGGTAAAAAATTACGGAGCCGATTTAGGGAACTGTACGCAGCAAACACCTTTTTTCAGACTCCTTCCACATGAGGTCTCCACGACAGATGCTGGTCCATAGTAACACCAAGGTTCCTAAAGTGGTGGAGAACGGGATATCTGCGCCATCCAAAGAAATCGCCGGAAGTTGTTCAAAAACGATTCTCGCAACGAAATGAGGACTACCAATAATAATACACTGCGTCTTGGATGGATTAAGAGTAAGACCAAAGGACTTACTCCAGGAATTTATTTGAGCTAGATCTAAGTTAGTGGCAGTGATAGCTTGTGAAAGCTCAGATAACGGTGCGTGAGTGTAGATCTGCAAATCGTCGGCGTAGAGGTGATAGGAACTAGAAAGTGAGTGAGTTATATAATTTAGAAATATTGAAAAAAGTAGAGGAGATAAGACGCCACCCTGAGGAACACCGGCAGCAATATTGCACCACTCGGAGAAAGAATCTCCAGCGCGGACACGCTGCCGTCGCCCTAGCAGGTAACTTTGAAACCAATCAATTTGCAGTTGGAGATATGTTCAGAGAACGTAAAACACCAAGGAGGATGTCAAAATCAACGCAGTTGAAGGCATTACTGAAATCGAGTAGTGTCATGACCGTAAGCTGACGATCCTCCATCACCCGGCGTATGTCATCCGTTATCTTCACAAGGGCTGTAGAGGTGCTGTGACCTTTACGAAAGCCAAAACTATGTTAATTTCGAAGGCGTGATACAATACCGCATTGAAACATGACCGATGAAACTAAATCACAGGCATCGGCTATCTAATTATTATCATCACACCAAAAAAAACGACTTCAGAAAGACTTTGCATTTTAATAGGTACTTTTACTTTTAGTTCTATTATAAAATATAGGTTAGTACGTAGGTACTTGCGAATTGACGAAATTCGCTATTTAAGGCGACAATATGATAATGTAACTAAATGGTATCATGTGTTAAGTATTCTCTTGAAAAAGTAAACATATAGGCGACTCAATAGCCTCTTCCTTTTTTGAAGTTGGTTAAAAAGACCGCCTTACCAAAAATTTAGTCGGGAAGGATTGCAAACGATGTTCCGGTTCTCACGCGAACGAAGTTGCGGGCACAGCTAGTTTAAAATAAGAATTAAATGTAACATAAAAAGTCAACAGTGCGATTCGGAACGCATTACGACGTATTTTTCTTTCTAAATTAAAATAAATGTTTATCACGCTAGGCCGGTAAAATGCAATTTTCGACACAGAAATTGAATGAAAAAACCTCCTTTTGCGTGTGAGGTGAACGTATCGCACCGGGTGGCCTATTGGCTTAAAATTCCTACTCAATATTATAAATGCGAAAGTATGTCAGTTTGTTTGTTTATTTGATTGTTACTCTTTCACGCTAAACTACATGTGTAAAATGAACTAAAATTAAAAAAACCAAAACCGATTTCAAAACGTTAAAAATAATAAAGAAAACAAAAAAATACAAATAAATAAAACCCCGTAGTTATAATGAAAACCGTCTTCAAAATATACTTTTTTCAGTTCCATCATCCATCCCATCATCAGATTTTATCTCAACGACAATGGGACAAACTTGAAAGTATAGCCTTTAAACAAAAAATAATTATTCAAATCGGTTCATAAATGACCGATTACTGAGGTAACAACCGAATTGATAACCTCCTCCTTTTTTTGAAGCCAGTTAAAAACAGTAAAAAAAACACAAATGAAAAATTACAAAACTACTTTGTTATAAGTCGAACTCGATCCCAATAAGATATCAAACAATCAACGTAGGTTACAATATTAATTATTAGTTTCGTTTAACATTTCCATTGTAGCCGTCCATTAATTCGCAGAATTGCACCACAGAGCGCAGCATTTGTTATTCGCGGCAGCTTACAAATATGTGGATACAAATGGCGGTCGCACTCTCTTTGAGTTGTTAATCCACTTAGGGATTATTCAAAAGTACACACAGAAAAAACCTAGTAATTGAAAAAAATATATGAGAATTTTAATGAAAAAATAGTAGGTAGGATTTCAGAGACCGATGTTTAAGATTTTTACATAGCGCTTTCAAGGAAAAAAAGTCAAATAATAGCAAGACAAGTTTTACTTAAAACGTTTTTAATACGAAACATTTTAAGGTTTATTTTTTAATACCTAGCACAACAGGGAACAAATAATCGTGTTTTAAGTATTTAAATGAGATATCTCATAATGGGGGTTGAGAAAAACTGGTTGTAGGTAGTTTGAGAGATGCTAGTCTTTAAGAACGATTGCATGAAGTAGTTTCAGAAACAGGCCAAGAGTTAGTTTGCTGTCCACTTAAGAAGGCATGCAAGTAAATACATGTTTTTCGCCAGAAGAAATACAATCTGTGCAGAAATACAACACAACAGCTTGCCTCGCAATAATGAGTAACAGTACTTAGCATTTGTAATTTGTCTGGACAACGAAAGTTGTTTTTCTTCTAATGCTTTTTCTTATTTAATTATTTTGTTACTTTACGTAAACAATTAAGAAATATGAGCATGTAGCTTGCGATGTTTATATTGTAAACAATGATTATACACATTTTAGATATATCTAACTTCTTACATAAAATATTGATTGTTTAGTTAGACTGTTTTTATCACCCACTCAATATGTTATATTTTGCATTGTAGGAAATTTGTTTTTTACTAGAAAAACTTGCTTTAAGTTAATAAAACGTGTCTCTGGACTTTTATTTATTCAGATAAACTATCACAGATAGCTGCAACATCTTCGTTATCTTAATGAGTCTTTGGTACAACAGTCTGTTCTTTATTTACGCTAATTGGCAGTGCAGGCAATAATATGCATGTTTCAGGCGGCATCGCGGAGGTTATAGCAAAAAGGTTCGTAATTATGTAACGAGCTGTACAAATTAGTGGTGCTTCCACAGATTATAATAGTAAAGTGGCGCTTCTGGCGTGCAGCCAGATGCACGTTGGTGCATGAGACCAGGGGCCCGATTTTTAGGTCACTCGAAATAATGTCGTATTTGTGGTCGAATTGTGAATCTATTTATGTGCACCAGACTTAAAAAAATAATTACAAGCGTTTATTTTGAGTCTGTGATACTTCGTAAGAAGTGAATAACGGCCTCCTTGATATCTCAAAGTCAACATACATACGTACCTAATCGTTTGATATTCGTTTAGGGATCTATACCCAAAGGGTAAAAACGGGACCGTATTACTAAGACTCCATTGCCCTTCTGTCTGTCTGTCACCAGGCTGTATCTCATGAACAGTGATAGCTATACAGTTGAAATTTTCACAGATGACGTATTTCTGTTTCTGCTATAACAACAAATATCTACTAAAAACAGAAAAATAAATATTTAAGTGGGGCTCCCATACAACAAACGTGATCGTTTATGCCGTGAAAAACTAATAAAAGGTTGTCACGGGTCATCGTAATATGATGTCTGATGTTGTATAGATAATGGAACGTACGTGCGCGAGTCTGACTCTCACTTGGCCGGTTTTTTTTAAGCCAGCTGCAGAAAAATATGCAGCTTGGACTTGATTTCGAATACGAAATTATTTCGGGTGAACTAAGAATCGGGCTCCAGGGCTCAGGGGTGGAGGAGGGGTGTATCAGTCCAGGCCAAATAAAGAGCTAGTAATGTATCAGATATAACGGAGTAGGTACGTATTGACTGCTAACAAGAAGTTGCGGAAATTCAATTTTAGAGATAACTTTAGAGTGTTTACTTTAGCTGTTGACAGGATTTAATAGCACAATTAATTATTATTGAACTCTTAAAATTGAGGTCACATTAGAATAACATTAGATCTACTTTTCATTAAATATTCTTTCCAAGAATACAATTACGTAAAAAACTTAGTCCTCTCCGTAAGGAGTTAAGGATTGCTTAAATAACAAATCCAAATTGTTTTTGATAGTCATACAAATTTCATCCTAAATAATGCGAAACATCTGGATTAGTCGTAAATCGAAATGTAAATATGCTTGGGTGAGCCCTCTCCATCAGAATCCAACTAAGATGGGGCGATAAGTTAGTTAACAATTACACAGTAGACTGGCTCATATCGTCGCAAGTATAGGAAATGACTTGGAAAATTATTAAGTGTAGGCAATTAATGTCTGCAACGGTGTCGGTTACGTAAGCGGCCGTAACAGGGATTGCGCAACACCGTGCTAGTACCAGACTTAGTTTCAGCTCAGCGCACTCCTACTACCAGTTTGAATATGACATTCAGTCATAAAAATGTATCTAGGTATTCTTTATATTTAACAGTAAAAGTGTAAGTTAAGTAACCAAGTATCTATAGATGGTCTTAGCGTACATAGTATAATGCGAGAGTGAGACACGTTACCTGCTTTAAAATTCTGAATAGAAAGGCGGAAAAGTTTACCTATGCTTTATTTCAGTATTTACTACCTACTAAAAGTATGTAGGTATTCATTTATAGGTTGAAAACAAATGTATCACAACTAAACTAAACTCGCCAGACAATTATTAAAGCTGTTCCATTCTTTACATCCTATCCCCCAAATATTATAAATGCAAAAGTATGTTAGTTTGTTTGTTTGTTTGTTACTTTTTCACGCAAAAACTACAGAATGGATTTGGATGAAATTTTGTATGTAAGGACTTCAACAAGTAGACTAACACATAGGCTATTTATTATCCCGATATTCCCACAGGAACGGGAACCACGCGGGTAAAACCGTGGGCGAGCGCTAGTATAAAATATTAAGGATCAAACATCAGCAACTGAATCCATAAATACGTGTTAAAAACTTAACCTATTAACCACACACATCTCTAACGCGGATATTTGACTTCATTAGCCGCTTAAAAGCCTGCTTTTACTTAAGCATCTGAACAACGTTGTTCAGAACAAACTTCATTGTTCACATCACATCATAATAAATTTATGATTCGCTTCCGTCGGGAGTAATCCGAACTATAAGGTAGTCAACAGAGCTGAAATTTATACCCGCTATAGCCAATTACTAAGAGTGGCGAAATAAAAGTTTAACCTGGGTTCGTTTCCGCTTAAGGGCGCGTTTCCACGAAATTAGAGATGAACTGAGAGGAGCTGTGAAAACTGTGGAGAGTTTTCATCGAAGCGCGCTGAATGTGGCGTAAAGGAGTGGAATTAAGCAAAACGGCGTTGGATACAGTTTTTATTTTAATTTATGATTTGTAGGTCTGTGTTTCGCTTGGTGCTTTTTGTGGACGTACATACTTAGTACTTTTATTACGAGTATGTAATGGTGTTAAGTTTGTTTTATTATTATGCAAAGGGTAGTGATTAGGTATACAAGGTGTAATAAAAACACTCAGTAATCAACGGGCTGATTCTGATCAATATTTATATAAAAGAAAAACTCTTTCTCATATTTGACCCAAGTTGCTCATATAAAGTTAGTGAGAGCGATCTTTGAATATTTAAAAATCGTATATCACATCAAAATAATAGTAAAAGTAGTCCCGTGAACCTTTTTAATTTACTGATAAAAATCTGTCGCCCGGTTTCAGTTTTCAGTTGACGATAGTTGCGAACGACGTTATCTCGATCATCCTGTTCGTCCAGATTGAAAAATATTAGGATTTTAATATAAATTTTACGTATTTTAGAAAAGGTTCCTTAGGTCGGTCACTGGTTGGATGACCAAAAATATACTTAATTTATTAAAATTTTTGGGTCCCGACTACAATTGCAGCCCCTAACGAACGTGTAGTTGGACATGGTTCTGTAATGGACCTTACATAAGAAGTAAAAATTACTTAAGTACTCAATAAAAATATCTTCTAACAATAGCATGCTAATACACTAGAGACTTTTACTACTGGAATTTCCATGAGATGTGGCATTGAAAGTGAATATCGTTTGCGCAAGTTGGTCGTAGGCACCTAATTTATAAGATAAAAAAACTAGTGTTTGTGTTAAAAAAGATATTGATCCATCATCATGAAGTTTTACTTTCGAGTAATAAATCTATTGCTTATTTCATTTTACTTTGTCAGGTCATATAAGTTTCACATCAGGGCAAGGCATCCAATCACATAGAACCTGCAATGCACCAAAGGCTTTATGTGTATTTGGTAGGGCGGGAACATTTCCTCCTGTGGGAATTTAAGCGGGCCATTTGGTTTGTACCTGAGCAGAAAGTTGTCTACTGATGGTACGGGTTAAATGATGTTTTACAACCTCAAGGTTTCTAGGGTATTTTTTTCATAGAACCTTTTTATATTGAATATGACCGCGACTCTCCCGCGTGTTCATTTGAAAAAAGGAGTTTTTGCGTGATTAGGCTGTTCGCTTGGTAGGGATCCAGTAGCCTAATCACGTTAAAACGGCTGACTTGATTTGGATAAAACTAAAACATAGTATGAGACAGTATAAGAAATAGATTTACTCAAACGTCCATGGGGGCGAAGTCGCGGGCGAAGACTAATAACAAATACACCAACACAATTTTCTATGATTTTTGGTGGATTAGGACGGTATCTCCCTCCCTATACATTCATATACATAATTCTTTGTACCCCCAGTTTAATTTTCAGGGGTTGAACATGTCAACCGCGTTAGACTTCAAAATTAATGCCATTTTTGGAATACTTATCCTATAATGTCAATAATGACATCTATATCGACTTCTAGATAATTGACCTCTTTTGACCCCTGAGCGGTTTATTATTGAAAAATTACGATATTATACGTATCAGCATATTAGTAACCCACGCAATTGACATAGACTGTATCTATGTCAATTGCGTGGGTTACTTTTTTTTTGATAAAATTATTTTATATCTCAAACATTTTTGAAGCAAGCAATATAGCCATATTACGACGCAAGTGCGGACGTCTCCAGGCGCGGGACGACTGCGCTTGCAGATTGTTAAATCGAAATAAAATTGGTCAAAATGTATTAGTAACAAGTAGAAGTCAAGTTAGTAGGTAAGTACAATATTTTCTTACACGTGGCGACTTTTCTTTTTAGTAATTATTGTCCGAGAAGTACCGGATACAATTATTTGTAAGTTTTAATTACATTTAACTTTTTCACTATCCAATGCAAAACAAATCCAATATCGAAATATCACTCTACCTAATACTTACTAAACTATGGTACGTAACGCCCCAAACATCTCGTCTCCTAGAGTCAAGTAAATTTCGAAGTAATCATACCGTGCGCTTACCACAATGACACTTTAGTGTTGAGCATAAAAAAAGTGTATTTTGTTAATGTAATGTGTTCCTATCGGTGCTCGCATGCTCCTCGAGCAGCACGGGCCGTATTGAGGATGGCGCGGCGGCCCTCATGCACGCTCGCTCTCTTCACCGTAAAAGAAACACTTGAAATTCGTCTACGCCGCTCTCGTTCGCTGCTTACTTTAGGCCCGTTCAATTTGAGCGGTCGAGTTGACTAGTCACGTCTCGATGAATCCTTGTTTTGAATTTGTGATGGAGAGTACATTTGTTCGAGCAAGCCACCGGGACTGTAATTAAAGTTATTTTGGCTTATTGGAAATGGTGTTTCCTTTGGTTCAGCTTTAATTTGACGAGAGAATTTGTAAAAATGTTTTCGTATTACGCAAAATAGTTACCTAATAAATTTCAAGTAAGAATTAAGTGACATTATAAAAAATTGGTGATTCAATTTACTAATGTATGTTACTCGATGGATTATATTCATTCGACATTTAACAGTATCTGACAATCATAAGGAGTAGAGTGTAGAAATATGTAAATTAAAGTCAGCGGGTACTGGCTCTCTTTAGCCGGTACGACATATTTTGTCACGATTTCGGTTGTTAATTAACCTCAGCGAAGTAAAGATACGGGTCAATTGCCGTTTATTGGCGATCGATGGTGTAATTAAAATAAAATCATTATTTCAACATTGATGGTGTTGATTACAAAAAATCATTTGACAAAAGAGGGCTTTTCACATTTGTTAGTCGTTTACAAATAATTGGTAAAATTTATTATAAAACTTACAAAAAATCTAGAGCATCGATAGAAAATTTCATCTACTTTTCAAGGATGATATGTAGGTATTTCAGGACGAGCCAGCGAACCGCCTCCGGGGAGTTCCATCCCGTTTGAGGTTGCAGTCAATTTCGGGTCGAGACTACTTTTCTCCCGGGTCGTAATTAGTTCCGGAACGATGAATACATACACAAACTTCTAGATCAGCAGAAAAGCAATCAAACAAATCTACTGACGCGGTTAAGGACAGCAGGATTTTGATTGCGTTAAGATCTTTTAACTAATTCAGTGTTACAGGCGCTTTATGTGTCGGCGATCGCTTACCAGTAAGTTAGGTATATACATTTAGCCATCGGCATCGCTCTGTTTGACTTGAAATCATAAAAGTTGTTCTCGTCAATTAATCCATGGAGCAACGTAGAGTATGGCAGGGTGCGGGGGTGCGCGGGGCACGCGGCGCCGATCAAACAGGCCGGGGAATCAATATGGCCGCCGCCCAGCTGATCCGTGACCTCCGCCCCCCGCGCGCCTGCCCCGCTCTCAATGCCGCTACGAACGCGAGACGCGAGCCAAACTTGACGTTTCTCTCAACTTCACTTATGACATTCCGCTGTTATGTCTTTTTGGTGGACTTTCATGTAAATTTTAGCAATAATTAATTGGTCTAATATGAAAAGTTGATAGAAAGGGTTAAATGGAACTGTTGGTAAATAAGATGCTGTTTCTCCATTTAAGTTTCCTTTCCGTTTTGATGTGAAAATATGGATTTTATAAAGGTCACATTAGACGAAAACCAACAATGAAAAAATATTGATGCACTAAGCCTAATATCCTAAAATCCAGGCTAGATATCCATGGCAGATTTTACAGGCTTTCCTTGAAAACTGACGATCAGTCTATCAAGCTTACATTGTATTTTAACATCAATTTTTCTAAATATTAAAAAAATTCTACCTTTATTTTATTATAATAATAGGTACTTTAATATTCTTAAAAAAGATGAAGAGCCTAATTACAAGTGTTTGCTGCGGTCTTCTCAATTTAAAAACGCCTACCATCACCTTTCGAGTGGCTGGCTTAAGCAGTTAACTTTTAGAACGGCCAAATTTTCACCTCACTCGCCGTTTAGACGCGTAAACGAAAATATTTTACGAGTAGCGATTATGAAAAAGCGTTCAGACTAAAGACAATTAACAAGGTTAGTTTGTAAAAGTGCGGTTAATTAAAAGTTACGAGCGCTTGTAGCGGCCTGCACATCGTCGTAAAACTTGGACCTCGCTGAGGCTACGCGATGCCGTTTTATTTGATATATGGATGACACTGAAAACGATAGGCACTTTATTAGGAATTTCGTGTTAGGAAAGTGACCTAATTTTGTAATTGTTTTATCGAAATTAGGTAGTCAAACTGTAAATATTAGCTCTATCAAAGATTGTGTTTTTCGTACAATGAACTGCAATAAAAGAGGAATTAAGTAAATGAACTATTCCAGACACCTTTATAACTCATTCCCAAACTATAGAAAAATAATAATGTGGATGCTAACATTGTAAATGTTTATTTATTTTTTATTACCTATTTTAGAGGTTCTAATCTACGAGTATGGTGGCGCTGGTTAGAGATAGTTCTTGTAAAAAAGTGAAATTGTTTTATTTGCTCAATACAGTGTGTTTCATTAAGATGAATGGTGACAATATGTGTACTTACTTATACTGTGGTCTACTGTAAACTACCTTAAACATTGCAGGCTGTGTAGTCTGTTAACATGTTAAATGTAGTGTCGATTGAAGAAAATTTACATTTTAGTGGTAATGAACTCCATGTGGTGCTGTGTGCACAATAAATTCGATGCAGTCTCGCCGTCTAGTCGTTGTATCTGATTAACCAAATACAAGCAGCTCGGATACTAATTTTAATGTGACGTTATGCGATGAGCATTATTATTTTTACAACGTTATTTTGTTTCCTTGAAACCGTTTGCAGAACTCATCATTGTCACAAGTTTTTGTATTTGATTAGTAATTTATTAGTAGGATTAATTAGTGGGCTTTGGTTGGTCTTTGGTTTATTTGGTCTTTGGTCTAGGTATGCACGAGTAATGTTTCCATACATTTCAGCAGAATCCAAATAAAATTTTGCATGACAATTGTTTTTAAATGTTATGTTATCTTAATTTTTGTTATTTATTATTATTTTTAGGCCTTTTTCAAAGAAAGGCTAATATAAATCTAACATGCTGTGTTGCAACAAAACATTTACTGTTTCTAGAGATGGTGCGAGCCAACTAAGGGCACACAAGTTGGGCAAACCTGTGTACGAATTCAACAGTAACTACATGTGTGACATAAAAAGTACAGTATTTAAGGAAAAAAATATGTGTTAATACTCTAAATATATTTGTCATTTGACCATCTATGGACCTGTATTTTCTTATTAAAAAAAGAAATAAAATTTTCAAAAACCGACTTCAAAAAGGAAAATATAAAAATGAAATAAAAAAATACCAAATAATAAAACCCCATAATTACAATAGAAACCATCTTCAAAATATACTTTTTGGAGTCGGTGCCAGGGAAAACGAAAAAACTGAAAGAAGGCACTCACCTATAAGTACAAGTACAAAGTAGAATGCACCATTGATGCCCTGGCTGGCACCGACTCCAAACAGTTTATTTTGAAGACAGTTTCTGTTGTAATTATGGGGTTTTATTATTTGGTATGTTTTTGTTTTAATTTTTATATTTTCCTGTTTGAAGCCGGTTTTTAAATTTTTAGTTTCTCAGTACTTAGTATTATGTTCATCGTGAGGAGCATAATTGCTTAGGAATCGTATCGCACCCGTGATATACTGAATATTTAATAGTTCCAATGAACATATGTGGTCTTCATCATCCGTTCCACTACACCAAATGGTGATTTATGGAAGCAACTGCACGAGTTAAGAAAACACCAAAATCGATGTAGGTTTGCGTATAATATTTGAAGAGTTCCCTTGATTTCTCCAGGATCCCAACATCAGATCCTGTCTTGACGACAGTGGGACCAACCTGAAAGTATACATTTTCAAACATAAAAAGAATTATTCAAACCGGTTCATAAATAACCGAGTACTGAGGTAACAAACATAAAAAAAACATATGCACGAATTTATAACCTCCTCCTTTTTGTTGAAATCGGTTAAAAATACAAAATACACGTTCAAAATGATAGGTTGAAATCGGGACATACAAAAAAACGGATACAAAAAGCGGGTAAACGGGGACGGGTAAAATACAGATAACGTATTTTTGAATCATTCGAATTAGGTACTATTCGCTTACGGAATCGCAAGATACGCATGCTAATCCTAAGAACCGTATTTTACAATTCCAATTCGCATTCGAATCTGCAACGAGTGACCACTGTTTTTTTTATTTGAGTATAGTAATTTTCAAATTAACATTGAAATGACGGATAGTTTGACAACTTAAAACGTTTACTTAAAACGTTTCGTTTCTCTTGATTCAAGTCCGATTCAGTATCGGGTTTTGAAAATCTATTGAGAGTTAGTTTCCGGCTTTTAAATATTTTGCGTAAAATGAAATAATGTCACGGGAGTTTAAGAAAACGGCAACACCGCATTAGTGTGATAAAAAAATGCGACAAAAAGGAAGTCGGTTAATTTCAATTCGAATGCGAATTAAAATCTCAACAGAATTTCGAATGATTCAAAAATACCAGGACAGATGTTCAGCCAGTGCGAGCCAATCTCAAAATCGTTTTGAAAAATAACCCATTTGTGTCAAAGGTCATGTTTGCTCACCATAGTGTTACTGGGAACAGTTCACCGTAACTGTTTTCGCACGAGACCGTTTCACTGTGTAAGTGTAACTTTAACTTTAAATCGTTTGCGTTATCAATGAAAGTAACTTTAAAATGGATGTTTTTCTTTCTATCTAGTTGATGACTTAAGTTCTAGAATGTGTTTAGGCGACTTAAAGTTTTAATGTTACTCGCTCTCTTTCTATCTGTAAAATTTTATTGTTAGACATAAGTTGATAAATAATGAATTGCATTTATAAGAAAATAGCTTCCGCCCGCGGTTTTACCCGCGTAGTTCCCGATCCCGTGGGAATATAGCGATAAAAAGTAGCCTATGCTACTCTCCGAGCTTTCAACTTACTCTCTGCCAAAATCAATTCGATTGGTTGCTTAGTTTGGGTGTCAAAAAAGGACAAACAAACACACTTTCATTTTTTATATTAGTTAGGAAGGATTAGGATTACTATTTTGTATTGGACAGCTTATATTTTGTATGACAAGTCAGAAAAAGAATACATAATGATGAAAAAGAAAGTAAAGTTTGATAGTGTTAATATAATACTCGTAAAAGAAAATTATATTACCTAGAATTAACAGCAGGCTTTATCTGGTCTAAAAATCGTTTCTATTATAAAGCCGCTGTAGAAAAGAATTATAAAAAACAATAATCATTTAACTGTCCATTGATGCGAGGGTCGATTCATTGCCTTTTATTGGAGTAGGTGAAAACGTGAAATACATAAAGGAGAGGGGTGTGAACTGTAAACACCTTACACGTGCCCTGTATTAAATTGGTGAACGGTTGCTAGGTACGCAATGAATTGAAGGTAACGAAACGTTGCTTCTAACGAGACTGCAAATTGTCAGTCTAGATTAATTTGAGTCTTCCCAGCTTTTGTTCTTAGATGGTAAAATTATACAGCCATAATATTGCCGACGTCTCTGTTGTCCGCAGGAAGACAACTTCCTCAAACTCCCTCAGTAGTTAGAACGTCTAAGGAAAAAAAAAATTGTTTACTTCTGTTTTATCTTATGTTTTGGCGCGCACTGTTCATTAAAATAAAACAACTTTTACGGATATCAAACGCGCTATATTTCACGAACTCAGTTGTAATTGTCCGCATTTTTTGGTTTTTAGGGTTTTTTTATTTTCCCCGACGTTTCGGCAGCTGAAAAGATGCCAAAATTAATTTACCGAAATTAGTTTACTTGCTAGTACCAAGTAAACTCATAACTGCGCTACATTAGACTAGAAAAAAAAGAATATATGAATCTCATTTATAAGGTGTATCAGTTTTTTAATGTTCATTAAGTCTAATACAATTTAATTTCATAACTTTTTTCGCACAGCTGTTTTCATTTTATCTTTAATATCTAAAGAAGACGTAATCTGCATCTGCGTAATACAATTATTTTTGAACCAATGACATAAAATCTTAGCAATGGAGAGAATTTAGTAGAAATGTTTTTTATCGATATTAGTACAATACCGAGTATCGGATTTTCTCTGATAACAACAAAAAAAATATAAACTACTATGTGGTGGTTTCATCGTATAGGTTTAGTTACAATATCAACACACTACGCCTAAATCATAAAATAAATAGAGTACAAATAAACCCTAAAATTATTTGCATATTGTCATCGTCAATCACTCCTTGAACACGCTTTCACCGCAGCTATTTACATTTATTAGCAAGCCATTGTCTCGACTACGTTTCGATAAATCAATATGTCCCTATTAAGCCGATCCTGGTTGTAGACACAATGTCATTCGTTCCTGCGTAGCTAATTCACAATTACATTACGCCAATCATAAAGTTTCCTCGCGACTCGCGTACATTCATATTGTTGTGCGTACATAGTTGATGCTGCGGCGGTAATTCACGCTCTTGTGTGCTGCTTGTCACGTTAAAACATGTCGGAATAGTTTCACACAGACTTCATTATTGACAATAATCGTGATTTAAGATTTGTGTACCATAAAAACGTTAACTAAATTCCGCTGCTTGTCCTACAATTTAACGACATAAATGGCCTTACCACAAACGATTACAACTCGGTTACTTGATTATTTTCAGACCTCGGGTTATGAGACACAATTGATATTCTATTGTTCTCTGGTCGCCAGTGTCCGACTAGCAAATGACGAAATAAAACAAAGTTTTAATGGAATGCTGTATCTAATAGTTTAGGTAACTATTATGATTA
Source organism: Chrysoteuchia culmella (assembly GCA_910589605.1). Classification (NCBI taxonomy): domain Eukaryota; kingdom Metazoa; phylum Arthropoda; class Insecta; order Lepidoptera; family Crambidae; genus Chrysoteuchia; species Chrysoteuchia culmella. The sequence continues at coordinate 14,678,105 of OU342642.1, read as the reverse complement.
TTATTATGTGTTGAGCAACATCAATACGTGTAAAATAATATTACAATTGAATTTTAAATATATTAGTTAGTCTTTAGGGTATATTTTGTATGGGCTTAGTTGCCTGAATTAAATAAAATAAATAAATTATTCAGTCAAATCATCAAGTAACGCTTGTCTTAGTAAGAAATAAAGTATTTGAACCGAAATGATCTTTATCCAACTATAAGGTAAAATATCTTACTTTCTCTTCTTTTTAATGGGTTCTCGAAATGGTTTAAGTAATAAGGTATATTTTGTATCACTATCCAATGTTTCTAACGTTTTCCTTGTAACTATAAATCATAGTCACTTTATAACTCCAGCAAAACTTTGCCAACTATCGATTTAGTAATAAGATAGTCACGTCTCAAATCTACGAATAACTTCATTCAATGCTTGAGTTAACGTTTCCATAGTTCAATAAGTAATTTGACAAAAAATATAACCCTATAATATGCTAAGAAATGTTTGTTCAAATAACTGTATCTATACCACCCCCCCTCGATAGAACTTACTTAGCTTCAAGTTCGTGCACTGTGTATTTGTGCCGTGTCTGTGATTAGCATCCCAAGTTAAACTCCGAACTCGAGGACGAACGGTTTAAATGCAAATAAGATTACAATTAGATATTTGGATCCTTTCACAAGCCACTTATTTCGGAGCGAGTATTTTAATACCAGGCTTGTTTAATTAAGTAGTGATAGAGATATAGCAAGCGAGCTGGTAATCTCTGGGGCCTTTTTAAGATTTTCACCCAGTCATTTTGGCATGGAACATAATTTGAGCTTCAGTTTCACTGAAGGCAGAGTAGAAAGAAAATATGGAGGCGTAAAAATAAAAATGAGTTTTAAAGGTGTCTCTGGTTTACATTTAAAAATGTCGTTTACTTTTGAAATTAATCTCAACCCCCAATAAGTAGGTTGATAAAATAATGATGATGCGAGTAAAGAAATTACATTAACAATCCCAGTGTTACGTAACCGCAATAAAAAATCGGATTATAATACGTCGAAGGGCTGCAAAATATGGTAGGTATAAGCAGAAGGCTCTCACGGAACGTAATAACCGCGGAGGCCCCTCGAGTCGGGCACAATGCGCCGAGCGCAGATTACTCCTCAAACAACTCGAAAACTGGAAATCCATAAAATTCACCTTTTTAGATACGTCGGGCTGAAGCCCGCGGCGACGCCTTCAGATGTCCCATTGATACACTCTTTGTTGTTATTTGAGTGCTCTGCAGATACAAATTATAGCGTAGCAGATATTGCAGACGACTGTGTGCAATTGAGACTGCGCGCTATCTTTTATAACAGACTAGATACTCCTTTTTTAAACTTTACTTTTTAAATAGACTGCGGTTGTTTAAAGGAAATAGCTATGCTGCAGTTAGATTTTTGACTATTGTTTATTTTGAGTGAAGCTTTTAGGAACTTCGTGAAAAATATTCTATCCTATGCGGTATGCCTAATAATGTTATTTTTTAACTAAATACGAAAAAAAAATTAAAAAGAATATGAGAACAAATAATGTACTGTGACATTATTTCCGTGTTATATGTTAAACAACAATGCAGACTGAATAAATAATATTCAGAATAACAAACTTTACAGAAGTAACATAAGTTTTTCGTTTAAATTTTTTTTTGTAATCTGTTTCAATATAACACAGCTCTTCACAACGTTTGGGGCATAAAATGGCCATTATTTTGCTAACTTTAACTGGCTCATTATGTTTTGAACTTTATTTATGGTTTCCTTTAAAAATTCAAACCCATACAAAAGTCTACTCTCAGATAAAGTAGTATCCGGTTGGGCCGAGATCATGTTTTTCGACTTTTGTTATTTGAGCACCCTCCAACAACGTATAGGTATGCAAAATTTTTGTTTTTCTTTATTTACAGCTTCATAAAAATCAAATAACGAATTCTTATTCTTAAAATTACACATATTGGGTGAATAGCACATACCTTAAACTTAAACTGAAAATTTTAAAAGTTTTTCGCTAATGAATCAATGTTCTAAGAAAAAAACCAATAGAGTTAGGTACTTACATATTTTTTATTTATTTATTTTTGTTATATTTTTTTTTGTTACAATTTATTCCTTAATAATCCCTTGACTATGAATACCCAATTAGTTCCCTGCTATACCCAGTATCGCCCGCCGGCCGTAGGGGTCCATTCGGTAATAAACTAACTTTGTGAAACACACAACAACCGCAATGGATTTTTTTTTAATAAAGGTGCAATCGGGGAACTTCCCGTTTGATCAGTAAAGTTTTTTTGGAGAAAGTTATCTCAAAAAGTAGTAGTAGGTATTTCAATTTAGAAATAAATTATTTCTGTACCTACTACTGTCGATATTCAGTTCAGTATCTGCTAAGAATTATATATTGCTTCATCTACACTGATTTTATAAAGAGGTAAAGGTGTGTTTGTTTGTAGGAAGTAATTTTTGGAAAGGACTTTGAAAATTCTTTCACCAGTATAATTATTCCTGAGTGATATTGGTATGTTAAATTTGATTGTGAAAATAAAATATTTTTCATCTCACACGCTTGTAAAAGGAGGTTTTGTCATTCAATTTCTGCGTCGAAAATAGCATTTTGCAGCCTAGCGTGGTAAAGTACTTATTTAATTTAAAACCTTAAAATATGTCCTAATGCGTTCCGAATCGCACTATTGGCTTTTTATGTTACGTTCTAATTTCTTTTATATAACTTTAAATTAATTATAATACACCCTTTTGATTTTATTATTTTTTATTAGTTCCTTGAATCATAAAAGCAATAACAATAAGATTAAACTATTTACGGATACAACCTAAAAAATTTCCTCGCTGTTGTAAGGTGAAAAATTGTGTGTTGCGTTCGGTAGAATTTTTTTTAGCGTCATGCTCCTTTGAAACCCTCGCTACGCTCAGGAGTCAATAGAAGTAACTCGCCGATAAATCCAACTTCCGCCTTGCATAACAAATTACTATTAAGAGGGACGGGTCAGCTAGTATATAATATTTTTGATGAAAGTTGTTTGTCCTTGTAAAATATCTTTTACTGAATGTCTTTCCATCGTCAGACTTATCAATATAGATTTTATTACTTTTTGATATTTTTTCTAGGAACTTACCAAAGATCAACTTTACAAAAAAATAAAGGTAAAATATGTGAGTTATTTGTTGAAAAAATACTTGAATATGTCGTTGCTTTGCTTAAGTTGAATATTCTAAAGTTAATTTTTTCGTAAATACTAAACTCAGGTATTGTGACTTTGTTACATTTAAAACGAATTTTATTATTAGTAAAAGAAAATTGTTGAACCCTCAAAGTTTTTTCCTTATTATAGGTTAGTTGTATGTAACACAAAATGTTATATGGGAGTTGACTCTAACGACACCCTCACGCGGCGGACGGCAGATTTTATTTCAGTTAGGTACCGAAACTTTTATTGATTTAAATGCGCATTTTGTATGAAAAATAAGCACGAAAAGATAGGCTTTCAGGAAAATAATTTAATTGCTTTATATCAATGAAAATTAAACTCGAAAATTTAAGATAAATTTGCTTTCACGGATATAATTTAAAAAACTTAAATCGGTCTCAATACTCGATAATATATCTATATACGATCGGTTTGATCAAAACCGCTGTTCGCTTAGGACAAACTCAATCAGATTAGATTCGATTTAATGCTGATGCGAGCAAAACGGGTACCCAATATATTTGATGCGAGAGCAAAAGGTAAGCCATTGGTAAGCTGCTTTGCAATTGACGTATAAACCGTGGACAGAGTGATGATTGTTATCAGTATTCACATTATTTATGTAGGTAGTCATACATGGATATGATTTAAATAATTTAAAACGTATCTAGTTCAACAACAAATTATAAAAATAGAATTATTTATTTATTTAATTACCTAATTATAATTACAATACACTGGCGAGCAAAATAACTAATCACTTACAAAAGTAATGCTATTTCATAAAAGAAGTAGTAAAGTAAAGATAGCAACAGTAGCATTCAGTTTGATTACGAATTGAACATAAATTAAACATGATTCCGACAAATGATCACTACCTAGCTACTTCACTAAATAAAAGGTACCTTTGTTATTAAGAGTTTATTTTAGACTTGCAAACGTTTTGACATGTTACGTACCCACTAAATAGCCTATTTCAACTTTTTAAGCAGTCAAAACAATAAAAGCCTTTATGCTTTTCGGTGTTATTGGGTTCAAAGATTTTTTTACAATATTTAAGTAACTATTCAATGTACAAAATCTTTTGTTTACTAAAATTTCAATAGTGCTGCCTCAATTGTTTTGATGCAATCGATCAGTCGCGGCTGCCACTGTGATGTGTCTGATTGGGAAGAGTCTGAACTATTTTGTGCATTTGTTCAGCTTTGATGTAATATTAATTGATATTTCTTCAACACTATTTATTAACGCAGACTAATTTAATTATTCCTAACACAAGCCTTATTAATTCCCAATAAAATGCGATTTTTAATCCAATTAATTTAACGTGTTAGACCCTTAAATATGTCAACGTTTGTTGAAAACAGGGTTAAGAACTGCGTAATAACATGTCGACAACAATTCTAAATCGATCACAGCCTTATGTGTTGTGTATAAAGTTCAGAATCAATTGATGAAATTGGACAATATAATTGATGTGTGCACTTATACCAATATTATTCTCTCATCATGAAATTGATTACAGTAGCATTCAGTTTGATTACGAATTGAACATAAATTAAACATGATTCCGATAAATTATCACTACCTAGCTACTTCACTTCATCAAAATAATTATTATCGCATAGTTAATTATTATTATAAGTGGGTGTTTCGTCGTGCGGCTTATCTGATGGTTTTCTACTATTTATAATTATTATGAATGTGAAAGATCGGAGATTTGTTATTTAACACGCAAAAATGCTTTTGATAACTAAATATATATTATTTACGTGTCGTGTGGTCGCCCGCGATTATGTCCCCGTAGACATTATGACGAAGTTTGTCTACGCTTCTTCAACGTTCCTTTTCTACACGATAAATAATTGAAAAAGTTTAGCGTAAAAAGGTGACCGATATATATGTACAAATTATCTTTTAATAATTCCATAAGTACTTTTAAGTTTTGGTTACGATATGCAGTCTGAGAAGCAAAGAAATCCATAAATTTTCCATACGGTTTATTAAGCACACAAACACAACTTTTGTGAATTTAAACAGTTACTTTTATTAATAATAGCCAATTATTAATAATAAGTATTTCTTACACTCACACCAATTAACCTAGCCCCAAAGTAAGCGCTGTAATATTGTGTTATGGGATACTAGGGTAACGGATATAAATACATTTAATTATACATATATAAGTATTTAGTTCTAGATATATATATAAACGTCTAGGACTCAGGTACAAATACTGGTATTCCTCATACAAATATTTGCACCTACCAGGATTTAAACTCGGACCTCAGAGTAGGCAACACCTTGCAACCGGTGTACGTACCACCACCACTGAGGTCGTCGAATTATAATTATATGTCTACCTTTGAAAATGATTTATTATTTGCTTTAAATACGATTACACTTAAATTCACTATAATGTTTGATGGAATTTAATATAAATAATTTAACAGTGCACGTTTGAATACCGTAAAAGTCGTTGTTATTTAAAAGAAATCCAGATAATTCGCTGTGGACGGTGCGGCCTGCTTGACCCACAAACCTGCTGGAGTGTTGCGGGTAACCCGATTGCACCGATAAAGACGTTCGCGATACGCCACCCGAGATTTATACTGCTGCTTCATCTAATTATTTAAACTACATTTATAATTTTTATACAAGAACTAGCTGACCCGCAGGCTGATTGATTATCTAACTGTATCTAACAAAAAAATCACCTAGCAACCAGTTTTCATATTGTATGACAGCCAAAACAGCGACGAAACTGGGAACTGAACCGAGTTTTCGTTACCAGGAATAACGGAGTTTTTTTTAAATCCTTTTATATAATTTGCGATATTAATTCCTACAAACTAACTCGCAAACTTTAAAATTTCCCTTTTCATTAATAAAACCATTTGTCTCCAAGTTGCTCAGAGTACGGCAGGCTCTAACAAAAAAAACACCTAGCAATTGGCTGTCACATTTTCATACTATATGACAGCCATGACAGCGACGATAACTGGTTGCTAGGTGATTTTAAGTTAGAAATCAGTGTCATCGGCATCAACATCGACTTCATTTGACAGATGGATGTGACATATTGCTCTTAGTCTTTGGCATGTTTTCATTGTGTCAAAAAGAAGCAGCAATGTGTCACATCCATCTGTCAAATAAAGACGACTTCGATGCCGACGCCACTTGCGCGGTACGGCCCCAGAGGCCTTAACGCGCAAGTGTCGTCGGCATCGACATCGACTTCATTTGACAGATGGATGTGACATGTTGCTCTTAGTTTTTGGTAAGTTTTCATTTGTGTCAAAAAGAAGCAGCAATGTGTCACATCCATCTGTCAAATGAATCTGACTACGATGCCGACGCCATTTGCGCGGTACGGCCACAGATCTCGAATGCGCAACCTTTGGATTTCCGGTCCACTGCTTTTTCAATTGAACTATGGAGATTGAAAATAAGCCACGTCACGTTACGAGGAGATTCTTTAAATATCATGCTAGGTAACAATCACGATAACAAACAATAGAAAGTTACTTTATATACGGCAAGTATAGACTACTACAAATTTGCTACATGCTACGAGAAATTACGGCTACATACCGTAGCTATGGCTACGCTTAGCCATGTGTGTCTTATCTGTTTTATTATTTTATTTTATATTATGTTGTTATATTTCTTATTTCACAGCTCTTACTGTTACTTTAAAGTACTTAAATTTTAAATATACAGCAAATACCAGGTTTTGATAATCACTGAAAAATTATATGTAATATCTTAACTTATAAAATTCTAACCGAACACCGGTGTCCTGACAACAATCAAATGGGATAATTAAGATAATTGATATCTTATTGTATCTCATTATCCGGAGCTTAATGGGTTAAGAATTAAATAAGGAATTGTAATTTACCAAAAATTACTATATCGAGCTCCTCCGTACTTCGGAAGGCACGTTAAGCCGTTGATCTCGGCTACATTTGGAGTCGTTATAAAAAGTAAAAAATAATAATAATTAAAACCTACTTCAAAAAACTAAAATGCAAAAAATAAGCTTTTTGGAGTCGGTGCCAGCCAAGGTTTGCGAGGTTTGCTTTGCGGTCCTACACTTAATTTTTTTACCTTAAGGCTTATTTTTTGCTTTTTAGTTTTTGGAAGTCGGTTTTTTTAGAAAAAGTTTTTTAACTTACAATTTTTAAAGGCAGAGGAGATCCCGTGCCTACGCTATTAACTTTATGTTAACTGCTCATCACCCTTTACAAAATGCTGCTTTTCCCGGTGTAGAGACGTTACTTATTGAGGAGTACTTCATCATCAGCTCCACTTTATCACTTGGATTGAGTCGAGCATTAATTGCGTATGAACCACATTAAAGTAATCGTATCGCTTCCGTAAAATGCTAAATTATTAAAACTAATAAATAGTTCCGATGACCATTTGTGGTCTTCATCATCAGTTTCACTTCACCAAATGATGCTTTCCGGAAGAATATGCATGAGTTACTATAGAAAACACCAAAATCGCTATAGGAGTGCCTATAGGATCCCATCATCAGATCCTGACCTGATGACATGGGATGTATAGTCTTTCGAACAAAAAAGAATTACTCAAATCGGTCCAGCCGTCTTCAAGTCTCGATTACTTGAAAACATACATAAAAAAAGATTCCGTCGATTTGAGAAGCTCCTCCTTTTTTAAAGTCGGTTAAAACCCACCAATTCACATTGGACCCGCGTGATGGGTTATAGCCCATTCTCCTTACACATCCATAAGAAATGGCCAATTCTCCTTGTCAATCCTTATTTTTATTATATTTTATTTTTTATCGAGTTATCCCTTCTTGTAAGAAAATAAATGCCTTGTTTAAACAATTTGTTACTTTGACTGAATCTTTTGCATTACAAATTGCATCCAACGTACTGTGTAGATAGTGAGATGCCCACAGCTTTCGGGCACGAGTTTGGACGCCTTCAATTAATCTCAATCTGCCGTCTGGAGGGGAGATTTCGCAAATGTCCGCCAGAAGGCCGCAATAACATTGGTGTATCTTTTCTAGCTAAAAATACACCAATGTTAAGTGCTTGGTTTTGTATGAAATTGTTAATTAGAAATTTAAAAATCATAAATATTGGCTTTGCTTCACTTTGCCTGAGTTCAATTTGCAGGCGAAAAGAAATGAACTGCTTTTGATGACATTTTGTGTATAAATCAGTGGCAAAGGGCCCATTCATACCGATTCCCTTTGGCTTCCCTTTTTGAGATCCCACCCGAACGATCCACCATGTAGATCATTATTATTATGTCATTAATTACTGACACCAATTAGTTAAATATACGTGGATGTCAGGCAATTGCAAAGTGAACAAAATCTTTTATTTTCCATGTTTATTGTTCTTTGATTTGTGTAGTTTCTTTGGTACGGCTTACCTTGTTTTTATTTTATTTTATTTTATTTGGAACAACAAACATTCTATATCAATATTATAAAGCTGAAGAGTTTGTTTGTTTGAACGCGCTAATCTCAGGAACTACTGGACCGATTTAGGAAATTCTTAGACCATTAGAAAGCTACATTTCTCCCGAGTGACATAGGCTATATTTTATCCCGATATTCCCACGGGAAGGGGCACCACGCGGGTAAAACCGCGAGGATTCGCTAGTTACCTAATAAAGCTTACTATTACAAAATATATCAAAGCCTTAACTAATTATGTAACCAATTGCATTGTCCGCAAAGTAATAAAGACTTAAGTTAACAAAAGCATGCTTTTTTGTGACTGAAAGAGATTCCTCCGTAAAAAAAATATAGATTAGGTAACTATTTGAAAGGTTCCCTTACCCTTGCATTTAATTTAAGTTACAGTGTTTTAGATCATTCGTTTATTTTTTTGACAGTACATTATTTTTTAATTTACCAATAGACATATTTAACAGATCTATGTCAGAAAAATTTACGTTGTGAGTGCATAATACGCCTCAGTGGAGCACGTTGCCCCGTCCTACAAAATTTAGGTAAAAAAAACGGGTAGGGTTCACCCAAGGTTGCCTGGAACAGATGCTATGTAGCAATAAGGCCGCCTATTGTGTGTTCCTCTTTTTGTCATTTTCTCTGTATGTGTTTGTTTTTGTATCGTGAGCAAAAAAGTTTCTATTATTATTTTTATTATTTTAAATACACCTACCCAAAATGCTACTTAATTGTTCGTCTGCACACACATTTTACCACTTTGAAAGTGTATATCACTCAAACGGTTGACTTTGAGAAAAACCTTTTTCAGGAACCTCAATGTAAGTTCTAAAGATACCCCACACGTATAGGTTTGACGAAAAAAAATTTTTCAGTTCAGTTCCATCCCCCTTTAATTTATATTTTTTTATTTTTGTGTAAATACCGTAAAGTGGTTTACAGAATACATCTACCTAACAAGCTTCAACTGTGTAATCCTCATAGTTTTGGAATAAAGTGGCTGTAACATTTTACCACTTTGGAAGTATATGTCTTTCAAACGGTTGACTTTGAGAAAAATCTGTTTTAGGAACCTCAATGTAATTTTTAGAGATCTATCTATAGATACCCCACACGTATAGGTTTGATGAAAATAAAATTCAGTTTTAGTTCCATGTATGGGGAGATCCCTTAATATTTATTTATTTTATATTTTTATATATTTCGATATTTATTTTTGTATATAAACCGTAAAGCGGTTTACAGAATACATTTACCTACCCAGTTTAAACTGTGTGATCCTCATAGTTTTGGAATAAAGTGGCTGTGACATACATCCGACAAACAGATATGAGGAATCTTTCAGTTGATGATTTTTGAATTTTTGAATTTATTTATGCTATTTTCATACTTTCTATAAATTTAGGATTGAAAAATATTGGAAAAAAACAACTTGGCCACAATTGAATATATGATAGAGCATTGGACCGGATTTCCAAAGCTCATGGGTTCGTGTCCCATCTGAGAATTCACTTGTGGCAGATTGTTTTTTCCAGTATTTTTCTATTTAAAATTTATCATACATATCAAGTTGACTTATGTTCTTTTGAAAATATGGAGCCCACACTACTAAGCCGTATTCTAGCTGTGACCTAATTAACGCCTTATACAGCAAAAAGTAAGTTGAGAAGTTTTTAAAATGTTTACAAGTTCGCATAACAAATCCATACACTTGATAAGCTTTATTGATAATAGTGCTTATATGAGTATCTAAATGTAATTTAGAATCTAGATGTGCACCCAAGTCTTTAATAATATTAACCTTTTGTAATTTTGAATCGAGTAGTTTAAATTGTAATTTTTTTGAAATGTTATTACTAAACATTTAGATATGCCTAACTGTAGTTAATTAATTAATGCAATACTGAGAAAGACGATCTAGATCTTCAACTTTGTAGAATCGTTAACTTTGTCAATATTTCTGTATAATTTAAGGTAATCTTCATATATATTGATATTGAGTATTTATAAAACATTTACCAATATCGTTAATAAATAAGACAAATAATAAAGGCCCTAATATGGAGCCTAGAGGGACCCCAGAATTTACGTTTATTTCCTCCGTTGAGGTGTATCTATTAATTACTACTCTTTGAGACCTGTTACAAACATAAGAAGAGAACCAGCGCCAAAGATTTCCGTGTATGCCGTTATATGCTACTTTCGTTTGACAAAGCCATGCTGTTCAGGCATTATAACACAATGTAGAAAAGGATAAATAGTATTACAGAAGATGGAAAGCAATGAAAATAATGTTGTCTTATTGATACCATTTAAAAAAAAATGTACTTGTTAAAACAGAGAGATGAGGTTACATTAAACCGTCTTCTTAATAGAGAAAATTGTTCGTAATCAGAAATATTTTTGTATTTTTTTCCATTTTATCTAGGCGCGTTGTTTATACATAAATATATGTATAAAAGGGTGTGTGAACTAAACTGGAAATTCGTTAGATTTAAGAGTCAATATCTCATAAAATAGATTAACAGCTGACTCAAGTGAGAGCCTCTCTAATTTGTTCGCCTAGTCTATTGTGAAGATTTCATTATTTATATTTGTATAGTTGCCTCCTATGAAACCATATTTAAATACGGAAAGCCGCGGCATAGATTCACTACACATATATTATGAAAAAACAAAGTAGGATGTAAAGAGTCGATCTGCAATAAGAAGTTAGTTGATTGACCTTCGGCATAATTCGACCCATCGCCACTGGTCAAAAAGTCATAGGATTATTTTAATAACGCTAAAATCTTTTTGAACATACAAAACATCCTGACTAGTCACAAAAGTAAAAACCTCATGCGACGCTTAAACTTTCCACGCAGACGACAACTCGTAACGTTGGGCGACTGCTAGGAAAAAAATCACTGTTACTGTTGCTATCGCAATGAAAGTTGCTCTTAACACTGTGTATACAGGTAAACGTTTCATCTATCGTCCATAACAAGTTCCAACAGCTTCAATAAATCTCAATCCGCCGGCGCCGGCCGGGAGATCGCGCGAATGCCCGTAACAGACGACCGCCAATTATGTATTTTATTTAGGAAATTGCCGAGTTTATAGGTATTTCACCCTGCAATTAAGCAATTTGTAGCTGAATGACGCGCCTGCCCGTTAATAGCTATTATTTGGAATTGTATACCAGTTACAAATTTTGATTTGTGAATAATCAAACAGCGATAATAGCATAGTTACCAATACAGTTCCCATTACTTTTGTTAAAACAAATACCTATGTAAAACAAAATACTATCACAGTCTATACAACCTCTCTTCCCTTATATAAGTGCCTAAGCAGGTAATTGTAATGTTTAGCATTTTATCTATTGAGGCACAGGTCCTCCTTATGGAGAGAAGGAGAGTGGCTAACTCATCATAATATTGCTTAGGTACTGTTGAATTGTAGTTGCGTTCTTTTCGTGTGATTTTAACTATAACTCTTTAAGTGAATGAATACACTCATAATTTATTTCTATAAGATTTTTTTTACCCTATTTTAATTAAATAAAATGTCACAATTGTACACTACAGGATGTAAAAATATTTCTTTTCTGAACACGTGTGTCCGTGTTTTGCTCGAAAAGAATTTAAAACTCTAAACGAAGGCATACTTTTAAGAAAATTCTTAGAAACCAATAAAACGCTAGGTATCCCTAAAGTGCCAAACTTCGTGAAAAAACTGTATAAAAGTTACTCAAGTGTTAACATTTTAAGGATGCTGTACTGCGAAAGGGGTATTTTAATAAAATAAGAAAACCAGCAATATCAAGCATTGCCACCCAGTTCCGAGCTCAATAAAGGCTTGTCTTAATATCACATGGCGCACAGCCCGCAGCCGCCCGCCCGCGCCCGTCTCGCGGGGGGCGTTGACCTGCCCTTCACCCCCGCTCCGCCCCTTCGCACTTCCTAAAAGGCACAACCATGCACAATGGATGTCAACCTTAATTCCAAACACTTTAAGGTAATTTTCCCTAAATGTACCTAAATTTTCCCTCGTAGGCTTATCGGAAAAAACGTTCAGTGCCATTCGCAATCGTATGCTAAGCGAATTGGGTGTGAATTGTTTCGCGAAGGCCGCTCCGCGTACGTGCCGATATGAACCGTGGCTACTTTCTGTCAAGAACGGTTTTCAATGTGAATATTTAATGATCGACGATACACGTAGATACATCCTTTCGAATGTACGCACAATACAATATTTATAAGCGCTCATCGTTATAAAACGTGTACAGACGCGGGGAGATTACGGCCTTGTATAAATGATAATCATAAAGAATTCAGTGGAGCAGCGACACTTCAAAGTTCTGAAAGGTACTCTGGGTATGTTTGCGTTTACAAAACTCGCTGACATCCCTTTAAACGCTTAAGCATTTATACGCTTCCTTGCATAATAATTCATGAAAAATCAGACTAAGTACCTATTTAATTTCACTAAACGAATTTATTGTGTAAGGTGGAAAAACATTGTGGTCATAGAACTAAAAGTTGGTCTTACCTACAGGAAAAAGTGTTATAAATTGAGCAGATCTTAAGTTTCTTCGCGCACTCATCATTGAAATAAAACATCTTTAATGGATTTAAGAGCAATATATTTTCACCGTTTGAATATTTTTGTTTTTTTGTTTCACGACGTTTCGGCACCTTTACAGCTGCCGTGTTCACGGATTGACCTGGCTACTTAAGTCTTAATACCCTAAAACACCAAAAAATATTCAGACGGTGAAAATAAAGTACACTTTAATACGCAAAAGTTGTTTTATTTCTATAGTATAAATTGGTAAATTAAACAAATTTCGAAACCTTTTTGGAAGCTATTTGGTTATATTGTTTATCCTGACTAAGCTATTTTCAAAATTTAAGTACTAGAAACCTAATATTTGACCATACAAACAAGTAAACACTATCGTTATATTAAAATACAAAAATCATGGCCGACCGTAACTTTAAAGTAAAAAATCAACAATAAGGTGATAGTCAAAACAAGAGGTGTAAATAAACGGTGCCGCCGTTTGACCGTGATCACCTGAACAAATATGCATACAATGGCGAGTTTATTTTTGTGAACGATATTTTATTACTGAAAGTTTTTATTCCAATAGCTTTTATTCGCGGCTAACAATAAAGTAAATATAGGGTAGAAGCCCCGCTTGTGGCCACTTTAAACCTTCATCATCTCAGCCACATGACACCCACTGCTGGGTATAGGCCTTCCCGAAGGATCTCCACGACGATCGGTCCTGCGCTGCCCACTTTAAACCTTAACGCTACGTAAATAGCGATTAAATTAAAGTGGCCACATCCGGTGCTAAGATTAGCCACAACCGGGTTGTCTATTCTATAAGTAAATTAATTCCCGTCTTCCACTGCGAAAAAGAAAGCAATGGGTAGGATGGAGGAAAAACGGACTCCTTCTTACTCACTCACCCCGCGTCACTCTCGTATACAGGAAGAACTTTACTAAACGATTGTATTACAAGTCGAACGGAGTCAGTGCATACCGATCCTGGGCCCTTATTCTCTATGACCACTTTACGATTCCTTGCTTCAAAACCACGCCAATATCGTGGTTACGACATTTTCAAAATTCGTATTCTCTATGACACTTAAATGAAACCGTGTGATATGAACGTGACTTGCGCGTGGTTTGAACTGTCAAAAATTCCACGTTTGAGAAACTCGTGGAATCAACGTGGAATCTGCAAGGAATCGTTGTGACTGTGAAGAAATTGATTGTTTTTGTGCTAAAAACTTTCTTAACACCATTAGGTATTTCAGTGAATTTTAGCTATCTTAAATATTATAATCTACTATTACTAAGATTTTGTAAATTTTGTTTTGAATTAAACCACATGTAACTATAAAACTATTTTATTATGAACTTTTATGTAAGTAAGTATTTTGCACGCAACTACCGAAGACCATTCTAGATCTACACAATGAACTTGTGAACCACATTTTTAAACAGATTTCACAAGAAAATATACTAGAAAAAAGCAATTAGTCTCATGTCGCCCTGACGGGATTCGAACCCGCATCCTTGGGAATCCGGCCCAATGCACTGCATTGGGCCCGATTCCCAAGGATGCGGGTTAATTTTAATATTTATCACATAAAAATAGCATTGTAAAATGCAAAATTAAAAAGTTATAAATTGATTTCAATGAAGTAAGTTGTTTTACATCGCTTTTAAATGTGGAACAAATGCAAAAGACAAATATTAGAGGTTATGTAAGTAAATTAGATATTATAAGACAAGTAACTTGTAAAATGTTTGGTAGTAACAAACGATTAGGTACTCACAATAACAAATCGCTACAAATAAAATACCGCTACAACAAAATTCTTCAAACAAAATATACTCGTATATAGGTACAATATTAATGTTTTAAAGTGTATGTATATATTTCTGTTGAAATACTAAGTATTTTATTATTTCTTTCTTGTAATAAACTAATAATAAACAAGCAAAATTGAATCAATTAATTTTCATCTTTTAAATGTGGAACAAATGCAAAAGACAAATATTAGAGGTTATGTAAGTAAATTAGATATTATAAGACAAGTAACTTGTAAAATGTTTGGTAGTAACAAACGATTAGGTACTCACAATAACAAATCGCTACAAATAAAATACCGCTACAACAAAATTCTTCAAACAAAATATACTCGTATATAGGTACAATATTAATGTTTTAAAGTGTATGTATATATTTCTGTTGAAATACTAAGTATTTTATTATTTCTTTCTTGTAATAAACTAATAATAAACAAGCAAAATTGAATCAATTAATTTTCTTAAGTTAAGTTGTTTTACATCGCTTTTAAATGTGGAACAAATGCAAAAGACAAATATTAGAGGTTATGTAAGTAAATTAGATATTATAAGACAAGTAACTTGTAAAATGTTTGGTAGTAACAAACGATTAGGTACTCACAATAACAAATCGCTACAAATAAAATACCGCTACAACAAAATTCTTCAAACAAAATATACTCGTATATAGGTACAATATTAATGTTTTAAAGTGTATGTATATATTTCTGTTGAAATACTAAGTATTTTATTATTTCTTTCTTGTAATAAACTAATAATAAACAAGCAAAATTGAATCAATTAATTTTCTTAAGTTAATGCCATGGAAAAGATTGCGGCATACTTTAATGATAGAGTCGGCACTTAAAAAGGTCTAATGGTTAACTTTTTTATTGATGTAACTAATGGTTAAACGTTAGGTACATCAATAAAGTTTGCCTAGAAAAAGGGTAATAAATTATAGAATACTCAATTTTTCCTTTCGTTTTTCATGTAATACTGAAAATGAAAATAGATGAAAATATACATTTATGTGAAAAAACGCTGAATTCATAGCAGAAAATGCAATATTTCAATTGTTCCGGAGCACAACTAAAAACAAAATAAACCTTTGGCAACCCACAGCGGGCCGGCATATCTCTATTGTAATATACAACTGCCAAGTTCGCAAAGATCGGTAATATTTCCAAATATCGTACGGGTGGATTTTCGTGGCGATATACTAGCAATATTATTTAGTCCCAGTGTGGTTGGTTATCTATCAGCTGGCGACCGTACCCTTAAATCCTTAAGGTAGAATATACAATGTCCTCCAAAACTTAGTATCACGCGATGCTTTTTAAATTGCGATAACTTTAAAGTACACAAGTTATTTTCTCGAAATAAAAATGACTAGAAATAAAAATGCATAATAAAATACCTATAGCTTTAAAAAAAGTTGATGTGCAATTTGTAGTAGGTACTAAGTTTTGAAGGCCAGTGCATTTACGAGGATAAGATAATTTTTCTACATTTTAGTATTGTTGTAGCTTTTGATGAGCGTTTCTTTGCCCAGTGTATGTCAAAGATGCCTAGGTATGTTATATCCGAATAATTTTGAACCTTAACCCAAAACCTAGTCCGTTGTACGATTTGACATTCCATGACACTCCTCAGTCGTTTATAAAAACGCGTGTTTTTAGGTTCTTCAAAAAATCACTCCAGATAATGATAATTTTATTTAGTGACAATAATAAAACTAATTTAATTTATGTTTACCACACACGTGGGGTGCCATGGTCAATACTCTTCCTCTTGTTTGTGTTCAGTTTAAACATTAGGTATGTTTGTCATTTGATAAACCGTTATTTTAACTCACAAGTTATCACACGCGGATCCGTATTAGTAAGTCCGAAAGCGACTGTGTCCACAGAAAGTATAACTTTAGTTGCAGATACAAATATATTCAGCTGCCGCGCGTCGGAAATATATGGCCGAGACGAAACAAAATCCTAATCCTATTAGAGGAACCGAAATAGTTTCCGAGAGAAGAGCGTCAACTTGGCGAGGTGACGTATCGCGATGTCGAGATAGCATCGAGATTTCCATTCCGATGTTGTCTCGAGGTTTGCCCAGGTGAAGCGTGCATATTTGATGCCCTATCGGCCTCAACTATTTTGGTCCGAAATAAATATTCTTTTGACATCTTGTCGTGTTCTCAAGAATCCTCTTTTACAGTAGCAGTTTTTAGAAACTTCAGTGAAATATGATGCATTGTAACTATAAATAAAACATTACAGTAGGTAATAATAATAATTTAGTAAATAAATCCAAACTTTCCATTTTCATAAATAATTCTTAACATACGTAATCATACTTATATGATTACATAAATGAGCTATAGCTCTGAAACTGCTAAATATACTTTGTTCAAACTAATTTTCGTTGAAAGTTTTTATAAAGGTCTACAGCATATATTTTTTTTAGATTTTTCACTTTCTCATTTTAAAAATTAAGGGGGGGGGACACATTTTACCACTTTGAAAGTGTATATCATTTAAACGGTTGTCTTTGAGAAAAAAAACTGTTTTAGAAACCTCAAAGTAATTTTTAAAGACCTATCTAAATATACACCACACGTAAAAATTTGATGAAAAAAAAACATTCAGTTTCAGTTCCATATATGGGTATGTAAAAACAGTAAAGCGGTTTACAGAATACCAAGTTTCAACTAGGTAATCCTCATAGTTTTCGAATAAAGTGGCTGTGACATACATCAGACATGACGAATCTATAAAGGTTCCGTTTTATGCCATTAGGCTACGGAACCCTAAAAAGTGAATGACCATCTAAATACTGCATCAAATCTTTACTGACTTTATAATAGTGAGACTTATAAAGCATTTGGAATTCCACGATATCTTTGCACATTATCTAGACCACATAGTTTGAAGTTGGTTAATGTGTCTGGCGTCTAGTTTCGACACTCGAGGTGGCAGTGGCGTGCATATTTTATGTGCAGCTTAGGTACCACGCCAATTTAAGCTCTCGGCCTAAACACACAAGTGCAACAACATTTTATTTGGCATTCAAATTATTTGACGTAAGTAGGCCATAGTTGTAATTTTAGTAATTTAGTGCTGAAGTTTAATTGAAACGTTTGTAGACAATGATGATAATGTACCTATTCTACAAAAAAAACATTGAACCACATATTCTTTTAGATATACATGAGAAAATTATTTATAATTATCCTTATTATTAGTCATTGATTCTCTTATAAATTATGGCGATCAATATTCTCTATATAGAGTGCGTGAAATATTTGTAGCTCAGAATAGTATCTGCCAAGAGAAACCTACCATGGGTTCCTATAACCTTTAACTTACTATCGGATTGTTTTGGCTACGGACAGTTATATTTTGACATATTTTCAATAGAATTAATTAATAAATAAACATTTACTGTCCGTAGCCAAAACAATCTGTTCGTAAGTTATAGGAACCCGCAGTTAAACGACAACACTTACAAACACTGTGTGTTCTCAATTTGTTAAACTGACAGTAGGTAGGTAAGGTAGTAGGTCAGAATCTATTTATTACATTTTACTTATACATTCATGTCAGAGGCCGCCCGCGTGGGTTATTGAATCCCATATTTTCTTTAAAAAATCATCTCTTTGAAGCTAAGTAAGGTAAAACCTCTAATCGTGGACGGTATAAGTCCAGTTTTCCTACTCTTATCCAAATATTAGATAACTCATAATACATACAGGTGTAAGACTAGCAAATGATAAAAAATACTATTTAAGATTACTTTTTTTTATAAAAAGTCTCAATAATAATCTTTAAAAAATATATATTCCCTGAAAACAAAAATCGTTGTCATGGCATAATAGTGGACAGGCGAGATCCAGTCATAGACCCCCTGGCATGGATAATAGTACTCAAAAGTTTTATCGTTTAACTGTCGATAATTCAGGACATTATTATAATTATATATTAAGATATTTGTGTCTACTATTGTTTCGATTTATTTTGATAGGTAAATAAAAAATGAATTCATCATTATTAATCGGATAACATTTTGCAGTCCAAATTAATAAAAGAATGAGATCTCTCATATTTATCAATTGCCATACTACCTATAAATAAAATTATAATTTAGCTTCAGCACTATTCATGATAAAATTTTCACGATTGGATTAGTTAGCGCACACTGAACCAATCATAAACATCGTCTGTGTCAGCTTATTTTACAACATTAGAAGAAAAGAAGGGGTATAATCAGCAACTATTGTACAAAACATATATAATAATTTTAAAAAAGATTTTTTTTTTGGAAAATTATTATTTTTACGACTTAGGCGGATCCGATTCTAGGAAGAAAATATTACTTTCTTTATCGACCCTCGCCGGAAAATTTTAATATGTTTAATTCTTTAAACATAACGTATCCAACTTCTGGTAAATGTTGATAGTATGCCAGAGGAGGTGTGGCTTGTTCGAATAAGTTTTAACAGTTTGGTATTTTTTTTAAATTAATGAGGAATTTGTTTTAAATGTACAGCATTGGAGCGTGGTCGACGATTGGGGATTTTACCTTATATCTTAGCCGCAAAGAGTAAGTAAAGGCGCATTTTCTACTATGCTTGGTTTCCGCGTTCGTTAATCGTTAAACGGTCGGCATAGTGCACTAACAAATTGCAGTGACGATGACGTAATAAACAGGCCGTTTGCGTCTTAGCGACTGGCGGATTGTCGATTGTCGCCATTGAAATGACAATTAAGACGACCGCCTGGGCGGGCGGCTTTGTCCCGCTGCAATATCTGGGGGGCGATTAATTCCGATGTTTCGCCCCTCGATGTTTGCTATTCGGCAACTCATTCAAATTCAGATTGCCTTTAATTTCGAATTTTAGCGGAGTTACACCCATTTGGGAATGAATTATCGCCTTGGGAAATAATTACGTTAACAACTCATCCAATTTGAGAAAAATAATTAGGGGTATCCATTAAATTTGTTTGGTGTAGGTTTATATTTTTGTTGGTTTTTTCGTAATCTATGTAGAAACACGAGGTTGGGTATTAAATTAATATCTGTAGTCCTAACACAAGGTCAGAAAGCAATATGGGTATAAAATTATCCAAACTCAGACTACATACGAAGGAGCTTTCCTAAAGTTGGCTATACCGTGTGGCACGGGCGGCGGTACGCGCGTCGCATCACAAGCGCGCGGTTGATGGATTTCATATAAGCCAACGAGGTCCGGCCTTTCAGCGGAATCTGAATGTGCACGCATATAACTTGCCTTAAATATATTTTGCTTGGCTTTGCTAACAATATCTTGGGACGAGTTTTATTGAATACAGTTTTGTTACCGCTTTTGTATAGCTAACGCTAAATATTATGGCGAACGTACTTATATATTTGATACAAAAGTTATGGTAATTTATAATAGTTGTGTATGCTGTAAGTATAATAAAAGGCGTCCTGCTGCTTTATTTGATCACGTTCATAAACTCACTTTACCAATCTCATCGAAAAAGGAATGTTCAGTTCAGTATTGATTAAGAGCAAATACTATTTTTACGGGCATATCAATATTTGTATACTTTACTCCTTATTCTCACAAATAAAGCACAAAAGCACGTTATTTTAATTCTAATTAACAATGTTAGTAGCACGGAGGTTAGTTATTTCATATTTATTAATAGAATTTAGAGAATTTTTCGGCCGTTCGAAATGCTTACATACTTGTACGTAAACATTTGATGACTAGGTCATGGGCGTAAAAGTCTTTGCAGTATAGAATGTCTACTAGTGAGATCATGTCTGTATTATTTATTTGTAAGAACTTATTCTAAAAAATATAATTATTTAAGTTCAATGAAGAGCTGAAACTCTTAAGGCATTTCAGAGACAGTTTTATCACCAAGCGACCGTAACAGACACACAAGAAGAAACAATTTTCAGGCTTGCATTATTAAATAACGCGCCGTCGAGAACATCACAGAGAAATTTTGATTAAGTGTCGAGAACTTAGGTGGCAGCACTAGCGAGACTGTTTCTACTTTTGTTTATAATTAATTCACGGTACCTACTTCGATAGAACTTTTTGCTCCAACTGGACGGGAGTTAGTAAACTACAAGTCATAACGGCTTTATGATTTGTATGAAAGGACTTGGCTAAGAAACTGCCCTTAGCATGTATATTAACGACTTACTAGGGCGTAACATTAAAATATTCATATTTTAATTATTTTGTGTTCAATATTCATATATCACTTTCATTTAATAATCAGTTAATTAAAAGATTAAAAGTTGGTTTTGATGTTTTTGTTTGACAAGAAGAATTTCCGTATTACGAAATCAGTGGGCAACAAACCTTCATATACATTATATTTGTGTAAACTAAAATAAAATATATAAGAGAATTAATGTTTTTAAAATAATTAAAAAACTATGATATTCTTCATTTTGCTTGTTCATAACAGATCACCGAAAACACAAAATAAGTAATATGTTCACCGAAAACACAAAATAAATACCGTATACAAATGTTGCAAAAACGCATTTTCAAAATGCCCGTACCTTTAATCAAATTTGCTTACTCTGGGTTGTACAGTAACTTTCTCCACCCTTACATTTATAACCAGATCCAGTCACACTGCAATCTCAAGAACTGTTCATCATCAGAAGCTAAAAAGAAAATAACAAAGTGGATTGGTTCACTTGCTTACGACGATTTGGAAAATTTATTAAGAGTTACGAGGTAATAATATGTAATTAATAAAACTCTTAGCACTTACACACATTCACACACATAAAACACAATGCCACAACTCAATACAACCACACTCTCTCTCACTCTCACACATACTCACTCACACTCTATTACAAACACGTACAAACCACTCACTACAGAACTTCTGAGAGCGGGCGGTAAGCCGATACTCAAGTCCTCCAGAAGCTTTTCAATTCCGTCATCGTCGAGGGCAAAACGCCGAGGGCATGGAATATAAGTGAGGTGATTTTGTTCTTCAAAAAGGGAGATAACACCCGTTTGAAGAACTTCAGACCCATCTCACTTCTAAGCCATGTCTATAAGTTGTTCTCGAGAGTCATTACGAATCGTCTCGCTCGCAGGTTCGACGACTTCCAGCCTCCCGAACAAGCCGGGTTCCGAAAAGGCTTTAGCACCATAGACCACACCCATACGCTGCGGCAGGTTATACAGAAGACCGAGGAGTATAATCTGCCACTTTGCTTGGCGTTTGTGGACTATGAGAAAGCCTTCGATTCGATAGAGACCTGGGCGGTGCTGCAGTCTCTCCAGAGGTGCCAAGTTGACTATAGGTATATCGAGGTGTTAAGGTACTTATACGAACATGCCACCATGTCGGTCCGATTACAGAACCAGAGCACAAGTCCTATCCAACTGCAGCGAGGTGTGAGACAGGGAGACGTCATTTCTCCGAAACTGTTCACAGCTGCGTTGGAGGACATCTTTAAGCTCTTCGACTGGAAAGGACTCGGCATCAACATTAATGGCCAGTATCTGACACACCTTCGTTTTGCCGATGATATAGTCCTTATGGCTGAGACCTTAGAGGACCTGAACACAATGCTCGAAGATCTCCGTAGTGCTTCCCAAAGAGTGGGTCTTAGGATGAACATGGATAAGACGAAAATTATGTCGAATTCCCATGTTGTACCCACTCCAGTTCACGTTGGGAACACTACACTCGAAGTTATTGACCACTACGTTTACCTTGGACAGATAATCAAGTTAGGTAAGTCCAACTTCGAGAAAGAGATCTCCCGTCGAATCCAACTCGGTTGGGCAGCATTCGGGAAGCTCCGTAAAATCTTCGCGTCCAACTTACCGCAGTGTCTCAAGACGAAAGTCTATGACCAGTGTGTGTTGCCAGTGATGACTTATGGTAGTGAAACGTGGTCGCTAACTATGGGTTTGATAAGAAAGCTCAAGGTCACCCAGCGTGCAATGGAGAGGGCTATGCTCGGCGTTTCCCTACGTGATCGAATCAGAAATGAGGAGATTCGTAGGAGAACTTAAGTAAATGACATCGCTCGAAGTATTGCTCAGCTGAAGTGGCAGTGGGCGGGACACATAGCGAGAAGAACCGTTGGCCGTTGGGGCGGAAAGGTTCTGGAATGGCGACCGCGCACAGGACGACGCTCCGTAGGTAGGACCCCGACAAGGTGGACCGACGATCTGGTGAAGGTCGCGGGAAGCCGCTGGATGCGGACTGCGCAGGACCGATCGTTGTGGAGATCCTTGGGGGAGGCCTATACCCAGCAGTGGGTGTCATGTGGCTGAGACGACGACAAACCACTCACACACAAAAGTGTGTCCATTTTTATTATTATTTTTATTCTATTTTATTTCGTTAAGCAAATTGTAAATTCACCTTTAAATTTAAAATCCCATTTAAGTTTTAGTTTATAGGTACATGTCTTGTTAATTCTACATATTACATTGCCGTCGCAATTAGCGTCGCGTATATTATATTCATTCTTTTTGAAACCGAAGTGTAATGATTATCTACAATACAGGCCCAGCCTAGTGTAGAAATCTTGTGAAATCGAGCTAAGATGCGTTACACGATAAAATGTTAACATCCAGTAAGGAACCTATACGAACTGTTTATCCCTTTTTGTATTTTGATGTTAATGTTGTTGTTAATAAAGATTTTATTTATTTATTATTTATTAACATAGGTTTAAGTAACAAATATAATATAAATTTAAATAAATTTTTAAGTATTATTTTTTTTTAAGTATACAAATAACTGTGTATTACATAATTACTGGCGTATGAAACTATTAATAGGTAAAGACCATTTGGTTAGATATGGCCGCTTTTTGTGTCACGCCGTCTTGGCACGTGCCGATTCTTGATAAATTATACAGTTATAATTATATAAGCAGATCTTGAGTTTCTATGGCCAGTTATAATGGCTTAGTCCACAGACATAGATCTAAAGACTATGAGAAAGCCTTTGATTTGATAGAGACCTGGGTGGTGCTGTAATCTCTCCAAAGGTGCCAAGTGGACTATCGGTATATCGAGGTGTTAAGTTACTTGTACGAACATGTCGATTTAATTACAGAGCACAAAGCAAGGTGTGAGACAGGGAGACGTCATAGCTCCGAAACTGCTGCGTTGGAGGACATCTTTAAGCTATTGGACTGGAAAGGTCTTGACATTAACGTTAATAGCCAGTACTTAACACACCTTCGTTTGGTCGATGATATAGTCCTTATAGCTGAGACCTTGGAGGACCTGAACACAATGCTCGAAGATCTCCCCAGGGCCTCCCAAAGTGAGTCTCAGGATGAACATGGGTAAAACGAAAATCATGTCACGTTGTAACCACTCCAGTTTATGTTGGGAACACTACACTCGAAGTTGTTGACCATTACGTTCATCTAGGACAGACGGTCCAGTTAGGCAAGTCTAATTAAAGAAAGAGATCTCTCATCGAATACAACTCGGATGAGCACCGTTCGGAAAGCTTCGTAAAGTCTTTGCGTCTAACTTACCTCAGTGTCTCAAGACGAAAGTCTATGACCAGTGTGTGTTGCCAGTGATGACTTATGACAGTGGAACGTGGTAGTTTACTATTGGTCTTATAAGAAGGCTCAAGGTCGCCCAGCGTGCAATGGAGAGAGCTATGTTCAGCATTTCCCCATAAAAATATATGTGTCTCTTTATTTCAAGAAGCGCTCATAATTATGTAATGCCATTTTTATTGCTAATTTGTATCCTAATTTATAATTCATATTTTAGTATTTTCAAGTCAAATAGCCGAAAATTTAAAAAGGCTACGGTTAGGCGGACAATCCGAAGTGCCGAGAATGGCCGTTTAATGAACAGCTAGACTGCAAAACGAAGAAAATAGTTTTGTTCTTACTTATTCATAAAATTAAAAGACTAAGTGGCTGATTCTGATCATGATGAAACCTCATTCTTAACCCTCTATTATTCAACAATACGACGACTCATTTAGACATTGTTGTATGCAATTTAAACCTTATCAATTGTAATACATTCGAAGTTTGAAAAAGACCTAGAGCATTGGACCGGATTTCCAAAGGTCGCGGGTTCGATTCCCGTCTGAGAATTCACTTGTGGCCGAGTTAATTTTTTCCAATATTTTTCTATTTAAAATTTACCATACATACCTAATGACTCACATGACTGTGATATTTATTTTTTTGGGTTGGTTCCTTTCGTTATTGATGCGCCTGTTGTTTGATTTCTATCGCTATTAGTAGGTACAATCTATCAATGCCAACATCTCCATTGATCAAAATGTTTACGAAAACGCGAATTCATAATATCTAATACTGTTTGTTTTAGTACCATGTTATCGATGGTTCTGTTCGAGTGGCTACGCCACGCATTTTAAAGCAGTTACTTGCTTGAACTTTGAACTCGTAAAACTCTTATAATGTACAGTCAACAACACGTCATAATGTGTTTTTTCAAAATTCAATATATCATTTATTCAGTCTAGGCTGTTACAAGCACTTATGAACGTCAAAGAAGCTACGCCATCGGTTCACAAACCCTACGGCGGGAGACCTTGTAACGAGAAGAACCGGCAAGAAACTCGTCAAGGGCTATTTTTTTCTCCCTGTTTTATTTCATACAGAGTCGTCAAATTGAAAAGTGAGCTTAACATATCAGTAAGGTCAATTTCCATCACAAAAGAAAATACTAATTATAATATTACATTTTATGGTTATCCTAACCGTAAACAATTTTCAACTCGTAAGGAAGGACTTACATTTAACATTTCTCGCATTACAAGGTTACTGTACTGCAAGTTGTGACGTACATCATACAGGTCGATAGTAATTTATTTTAGATGAAAATATTTAATCTCTAAGCACAACGTTAAGACAAGCAGACTGAAGCAGACCCATTTCCGCTGGCGGCACCCGTTCACGAGCATGACGCATGAACCAGCCATCGCTTCGCTCAACCATATTTTAGGGAACGTAACGACCCGCCTCACACGACACCGCCGAAGAAACGTTTGAGTGAGCATGACGTACTTCAGGTACTTATGTTAAAGTGTATAAATATAAAAAATACAATGGCAAAAACAAAAAAAAAGAAATATAAAAGTGCATTAATATAAGACGCAACTTACAATGTTACTGGAAGACGCATCAGCTGGGTCATAATCATAAAGCGTATTTAAAGTAAATTAAAAATAATAATAATAATGGCTTTCATATACTTGATTACAATAATTGGAGAACATTACTTATTTTTATTTATTCTGATCAAGCAGTGCCACGTTCTCAATTCAAAACATCATAAATAACATAGAATTTATAAAATTGAAACAAAAATATATTTATCTCAACACATTTTAACACAATCAGACAAGAGCAGACCCATCCCACTGGCAGCACCCGTTCACGAGCATGACGCATGAACCAGCCATCGCTTCGCTCAACCATATTTTAGGGAACGTAGCGACCCGCCTCACACGACACCACCGTAGAAATGTTTAAAGAGAGCATGACATACTCAAGCTACCTGCGTTAAAAGTTTAATCTAATACTATACTAAACAAATTAATGACACGGCTACAACTTCGAAAAAATAAAACAAAACATTTATGACCAAGCTGTTTTGTCATTCAAATAATCCTTTATAGTATAATATCCTTTCTTTAGTAGACAATCTTTTACATGAATCTTAAATTTTTCAAAAGGCAAATCCAAAATACATTGTGGAATTTTATTGAAAAAATTTACACCTAGACCCAAGAAAGATCCGTGAAACTTTTTTAGCCTGTATCGAGGCATTACAAGTTTATTTTTATTTCTCGTATTAACATTGTGCACATCACTATGTTTGGTATATTCTGATAGATTGCGACGAACAAAAATTATACAGTTCAAAATAAATTGACATGCAGCTGTTAATATACCTATCTCTTTGAACTTATCCCTAAGAGATGTTTTAGACCCTAGCTGATAAATGGCTCTTATTGCGCGTTTTTGTAAAATGAATATAGTGTTTATATCAGCTGCTGTCCCCCACAAAAGAATACCATAAGACATGATGCTATGGAAATAACTAAAATATACAATCCTAGCAGTTTCAACATCTGTTAACTGTCTAATTTTTCTAATAGCATATGCAGCCGAGCCAAGTCTACCAGCTAATGCCGCGATATGTGGGGCCCATTGGAGTTTAGTGTCTAGAGTTACACCCAAGAAAACAGTTGAATCGACTAAATCTAATTTTTCTTTTTTAATTTCAACATCTATTGGCAGGACTTTTACATTAGGCAAAGAAAATTGGATACATTTGGTTTTCCTTGCATTAAGTTGTAAGTTATTTGCATCAAACCAAGTAAGAATTTGAGAGAGTGCCATGTTTACATCGTCAAAATGAGTTTGATTTCTGTCAATGTTAAAAATAAGGGAAGTATCATCCGCAAACAAGACAATCTCACAAAACTTCTCTGCGAAGAATGGTAAATCATTTATGTAAATTAAAAATAGGAACGGACCTAAGATAGAGCCTTGAGGCACGCCCATCTTTACAAGACAGCCGGACGATTTTACGCCATTAATATCAACGGTTTGTGTCCTCGAACTGAGATACGACAGTAACAACTTCTCAGCATTGTCCTTTACACCGTAGTGGTTAAGCTTCAACAGTAGCGTCTGATGATCTACGCAATCGAAAGCTTTGGATAAGTCGCAAAAAATGCCTAGAGCATTCTGCGACCCCTCCCAGGCCTTAAAGACGTGCTTTAATACACTTGCAATACGAAAACCACAAAGTTAGAGGGGCTAACGAGATCATGGTCAAATTGTTAAGTCTGACGTGCTGACCAAAAACCAAATCAGCAGTTTAAAGAAATTGGTTTATTGGAAAAAAAAAATATGTAGCGTACATTTTTTTTATAAATTACTGACTTCGAAGTTTAGGCAGATTTCAATTTCGCGTTGCCTCTTCAAATCTAAGCTGTACTTTTAATTTCCCGAAAGTTGCCCGGAAGCAAGTCAAATTAATCCGCTTAAACGTATTAGTGCACCTGTATCGTTTGTGAATCGCGAAACTATGTGAATCGCGTATTCACATACTTAAGTTTCAAACTTCACCTACCCGACTGTGTTGAAGTGCCCTAATTAAATTTTATTTACGGCCACATTAGAACAGCAAATATGACGTTGCATTTTGAAAGGCAAAATATTTTTGTATATGATAATTTAACTTATTACTTAGTTATAACTTGACATTAAAAGTATGAAGTAAATGGTAAATATCAGAAAATTATAGTATTATTCTCCATCTTTGCCTCGTAGATATACATAGTTCTAAAAGAAATCTGTTGTTTATAATCATGGAAGTTTTAATAACCCAAAATGGGTTTGGGTACATACGCTGTTACTAAACCAAAACAAAAATTAATTTCAGTCCAATAAGCAGCAGATTTGAGGCATAAGACGATACATATTTTATTGTTTACAGATTTTGCATACATTCAAGAAATACAGTCAAGAAACTAAATTTTCATCAAAATCGGAAGATGAATCGAATAATTTAAGATGCGAATCTTTCGTAAGTTAACAAAAGCTGAGGTAGCTGAATACTTAAATAATGTTCTGTGTCAAGTACCTACTCGTACCACCTCATACTAACTATTGCGATTGTTAAATAAGTAGCAAATATAAACGATCGTTATTTAGTTCTTGTGACATAAGAGTACTTTAGATACAAGTGACAAAGAAAAAACCATAAAAGATTACAACATCTAAAATATTGTGTGATAGATTTTGCACCATTCACGTTTGAAAAGCAGCAATAACTTTTGAGATTTTGGGATAGTTAAGTAGGATAGGCTAAAAGTATATATGTTACGCTCAAAGACCGATAACGCTCATTGAGCGAAAAAATTGCTCACAACGCGTTATGTTCACATTAAAACATCCACATGGCGAAATTCTGTTATGGCTCTAATGAAAACGCTCACGACGCGTTGTGGCAATCACAGAAAGACCACATAGCGAAATTCGTGTCATGGCTGACATGCTTCGACCACGCCGCGTTGTGGCAATGAAGAAGCGCCATGCATGATGCGTTCGGAGCATTAATTGGTTAACCATATCACGACGGACAAGTTGTAACTTGTCGGTGTCGGCTCCAGTGCAAAGATGCATCATTCATTATTTTATATTGTGTTTCTGAGTGTGAACGTTAACGTCAGCGCTAAACATGACGAATAAAAAAATAAGTGTTTTACGATAAATAACGTGAGTTTGTGGAAGCAAGCACTGATCGCAGTTTGTGTTACTTAATGAAACAAAACAGTCTCAGCTTCTTAAAAAGAACGAGTCTCTGTCTTCGAAGCAGTATCGACGTCTTAAACGATATGATGTCTTAAAAAATGGTGACGCTGAAAAGTTGGTTGAAGCTGGAATAGTAAGCACAAGCTAAGTCGCTTAAGTTCCTTATTATTATTTTAAGTTGATTACCAATTATTAATAGTTTGTTTTCAATATTTTGTTACTTCATTTATTTTTTTTATATAAAATAATCCCAATGAATAACAAATTTCCTATTCACCTCACACGCTCTGAAAATGAGGTTTTGTCAATCAGTTTAGGCGTAGAAAATAGCTTTTTGCGGCCTAGCGCCGCAAAGTACTTTTTAATTTAACACCTAAAAATGTCATAATGCGTTCCGAATCTACTATTGACTTTTTGTTATATTTGATTCTTATTTTAAATAGCTTTAAATTAATTATAATTCTCCGTTTCGGTTTAATTATATTATTTTAGTTCATTGAATCATAAAAACCATAACAATAAGATTATATTTGTTAAAAGAATTTTATATTAGGCTGGGTGAGATTTCACAACCTATAATTGGATTTTGGACTATGACATAAATCTTTATTTTTTAATTGTCTTTGTCTTGTACCTCATGTCAGTGTCAACATTTACGGAATCGTTTTTACTCTTATTAATATATTCCTACTTTAAATAACTTTGAATAAACTATAATACTCCCTTTTTATTATTTTAGTTTTTTATATCATTAAAACAACTAAAATAAGGTATATTTAGATTAAACTTTATGTTTAAATATTTTTTACCGGAAGTTGACCGGGGAAACAACCATTAAATGTTCCTCGCTGTTGTGAGGTGAAAAATTGTGTGTTGCGCTCGGCAGAAAAGTTTTTAGCGTCTTGTACCTTTGAAATCCTCGCTTCGCTCAGGATTCAATCTTTGAACCACTCGCTACGCTCGTGGTCAATTCTAGAATCCTTCACTTGCTCAGATTTCAATAGAGGTAACTCGCCGCTAAATAGCCAACTTTCCAGCCTTGCATAGCAAATAACTATTTATTTTAATGGTACGTTTTTAGGGTTACATTATTAAACATGGTGAAAGGAGATTAGTCAAGTTTCATACATTGTTGGACCAAATCAGAAAAAGTGTGGTGTTGTGTGTTTTATTTAAATAAACCTAACCTACTTGCGCATTTTGCATCAAACTCTGTTTCTATTTACCCGACTGCACCACAAGGAGGCTTATGTATTTCGAGACCATGTATGTATGTATAATTGTTTGGCACGCTCTGCGGCCTGAACGGCTCGATCGATTTTAGCTTGAGAGGTGTCGTTAGATTCCTATTTACTTTAAGAGTGACACTGGGTATATCAAAATAAAAGACCACATGACGGCTGTCGGTTGAAGAGAGGTTGAAGTGAAAAATAAAATATATTTTTAGAATACTCCAATATGGGTATCCAACTAAAGGGCTAAAGGGTATTTCAAAAAGGTATATCATGACCAATAAAGAACTAAAAGGATTTAATTAAAAATATATAAATATAAAAAAAAACCCGCCTGTTTCAAAAAACAAGCAAATTGAAAAGATGGAAACAAGGTCAATTATAAAAGGCAATTATACAAATACTTTGTTCAACATATTACATGCAGTCGGAAGCATACAATTTATTAATACTTAAGTCGATTCATTCATAATGTCATGCCATGCCTCGAACTGCGTGTTATTATGTAGAACCATATATTTTTATATTTGCCCCTTATAATTTGATCTTGTTTCCATCTTTTCAGTTGGCTTGTTTTATGAGGCGGGTTTTTTAGTTTTCTTAGTTACCATAACGTATTGCATACGTTAATTAAATTGGTTGGGTGGTTGGGTTTTAAAATAAAAAAAACCGGCCAAGTGCGAGTCGGACTCGCGCACCGAGGGTTCCGTTTAAAATTTTCAAAAATATTTTTTATTAAATGATGCAACAAAAAATTTATGGATTTCGCAATTTTCCCTATATCTAAGTGTAGGTTTTGATTCCCGTGCGAGTTTCGAAAATTTGCGGCGTAAACGGCTGTATCTTTTGATTGGTTTGGCTTAGAAGTTTGATTTTTTCACAGCTCCAAGGGACAGTAGACCTGAGTATTAGATATAAATTTCAGTTCGATACCTCCACGCGTTCCTGAGAAAAACGGTCTTGACAGACGGACGGACGGACAACGAAGTGATCCTATATGGGTTTCATTTTTTCCTTTTGAGGTACGGAACCCTAAAAATCGCTGGAATTTCCGACTTTGTTATATTTCAAACTAATTCATCGTATAAATTTGTATTTTTATAAGCTTTCATGTGATTATGATAAGACTTTTCTATTCACGCAGACGTTGTCTAGTGTTCGGTTTATGTGTAACGGTAACGGTTCTCGTTAAACTGTTTTTGGTATCTCTATTCTGACATCCAATGTATGTGTCGTAAAATTAATGTAGTAGTGTTGTCGTATTATTTATTGAAATCGTCTTGTCTAGACGCTTGAATTGAAAGTCCGAAACTTATTCGTGACTGAAGTTATTACCAATCATAAGATACTATTTAGTATTTATGTAATTAAAGCTAATGGTTTTTCGGTAAAGAAAAAAGCTGTCTTTTCGTGTTACTTTCTAAATTCTGTAAATGAAAATTCATAGGGTTATCAGGTTACGTCAATCCATCATCAATTTTCCGTTTGAACACTAAATAATATGCGTTACCTCTAAATTCCAAAACATACTTATTGACTAATATTTCTGTATATTTAATAACTGTTATGACAGGGAAACATTACCATCATATTACATAGGTACTTTCACCGATATTCGCAGACATCTGGCATTAGGAAATCCGGACAATTAGGAGGCGCGTCAAACGCACGATCACCATCATTAATTTTTATAAAAGGAAAGCTTTTGTCCATTATCCGAAAAATTAAGTTAAGAATTATCTTCAGATAAATTAAAAGAAGTTAAGTTTACGTCGCTCCCTCGAATTTGTGTTCCAAAACTCAGTTTATTAAATGCAGAAATTTTTGACACCCTTCATTTAAAAGAAAGTTGCATGTTTGTTTTTAAAAACATTAAAAAGTTTCAAAGTTACACTAACTTTAAGGATTTTATTATGTTTTGTAACAGGTGTTAATGATAAAACTATGAAGATATTTGAAATTACATTTTCACCTCACTCGCTCGGAAAAGGAGGTTAGGTCATTCAATTTCTGCGTGGAATCGCATCGCATCGCATTTGCGTTGCACTATTCACATTTGTATGTAACATTTTCTTCTTATTTTAAAATAACTTTGAATTAATTATAATACTCCGTTTTGGTTTTATTATATTATTTAGTTCCTTGTATCATACCTACAAACAATAACAATAAGATTAATTTGTTATAAGAATTTTATATTAGGCAGGATGAGATTTCACAACCTATGATTGAATTTCGGAACGTGACATACAACTTTATTTTTAAATTGTCTTTGTCTTGTATCTTTTTTAAGGTTCCGTAGCCTAACGTCAAAAAACGGAATTATAGATTCGTCATGTCTGTCTGTCTGTCTGTCCGTCCGTCCGTATGTCACAGCAACTTTATTCCGAAACTATTAAGATTATACAGTTGAAACTTGGTAGGTAGGTAGATGTATTCTGTAAACCGCTTTACGATTTTTACACAAAAATAATAAAATAAAAGACTTAGCCCCTTAAATCTTTACCAGCTCCCCATACATGGAACTGAAACTGATTTTTTATTATCAAACCTATACCTACGTGCGGGCTGTCTATTGATAGGACTATAAAAATGACATTAAGGTTTCAAAAACGATTTTCTATCATAGTTTAAAAGTGAAAAATCTAAAAAAATGTTCTGTAGATATTTATAAAAGCTTTTTAACGAAAATTGGTTTGAACGAAATGTAGTAAGCAGTTTTAGAAATATAGCACATTTTCCGTACCCGCAAATATAACTTTGTCATTTATACAAACACTATGAAAAACTAAGTTATTTTTGCAGACGAAAAATGTTACTTGTATTTGGACTACGGAACCCTATACAGCGCATGGCCCGACACGCATTTGGCCGCGCAACCTACAAATTTTCCTCGCTGTTGTGAGGTGGAAAATTGTGAACAGTTTTTCGCGTATCGTACCTTTGAAACCCTCGTTTTTTAACTTGTTTTGACATATAATTATGTACTTTACACTTATAAAAATAATTTCATTTTCGGATATCATTGTAACTTTAATTAGGTAATTAAAATAATTGCCAGTGTCCAAGCCAGTGTTTTTTTACAATACCGCAAAAGTTACAAGAAATTGTGTTAATCTGATTATGCCCCAAGAAGTACTTCTTTAAAAGTATAATTTTAAATATGCTAATGTCTATACTCCATTCACCATAGTAAAAGGGGGTATTCATCTTTTTATACTGTCGACGACGCATTAGGTAATTGGTCGTTCGAATTTACGTCAATTACGCAGACGAGAAGGGCGTATGGAAGACTAACGTGTAAAAATTGAGGCATTCATCAAACTCCAAAATATTTTTCTTATTTGAAATAGTATCTCTGATATTCTGTTGTACCTGGTTACCGACAGCAACGTCCATCAATAGCCATTGTGTTAATTAATTAAAAACTGGCAGGTCCTATCAAGATATTGGCTCGCAAAATTCTTGTTTCATAAAATTACAGAGTCGTTTTAAGCACCTCATTTCTTTTAGGCTTCTACCGGCGATGGCGAAAGCCTTATTCTGATACAAATAAAGTTGTATTTTAAACGAAAGTGGTAATCCCGCTTAAAGGGATATAAACGGTGGATTCACGTTAATTTATTAGGAGGATCTTATTAATATAATTATTAAGTACTGAACGGGAATTCAAAATGCAGCTTTCAAATATGTGTCTACAACTTTAAGTATTACTTACAAAAGATAGAAGTAGGTATTTTGAACACGTTATCAGAATTTGATAAGTTTCTTTGAAACATTGTTCTTGTAACTATAATTGCAAAATTATGATTTATTTACTAAATTGAGTGTTCGTGATAGATGATGGTAAGCCCGCAGTATACCGCTGTTCATAACAACTGTTAAATATGGGATTAAGTTATATAGAATGTCTCTGATTCACATTCTTCCATACATATATCATTCGCTTCGCTGAGCGATGGCCGGCTCATCTATGCTGAAGAGCAGCACGGCCAAAATATGTATATTACCTCAGTCTCGTGAAGCATTATGCTGTACCTATATTGGAGAGAGATAGATATAATTATTTAGAATATATAGAAAACTAGAGTTATCTGAAATGCCAACCATTTAGGCATAACTAGACCTTGCCCCTATGTAGTAGTAGGTAGTACCTCAGTTTATGTTACTTCTCTTCCCTCAGTGCCTCGACGACCTATTGAAAAGACACGTTCCTTTTAAACAGGTTCATTAATAATAATAATAATAAAACACTTTATTGCACACAAAGACAAACAAAAAAGAAATAACAAAAACAGACAGAAAGCATACAAAAGGCGGCCTTATTGCTAAATAGCAATCTCTTCCAGGCAACCTTGGTTAGAAAAATAATAACGGAGAGGACAAAGGGGAGTGGGTGCAATTATGGGAAGGATATAGATGTACATAATATAAATAAAAGAAATAAAGTATAATATAATGGAATTGAAAAGGAAAATATACAAATACAAAATAAGTAAATATTAGGAAAAAGAAAGGAAATGCTTTTTAACTTGATCGCGAAAGATGCCAAAGTATGAGCTTTTCTAATACCTTCTGGGAGAGAATTCCATAAACGAACAGCGTACACTGAGAAGGAGTAGGAGAAGAAATCTGTTGAGTGACAGGGAGTAGCGAGAGAAAGATTAGAGGAAGAACGCAAAGTGCGTGATGAAGTTGAGGATAGAAAGTTGAATAATTCTTTAAGGTAAGAAGGGGTAGTTGGGAGGAACAGGATGGAGAAAAGAAGAGAAAGAGTGTGTAAGTCTGTGCGCCGGCGAATAGGAAGCCAATTAAGCTTGGAGCGGAAGTGAGATACGTGATCAAATTTACGTAAGTTGAAGATGAACCTTATAGCCAAATTCTGCAGACGTCATTCCGAAGAACATCAAAGTCAACTGAACTGAAGGCATTAATGAAATCCAGTAGCGTCATCACGGTCAGCTGGCGATTATCCATACCATGGCGTATGTCGTCAGTAATCTTAACCAATGCCGTAGATGTGCTATGGCCTCTACGAAAATCAGACTGAAATGGATTAAAAAGGTTATTTAAGTTTAGATAAGCGGTAAGCTGAATAAAGAAAAGTTTTTCAAGGACCTTTGACAGGAAAGGAAGTATGGATATAGGACGGTATTCAGAGTACATTCTAGGATTTTGTTTTTTAGGAAGTGGGATAACATTAACGGCTGAAGGAAAAGTGCCAGTAGAAATGGATGTATTAAGGATTTTGGTTATTACAGGAACAAGGATATCAATAATGGGAAGGATCATTTTGCGACTAATGGAATCAGCACCTACGGCATTGGAACCGATCGACAGAATTGTTATCTTATCATCACTATTTAGAATAAATAGAGAGTCATGAGTAGGCAGAGAAGAAAGATAAGTCAATGTGTTGGCTTTGCAAGTGCCATCCATAGGCACAAAAGAGGAGAAGTGATTATTAAGCCGATTCAGATTAATGTTGTTATTGGAATTATTGCTACTCTGAGATTTTCCCACGCCAAGAGTTTTTAAGAATTTCCATACTTTCGCAGGGTCTTCTTCGTTTTCGATTGAGTCATGAGTGCCACACTCATGACTCAATCGAAAACGTCCCTTATCACAGTGTTGCAGTGATTTCTATATTATTGTATTTAATTTCATTTTGCTCCGAAGGATTGACCTTGAACTTGGCTTTAGCCCTATTTTTCCTGTTTATTAGTTTTCGGATCTCGTCAGTTAACCACGGTGCAGGTAGGTGCTTCATTTTAACTGGTTTCATTGGAACATGAACGTCGTATAACTCGGTAAGATTTTTATTAAAAATTAACGTCTTCGGAGGTGAGAATCGAGTTCCAGTCTAAATTCGCAGCATCCTGACAAAGGAGCTAATTCTTGCAAAACTACGCTGAAGTTTGACTGTTGGTCTAAGTTTAGGAGGCCGAATGCGGTAGGACAAGTATAACAAATCGTGATATGAAAATGCTTGCAGAATGTTGGCCGTGCTTTGAGGCTAAGTTTGGAGAAGAGACGATAATAAGGTCAAGTAGTGATGGGTTACAATTGGGAAAGTGATGAGTTTCCTGTAATGGAAGAATATGCAAATTAGAAGAGTTATTTGGCACGAAAGTCGTTCTTAGTGAGGCAAGTGTTGAAGTCACCCATTATAATGGTGTGAGGATAATTAGGGCAATAATTTTCTAGGATCCGCTCGAAGGACTCAAAGTAGTCAATTCGGAGCGAAGGGCTATAAAAGACACCTAGAAGAAGTTTGGTATGAGAAAGGGAAATTTTAAGAAACAGATGCACGGCGCTATTAGGGTGTCGCGGACGAAGATAAATTGCCACTCCTCCATGTGAGGAACTTACACGATCGTTCCGTATTAACTGGAAGCCAGGTAAATAATAAGAGGTAGAAGAAAGACAGTGGTTGAGGAATACAGAATACAGTGGTGGAGAAATTCAGATACAAGAATAGCTTGTATGTATGTACTTTCAAACGATGCAAGCATATCCGAAAAGTGGGCTGGGATGCTCTGTGCGTTTATGTGAACAACATTGAAATTTTTAGGAACGTTCGAGAAGGTTTTGTCAAGTAACTCGTTCAGTGGGCGATCTAAGCTATGGAAAGGGCTGCTGGAGCAATCAGAAGAAGTACATGATAGGAAAAGATCAGAAGCGTTATCTATAGATAAATCCATGATATACTAAATACAATATTTATAATATTTGTAAAACTAATATGGAAAAATAATAAATGTAAGTAATATATAAACTACATAAATAAAGTACCTACAGGTTGGCTGAAAGGATGGAGGTTGGCATTAATAATATTTAATTTGAATAGATGTAGTTATTCATACTAAACGAAAACGAATTGCATTAAATATCATAAAATGATGGGTCAATTGATTGAATTGACAAATTGCTAGGAAACGTTATAGCCAAACGGATCATAGAATTTACACACCGGTAAGTGATAAACCGGAAGAACGTGTGTTTAACCGGCTTATCGCCGTTCCGGTGCCGGTGCGGCGCTGTGTCCGGCAGGTAAGGAAGCTGATCAGCCGGCCGGGGCGACGCGATAACAGGATTATCCGGCCCGGAGCCGGTTTTGTCCTATTTATTCTGTTAATTTTAATAAAATTAATTTCTTACATAGGTTGGAATGTTTCACGGAGACGGTCCTTGCAAAGTTCATGCTTGCCTTTCATTACACCCCAAACTGAAGGGTAAGAACTACTCGTAAATCTACAATTTTATACTTTTGTCTCTTAACTCCTACCTTTAGATTAAATAATATTACCACAGGGGAGATATATAGACTGATAATACTACGTTGTTTAATTAACAATCACCCTTTACATTTTTATATGTGGCCACATCTTTTGTTTGTAACTCGGCTATTGGTTTCAGTTTTTAACCGACTTCAAAAAAGGAGGAGGTTCTCTATTCGGTTGGTATATATATATATATATATATATATATATATTTATTTATGTATGTACACCGATTACTCCTAGATTTCAGAACCGATTTCCGTGATTCATTTTTTTTCGATGAAAAATAGTTGCCAATTGGTCCCATAAATTTGGTTTAGTTTGACCCAGTACTTTTTATGTTATGAGCAATTTAATATATTTCATTTCATATTTCAATAAATAATAATAAAATAAAATAATCTTTATTCATCTCATACTAATAAACACCATTTTAAGGCTTAATATTTGTTACTTGGATGACACAAGATTACGCTGAGATTTCTGAACCGATTTTCGTGATTATTTTTTGTTCGATGCGGAATAGTTGCCCATTGGTCCCATAAAAATTAGGTTTAGTTTGACCTAGTACTTTTTATGTTTTGAGAATTTTTATATATTTCATTTCATATTTGTTACTTGGATGATATCATCATAACCGATTTAACCGATGTACATGAAACTAATCCAGACAAACTTTCTGTAGTTTACGAAACAACCTATTACAGATACTAAAAAATCTACGAACGAAACACTCATAAGCGGAAAAACTAAAAAGCAGAAAATCAATCTCCTAAACTTAATTATTTATTTATCTTAAATCTAAACACTAACAAAATTTTGAAGTCGGGAGCGCCTAACCTAAATACTAACCTACCAGAATTTATCAAGCGCTTTTCAGGCTACCATACATTTACTTAGATAGCGTATAGTAAGCCAATAATATATATTATAGCTAAGTGTGAACGTGTTCTAACTGTTCTAAGTAAATGTATGGTGAGCGATATCGTTGTGCTATGAGCTATAAGCTATATGCCATTATATTATAGCGTAATCTGGTAGGTTAGTATTTAGGTTAGGCGAGCCCGACTTCATATTTATTAAATAATTAAGTTTTAGGAGTTTTGTTTCTGCTTTTTAGTTTTTCAGCTTATAAGTGTTCGTTCGTAGATTTAAGTTTTTTTTTTAGTTATTTGCTTTTTTATTTTTTAAGCTTAAGAGTGTTTCTTTCGTAGATTTAAAGTTTTTTGTTATTTTATTTTTGTCTTTTAGTTTTTGAAGTCGGTTTTAACTCTAAAGTTACTCTATTTACAAAATATTATATCATATTAATTTATTAAACAATAATTATTGCGTGGGCAAAAGTTTTTTCACTAAATATTTATTCCAGTGAAAAGACATGCCATCGACGATGGTCTCAGTATGCAGTCCACGAAAACCTACAAACAAAAACTACACCTACCTACCTAATTGACTAAAAAAAACAGAAACTTCAATATTGATATACTGGTTGGAAAAAAAGACTGTAGCTGGAGGGAAAATACCCTAAATATTGATTTAAGCATATTTTACTCAAAGAGAACATTCCTTTATTTTATAAAATAAATTAAATTGTATTCAAAGATTTTTGATAAATCACTTACCTGCACCGGGAATCGAACCGGCTTAAATGAGAAAAATAACATGCTGTACTTTTATA
The DNA here is from genome assembly GCA_910589605.1 of Chrysoteuchia culmella. Classification (NCBI taxonomy): domain Eukaryota; kingdom Metazoa; phylum Arthropoda; class Insecta; order Lepidoptera; family Crambidae; genus Chrysoteuchia; species Chrysoteuchia culmella. Next base: position 14,638,549 of record OU342642.1, on the reverse strand, counting down.
GTACCGTTCGATAGTCTTAAGTTATCCTAAGTAACTTAGTGTCTTGAATTAAAGACAAAATCTAAATAAAAGAATACATAGGTAATAGTTTAATATACTTTATTGTACCTGGGTACTTACTCATTACTAAAATAAAAATGAAATACACTTATTTAACTTCATAAGCTGCTCGAAATGAAATCCATTTGTGGCATCACAACATCACTTTTAGTTAATTAAGTTTTTTTTAATAATATTCACCATAAATGGCCACGAGACGCGATTTCTATCGATGAATAAGTTTGTGTTCAATAAAGTTTTTAAACAAGTTTTTCAGGATTTGTCTTTAATTTTAGATAGCTTATCACTCGCACTTAATTAATCTTTAAGATTAACACTATCGATTGGTACTATAAAAGTACCTACACGATGTTATTTTTCTCATTTAAGCGGGTTCTATTCCCGGTGTAGGTACGTGATTTATCAAAAATCTTTGAATGCAGTTTTACTTAACTTTGTCAATTAAGGAATGTTTCCTTTGAGTATAATTTGCTTACATCAATATTTAGGGTACATTCCCTCCGACGAGCGTCTTTTTTTCACCCTGTATGTATACGATATACAGCTTTTTTCCTTACATATCTCCGATAACTTGCCGTAGATACGAGCGAATTCTTGCTTATGCTGCGCGTTGTGTTTACTACTCCTACTTTTTGCTGATCCCGTATTTGTTCGTTATTCGTCTACTTCTTATAGCTGAAACGCATCATATAATATTCCCTAACATTTGAAGAAATTCAAATAGCAAATCAAGTTGTTTCGTTGGCAGTTAGTAATTTTACGACTTGGAAACTGATGAACCATCCGCCATCGAAAATAAGAGGATCATCCGGTCCATTCGTGTTTATTTTCCTCTGCGCGATTTTATTTTAGTGATATCGGATTTATGCGATTTGAAATATTGGATTTTTTCTATGCTGTTTTTATACTAATGATAAATTTTAAAAAGAAAAATATCAACTCCGTCACAAGTGAATTCTGAAATCGAAATCGAACCCACGACCTTTAGGAATCCGGCCCACTGCTCTAACCTAGCTATCGAGATAAACGAGCTATCGAGACTTGTACAAAGAATATCGGATTTATAGATGATCGTACTACTTATATTTTACTAAACGACGGATACTTATTTACCACTTTATTTGTTACCAAATCAAAAGAAAATCTACAAGAGTGATGCTTTATACAAATTAGCTTTGACAAATAAAGACTAAAACACTGACATACCTAATTAAATAAACACACAGATATCGATATGATACGGAACTACGAATATGTCAAACCAAAAATAACATATTTTAGTTGTCCATTTGTGTAACTAGCCACTTTGCAACATTCGGAAGGCCGTAGCGTGAAACTGATACGTTTGTTATCTTTCACTCGGCTCTGGACGAGAGCTTGTCTCTAGATGTTTCTCGTCAGTTCGGAATAAGTCCCCATCGAGATACGGACGAAAGTCGATAAAACGATTATCCACCAGGCTCCTTTTATTCGTCTTATTTATTTCTGTTATTATTTCGCAGTTTTACTTTAGTTACTTTATGCGTTCAGAGTGCTTAATATGAGTTTCCTCACCTAACCCACTTACGCCGAAGTTTGCGAATATACTTTAATTCTCAACCTTAAACCTTCTCCCATTGCATTAAGCTGTCAATATTTTACTCTCCCGCGATGGTAACGTTTGGACATTTGCAAACTCGCACTAAGTCCTCAGAACTAGGTGATAGTTTGGAAAACTTATGTATATAATATAATACCACCGATGTACTTAGATAGGTTGCCTTAATTCGAAATTAATTATATTCAAATTAAATAAAAATATAGATAAAGGAGCGTCCTCATTGAGATCATTCTTTAGCAAACATTTGTAAACGAGCAAACGCCGGCGCCGGCAAGCAACAAATGCAGCCCATGCAAGGAACTGACTATTCACTTTCGAGGAAAACTATGAACGTTCGAGTCGATCATTGTTTTGCGAGTTTGGAAAATTTTTAGTTATAATAAGTTTGACATTCACAATCACGACAATATGATTGACCAAGGAGGTCACAAATAATTGCGATAGTTTACAAGGTGGCCAGTAATATCCCTACATACATACTCATTTCATTACCTGAGTACTCGCTTACGAGCGTTTTACGTGACATTGGACTGGGAGCCACTTCCGCGAACATCGAATATTCGAGTGGTGTGGTCGAATGCTCATTACAAGCGAATGATCGCAGTGACAACATCAAATACTAAAAATTTATAGTTTAAATTAATTATGACAAAGTTAATTTATTGAATTCAAGCAATCACTGTTACTTTCGTGGTTTAATTTAATTATCAAAAATAACAATTCTTGTTTTTTTTTTATAAATAGTTCAACTGTTTCGTCAGGGGTGTGCGTAAGCTTCTTATCTCCGAATCAGTGTATTTTGTGTATTGGTATCAAATATTTATGTATTACTAGCCTTCCGGCCGCTACTTTATCCGTGTGGAATTAGGTTACCGCGCGGACCTTGGTTGACGCGTGGTAACGCCACCTATCGAAATAATAAGTATCTAATGTCCATCTTCAAGTTATCTCCATACCAAACTTCATTAAAATCTCTTAAGCAGTTTACGCGTGTAAAATGACAAACGGACTTACTTTCGCACTTTATATTAGTGATCGACTACAAAAGTCCATAGCAATTTTCGTGAATTCTAACGCGGGTTTCCTGTCCCGATATTATTTGTAGGCTTCAGCGGTTTACGTGTGAAAAGGTTACAAACAAAGTTAATTTTGTTATTTTTATTAGGTATTCTTATGGATTTTGACTGCAAAACCTACTAATAACAATTTCCCTGAGTTCCAACGGGAGTTTCCTTTTCTCGGAATCGTTGTACCCTGAGTTTCATAAGACGTCATCAATGGATGATGGCGGCATGACGCAGCACGCCGCCCGCCGCCCGCCATCCATCAGGACCATATCTGTGCGATTAAGATATATCACAATTACAAAGCGGTTGGGCTTTAATTAATATACTGACAATGCACATTGCAATGGAACTATAATGAAAATATAATGTTATACTATTTTAGGTTTTATATTTTCTAAATTACAGCTTATCCAAAATCAGTATCTACTTTCGTGGCGACCATAATCTTCAAGTTTATATTTTTTATCGTGGTTAGAAAGTGATGGATATTTTTTTTTTTATCTACTTAATTTGGTTACAGTAATTCATCTTGAAAAGCATACTGTTTTTCAAAATGAGAACGCAGGCATTACATTCCCATGTCAAGAGGCAAAATAAGTTGAACCTATCAGCTGTCGTTAACCTTCACTAACCTACATCAGGTCAGCATGTTGATTGTCCAACCCGTCCCTGTAATTACGGAAGGGTTTATGTACTTACGCATGTGTGTTCTTAACGACATCGCTATATAGGTAGGTATTCCTTCGCGAATTCGTCATGACAAAAGTATTAATGAATGTGACGTGTTTCGCGCGCGGTAGTTTCATTTAGTTTTCTAATCACGTAATGTTCGACGTTAGCGGTGTCTAACAAATCAGAACAAATGAGCATCATGTTGAGCAACGTTGTCTCGGCGGGCGCTCGGGAGGGGGCTCAATCAATCATAGGGCGTGATCTACCGCTCGATAGCTGTATGTGTGCTTTTTTCGAGCGCGTTAACGGTGAGATGTCATAGCGATTGTCATATGACTTTTGGCTCAGTATTTTGTGCTTTGTCACTAATTATTAGTCTTCGAAAAAAATAAAAAGTTAGGTAAGTACTCAATAGTTATTATGTCGATTATGATTATCTTCATTAATGGTACGTTACGTTAAGAATGGTTAATTTTCTGTGGTACCCCAACACTTAATACTGATACCATTTTCATTCTAAATTTTAAATTCCTTTAAAAACGAAAACTCATTTACCAATCTATGAGTATCATTCTAATATAAATATATTAATTTCTGCTAACAAAATCGTTTCTTGTCGTCAGAAAAGTTAGTGTACAACACAGAACGGCCCCCGTAGCAGTACGACCCCTCTGCGGTTATCGACTGGGTGACCCCAGGATTAATAGCCTCCATCTATTATGCAAAACAATAGACATCGCTGGCCCATTATCTTACAGAGGAAAAAAGGGTATAACCGTCCTTACAGACCTTTGGAATTTATCAACGTAAAAGACAACAAGGAATTTCGATCGTTCGTTGGGTAATTTTTTTATTTGACTTGGCTACTATTTAAGACTATAGTTGAAAAACATTTTATTCGTTAACATATCATCGATAAAGATAGTAAAAACCTCCATGGTTGAATAGTGTGGGTGTCACTGCAGTTGTTTCAGACTTCCATAACATAAATATGCTTTAGTGTAGCTTATTTGGAAAACGGATTGACATTAATTGTAACGAAGTCTGATAGTATACTTGTTATTCTATTTGGTGCCATCCACGTTCTGCAAAAGTTATTCGCGAAAACTTTAGTTTTTTGGGTGACTACGTTAAATATGTACCCCAGTTAATACTTTACCACAAAAACTTACTCGCTTAACCCTAGCAAATCACCCAAAAGAGATAAGATAGTTTCTTCGGTTATTATTACAAGTTCACAAAATTTAACGCTATCCTATTTAATTATCCTAGATTGAGACACTAGCTTACTAGCCTAGAAAAGAAGCTAGTTCTGTATATAGAAAGCCAGCGTAACTAGCTTACTACTTAACTTGAAAAATTAGTCTCGTGTTTCTCAGGCATTTGATTGGATTTTCTCAAGATGCCCCTGTAGCTTACTGCCTGAAAATTACTGCAGCTTACTGCATCAATCGGCTAACAAAGCTTATCTCCATTGGTTATGCAGAAGACCAATGAACCGGAATAATCACTGACCTCCTGAGATGCTCGGCACCGTATCTTGCGTAACTAGCGGTATATTGTAACGTAGGTGGACCTACAACAAACTGACAAACGCCTCCCTCGGCCGAGCCAAATTGCATCGAACACAAATGTCAATTGCCGATTACTGAACAATACCGATAAATGGTATGTATGTAGTACACTGTTTGCCGGAGATATTTTGGCTACGAAATATTGGCATTGGGATCTGTATGAATAAATAAACTCGGATCGTCGGTTCTGTTACTATAAAACGTAAATGCGGATAGATTTAAGCGGTTGAAGTAAAAACGTGGTTTTATTTATTCGGTGATAAAAAACATATTGTGTGCAAATTATTGTTATGTTAGAAGTTTAGACTTGTAATTTATCTATATCTGCCTGAATGTCATACAAAATAAAGCAAGGGACGATTAAACAAATCGTTATATTTCTGCCGTTACTAAACGACATGTATTAATATTTATAATTATTGTACATAGAGTTTAAGGCGTTACTCGAAATGCTCAAACGTACAATTTTTATGAGTTGATTGAGTCAATTGTGACGATAGATTATATATACATAAGTACTTAAATAGAGATAGAGTCAATGCTTTACCTATTGCCGAAAAAAAAACTATTATAATTTCCAAACAATTGCCTTCGTTTTACACCGATACTCATTCAAAATTAAAAACAATTTCGTAAAATTTAAAACACTCTTAAAAAACCTATTGTTAAATAAGACCTACTACACAGTAAAAGAATATTTAAATGACAAAGAGTTAAAGAAATATAAAATATAATGATAATTTTGTTAATATAAATATGAAGGTTATTAATAATACCACAAGTTGCATCATCCTCTCTTCTAAATTTGCTATGCCCAACAGGGCCCAAAATTGTGTCTTTTTTTATATACCATCTTTGTAACATTTTGGAACGCAAATAAATTGAAATTGAAATGTTGGAGACAAATTTTCCAAAAACAGTCTGTAACGACACTGTAGCTAATTACACAGGTACGTAACCTTAACAGTGCAGGTTTCATTAACTGTTACCTCTATCCGTTATAGACTGGGGTCTTTTTAATCAACTAGCTCTTTTAAAGCCGTCGAGCCGTGATACTAATAAGCGGGCATCCGAGGCGTTCCACAACCGGAGTATTAATTACGAGATGTCCCCACCGGGACCGATATTCATCACGCCTTGGCGACGATCCCGTGGGCTCGTGAGTCTAGCGCACTTGTGCCACGCTGACATTAAAATAAATAAGTAATAATCATCACAGACATTGATATTGTACAGGCCCAGTCACTGAACAAACACTAAAGTTCATGTGATTCATCACTTGTGGTCAAAGATCGAACTTGTGACCTCTGGCTCAGTAAGCATGAGCAGTAGGTACTATTACGCTATCAGGCTCGTCTGTCATTTGGGCTGTTGAATCTAAATCGTAAATAACGCTACAGTAGGCACTAAATTGTTAATTTAAACCCTTAACGAGTCCAGGCAAATTAGGTAACAATTCCCATTACCTGGACGAGGTGATTTTAGTTAAGTACAGACCCGACACGGAGGAGATTATGTTATAAGCAAACGTACTTAAACTTTATGGGTGGATAAAGCTGGCCAGGACATTGTTTAAACAAATTAGCGCGGGGAGGCTGTAGGCTGCTTGTTTACACATGCATAACGCCTATACATTACGTGGGGAAATAGGAGCAAGCGTGCACCTCGTCGGCTGATAAACTAATTAATCACTGCTCGCAAGCGTGATTTCCTGCGGGAGTGAAAAATGCTGAATAACGATAAAAGTGAGAAGGGTCGGGTGACGCCAGCTGTCGCCGTGAGCGCGTTTTCGTAATGTCGGGTGATCTCGCAAATCAAAACGTTCCTTCTAGTTATAACGCCTTAAATTTAAGTATATCCTTGAAGTCTAGTTTATTACGTGGACTCAAGCCAAATTCATTGAATCTTTCACTGTCAAACATTCCATGGATTGGTTAGAACTATTGAGCACATTTGAACGGTAAATTACGTAATGGAATTAAAGATTTCCAATCCTTACGATTGAGTAAATACTGAATTGTTAACCACCTAAAATAGTCTATGTTTCCCAAACGGATGAATCTTTCCTGTCATTCTAATAGAAAATCCAAATTCGTAGTCTTATAGATCTTTATGCATAACAAGTCCCGTAAAACTATGAATATCTCATTCCAGGAGACATACCGGCGGTGGGCGTGCAGCACAATGGTGCCTCTATGGGTGGAGGAGGGTGCGGAGGAAGGCAGCGAGGAGGGGGGGCGAGCGCGGCGGGCGCCGGGCGAGCACGCGGCGCGGTGGCGCGCGCGGCACCTGGAGCGCGTGGGGCACCTGGACCGGCGGCGCGCCGGCGGCGTGGTCGGGCGCTGGGTGCGCGCCGCAGCCGCCGCCGCCGCCGGCCCGGGCCGGCCCCTCGCCCGGCTCAAGCCCTGCCTCTCTGTCTGCCAGCTCGTCGAGCAACACTGCCCCTATTTCCTGCCGGCGGACCGCGCACCCGCCTACCCCACTCAGTACGCAGGCGAGCCCACGTTCCTATGCCTCGGTGAGAATCATCATATTCACCCTGTAGCCCTAGCATTAGCGGCTTTTATCAGCACTCCTAAATCAATAACTTTTCATCGTCTCGCTTATATCGCGTGATAGAGCAGTGTTCATGCTTTACACAAGCGTATCAATATATATATATATATACAAGCGGGTCAATTCTCCTAATGTTAAGTCATAGTCGTATCTCAATTGTGTTTTAAATGTAGTGCTTCCCTACTGGTAACAAATTTTATGTAAAGGAGCACAACAAATGAAACATTGTGAATAAACGTTAGTAAACCTAATTGGGCCCCTGTACCATTCAGCTACAAGAATAGCTGCTTTTAACTTAGTGGAATTATTCAACTTTTCCTTTCCTTCTTTGCCAAACATTTAAAAAACGCATGCATGCAAATGCAATACTTAATTGCAGGCTGCAAAATTTCAAATGGAGTAATAAAATTTACTATGAATTTACTGCTATATTGGCACCGTATATCCCTTTTCAGTAAAAGTAATTTCCTTCTAGGAAAATACGAATTTCTGAAAAGATCTCAGGAAAGCGTTGTTGGTCCTTTCTAGTACGAGTATATTGAGAAAATATTGCTTTGCTGGCTAACTCTGTCAATAGCACTCGTTATTAAAGGAACAGAATTAGGATACGAAACATGTGATATGCATCATCCGTGACACTGTACCCTCCTCTCTCCATATCATGTAGATTAAAATCTAACCCTGTCAGTCTGCCAACAACTTCGCTTTGATAAATGATATAGCTAACTTTTTCTAAGCAAAAGGAATTGCAGGTGAGATTCATTCAAATACACATAATTATTACTTTTTAAAGTAGATTTATACACATCCAACCTTACACCATCAAGGAACAATTATTATTATTTCCGGTTCAATGAAAAGTTGGTGGTTACAGATAAGGATGGTTTTAGCTTCTTTGTTTCACTTAAGCGCTCAGCAAACGATAAATTTGTCTGACAAATTTCTAACAAATTTCTGACAGATTTTCGTGTTTGTCAAATTTATTTGACTGACTATTAAATCTATTTAAAACGTGTTTTTAAAACCAATTTATCAAATTTTGATCATTTAACGCTCCCTATAAATTCAAAATAATGCATTACCTTGTTGTGCACAAATGAAATAATTTATTATATAGACGTAATTTCCAATTATATCTAATTAAAAGTAATTTTAAAAAAGCTCTGTAATACAAGTAAAAGACCTTAATTGAGGCAGCGTTTAATTGAATTGTTGGTTGGTCTTTGAGTAACGAATACAAAGTGTCTCTAATGAACTCATTTGACCCTATCTCAAAACACTGTTTAATGGAAAATGCGGCAGAAAGTGTGCCCCGAGGCACAGAGAGCGCGGGCATGAATTAGCCGCGGTTAGCGCCACCATTGCTTGGCTGCAGTTCAAAACGAGAAAGCACAAAACAAATAGTGCCTTCTGGTAGCCGCCGGGGGTTTTCTTTTTCCTTTTAGGTACCACTTTACGTTGACCAATTGTTGCTTCACGCTTTTTGATTTGAAAAGCTCGTTCCGCCGCTGGCACACGTTCAAAGCGATAAGGAGGCAATTTTGGAACGTTTTAATATCCACCTGAGCCGGGCGTACGTTTTATTCGCGATTGAATGATGGGACGTGTGTTCCAGACCCGCGCATCCCGGAGACGGGCGCGCAGGCGAACAAGTCCAACTACGGGCCGGACGAGTGCTGCTACTGGTACTGCGAGGGGCGGCTGTGCTACCGGTGCGAGGCGCGGCTGAGCGAGCAGCCGCGGCCCGACGCGGAGCGGTGCACGCCGGTGGAGGAGCGCGTGCCCTCGTGCTCGGTGCCCTACCAGGCGCCGGCGGCCGCGGCGCGCGCTCCCCCGCCCCGCACCGCCCTCCTCCTCCTCGCGCTGCTCCTAGCAGCGCTCGCACGGACCCCTTGGACGCTTCGCATGCCTCTAGTGAATGTGCGCGACTCGAGGTTATAGTTTTACGTTAACGTGCGTCGCACCGCCACGTCACACGATCGTCGGACTGCGATCGGAACCTCTATTAGTGCTGTACTTATGATAATAAATTACGCGCGATTACGAGTTCGATGATACGTGCGTCTCGCGGCGCCGGCCGGCGTGCCGCCGTCCCCGCGAGCGCGACGGCGATATAGACTGTAAGGTAATTTGTGGCAGATTGTTCGATACATCCAAAATTTAGAAACACCAAAGCTCTGAAATTATATTGTATATTTTATTTCGTAAGCGCTGATAGCCGCCGATGTTCCGGCCAGTATGTTAATGTTTTCAGCACTAATATTGTACCTAAACAAAAAAGCTCATCATTTACGTTTGTTAAAAATGTTATACCTATATGTTTTTTTTCCACTGTTACCTCTGTCATAGGCGTTCATCACCACTTCAGCTCGTTTTTTTCCGAAATATTAAAATACAAGCAATATTTTTCATAAAACGATATCGAACTAAAATATAGAACAAACACACGTAAATGCGTTTTTGTATTAGGAACCGCGTGACTTTTTTTATATATGCAATGCAATTTGTACAACTAGTTATACAGACAGCTGCTGCTGAAAAGAAGTCTACAAATTGCTCTGCCGTTTGTCACAAATGAACGGACTTCATGTCGTCCTCACATACGTAACTGACTTCAAAGTATTTTATTGTGTTTGTTTCATAGAAGAGCAAGATCTCATTGGAATCAGTTTTTAGAGAATTATTTTTGTAATATTGCATTAAGAGGTTGGTGAAGGCAAGAGGGAGCGAAAACGGCGCGAGGACACTTTCAGTCATTTGTTTTGTTGCTCAAATTGTTCATAACTGAGTCTCGTTTCAAAATTTCATAGAGACAAAAAGCAACTTGACTAGGTTCTTTCTCCGTTTTCGGTCTTGAGTGCCAGCTGTTTACGAAAGCCTAAATAGTAATTGTTCTATACATAATATTGACTAACGTAATTTAGGGTTAATTAAAAGTAGTTGTTGTTTTGTAAGAAATAAAATATGACTAATGCATATAATGAAAATTATATGTAAATATCCGTCTTATGAACTTTCAACATTATGCAGTTGTAACATGGTTGAAAATGATTTTTATATGAATTGATTTTTAATATATATTATTGTATATGTATATCGTGTCGAGTATATGACAATGACGCAACCTTCACCGTGGGTTCAGTCGTTCACTTATGTATAGACGACGGTATTTGTTCGTTTATTCTTATTTTTGAAAAAAGTATTAAATTATAGAGGTATCGTTGAACATTATGTGATCGAAATCAAATATAGTGGTTATTAAGACTTTATTGAATGGACATTTGTTATAAATATTGTCCTCGGGCGGGGATGTAGTTGTTGTATTCGAATGATAAATGATAATAATATTAAGTAAGTTATTTTTTACGTTTTTATCGTGTACATATGTCAAAGCGGTTTGTTGTTTCCACTCCCATACTTAAAGTCACCGAAGGTGCTAAAGGTCTATTACTGCTTCTTAGGAGTTTGGTTCGCCACGGACGCCGTCCGTCGGTTGCTGCGTGATGGTGGCGTCTCCGCCCCGACACAGGGTGCAACGCAGCGGTGTGTCGGCCATCATATCACTTGATATACAATTACCGTATTATGCTAACAGAACCTAAACATCTATTTTCTTAGTATTTTCAAAAAAACGTTCCACTTCAGCAACTTATAGACTAGGTATTATAATAGTGTTGATCAGTGTAGTGACAAGAGATCAGTGGGTCGTTATTGTTTCAATCGAATATCTTATTCGCTCGTGATCCCTAGTGCCTTCACTTATCTCCAAGTGAAAGCGTCGCACTGCAAAAATTTGCACAGCAACCATCTACATAAATCACTACATTGCGCCATCCAATTTTAAAAACCAAATTGGCATATTTAACCTTTAAATATTTCAATCAGTTCAAAAATTTGAATCGTAATTTTTATCTCTGAGTAAAATGTTCGAATCATAGTGATATTGCTCTTCAAGAGAATTTATGGTAGGTGTTAGGGTTCGAATTATTCACGTCAGTCAGTTCAGTTCCATCGTTGCTGCGATCGAATCATTGTCGAATCGTAATCATCAAAAAGAAGTTCTCGTTCATTACCTTCGTCGATTCCTCGTGGCTCTAGGTTTTTTTTTTATCTAACTTAAGCACTTAAAATAGAGTACGTAAGTGGAGTGTCGCAACAAAGCTCATTTCACAGACTCAATAAATAGTATCAATCAAGAACAGTGTAGTGGTAACGAATTCTTCATCGGCCGCATTGCGGGGCCCTCTTCATGACATCTATGTGTATCTATGTATAAATTAATTAATTATCAAGGTGTCTAAAGTTTAGTAATAGAGAAAGAATTACTAGAACATAATTAATTGGAACAATTTCGAGCACTCGTTAAAACTTACACATTGACCGTGCATCTTCTTTGTGGATGTTTCTACTCTACATTCTTGGTATCTTCACTCGTTCACTGTTCTATTCTAGAGTAGATATTAAAAGACCAAAGGAGAGGAGTTCGGTTCGAATGTTGTTTATACAATAACATATTCACTTAGGGTCGACCGTCGGTATTCATCATAAACAGGATGCATCGCAATGCATAAGTCGACGCTTCAGTTGTATCTACGTACCTGTAAGAACCCAAGAGAGATTTGATGCCATTATGACTAGTTGTAAAGAATTTAAAGCTGCGTCGATTTTCAATCGGATCACTTACTGCCGTTTGTTTGTGAGGTTGATTTCGTAGGGACACAAAATTAGCAATAAATCGTAGTAAATAACTGAATAATCACGTAGATTCTCCATTGATCCACGGGAGGGGTTCAGTAGCGGCACCGGCGCGGCAGCGGCAGTGGGGCGGCGCGGAGAGGGCGCGAGCGCGGGCGCGGTAGCGGGTGCGGGCGCTGTAGCGGGCGCGAGGCGCGGGGCGCGGGGCGCTCAACTCGTGCCATACTCCTTAGGTTAGTTTACGGGTAAATTTCAATGTTTCGTTGAATGTTTGGTGATAGTGTGTACATTATGTTTTTGAATAATATACGTATGTTTTGATGTACATAAATAAAGTGTAAATGTTTAACGCACAAATAATATGAAGAGAAGCTGATTATGTAAAGCAGTGTACGAAAACTTATGTATTAGCTATAAACTGTAACTGAGAAGTAATCTATTAGAAATACAAAATTAGTATCTTCAGTGCTCCGTCGGCTGCCAACAACATCGTTCGTCTCGTTGTGTTATCTAAGCTCAGTTCAGTTTCATGGAAATCTATCGAGTTTGTTTTTCTTGTGGCAGCTACTCACGAAGTTCATTACATTGTGAATTCTCAGATGGAATTAATTAGTCGTACTGTTTGGTATGTTAAGTGGTTCACGTTAGGTTTACGCAACAAGTCGGTTCACTGTCACACGCACGCACAAACGAGCAGACAACTTGCTTCGGGGTCGTCCGATAGGTGACAGATGTCGAGGCGTTGTAGATACAGTCCTATTCAATATAGAGTATAATGTAAGAGAAACACCAAATAATAGCCTTCTACATACAAGACAAAAATATTAATAATAAATCTAAATCTGAACATGTCCACGATCATGTTGATGTTGATAGTTTATACAATACATTATTATTAAAATTATTTTGTACGTATACGGCCTTACTAATGTAAATATATTATTATGGCTGTTGAACGACTGAATTCTGTTACATACTTCACAGAAAATCGTATAGGAAGTTTAAAACTTACTACTATGTTTGCAAAATTGTTGATTGTAACACACTTGTAACAAACAGGTTATCTTATTAAGGACATCACAGTGGCAGTTTTATCAGAAATATGGCTGTGTATTCAGATTTTATGAAAGCAACATCTAATTTATATTCGCACTGTTATAAGCCTTTCCGACTCTTATTACAACGAACGAGAATATGCCAATTTTATAGGAATTAATTAAATCGGTATGTACATTAAACTTTATGAAAAGGCATTTTTTTCAAATCCATTCAACATAGTAAATAAATAATTGAATACAAACACACCAATTATCTAGCCCACGTTAAGTTTCATGAAGAACTTGTGTTATGGATACTAGATAACGGATAAAAATACTTATATAATTTTCTTTGTAAATACATACATAATATAACACCCAGACCAAGACAAATAGACATGTTCATGCACACAAATATTTGTCTTGTCCGAGTATCGAAACCGGGACCTCTGGCATAGAAGGCAGGATTAGTACCCCTGCGCCAAACAGGTCACCAAACAAGTAAGACCGAATACGTTGAAACGTTACTTATGCAATTCATTGCAATGTTGAGATCGCTTTCTTATTTTTTTCTCATTTCCTCTTCAAATGTTTAGATATACGATTTAAACATAAGCGCACACTAATATATTTATTTCTACAGTTAATATCATGAATACGTTTATTTCACCATATCGAAACGAATCAAAAGTTGTTAGGGGCCCGATAAACGATCAAATTTATTTGAATATTTTTTTGACAAACACCGTTGTAAAATATTTTTCCGGAAGAAAAACGCATCAAACATAATCGCAGACGGTCAAATAGATGCGACAAACACGAAACTCTCACAGAAATTTGACACAAAATTTAATCGCTTACGGGCGCTTCAAAAATATATCCTAGTTTTAAAAATACCCATTTAAATACATGCTTTTTGATTTATAACTAATTTATTTATATAGATTAACAATGATCGCAAAGCGATGCTTTTTGTAATACGTGCAAATTTCAATACCAACAAATGAGGAGTAATAGGCCGTTAATAATGACTATTATGTTGGTACAATGGTTTCTTCATCTATTGTACTAAGTATGACTTGATAAAGGGGTTACTTTAGCGTTTCAACCCATCCCATGGGTATAATTGTACAGTTTAATACAAAATGTTTGTCTGGTACGATATATAAGTTGTTCACTCGCTGGCAAATTCTTATTCTTAATGACTTTGTGACTATTTATTTATTTTATTTTAGAATTTTTTACTGCTCTCAGTAACTTTAGTAATATAATTTTTGAAATTTTGCATTTCAAAGTAAGAAAGTTGGTTATATATAGGTATATGCCACTTTATTTCTCTCTTCATGAAACACTGCGTGCTGTCGTGACATTATAAAATAATGATATCATCATTATTTCTCTATCTGCGTATAGTCAAAGGCCACCTGTAATTTTTATTGAATCGATTCCAAATCAAACCTTTAACATGTTAAGGCTCAAAATCAATTGGATATATTTTTGCACTTACACTGTTTGACAGTACAGGTACTGGCCTCAAGCATGCTTGAGGGATAAAAAAATAGTATTGCGAATACTTCGCTTTCTTCATATTTTAATGAGGTCTCAACGTTCGAAATCCTACTTTAGCTATAATAATAGTAGATAATAAAAAAGTTTAGTGTGCGCTTAGCTAGATTGACGTGGTCCGAGTGAGAGAAATTATACAATAGTACCAAGGCCTTCAATTTTTCATTAATTAGACGAAGGTGTTAGTGACATAAGATACAATTGATATGCATTAAAGTCTTATGATAAATCAGAAATTATTAATACCTAGGTATATTCGAAACAATGTAATAAGCAGGCACCTACGAGTAAGTGGTTCTACGGTATTTTTCTTCAGCCCCGAAGGTTTCTCATTTCAAGATCGGAATAGGTAACAAAATCACTATGGAGTTTTATTATTCTTCTAATTAAACTTTAAGGAAAATTTATTCGAACTCATATATGTTTGATGAGTCAAAAAAATGTATAAGCTATTTTCTTAATCGAACCTGAATTTTCATTTAAAGACAATAAAAAGTACATTGCCTATTCCGATTACTTTCATTTTGTATGATGTATGAATCTTTGAATTGTTGTAATTGACGTTTTAAATATTAGCTTAAGTTGAAATATTTTATTTTAAAATGTTTAATTTACGCTTAAAAACGTCGATTTTCAAATGTTTTGCAGTCTTGCTAAGAATTGGTAATACAAATATTACATAAATAGGTACCTGGAAAGATAAAATGCGAGTTGCTCAGCTAAATTTTTTTTTCAAATCACTGACCATTTGTATTATTTGCATGACGTTCATTAGTTAGTATAAATGATGTATGTAATTAATGTCGTTTCCATTTAAATGTAAATGTTTTGTATTACTTTGGTAGTGTTTTGTTGGACCCGGAACGGGCAAGTAGTCTTGATTTGAACAAGTGTGTTTGGTTCGCATCGTATTGAGTCCAGTGAGATTGGCGTGGTTAATATAAATTTTTATAGGATGTTGTTTCTCCAACATCGCATCGAGCCCATTATTCCTAATGAGTTCTAGATCATATAAATATATGATTACGGAGACTAAATAGAGACTTACACTTTTTCATTTAGGGCTGATTTTTCAATGCCTAGATAATACTTATACGTTCTAAACCGACGAATCACAATGTTTGTTATTCGTTTACTTTCTTTCCTTGTTTTATATATTTATTTTTGATAACGTAATATTAAATCTGGATAAAAAGTTTTTTCGAGAATTGAAAACTAGCCCTACAATATAAGTTCGAAAACGTTGCACTATTAGGAAAATCGTATGAAATACAAAATGTCATCGATTCGTCTTCGATATTCTTGGACCTATTAATAAAATTGCTATAAATAAATATCATTAAAGTTGCCTATTTCATAGTGAGAGAGGTAGTGTAGTGTAAATCTTATCTGTAATAAATTAAAAGGGTAAGCACAAGCCGGCGGCGCTGGCGCGGCGCCGGCGGACACTGCCACAGCACGCGGGGCTCAGATATATTAATATGATCTAGGATGTGTTGTAGGTGTTTCTCGAGTAGTGATCGTGTAATAAGTCTTATGTTACGCCTTATAAAAGATTTAAATCTGTTAGGATGCGGTGAGAGACGAGCGCGGCGTCACTCTGCAGCCGCTCAAATGTTGCCGTTCGCCAACAATCAACATCGAAAGTCACTGTCGGCTAACTTTCAACTCAGTCGGCAATTTAAGCGGGAGTAGAAACAAACTCGCTCTCGTAGCGCGCTACGCCGGCCTACGGCGTAGGGGCGGCGTAGCACGCTCGTAGCCGCGCCCGCACCCCGTCGCATGTAGACATCGTTCGACACTCGAAATAAGATTAATCACGTTCGAATAATCGTAGACAGATTTTGAAATTTAATATTATTTGCATTTTCCTAAGAGTTAGAACGATTGAGACAGTAGGTCGCACGACCGTGTTATGATGAATTGTGGAAATGTTTATTAAAAAAATACGTTTATGAAAATGGAATAAAAACGAAAAATATTGTCATATAAACTTGTAATTACTAACTTAAGAAGAATTATTGGAGAACCAGAAAAACGTTAAATAAACCGATTAAAATACAAGAGTTTCTTTCTTTTTAGGCCTATACCTATAAATAAAGAGGTGAACTGAAATGAAACAGATTTCTCGTCTATTTAAATATTTTAATACAAAAATCTTCGCTTACGTCAATATCACACTCGTACTTACATCATCTATTTATATTAAGTATAAAAACTATGACTTCGAATTAAATTATCGTTCTTTCAACAGTATAAAAAGGCGCATTCGTCATCACAGCAGAGCGTTCGCTATACACAATATACCGAACGCGAACAGGCACACAACACACGATCACAGTCGGTGACGCGGGCGGGACGGGCCAGGCGGTCGCGGAGGTTAGGCCGGGGTGGGGCCAAGCTGAGGCCCGGTTGGGCCCAAGTGGGGCCGGGTGGGCCCGTGGCGGTGTCCGGGTCAGTTGCTAGGCACTCGCTAACCACCGCGCTAGTGACGCGGACAACAGCACTAACGCAAGTGACACTACGCCACCTTTCGCAGCGCTGTTACCACCAGGACTCTCACCGTTGTCTGTGGACACAGAATCTTGTTAACGCCCCGATATTATTAGCACGAGGGTGCATTGTGCATTTGTGTTCTACTGTTACAATGTGTTATAATATATATATACTTACTTACAGACGATTTCAATAATCTATGATTAGCAAGAAAGAGGCTTTGTTACCAAGATAGTTTTTCTAATCAATCCAAAATAACAGCAGTTCCTAAGGTCTACTTGCGAAAAGCTAGATGTTGACATTCAACTCAGAGCTAATGTTACTTTTGCATGCATCTAACTCTGAGTTATGTTAACCTAGTTTGGCGCAAGAGAGTTAGTAACGTAACCAAAAGATAGTTGGGGATAGATTATTGAAACGGGCCGTTAACTGACATATACGTTAAACAAAATATATGACAATAACACAGAATGAGTTCGGACAAAACAAATGAAAATTGTCGATGGTTAGCAAGCAGTAAATAATATAAAATCCGTTGTAAATAAAAAAGAAATAACCAAATTAAAATAAAACCTACAGATGTGGGTGATTGGTGACGCGGCGGAGGTCTCGGCCTCCTAATTTTGTGGCGGGTCGGAGCCACGACCAACTTATTACAGTCTAGCCCCGCCTGACTGAACGCTGACCACTGAAACATTAATTTCCTTTAGGAAAAATCCTTTTATCCACCACAACCAAGACCCTTGTGCAAACTACAAAACTACAAGGTTTCCATTTACTTAATAAACCTGGCATATTTACATGCACTACTATTGATTTTATCCATTCGATTGTAATTGTTCATTTATTTACTTAATAAATCAAACGTTATTTGAGAAGTCTGTATAAAGTAAATTATTTTTAAATAAAGATTTCTCTTAAATTAAAATCATGCGACAGTCATTGTTAGTTACACACTTTTGCTACGCTAAATGCATTAAATTATTATACTATATCGGGATACAATATTTTAGTTTCCACCATGTTAGAGTGGTGAGTAGTTGTGTCCATTCATCAAACGTGGATGTGCTCCAGAATGGCAAATCAACATCTCTTACATGAAACTGCTTCTCCATTCTCCTTATAAATTCAACAGGAAAACCCTTATCTTATGCTTCAGATCTAGAAACCGATAGTTCATTAAATGAGTTTAACTCATAAAGTGTTTATACAATATCCCTGTACCATTGTGCGTTCAAACTACAAATTGCATAACACACCATATATGTTTACCTCACATCCTTCACTGTTTGCGTAGATGGAACTTACTACTCGCTCCTAAATTTGATGAAAACATGGTATTTACCTAACTAATAGAAAAGAGATAAAGCTGTTCATGTCGAAGAAATGATAATGAGAAAGTTATGAAGAATAAGATACTGACTTCGAAGAGTTTTATAGGCGTTTGCTAACCAAATTATCTAGGTTACTTTCATAAAACTAATCTAAACACCGCGAAAACTTGCAAACTTACTCATACGCACCAGTATGTTGCAATTCATTGTCGAGTATCTCGTAATCTAAATATTTTGGTTATCTAATGGGCTTCCGCCAAGTGACGCCTAGTTTTATCAGATTTTATAAGCAGTGCAACCTTGCAAGCTCTGCGAGTGGAAGATAAAACCATAAACTACACGCTAAAAGCAGAAGCAAACATGCAATAGTGAAAGAGTAAAACGTACACGCAGCGTGAGATAAGCCCGCCGGTACTAAAATCACCGCTTATGTCTATAATCTCACTGGTATTCGCATATATTCTCCTAGTTACTAATTGAGTCTTTGTTCTTTATGCAATTTCTCTATATACAACGTTCAGGAACTCTCCACCGAGGTTATTTCCTGAACCAGAAGAATGATCGGGGAGCGGATGATTTTACACCTAGAAAAAAACATAAAGCGCACATCGAAATGTGATCTTGTCCCATACACCTTTGTTCAGAAATCAGTGACAACACAATCTGTAGAGGTGAGTGAGACGAGTGATATCACACATGTGAAATATCGATCAAACATCAGTAACTTTCGTGAAAACATATTAGGCGTCTTTATCAGGTATGCTCAGGTTGGCCATTAATCGAATTCTGGGGCCGAAATATTTAGTCTTTAAATTTGTGGTTTTAGTGAATCGATTTCAACCAACATCGCCTCAAAGACGCCTTTAATTAAAGACATGAAAACATAAAAATTAACAATGTGATATCTGTGCAAGTGTATTCACAGATTTGGTGCGCTATCAACAAGTGATCTCAATACTTTGCATTTGTGATTTTAACATTTGCATTTTCAAATAACTAATCAAAACAATTAAATTTGGTATTACAGCAGTGATTAAAATTTGTAGTGCTAAGGTAGAATCTTTATATAAGTTTCTTATTTCAAATCGGCTTTATCAAAAAATCTATTGACTACAATTTTTAGCACTGCGATCCAGGTAGGTTCTCGGTGCCCAGAAGCCGCGACGTCCATCAGATAACCACCGTCTACCACTGCTGTTCGACCACCAATAGCACTATTAAATCCATCAAGCCAGCGTTAGTACATGGTTAGTACGAAATCCAAACTAAGTAACCGTAGGAACACAACACTATTTATTTTAAACTGTATGGTTACCTTAATCTGTGCTAAACAAAGTTACTTGTTATCATTTGCTAATGCTAACCGCCGCTATAGCCAATCAAAGAAGCGACGTAGGTATCAGTTTTGTTAGTAACTATATTTAGTTTATTAATAAATAGACAAAATAGGTTATGTAGTATGTTGTTAGTATAAATTAGATATTAATTACATAATTGAAAAGTTACTGATGAAAAAGACATCTTTTTATATAGTACATAATTTTGAACACATTCGAATGATAAGAGACATATAAATGATCACATAAGGACAGTAAAGTATTCAGAAATTACAAAGATTTTAATAGTACAAAGGAGTACATAACATATCACATTCAGGTCCATGTATATTAGAGGAAGAAGAGATAATAATTGAAAAGGATGTAAAAAACTATGGAGACAAACATTCACATTCACGAAGAAGACATAAGAGCAAACATGTAACAGTGGAGTCGGTGTTGTATTGAAAAATATTACCGCCTCATCTGTGTTTATGTCTAATGTAGTGTTTTAATATATTTACATAATATATGAGGATATACCTAATGAATAGGATTGTCTAAATTGTAATATATTTTTAAAGCACTTTTTAAACATAAGAATAAATTTTATTTAGTTCATCAACTGCATTCAAGATCAGAATTCAATCCTTTTTTCTTATGCCTTTGAAAATACTTTTTTATGTTGAAAACTGGACAATGCATTAGACGCAACCACAGTATTTTGAGGTATTTCGTAAACCGCGACCTGGGCCCTGAACCTACCTGCGTCGAAGAGGATATCTCCGACGTCGTCCTCGGAGGGGCGGTGCGTGAGCTTCGCGTTACCTCCGACGGTGCCCTTCGGCGCTGAGCTACACCCGAGCCACCAGTACGCTATGGACCGGGGGAACGCTGGGTTGTCTGAGTCCACCTGTACAGAAAGGAAGATGCTGATATCTAAAACACTTAGGTAGGATAACAACGCTTCATGTCCTCTAACTGATTTTGTAGATGCAAGACGCCTTTGAAGTTTAAAATTGAGCAAGTAATTAGGTGATGACAAATGATGATAATAAAGCTTACTGCTGTGCAAACAAAAGAACCATTATTGAAGAGGCTGCTATTTCTGATAGTGTTTTGACAAGTCTTATAAACGAACGATATTGAAGTTAACAATGTCAATAGGATATCTAAAAGCATTTTTTTAAGTAATAATATTAAAGGTCAACAGTATTCCATAAATCTTAAATTAAAAATGTAATAAGTTTTCACTCAATATTTGAGGAACGGGAACCTACTGTTCTATAAAAAAAAATTAAAATATAAACCGACTATCAAACTTACACTGAAAGTTCTGTCGTTAAACCGCCAATACTGTCCACCCTTGAAGAAGTACGTGTATCCGTTAGTGTACTGTAGAGCGGCATCGATATTATCAGGGATGCCTTCCCAGTTGGACAGCGGCTTGGGGTAGGTGGACTTGACGGGCGGCCTCTGGGCAGGGTCGAACCTCCAGAACTTGGAGCCTTTGTAGAAGTAGATCTTGCCGTTGCCAGACCAGACCAAAGCAGCGTCGAGATTATCGGGAATACCAGTAAAACCTGGAATAAAGTTTGTTACAGTAAGTGCTTCGGGGTATATATAATTAATTTATTACACTTTCGTATTTTTTATTAGGTACTCGTACATATAAGATGTTAATACAGATGTGCTGCGAAGATTTTAAATTATGATGCAGATCAAGTTATGAGACTAGACAGATAAGATAAATTCCGAAAGAGTCGCGCTTCCACTTTCAGCCTTAACATTATTTAACATCAGGTATTATGATGAAGGATAAGCGTATCCCAGTTTTTGATAAATAAAAAACCTTAATCACATTTTAAAAATTACTTAAATCCTAACTTACCTTCGCTAATTTCTTTAGGATACTCTCCATCAACCTTCTGTCCGTTATACCTCCAGTACTTGGACCCCTTGAAGAAGTATGTTTTGCCGTTCTTGTATGTGAAGGCAGCGTCGATGTTGCCGGGCAGGCCAGGCCATGCGCGGGAGATCAGCCGAGGGTAGCCGGCTGCTACACCATCTTCGGTCAATCGCCAATAGTGCTCGCCTGAAAAATAAATACGGTGCCATTATCTATCTATGACATAATATTCTTTAGAATAGGAACCCATGTGTGACTATACATCACTGTACCATCTGCATCGTGTTAATAGTGAATCATCGATTTACAAAGATTAAAGGTTAGCTTAAAGTTGATTTGTAAATTTTATATGTTTTAGACATGTGAGGTATACTTAGTTGAGTTCTGACTACTGGATGTGCTCAATGGAAGCCCTAATCTGTTAATTCGAAACTGACCCCTTACTCTTGACGGAATCGAGTTCACATTAGGATCGAATCAACGTCAAAATACCGTTATTTTGGTACTTTGATAACGGTTGCTATGGTTTCCATAGCACCGTTTTGGCATTTCTTGTGTGTGATTTTTCTGTGTGTGAACTCGATTCTGTCGAGAGTACCCCCCTGGCTTGGGAAAAATGCTTTCTTTTGTTTTTTTTTATTATTTCTATATATCCTCACTTAAGATCTTAAATTATCATTAGTTTAGAATATCAAAGAATTCTACACAAGACCACTGATCTAGTGCTGTGTGTGATCAAATTATGGTCCTCACAAATATAAAGACAGTATCTATCGACGTGCCTAGAAGAAGATAATGTCAGAATAAAGGTAATAGGGTTTTACTCACCCTTGAAAACGAATGTAGCGCCGTCGGCCGAGTTGAAGATGGTGTCAAACTTGGAGTCTGCACAAAGGGCTGGGTCTTCAGCTGATGGCTGAGGCGTGGTGACGCGCGGCACAGAGGGAACCGCGGGGCCGACGCCGCCGCCAATGTCTGTCTGCGTCTTGTGCCCGTACAGAGCCTAAACATTTTTTTACGATTAAGTATATGCAAATCACTAGTAGATAATACGAGAGTATTTTTTTTTTTTCGAGGAAACCTTTTAAATGATGAACATGCATTAGTCTATAAACATAGTAAATTAGGATGGGCTCTATTCTTGATTGCATCCATGAGACATTGAACTCTAACAATGCGTTATTTTAAGGGTTGTCCTTATTATTGCGTCTCAATCAAATCTTTCATTTAATTTTTCCAAATAAATATTAAACCCGTATTAATAGGTGTTTCGATTGTAAATATAATTGAAATTCATTACAACGACGACTATGTTAAGCACTTATTTC
Source organism: Chrysoteuchia culmella (assembly GCA_910589605.1). Taxonomy (NCBI): domain Eukaryota; kingdom Metazoa; phylum Arthropoda; class Insecta; order Lepidoptera; family Crambidae; genus Chrysoteuchia; species Chrysoteuchia culmella. The sequence goes on along the minus strand of OU342642.1, from coordinate 14,615,339 downwards.
ACTATTATTGGTTATACACAATTTGATCATTAAAGGACTACCTATTCATTTTGTAATAAAGTAGAAAGACTTTCTTTCTTTCATTATCATGTTATTTTTTTTTACCTGAATACCCTGGATGTCATCTTGGTCAAGCTGGAAGGCGGGATCGTACCCTCTGTAGAAGGGGGCCATTAGGGCGGACCGCACGTCGCTGTGCGAGAGACCGAGGGAATGACCGAATTCGTGAGCAGCTACCTGAAATTTCGACAAATATTATTGTGTTGGATATTATACAAACAAAATATACGCATTAAAACTATAAAACATAACCGAGATTTAAGGAACCTCCTTATTCATCAGACTGACATAATCATAATTCTAAAAGTCGTTCTTCAAAGATACTTAAACGTTAGCGCTTTTCGAGAGCCATAAATCGTAAAATAAATGAGTACTACTAAACTAAGAGACTTATAACTGACCTGGAAGAGATTAGTACCACGCCGAGAGTTAATAGTCCACATTTCAGCGTCGTCGAAGTGAGCATCACCTCCGTAAACCTAAACAAAAAAAACGTTTAAACCAACACGCAACAAAGCGATCAGTAAATAAATACAAAATTTTGTAACCCAATTACACAATTTTGCTATCATATTGAATGCTTTTACAATAGAATCGTAATGTATTTTATGTTAACTTAACAACGCTTTCACTGTTTTGTTACTTTAATGTGTGATGTCCGGTTTTATATCGTCAAATGTTAGCGCAATATATAATAGGGCTTGCTTTTGCATATCAAAAGGATTGAGAGGAAAACACAAAATATTGCTGGACCCATCTAAAAGTTATTCCACAAATCTAACCATTTATTAAAATTAGACAGCCCTTTGTATTGCAATTTCTACAATAAAGTTGTCAAGTCAAGGGCATATCAATAAATTTTCTAAAATCTACGGTTCTATTTTATTCAATTCGCTTTTGCAAGCAGCGATTTGATTACACAGGAAAACTATTAAAATATAAGACCCAAGGTTCTACTTACTGGGAAGTATGCGTGGGCAAGGGTGCCTCCAGGTCCATCGAAAGGATCACCATCACCGTGCTCTCCCTTCTCGAACCTGAAAAAATTATATATAATATTTAAACACCAACAATAAGAACGAAATCTGCATATTAATACATAGTAATGAAAACTGCGCTCACTACTACGCATCAGGTATTCACCACAAAGCTGTCAAAATGTTACAAGATCGTGGAAGCAAATTGCGCATTTCTTGAAGGCCAAGTTTAGCCATTGCCCGTTTTAATAACGCCGTAACGTTAATATATAAAGTCAATTCAGGACATCACAATACTAGCACTAAAAAACCGCATAAAGGTCCCTTAGAGGGTCCTAAGAGAAAAGATCACCATGCAATCGTAAATGTTGCGCTCTCCCCTTGAATTAATTTAGGCATTTAATATTAAGCCCTCATTAAGAATTAAGCCATTGTATTTAAGGCTTTTACGATGGTCATAGCGCAACAGGTTGTGATTACTGGAGCCGCTCTGTACTCATGAAAACCTTTTAAATGAGCAATCATTTTTACATAACAAGTATCATAATTTGGAGAATTAACTCGTCAGATGTATTGTACTCGTATTGTCAGTGCCTAAGCGTAGTACTATTAGTCATTTAGTGACCTAGAAAAGGATAAAAAAAATGGAATAAGCTGATCATGTTGGTATTCAAAGTAAGAAATAAAAGAAATATAGAAAATTAAGTTTATTGATATCTATTATACGAGTTGCTCTTGATGTAAGATGCAAAATATTGCTTTCGTACAGTATGTTTCTAAAATTTGTATCAAATCCAAGCTCAGTGAATCACAGAGATTTTTATATATTTTATATTGAAAGGAGGAGCTCAAGGTTCAAATCAAATTTGAAGGCAACAAACAAATGTATTGCAGTAGGTCGGATGCTACCAAGAACCAGTATCATCGCTGAATAATATGACATTACGTGTATGCACGAAGGTAATTGTTGATGTGGGCAAGGTATTAGCGTCCCCAATGACAACCATTTGTGTTCGTTACGCAACACAGATTGCCGGGGATTGTGGTTCAAAACGTATTATTACCCATTCAATTGCTGTCGCACAATAGTTATGTGTACTCTCTGATTTTGATATCTGCACTCAATCTAATCATAATCGGTTTGTACGATGACCTAAACATAGATTTGTACCCTTTACCTCCTTTTGTGCGAATAAGTAGTCAACTTGCTACGGTAGCAAGTTGAAGTTGAATTATTAGCAATGCTTCCTACAGATTAGCCGAAATAGCTCAGTATACTTTCTAATTAACGCTTCCTTAAAGTTATAAATGTCGGCTCCTACATTCATATTCATTTACTTTTCATAACTTTTCTTGCAGCTCGTACTTTAAAGTGTAAGTTCGTTGTCAGTTCAAGTGTCTGTGTGTGTTTCTTACCTAGTCAGTTGCTATACGTACATGGAAGTCCATTCAACTTTTTCACTAATTTTATAAAAAAAGATTAGCCAGTTGATCGCGTCATGTTTTATGGAAGACCGCTACTAGCAGGACAAAATAACAGCTCACCTGATCTCAATATGAACCTGGCCGGCTTTCTTCTGTGTGAAGGTAAGGTCTGTGTAGTCGGACCACACTGAGAAGGCCTTCGCAAGTTCGGCATCAACTTCGGCATGGTTTAATTTGCTCGGGTACTTGGATATCTTGTATGTTAGGTTCTTCACACGCCATCTTGAACCTGAAATCGTGTATTACTTGAAGATAATCTTAAAGAAAGGTGTAAATAAGTTAAATATAGTTTAGCGTAAGGTGATAGGCAGTAACCATGCAACATCTTCCAATTTTCTTTCCATCTTTACAGAAAAAAAATCCTAATTTCTCGTCTTAAAAGTTTCTGAAGTACTCAATAAAAATTTAAGAAATAATTAACAATATAAGGAATCCCATCAAAATTCACCATATTGCTTATGCAAGTCGTTCGGAGTTATGGTAAGAGCTCACACTAACAGCAATTACTCTTTCTTTTGAGTTTATTTCATTACTTTATATGTCGTGGGCTAATCGCTAAATCGTCAAGATCAGCCTGGGCATATCGTAATTTGGCTAATTATTTCATGATGTGCCCAATATAAAGTCGGGCAGATCGATGAGAGCAACCTATTTGTCGATATGCCCTAATAGTCACTTGGCCAAATCGAGATAAGGCCGGGCATTGGCTGGGCACATCGTGATATGGCTAGGCGGATCGTTTACGAGAGACAAAGATGGCGGGGCGAATCAGATGGGACTCGAACCCACGACCTTTGGAAATCTGGTCCCAGTAGTTAAAACATTGGACCGACTTATCTATGAGTGTGCCAATTATATTTTATTTGCTTATAAATAAGTCACACACGGGAGTCGATTTGCCCAAACGTGGCTGGGCGAATCGTCAAACGTTACATATGTTTTAAAAGATATGGCGGGTTTCAGGCAGGCAAATTTAACGATCGGTCTACGACATATATACAACAAAAGGTTTAAGAAAGAATACGTGTACATAGAAAACATAGAAAATGTTTCCGACAAGGTCGATTCATTCAGATCCCTCTTGATAAGTTTATTCATAAGCCAAGGGCGTTCTATTCTCATATTTCAGTAGCAAAGTAGACCATTATCGATTTACTTTGTACAACAGGAATCACTCTATTCACATTGGTGAGTCTTTTGTGTGAAAAATTATTTAATAGACTTGCCCCCTAACTTATAAACGTGGTGTAAGCTTAGAATAGTCATACAGTGTCTTATTTTTTTTGAGTTGAGAATGACATTTTAATGACAGAGACAAAACGCGGAATAACTATTCTAAGCTTGTACCTGGTTTATAAGTAAGGGGGTAAAACTTTATCGGATGGTTAAATTCGATAAAAAAAATTAAGATAAGCGACCTCTTTTTACGCAATTTTTTTTGTTAAATTCAAGATAATCTTAAGTTTTCAGATAATCTCACCTTGTAAAGCGTATCTTTTGGCACGGCTTTCTCCGAAGCCTACTTTATCGCGAACACCACACCTGGGCAGTGACATCACGTCTGCAGTCTCTTTGTCTATTTCGCCTGAAAAAAATAATAGCAAATTAATTAAACAGTTGAAAAACGATATAAAATTTCACAAAATGAGTTGTTTCCATTTACTCGGCAAATTAAACAAAAGAGTACTTTGGCACCTCAACTTTTACCATGAACAAGGAAAACGGAAACCCTTGACGCCCAATTATACGGTCTTTAACCAATTTCGTCATAAGAAATAAAGAAAAACTCTCGCAATTGATTTCGAAACGACTCTTTTCACTTGAATTATTTTATTTTGAATTCATGATAATGTAATTGGCTAATTTGAGAACTCTTTTCTCCTCATTTATTTTAAATTTTAGTATCATGATGAAGTAATTAGCTAATTAATGTCGTTTAGGGCTACTTAGCAGATTTTTCTAAGATTCTATCAATTAACGAAAATATAAATATCTTGTATGTCAATCGAAATCTAAGTAACTTATCTAAAGGTAAATAACAGTACATACCTACCTATTAAAAAAAAACAATGTCATCCTAAAGTTATTTTTAGAAATCAAACAGTAACGGAAAATTGGCCATTGTTACCATGAAAAAAAATCGAGTAAAAACACCAACAAAATGAAGTTTTTGTGGCAGATGACAAGGAAGTAATTACACAGATACATAGAAATATGCGGAAACGTCCAAACAGGGTGTGAAGCACATTGACATTTTATGATGACTAGATTACAGATAGTGTTTTGTTAGTAAAAAAAAAACCCCTGATATGAATATGAGAATGTCGCATAAAATTAATTTTATCCTACATAACCTTTAATAAGCGAGTCAAAACATAATATGTCAATTAAAAAACAAAAACAATGCATGATACGCACACGTCATTGAATATATCAAATTTTTGAAGAGTGACTTGTGACTTAGATATTTACTAACAAATGATGGTGACACATTAGGATTTTCGTTATCAACAAAGAAATTCTGTGCAAATTCACGGTCACATGAAAGTGGCAACCTTGGTGCTCCTATCTACAAGGACTGGCTGTAAGGATTCTACAAAATATTCTTTGTGTAAACTGACCTTTTTGTTTGATCAAAATAACAACGTTCATAGGAAAAGCCATTTTCAATTTGTAATTTATGATCGTCACCTTTGATTTTATTAGTTCGAAGGGAAATCACCATTTACATTAATGAAATTATTACGTAAACACATTACAGGAATTACTCACAACATCCTAAAGGAAATGACTAACATAATACAAGTAGAATTAGGCGTTAGTAAGTGACACAACACTTACATTTTAATAATAATAATAAATAAATAAATAAATCGTTCATACTTCAACGCTTGCCGCTAATACCATCATTAGGAATGTTTTGTCGTAACCGGGTATATGGGAGCTCGTGCACTGACTACCGTTGAATTATGTATTAAATGTGCCGCCTGCGTTTTTTGCTTACATAATAGCGGCTCTGTCAAGACCAATAAACTACTTCTCGTGTCCAGGCACGTATGCGGTTGCCGAGACTCCCAACCACTTAATCATAATAGTCATAAGTTACAGTGAACTGAAGTCGATTCAAGTTAAATAGGTGTAAAAAGCAAAATAACTGGTGTACAAAATATATTCAACTAAAACTCGTAACCCTAGTTCTTAAACTTCGCAAATATTCATGCAGTTTTTCAATAAATAAATCAAATCTTTTCAGAAATTGATTTTTACCGTACCTATGCAGTATAAAAAGAACTAAAACTATAAGACAATATGTATAACACACACTACAAAGAGATATAGTATCCGTATCCAAATGAACTATTACAGTTGTCGGGATTATACATTATTTTCATATTTTAAATTCTTGCAGGAGGTCAATTATTTTAGGGAGTTTATGTGGTAGTATTCGACAAAAAGAAAACTAAACTAAATCATATATGTTTACAAAAACACATTACTGATAAGTTAACAGTTAACATTGGGTATCATTCGCTGAAGATTGGATTGTTTGGCTATTGAAATTCAAACTAAGCCCGATTGGGCCCTAGTTTTTAGCTCTATTGTACTAACATCTATGTCGGCGATGAAACTTCAGGGTCACAGAATTACAGTATTAGGAGTAATGAGTGGTCAGGCTAAGCTCCTGGCGCTCACGACTGACGGGCAAGGTCATGGTGCCACTGATGTGAGGAAATTACGTAAACCTATGTAATCAGACGCACGGTTTTACACGTCATGTTACGTTGTACTATACGATGGAATGCCGGCAAAGTCTACAGCAAAATCTTTTATTTTTTTGTTTTTATGACGGCATTAATTTTCAGTTTTAACAAAACAGTTTCAAGTTAAATGATTTACAAAAAAGGTTGCTAATTAAAAATGTGTCTCGAAATTAGAAATTTTTGTCCAACTTTAAAACAATGAAATATAAAATACCACCCGTAAAGAGGTAAATTGCATTGCAAAGACTCGCATTTTAAATAAATAAAATAGCACTAACTAGTAAACGCAATGCAATTTCAATCATTTTGCAACCAATGAGTTTTTATGAGTCTGTATAAAATAAAGTTGCATAAAACTAAATTAGTTGGTTTTCATCATCTGTTTTAATCTGATTGTTATTTGTCAAGACTTTGGATTTTATAATGCAGCGCAATTGTGGTGTTTTACCGCTGTCGGAACCTAGGAGTTAGATCATTTGCTATGATTGATCATAGGTCTGATTGCTTTGCCTTACTTACATAACGTAATAGAAGAGTTAGGAGATCCTCTAGTTTGAACATTTATTTTGATTTCACGAAGTGTTTGTTATTGCTCATTAAACCGACTTCAAAAAAAGGAATTCTATTGAGAACCACCTCAATAAAATATTGTTATATTAATATTTTTTGTAATGAGGGCTAGTTAGCTGATTTAGGAAAAAATATTTCAGTTGTCCAATAAGTCATAACACAGATTATATAATACTATAAATAAAAATGGCCTTCCCACTTACGATTCTCAATATAAAATACGACAATTTGTAACAGCTATAGATATATAATAATATTGTAATTGTAGATTTCCTCGACCGTTTTGTTGTCAACTATTATTAACAATAATTACGAACGCATCTTATTCCACTTCCTTTTACGTTTATTGATATGTGTTGCAAAACATTCCGATATGTTTTTATTCCATTTAATGAAGAAAATAACTTTAACCTTTGACTTTTCTGGTTTACCATAATTTTATCCTTTGGGATATTTCTTTTTAATAAAATTTGAATTCAAATAACTCTGCTTCTTAAACTTATTGTAATTAGCATCCTGATATTCTCAATGGTTTTCAGACGCCTGTTTCCATTTTCCTTTTTTCCTTGTTCTTTACCAAATCAAACAAATTCATTATGACAATGAATATCTATAATAATAATAATAATAAATTCCAGATAATATCACACACATTAGAAGATCTTAAAAGAATATCACAACCAGACACAGAAAAAAAAATGTGTATCACATAAATATTTGTCCTGGATTGGGATTGACGCAGTAGTTAGGATTAGCGCCTGTGGTATCATTTTATATAGATAAGTTGTTATTTTATTTACCTGTCGCATTCAATCCAGCGAAGCTCTGGAACTCAGCGATGGCCCGCCTCCAGGAGCTCTCGTCCATGATATGCCCACTGGAGGGGTTTCTCACTGAGGGGCTGAGGTATCCGTACTGCGCTAAGTACATCTGGAAGTACGCGTCATGGTCAAACTGCCGTATCCACGATGGATATGGACTCCTGTTATTTTCATGAACGGTATGGGTGTTAGGAACATTACGATCGGTACTTAATTGAAAACATTTTCGATGTTTAAATCGAAAAGATAAATGAATAACGCTTATAAAGATACTTTTGTTTTATATTAGATGTACCGAGCGTAATGTGAAGCGGTGCATGATAACTACAAGCTAAAGAATCAACAGATTGTCACGAAATACTCATACTTTTTTAATAAAACTGAAAAAATATATATATTGAAGAATAAAAATAAACATTTTGTGTCACTCTGATCAAAACGTAAATACAGCAACTTTAATACATCTATGCAAATGTGACTCAGTAACTTCAATTATCACTACGTTAACAATATTATTAGTTTAATCGTTGCGGTTGTACTCAACTATGATTATAGATTACCTACTATGACTGTAAACTAGAGGTATTACAGACTGAACGTAGGATAAAACGTTTAATGAAAAATGTACTTTTATTCTTCTTATTAAGTCGTATTTCTTACACTGATTGCTTGAACGTGGATTTCCAACCTGTCAATTTTTTTGATAAGATCGAGTTATAGAATGCGTGTACGATTAAACCTCTCGACGCAAGGTTACCCACCCATTGTCATCAACGCTTGCCATTGAGATTACAAGACATACGCCATAAACAAATTAACTGACACATCAAGATGTTTTATTAGTTCCTTTAATCGTTTCTGGAATGTTAATAACGTAGTTAAATTTGCTATCCATGTAGCTAATCCATAAATCTTTCGTAGAATCAAATCGCTCGCACTCTAGAAGACTATCTATTTATTCTTGGAGTTTGATCTATATTTGAACCAAATGCACCGTTACGAGTATATTCAATGTTACCGGCAGGCAATGTTACCTTTCTTGTGTGTTGTTGTTGTTATTGCATTATCTAATCTTAAGGATCTCATAGGCAATTTAACCATGTGACATAAAAATAACTTCTTGTTTACTTAAAAACGAAGCAGCCTTCCTTTGTTTTGGAACCTTTTAAAAACATGGGGTCAATCGACATCACTGCACAGTGGTTGTAGATGAAGATTGCAGACATAAATAGCCTCGCGTGACACGTGCGTTGCATATCAATGTATACTATGCTACCCACCCGACCCCGCCTGCCTTTGTACCATCCAGTCAATACCCCCAAATACTCAACAAAATTATTGTCAACACGACGCCGCCTAAATAAGCAAAGATTTTATTTACTCAGTAACTGATATCTTAATTCTTTATATATTTACATTACCAATAAAACATCCTTTTTATTCGGAACCAACTGTAAATGTCATTAGCTTATGACCTATATGCATTTGTCTGCGCTTATACTTATGAGGCACAAAGCGATTATGTACTTTGGAAATGAGTCACGTTTGTATGGAATTTAAATTAAATTGCAATACAAAGTGAATGCCCTGAAACACCTACGTCCAAATCAAATAACTATCCCACCGCGGTTGATTTACAAAACAAATATATCTCAAACAAATATTGTGGTTTCTAAAGTTTTGTTTATTTTAAAGTTAAAGTTTGACTTCTTTAAAAGTGAACTAATCCTTCAGCGTCTTCGTTACCAATATTAAAATTAGAAACCCCCCTAAAACCTTTCTTTGTTTCAGCTGTCTTTATTTCCCTTTTTAAATGTCAATGTTAAGAAAAAAATACTATGACTAATGTGACATGACATTTTTGGTGGGGTTTGATTTGAAGTGCGCGGTCATTGACATTCGCTACAGACATTGTTTGTCGTACTACAGTCATTGTCAATATACAAAAGTATGGCGTACCTACTCTACGGGTATCTGATCATATTCTACCAAGGTCGCCTGAGAAATGATAACAACAAAAAAATTAAGCACTTGACACACACGACGATTCTTTAAAATGCATGTTCCAAGGTTATACTTGCACTTGCCCATTTTATTATTCACAGTGAAACCACACAATAAAAAGAGGTCATAACATACTTTACGAGCGACAAACTTCATTCTTTTCCCTTGGAACTGGTTACTACTTGGCTACAAATTACTTAAATCCACGAAAAGCTGTTGATGCACACCGTGTGCATCACCAAATTGTTTAAAATAACATACATGTCACAAAATTATATCCGAGGTACTTGATATTTCCCGGTAGTACGACAAAAGCAATCCGCATTAACTTTTCTCGTTAAGTGAATAAATATAACGAATAACTGCGACAGACTTACGAGACGGATATGTTAATCAGAAAAATACGCGAGCCGTTTAAGGCGAGTACACATCACCGATCAGTTATAGATAGACAAGGAGTGTGATGACAATTAGTTTCGGTTTACATTTTTATTTTGACAGTTGAATAACAAAAGCTCGGCATCGGGGTCAGTGTGCCTTGGTACCGGTGAGGCTGCTTCGCTTTCGTGACTCGTCCGACCGACCTACTTCAAAATGCAAATTTTTGACGCCTCTGGACATGTGGCCAAGTTTGCTTTAAGAAACAGCGCAAGGAAATAAATTCAGAGAAGTCTCTCTGGGTTAATTAATCTGTCGAGTATGGTTTATCTGTAAACATTCAATATGGTGAACGCAAATGCCATACCAATGCCAAAGGCTTACCTTAAAAATAACGGTTTAAATTATGGTATTTTTACAGTTATAAAAATAAAAGTAAAAAACCTTAAAGAACTATTCATTAACTTGAAAATAACAGATACAATAAATGTCTATTTACGATTTCCAAATAAAAGTACAAATCTATTTATCCGGAAATAGTTAAACGGCTTAAACAAAATCGATCAATAAATAAAATCATAAGTATGAAACATATGAGATTCTAAATCAGTACTTACAAGTGGTGATATTCGTTAATAGTAGTAAGCCATAGGTATATATACTTGTGCCAGTTTATTGTTTACATAGTGAGTTACTGTTGAATCAGTGTCCACCTTACTTTAATCACTTGGACAAAGTAAATTGAGCAGAGTGTGGATGATTCATTCGGCCTTAGTTTTTTATTACTGGACATCCTGTCAGTGACATTTTTGTTTGACTAAAATTTTAACTTATACGTCAAGTTGACTTTGCATTTATAACATCAGGGGCTTTCTTAGTTTGAGACGACGACGTTAATTGACTTTACAGTATTTTCATCTCATTACTTAAACTCTAATAGATAAAATCTGTTAGTTAGAACTTTTAAAGTCATTAGAAATTGTATACCGTTTTAATCTTTGCCTAAAAAAGGTTCTGTAAAATGTTAAATGAAAAAAGTAATTTGAAAAGCTCTTAAATATTATTGAATCTACGACAAGTATTTGAGAAGCTTATGGGTGTTATAAAAGGAAACGTTCATTTTACTGCCACGAATTTGTTATTTTATTTAAGTTTTTTTTTTATAAAATGTAACAAATTAGATGAAAAGCACGCTTTACATTCTGACCGTGAAAGCAGTTAATGTGGCTTGTACTAGAGACGGTTGAATCATACATTAATTCAGAGTATTTGAGTAATAATTACGGTGCTCTAGTTTACAGGTAAGGCAGGTAAATAGTAATAAATGCTTAAAAAATACTACAGCACTGAAGTTATAGGCAGTAATCACAAGCGATTACGTGTAAGCTATGCGGGCACTAAATAACTTCGTTTTATGATTGTCCATCATTTTTATTGTTGTTGTATAAACTGTTGTTATTACGATCTGACGAAATCCGACAACGATGTATATTACAACAAAAAACATGTTGATTTAAATTGCTACTTTAACTCTTACTGATATCAATGAAAACATTGTGAAAACAACTCTAACTTACCTGATTAAAACTAAAAATATTAAAAAGAATAGCGCGAACGCTGTGTCTTAGCATAAGCATAGGTAGGTACTTAAAGGTAAACTATTACTTCCTGGTATTGCTCCCTGCAAAATTTTAAAATTTCTGTGTCGGAATAAAAATAATACAAACAAGAAATTATACAACCAAAAAGATAAACAATACTATAAATGTCCAAAACCGACAGTGTAAGACTTACATATCAATGAATTAATATAACTCTCTTGATCAAACTTTAGTCACGTTATTGGACCTACTAACTATCAAAGTATGGTCTTAATTAGGACTTGTTGTTAAACGTTTTGACGAACATCACGCAACAATGTTCCAGGAAATGGGTCTGTCCACATGTTCGTGATATTCCTCTGCCGATATGCCTTACTAAGAAATTAGATCTGATCTAGCACGTGCGATACATAAGGACAATTTTTCTTACACTTGTATTATAAAAGCGGGTGGTGAACAAAACATTATGAAGATAAAAGCACATCTAACTGCTTATTCTATTTACAAACACTTGTTATTAAGATTGCGTTTTGTTATCAAAATGTTAAATAAAAGTTTTGGTTTTCGTTTTTTCAAATTGTTAGTACGTTACACCTACCTAGTTATTTTATTATATGTAGTACCAGTGACACCATAACGAACGTCACTGCTATCTGTAAAAGCATTTCCCATGATGTTTTTTATATTGTAAACAATTCATATTTGCACTACTTTTCAGCGTCTCTATCCTTGACATAAGATTTCTCTACATTATTCGGCAACAAATCTTTTGTTGAAACACTTCAATTCTAAATCTGTTTAGTGCTAGTTTTTGTATATAAGTAAAAAGCTAAGTTGCAACACTTTATTTTTCACGTTGCAAAACTGAAATGAAGGCGACATGAAATTGTCTTCTGAAGTTTACTACACATACAATAATAAGTTCTCTTTCTCTGCTTATTATGTATGTGTTTTATTATGAAGGTACAGAAGACTCAATAGATCTGGTTTATAACCGACTTAAAAATGAAGAAGGTTATACATTCTTCGCGTTTTATTGTTGTATTTTGGAATAAATCCGGCGAAAAAGCTCTATTTTCCCTGCCAGATCACTGAACTCTCAAAAAAGCAAACGCTATTTCGAATGCCCACTTTATTGAAATCTTTTAGCTAATTAGGTTGTTACTCGTAGATACAATAAATAACAAAGTGCATTGAGTCCATAACAATAGCTCACACCCACGCAAACTGCATCTTATAATCTCTTCGCATATAGTCAATTGTAGGATTATAATTCTATTACGATTAACTCTTGACACAAAAAAATACGTTTCGCAAGGATTTATAGTCGATATTTTTTATATGTGAAGTACTTCAAACAAATCAAGGTTTCGCTCTATCATTGAATAAATAAATAATAAAGGAGAAAGGTTAAAGAATGCCTTTAAACAAATTCAGCGTTAAGAAGTTATTACTTATATACAATTTCATTATTTAATTTAGAGTTTTTCTTTATGAGAACGCGGACCTTATAGGGAGGCCGTCTAGCAGTGGACTGCTTTAAGCTAAGTTAATCGATGACGAAATTCTTTCGATAGATATTTTGTTTTAAAAAAATAATAGTCTTCAATAGACTCCAAAAGTATCAGAGTAGTAATTAGTGATATTTTTAACGTTATATTTATTTACGAATTTTTTAATTTTTCTAAGTATTAGGTATATTCTTGTCTGTAAGACGTAGGTATGATAAATTTAATAATTTAATACATAATGCAAACTTTAAGAATTATAATTATTAAGAAGTAGAAAAATTCAACATTTAAGTAGCTACTTATAAAAGTTAAGGACATTTCAATCCTAAACAAAAATCTCTCACTCCCAAGCACAAAAGCGTATTGATTATGAGTTCGATTTAATTAATGAAGAGGTGTAACGCAATTGCATATAATTCGCCAATTACAAATGTAACTACGTACGCGGGTGCATACCGATAGGGTGACAGTTTCGAAGCTGCGCCAAAGCGACTCGTGGACTACATTATGCGAAGTGGCATAATTAGTCCACATGTCTTCACGATGTGTCGTTCATTATTCCCTAATGATGTTATTGTAACTGATGATACTGCGCATTTGTAAGTTTATGTTTTATTACTACGCGAAGCATTCTATGTATTTCATTAGCTTATAGTGACCAAGAAATAATGAGGTCGATTTTAATGTTCACATTCAAAATGTATAGAAAAATTTTGTACATTTGACATTGACACGAAACCATTTTCGAGGCGAATTGAAAAATGTTACCTTGTAATGCGGAACCAAGTTCACGAAAGCTTGACAGTTTTATAAAAAAATATATTGAAGGCATACTAAAAATTTTGGCTTAACACCGCTTGTGATTTCATAATATGAGTTCATATAAAAAAAGTACGTATAAGGTAGGGAATTTTGAGAAATGGCTGATTGATATTATTCCTGTCGCATTCTAATCTAGCGATCCAAATTAGAGTGGTTAATAGAATAAACCACTGTTTAATCAATCACAGATCTAGTAGCTAAGAGGCAACTACAAAATCTGGACAGGATAATCAGATATCATGACGACATTCGTGTCGCTCGGTGACTTATTAGCTCTAAAACTAGGTTAAAAAAACATTAACCGATTCTGATCTCTCAATTTACCCACATAATGTTGTAATTTTATCACGTGCTTTTTAGACGGCTTATTCTGCCCTGCATTGATACTAGAGATGGTAGATGAAAGAAACTGATTCAAGTCGGCACTTTATTCATTATACTCAGTAAGTAACAAATGATACACAAAACAAACAAAAAATCATATTTGCTAAATGATATCTTACCTGGATAAAACAAAGGAATCACCTTCCTCAATAAATGTAATCGTCTAACAGTATAAAAAAAAAAAAAAAACATGCGAAAGCCCGCTGATCTTGAAAAAATACGCATTGGTTAGTTGAATGAGCATTTTTATTATGATCTTGTTTGTGATCTGAGATAATTTGTTTTTCTTATATGCATGAATATGTAAATTAGTCGCTTTTATACACCTGTTTTGCTACTGATACACTATTATTGATGATACACTATTAATTTATTAACTTAAGAACGTGGGTGGTTTCAGGAATGTTGACATTGATGTTATATAAACAAGTATATGTATAAACAAGTATAATTTAATATATGGATAGTATGCCATAGATTGCACGACGCCGATTTCCAATAATACAAAGATGTACAAAAATGAACATGTACAAAAATTACGTACTTAACTGAATTATAAAATAATAAAGGGTTTTTCGTGTGGTATTTGGAAAAGGCGTATCAAGGTATCAGTTACCTTTTGTTGAAAATAAAAGTGAATGAATGAAATAGGTTTTAAAGTTGTAAGTAAAACATATTCACCTCTACATTTCACGAACTAAAAATGGAAGTTAATAAAAATGTATGAAATTTGTAGTAAAGCAAAGCCCTTTTTATATTTTATTTTCATTCGAACTTAAACACTAACATAATGCTAAGTATAAGTTGTTGGTGCTGATGTTCTATTCTATTTATCGTTGTATCGTCATTGTCTGTTTATGGTATAAATTGGTATTGGTACATATTCCCTATCGTTACGTCTCAATGCTAATTGAAAATAAATAGTTTGCTACACACGCATAACTATTTTATGCATTGAAGCAACCCTTACATAATACTCAATATTTTTTTAAAATTTATAGGAAAACTTTGCACCTGTGTATTTATATATTATTATTGTTTAATGCAGTATTTTTTATATGCAGTTGGGTTATTCTTTTAATTTGAAAAGTTGTTTAGAAATATTATTTTTATATCAAATAAGTCTGTAATTTTTAGTTATTCATGCCAAAGAGAACTTGATTTATGTAGATCAGTTTTTTTATTTTATTTCTTAATCCCTTGTTTATCTGAAGGCGGAGTGTTTCCATCACGCTTATTCAGCCGCACGAGCAATAGATAATTGCGATCGCAATTAGTTTCAATTATGATGCGATTGTCAAAAGATTAAAATAGAACTTATCGCGTGTGAACCACCACTTTTCCGCTGTAGAATGTAGAAAATTATTTTTTTTATTTACCCGACCGGCGACGCGCCCGCGCAACCTTTGTATGGACTCACGTTTGTCACGTGTACCTGTGCATTGTCTTGGCCCTAGTCGTCAATGATTGCCTGCCAATCATCAGGCTGTGCATCTAAACGTGCAACGTGAGAATCTGTCTTACTCGTACTAATAATATCTTATTTAGCAATCTCCTGAGACGTAGGTGCTTTCTAGTAGGTAGGTACTATGAAGTCAGGATAGGTCTAATCATTTATAACTTTGCTTCCAGTTACTACGTTTGTTTGGTTTTCTATTAGAGATTTATTATCGTTTAACGATTTTTTTTTATACTATCCGGATTCAAAATTTTCATTTCAAGATTAATTTTATAGTTAATTTCATTATTTTTGTATAGTTCTTTAATGCAATGTAAAGTGTAGCGTACTTATGTTGAATTGCAAAGATTTGGTGTTGCAAGACACTCCAATTAATTCATCAATAAATAATACTACAGTACTACTACTTTCTGTTATTTTTAGCCTTATTTTTAACTATTCCTATAGGTACAGTTTCATTAGCCGCCGGTCAAAATCACGTATAAGTCATTCACCGATGGCAGATGCGCGGACAATGAGGACCGGCCGTGAGCGGCGAAGGTCGCGCTGGCTTCCTGCGTGCGTGACGTGCATTCAGCACTCAATACCATTGCGAAAATCACGGCGAATCACCCCAGAAGCTGCCGTGTCATCTTTACACGGACGTTTCGCTGTTGAAACTACTTATATCGGAAAAGTATACAAGTCCCGAACACACCAACTACTTTATTAACAGTAATTATAAACATTAATCATGAACGCCAAATGTCAGTTAAATTTGCAGTTCAGTTGTTTCATTGAATATCCTATCGACAGTTGGTGAATTCGGTTCTAAATAGGTTTTACTAGCTTTGATTTAGCAATATTTAAAGATGCGGAGTATGCGATATACGTGAAACTTTCATATTTCGATATTAACTACGAAATATTTTATGTAGAAGTTTAGTTTGTCAATAAGGTAACTAAACTACGACAATAAATGATCGAATTAACTGAAAAGCACAACTTGGAACACGTGTATTAACATACAATCAATTTACTAAGGTCGTTCAATATCCCGATGATAACAAAAGCCTGTTTCCCATGCTTCAAAACGTAGATTCCAACAGAACGAGGAACGAGGAACATCTGACCGCTCGAATGACGTGTGGCACTAAAACTTTTGTTTGATGGTGTCATTACTTAAACACTTGCACTGAACAGGGGCCGTTAGTTTTAAGAAGCCTTCATATTACGGTATTAGTGAGGTGACCGGGTCGGTTTTTGTCCAACCGGTTTGAGGTTACGGCTATTTTTTTTTACTAACAACAGTTTGTCATTGGTTTTATCTAGTGTAACGATAACAATAACAAGTCATATCAGATTAGGACTATAATTTTATTGCACATTTTCTAGATCTTGGAATTATGCAATCTCAACGCACATCACACACTACACACACACACACTTATGGTAAACTTTCTTGAAATACAAGAAAAAATATTTCCCAGCACCATGACTCGTGACCAGGGTTAAAGACTCGAGCAACTCGTATTGTGTGCTAAAAATATTTTGTTTTTCATCACGTTTATCTTGGGGACGATGGCTCCGACGATCGTGAGATCCTGAGATATACACTTCCAAAAACGCATATCAAAGAGGCGGCTGGCACCAACTTAACAGTTAGGTATGCACGGCGCGCACTGGTCAACCACTCGGACCCATAACTTATCACCACGCCTCAAATATTCACTTAACAACACATGTATTAAGCAATACTGAGTCCTAGTTACGGAGATTAAGTAGTATTCTGTTTGAATCTATCAGATTATAAATTAAATGCTCAAAAAGTTCATTGTTCTTCTTACATTGCCATAGGAAATTTTAGGCGAAATGTCCGCCCGGTGGCACACGTGTCGAATTTTTATATCGCATTAATCGAGTCATGTTGGAATGATGAAAACAAAGCCTCGCAGGTTCTTGGCACTTTCGGGCTAGGGCATTGTTCTTTGACCCTCCTTATAAAGAAGGACTTTGACCATAACCGTACATATTCGACATGACAGGAAATACTTTGACCATGATATTGAGTCAATATATGTCAAAACAAAACTTACTGCCACATGTCATAAGTGCAATGACCCGGAATTTAATAACACAAAGTTGCAGTGTACTGTAGGCCGCTTATTTTCGTGACCGTAACCGATAGGCTACGCACGACACTCGCCTGCACTGAAGCGTATCCTAGTAACGATTTCTGCATTTCAATACTGCTTTTATCAGACCGATCATATTATTCAATGTTTGGCGGAAGATAAACATTAATATGATTAGGTATGTTCCGGTAATTTTGGAAGAACCTCTGGAAGTTTGGATGCAGAAGGTAGGTATATCCAAGTGACTTAGAACAATGACCTTTTCCAACTATGCTAGTTAAATTTACATTACATGAAGAATTTGGGATCTTACAACAAATTTAATTTCAATTATCAAACATTCGAAAAACAATTTTGCTGACAATAATTGTAAAATTATTTCCACTAAGGTTTGCCATATAAACATGAACGTACGTCAACACTACAATTACTTGGTGTTACTCAGATACTTAATCATACACATAAGAAACAAACACTAATTGAATACCCGTGGTGTTCGAATCGAAGATAATTTCCAGCAAATTAACATGGTTTTTCCATTGCTTGTCATTCCTTATTCTTTAAACCCACCCACCGTTGCTAATAACAAACTACCAGACTAATTGTTTAATTCATTGATTGGCAGATGTAATTAATATAAACCAATCAAATCGTGGGTTTGAGATGTTCTAGGACCTGCAGTTTGTATAATTGTTATAAACTATTCAAATATTTTCATTTGTTCCAGTCAATTTCCACGCAATAATTTTTGAGTTATTTTCCTTTGCTTTTAAAGACAAAACAGTACCTATACAATTCTGTAAATAGCGAATTAAAATGCATCAACCGACTGCTGACACTTTTTCTCCTTGACATGGCAACCACGGCAACGGAAAGAGCAAATCAATTTAATTTTCATTATTATTACTAAATTGGTTGCAACCACATCCGTTGAACAAAATAAAATACTCCCCTTTTATATCTATTTATTTATACTTGTCTTTTATTTATATACATGGTAAAAATATGTTTCACCTCACACGCTTGGATTTCTCATTAAACTTTTGCGTCAAAAATCTTATTACCCGGCCTAGGACGGTAAAGTATTTTTTTAATTTTGAAAGAAAAATACGTAACAATGCGTTCCGAATCGCACTGTTCATTTTATGTTACATTTTTTTTTTATTACTTTGAATTAATTATAATACTCCGTTTTGGGTTTATTATATTATTTTAGTTTCTTGAATCATATAAACAATTACAATTACATTAAACTATTTCATTAAAAAAATATTTAGGCTGGGTCAGATTTCACCACCTATGATAGGAATATAAATCTTTATTTTTAAATTGTCCAGGTCTTGTACCTCATGATTGACATGAGGTACAAGACCTGGACAATTTAAACATTTGTCTACATTTACCGAGTCGTTTTTATTGTTATTTTAAGTAACAATTTATTTTACTTAAAATATCAATAAAACTTTTTTAAATAACTTTGATTCATTATAACTTTTTAATTTTGCATTTTACAATGCTATTTCTATGTGATACATATTAAATATAATATACTAGAAAAAAGCAACTAGTCTCATGTCATCCCGTCAGGGCGACATGAGACTAGTTGCTTTTTTCTAGTATATTTTCTTGTTTAATATGTATCAACTTTGATTGAATTATATATTTTTTTATTATTTTAGTTTTTTATATCATTAGAACAACCAGAATATGGTACTTATATTTAAATTGAACTTTTTGTTAAAATATTTTTTCACCGGAAGTTGACCGCGGAAATAGGTAACCTAAAAATATTCCTCGCTATTGTGAGGTGAAAAATTGTGTGTTGCGCTCTACAAAAAAGTTTTTAGCGTCTCGTACCTTTGAAACCCTCGCTCAGGATTCAAAATAGCGCCTAGTCGTAAAAATATTATTTTGCTCCCTAATAATAAAATCTACTATATCGAATCAAGATGTTGAACCAAGATTTGCGTTTTACGAGTATAATGTTAAGGACAAGGTAACTATACCTAATTATATAGGGAAATTTCATTACTGTGCGAGAATATGATAATGTGTGTTCAGTGCCTTATGACCTAGAACTTGGTGAGACCGGTTCTGATTCACCGAACATAAACGGTTTCCGAGAATCTTTGAGGTCTTATTGCCACTTCCTCTAGAACCAAGAAGACCATAGCATTATATTAAATCAAATACCTTTATCGATTTGTTAACATTACGACCTAAATCAGTGATTAGTGACAAATGATTCTTTCTATTTGATTTTTAGACAGTCATTTATTTTTCTATATTTACGCTCCGAACTCAAGTATGATTTGGTACTAAAAAGTACATACTTACACTAACGAATAAATCAAATTGTTTTGTTCAAATAAACCTTCAAACATGTATGGTTCTCTATATTGTATATTTTTTCTATTATCTAAATTATGTCAAGCACGTCACGTTGTTTTTATTTCCAGTATAGCTAGAACAAGTCTGTCTCAAAGGTTGCAGAATCCATAACAGCAACAGTCTGTTACCTGCAATAACTCATTCATCCCTATATGGACTTTATTGGTTATCGTATGATATAATCTATTTAAGCATCCTGTTGTACCCATCGACTGGTATTGATTCATAATACATTAATGGCTTATCGTATTTTACAAATACTACACAAGTGACGCCACCTCATTGACAAAGTAAAGTGACCAATAACCTCCCACGTCTACACATGTGTGCAATAGTGAGAATGATTCATGTATTAACCTATCAAGGAGATGAGACAGACGAAACGTTCTCAGGTCGCTGCAGAAAGTTGGCTATGTATCTTGGTTGGGTGTTTCGCTAGTTATGAATGAATGTAGTAGTACTACAATCTTTATATTCGAAATGTTCGTTTAGGCGCCCGGTGAGCGGTGTTTCCGAGAAATATTGAGTCATTTATCCAACCCATCTCGCGGATAAGTCATTTCCGATTCCGTGTTTTTTAAGATAGTGTGTAAGATAAAATAAATATTTACGATATGACGTCACTATTCTTGTCCAATTTAAAAAGGGTTTTTTTTTCAGATTATTACATAGCGTTTGGTTGGAAATACACTTATTCTTATCAGCAATGACTTAATAAGATGTACAGAGATTAGCCTATATTCTGTATTGGACGACGTTTTCCAGATAACAGCCTCAATTTAATGAACAAAAACCCGATTATTACATTAATATAATAAAATTGAAGTCACATCATCACAACACGGTACAACACGGGTCGTACTGTACCCAGGATTAACTTCTTTACTGATTAAGATTATATACTGTCTGTTCAGAGAATGGTGCGCTAAGAACAGCTTGAAGTACTCACCATCGCCTTATCAGTTTCTCCGAAGGTCGGTGCCGCGCTGCTTCTCGTAAAGAAAACCAACGCTACCACCGCCGTCCAAAGCAATCTCACCCCAACCCTCATACTAATAAGTGTCATATTGCTTGATACACTTCTCCTACTGTCTCGCAGACTCATTTATTCCTAGTTAAATATATCTATCAAAAATATCCTTCTTATAAAAACGGATACGACATTTACAAAAATAATATCTTTTAACCAATATCGGTTACAGATAATCCAAAATACTACATTGATTTATTGCTTCTGCGATATGTAGGCTCGCTATCTGAAACAAAGAAAAAATAAATGTTAGGTTGACAATAATATAAATGTAATCACGGAGCTTATCTTTACTTCTATAAGATTATAAAGGTCATGATCTTAAGAGATTAGTCATCCGTCCATGACTCACTTTATTGCCGTATATGAAAAAAAGGAAGTTACATAAAATATAAATGCGATTCTTATTAAAATGCATATATAAAGAGAGGGTCGTTAAGTTGTAAATTCCGTCATAATCCTCATATCTGATTCGAACTATGATAACAGTGTCGATGCGGGTTTGGGCTCACATCGACCTACATGCGAGTACAATTGTGGGTTAGTCTTGTCAACACACTCCATTATCATCGAAAGATAAATAGTTTCACACTAAAGTATCAGGCCAAACAATAGCAATAACCATTAAAGTAATTACGTTTGATGTATCTTTTCTATAGCATTGAAAACGGTTCTGCCACCTAATATTGCCTTGTCTACCTCGATGAAACCTAATGGGTTTTAGGTATAGTAATTAGAGTAGTTTGTAATTTTTATTAAAATACGATATTTTTATCGGTTTTGCCGAAACCGAAAGCGTAAATCAAACAAGGTGTCGCCAACAATGTTCCGCTCTCCGGAGCGTGACGAGGTGACGGTTTCACCGACATTGGACTCTGTTAGGTAACACTTAATGCTGTTTACCCAAAACATTTTTTTCATAGGAAGCCCGAGCTACCCACAGATTGCGATGCAAATTTTGGCACAAAATTAATTTACGTGAAATCGATTATTATCTTATCCAATGGTCTAATCATGTTGGGGGTCAATAGCTAAGACTTCACGATTTAAAAAACATGGTCGTCTGACCATCCATGTTGTGAAAGAGGTCACCACAGATAAAACAGCTCAATGGAACTCTTTCATGTAAAAATGTAATCATTATTATCAAAATTACATTCACCTCAAATGTTTTACACTGAAGTTTGCTAATAATTTAGACTCTATTATTTTTATAAGACTCTCCGATGAATCAATTAATCTAGCGTCTAGACTTATTGTGCTTTAAAATTCAATTTACTTGTCGAAAAAGAAAAGATAAGATTCCGTCAGAAGAAATTTCGATTATCGTTATTGAGGCCGAACATTAGAAAAACAAAACATTTCGAAAACTTTTAAGCAATAGTTTGTTACTTTTTAAGTTACCTCTTATTCTACTTGACGTCATTAAAGGTTTCATTTCAGCTTTATTCCAATCCAAATTATCATAATATTACGTTTTATGACCTACATTCCTTAAGAATATATTAATATAGAAGTTTATTTAAAAATGTTGATAAGACAATTATAAATACTGTTTATCAAACTGGTTCATTGACCTTTGAAATATATTTGAAAATGTATTATCAATTTCCTTCTTTTTGTCTTGCTTTCTATAAAGCACGAGCTCTATTCTGAGACAAGCTAAGCGAACGAACTCTGCCAAGAATCCCGATTAATCTATAGATCAAGCGCTGAAAGTGGAGATGGAGGAATGGACTATATCATGAACTTTTTCAAACTAGCTCGGGCCTCATCGCTCACTTGTTTGACGGCCTGGTGGCTGACCGTCATCTCTCAGCGCAATATTGTTTTAGTCATACCAATGGTATTTCGTACCACGAGCCTCTTAAAATTTTGTTTTTTTTCGTTCGTTGTTCGTTGTAATTTCGTCGTAATTTGTTCGTTGTCAGGAACAATGATTATAGAAGTACAGTCGTGGAACTCACGGTTGATCAGTAGAGTTTCTTTTTGAGAAAATATTTCGGAAAGTATTAGGGTTAAAGAAATAATTTATTTATAAAATGAAAAACCTATTTTAAGTTCTATTATTAGTGTTAAAAACGTTTTCTATAAGCCTATTACTTTTTGAGATAACTTTCTTCAAAAATACTCTACTAATCAACCGGGAAGTTCCCCAATTGTACATGTAACTCAGATAGTTGTCTTTAGAAACTTACATTATACAAATAATATCATAAGTATTTCGATATCGATATTTTTTTGGGAATGTTCAGGAGCTGCCTAGTTAAGTCCGCCATTATATTTTACTTTGTGAATGGTCATGGTACGAATTTGAAGAGTATTGAAAACAAAACGCAAACAAGCGTTCTTATGACATGATGAATTCTAAAAGATGACAGTAGGCCCCATGGCGCCGTGGTACTAATTACACAGCCAGGGATCGTGCGTTCCGTCCTCACCCAGGACACGTACCTATTCGAGTATGTATAACAATTGACTCAGATTAATGTGTGTGACATATGCGGGCCTACCATCATCTATTAGAAACCACCATGTCACAAGAACGTTTTTTTGCTTTTTGTTTTTATTGAAGTTGTCATTGACACACTTCACACATTGATTGAGCGAAGACGTCACAAAACTTCCGCCAAAAACCAAGCTTACTACCTTTCCGGAACCAGACCAACCCACATCGAATTATAGCGAAAACCGTCACTAGACACCTCCCGTCATTTGTGTACACACTTGACGGTATTTGGCCTCGGCAGCTTAAGCTGCCCGTGGATTCGCAAAGGTAAGAGAATCATAGTACGAAATAGCATGGAAAGATTGAAACAATACTGCGCTAAGAGATGGTGGTAGGCCCAATAAAAATACATATTAGGGTTTTTTTTTATTTAAAGTGGAAGTGCTTCTATATAAATAAATATTACAACTAAGAACTCACTTCGTTTGAACTAGAAAGCGACCATTAAATTCCTTCTTAAACAAACCCCCAAAAGCACACTTATTTGACCATGATTATTGATGACACTTTGGTGTACTGATTTGACCGTTCAAGTGTGGACTGTCGCTCATATAATTGTGAGTTCGATATCTTTAGCACACATATTTTATAAATGATGAATATAAATATTCGTGTTTCTTATACATTATAAAGTATTACATCGTACATCGAATTTTATAGCTATTAATAACCATCGTCTAGTTCCCATGGTGCAACCACTGCTTAATTTGGAATTCTACTTCGGCCAACTTCCAAAATAATGTTTGCAAAAAAATCGCCCATCGTCGTCGTCGTCTCAGCCACATGACACCTACTGCTGGGTATAGGCCTCCACCGAGGATCTCCACGACGATTAGTCCTGTGCTGCCCGCATCCAGCGGCTTCCCGCGACCTTCACCAGATCGACGACCACCTTGTGTGAGGCCTACCCACGGATCGTCGTCCGATACGCGGTCACCATTCCAGAACCTTTCCGCCCCAACGGCCATCGGTTCTTCTCGCCATGTGTCCCGCCCACTGCCACTTCAGCTGAGCAATCCTTCGGGCGATGTCAGTAACTTAAGTTCTCCTGCGGCTCTCCTCATTTCTGATTCGATCACGCAGGGAAACGCCGAACATAGCTCTCTTCATTGCACGCTGAGTTACATTGAGCTTCCTTATCAGGCCCATAGTTAGCGACCACGTTTCGCTGCCGTAAGTCATCACTGGCAACACACCCTGGTCGTAGACTTTCGTCTTGAGACGTATGTTGTCCAAGTTTATTATATGATACTTAACTTAAACTTAACGTAACATTCTCGTCAAAGTTTATTTACAAACATCTCTTTCCGTAATTTGCCTGGAGTGTAGATGGCGTTGTGTTAAGAATTTCCCAAAATATTTCTTTTTATTACATTTTCGTTACGATGCAGTGACATTAGCCATCATGTCTGAGAGATGTAACCTGCTTTGCATGCAGGCCAGCCAGCCCTCCTGAGATGACTCGCGCAGCCTTCGCTCGCCTTCCTACTTCCGGATATTCGGCGACAATACTAATAACTTCGATCATTGTCTAACATAATCATTGTCAGGTTAATACGATTGTCAGTTAACGTAACTGATTTAAAAATATATTAACTTGATAACGGGACAAAAATAAACAAAAAGCGGAAGTAGATTTTTTGCAAGCTATTATCTCTATCCATCTTGCCTTTTTCAATGTTAGTGTTATCATATCAGTTAAAGTATAGTTTAGTAATCTAAAAACACACAACTTTTTTTAGACGTTACTCAAAACACTTAAACTATTTTGTAATACTTACTTATCATAACGAACCACTTGTTCTACGAAGCCACCCCGAAATCTAAAAAGAAACCTTCTATGCGTTTTTTTTTTTATTTTGAACCGCAAGTATTGGTCGTTGATACCACTGAAATCAGTACAAGATGCCGAACCCCAGTTTCGAGAGTATCTATGTATTTACGTAATTATGATTTTATGTTAATCAAGCTATTTTTAGATACTTTGGAAAATAAAACAGGGAAGTACAAAGGCCCGAATAAACCTTTGACTAATTAGAATTTATTTAATGGATTTACCTTATTTGAGTTATGTCACAGAACTGATATACTTTATGTACCTACGTCATTATGTGGTCTTAATATTTTTATTGAATCACATTCACTGACATAATTTGAGGAAAAATAAATGAATATTACATAATATTGAAATTTAATTAAATTATGACATACGAGTATACATCTTACCTCAGAACTACAAAACAAGCATTTTCATTTCGCATTTATATAAATACAATGTAGCGTGCTGAAATGCTTTTTAACAGACTTCAAAAAAAAGGAGGAGGTTATCAATTCGTGTTTATGTTTTTTTTTAATGTTTGTTACCTCAGTACTCGGTCATTTACCCACCGATTTGAATAATTCTTTTTTTGTCCGAAAGGGCATACTTCCAAGTTAGTCCCATTGTAGTCAAAATAGGATCTGATGACGGGATCCTGGAGAAATCCAGGGAACTCTTCAAATGTTACAGTCACACCTACATCGATTTCGGTGTTTTCTTAAGTAACTTGTGCAGTTGCTTCCATAAACCACTATTTGGTGGGGTGGAACGAATGATGAAGACCACACGTGGTCATCGGAACTATTAAATACTAATTACCCCAAAACTCGGTCATTTATGAACTGATTTGAACAGAGACCTATATCGAGATAGACGAAAAGAGCGCTTCAAACAGGTTTTTTCGTTCTAGCTCGCACCGACTCCAAAAAGTATATTTTGAAGACGGTTTCTGTTGTAATTATGGTATATTTTTTTTAATAGGTACTTATTATAAAATAACTGGGTGCTGGTGGGCGGTCACGTCCGGCGCAGGACTCTTGAGGCGGGCATCTTTTACATCTTTTATGTTTCATTGTGAATCGTGTTTTTGTTCCATTCTCGTTTGTTTGTTGTTTGTTGTTCTGCTGTTTATATCCATTTGTTTTTTTTTTGTTTTTTTTTATATCATGTCATGGCACCGCATTGAAGTTAGCACAGATAAACTAAACTACTACTAACTACTCCAATAACTTTTTTTATTTTTTTTTATTTTGGCAAGGCAAAGGGACCCGGGACTGTGCAGCCTTTCCAATATGCATTTGCTTTTTGTTTTAAATAGTTTTATTTTTTGTTTTTATAATTTATCTTTTGTTGTATTGCAGTGTTTAATTTTTGTTTGTTTGTTATTTTGTTTTGTTATTTTGTTGTCACCAAATAGGCTCCTCCAGAATACCAGCGTCTCAGTGGCATGCTACGTATGTCACTGTGACATTGCTGAGGATGGGGCCTAGTTGGACGCGCACATTTTCTTTTTTTTACTGTTATTCTTTTTTATTTATGTTATCATTATTTTGTGTGTGTGCCAATAAATAGTTTTTCTTTCTTTCTTCTTTCTTTCTATTATTGCAAAACACAAGCTGTTGTTCACTATGATCTAATAAATTAGAAAATCTCCTTTATTTTTCTGTAAATTATCCACATATGCATCACACTTTCCTGTATTTGGTTCTGATGTCAGTAATATAAATTATTATGTTACTATACACAATTATTATATAAAGGGCGAATGGAAATAGTCAAGCCATTTCTTTAAATCAGATCAATATTATTACAAATTTTTTTTATTTATTTTTTATGGAACGTAGCTAATAAAAATGTAGTAATACAAACACATAATTTCCTAATCGACTCAGCTATTGAATGAGTAATCGTATAACCTTTGCTATGCAGCCTGACTGACGTGTCATTCATACGATATTTACTTATTGGCACGAGACCGGCAGCGGGCACCCAGAGCTTTATACATTATGACGAATTCGTGATTAACTAAATCATATTTATGTTAAAATAAAAAAGTTGTCTACGTATAACTTTTTAATTTTTTGCATTTTACAATGCTATTTTTATGTGATAATTTTTAGTCAAGTAAATATACTAGAAAAAAGCAACTTGTCTCATGTCGCCCTGACGGGACTCGAACCCGCATAAGTAGATGGCAGTATCATCTTAACCGATAGTCAAACATCTGTAAAGAAGTTTCTTTCGAATGCGAGGATATTTTCTCTCATTGATGAAACGACGGTGGCCAACACCGTAGAAAAAGGTGAATATACTAGTGAATTTCAACGTGTTCTCGTAGGTCTCTGTAGCATAATTGGTCAGTGCATTGGGCCGGATTCCCAAGGATGCGGGTTCGAGTCCCGTCAGGGCGACATGAGACATGTTGCTTTTTTCTAGTATATTTACTTGACTAAAAATTATCACATAAAAATAGCATTGTAAAATGCAAAAAATTAAAAAGTTATAAGTAGATGGCAGTTTCATCTTAATCGATAGTCAAACATCTGTAAAGAAGTTTCTTTCGAATGCGAGGATATTTTCTCTCATTGATGAAACGACGGTGGCCAACACCGTAGAAAAAGGTGAATATACTAGTGAATTTCAACGTGTTCTCGTAGGTCTCTGTAGCATAATTGGTCAGTGCATTGGGCCGGATTCCCAAGGATGCGGGTTCGAGTCCCGTCAGGGCGACATGAGACAAGTTGCTTTTTTCTAGTATATTTACTTGACTAAAAATTATCAAGTTGTCTACGCTTTTATATAAGTATATTGTCACTACTTTATTCCCTTTTTTCAAAGAGAAGTATATGGAAACCTTGAAGAAATTGCTAGTAATAAGGGTCGCCTTTTGTTTACTTTCTTGAAAGAAAAAACACAATGAAAGAAAAAACCATATTAGTTTTTCTTTCTGTATCCTTTGTTTGTTTGCATTAAAGAGTAGGTACATTATTTTTGTTTTAATAATAGAACTTTTTTGAATAAATGTTCTTAGTCAAACAAATTTGTACACGAACTAAGTTAGAAGTAGTAAGTTGGATGTGACGCGTTGTTTTTATGCGAAACACAGAAGTAGACCATAAATTTTCTGTACGATTTTGAATTTTTCACGTTATCACTACCCAAGTATGTTTTCGCCGCTTCACTTTTTTCAGGACAAAACGTGTAACATGCTTCTTCCAACATATTTCTTGTGTTCTATCGAAGAATATTAGCAAATACTAACTTCTATGAAACAAACTTAACACCTGATAATTAATGCGTGTTACTGGAAGTTAAGAGTAGCTGCTTGTTCTTTTAAGAATTCGAAAAATCAAAGTGTTCTTCAATATTTTCCAAACACTTTAAATGTTCATTAATACAACCATAGTTCCTTTTTGTTTTACGTTATAGGTACATCGTAAAGGAGGTGACACACCGGTCCGTGCGATAGTACCGGTTGTAAATATGTTTACGTACTAATTAGTGGTCTAGTGTTGACGTCAGATATTCGAAACTGTTCAAAATATTCAAAATGTTTTATCGATTTATTATCGTGGGGAAACTTGGCATCAAAACAAAGCATCAATATATTTTGATAATTGTTTACATATTCATGCTAAGATTTCCACTATTTGGCTATTAACTCGTCTAGGATTTAATATTATCTTATTGTTTTAGTCTCTTGCGTTAGATTATGGGAGAACGAAGGTCTCTTGGTAGGTAGGACAAGGAAAACTAATATAAAGCTAAAAAATAATAACTTTTCAAAACATCTTGCAATGACACATTGCAAAAGCTTTTATGATATAGAAGGTATCTATTGCAAAAATGTTTATATCTCGGTTTATCGGTTTGCGAAAAATATTGGTAATTCTTCGTCAACAGTATGTCTCAAGTACGAACCTACTTTAAACAATGTGTAAAATCAGTTGTTCGTTCTTATCACACACATAGATAAAATAACGTCGTTATCCATTTGGGTTATCTGATAAAGCGCTGCATGGTTTCAACATTCTTTTCTTACTGTTATAATCAAATTGTAAATCTAAAATTTTAAAGATAGGATACCCAATACAACAATGAAAGAAAAATACTTTTTTTTGTACAGATGACAGTTGAAAACCAAAAATATACCCATAATAACTGAGCTTTGACGTCAAATTGATAGATTATTTTGAATAAATAATTATTAAGATACGATCTTCAATTCGAATCATATCACGCCATGTTAGCGGTAACTTGTTTGTTTTTTATATTCAAACTCGTTATCCCATCGGTTTTTACACGCGTTAAAAGGTGACACTTTTTGTTGAGCTAATCTCGTCGTCTTCATGCTATTTCCTTCAACAACAATAGACAGGAAAATCTCATGTGCCTGCTCAATCAAACACACGAAATTATCCTGGAAAAAGAATAACAACGCTCATTAATGTCTAGGGTAATTATAGAGAATGTTGTCACCGAAAAGTTTGTTATCCACCTATCTTTAATGATTTGCAATATTTATTTATTTCATATTTACATTTTCTGTTTACATGTGTTTTATATTATATTATATTAAAAAGTTCAATATTATTAAAGATGATTCATAGAGTACTGATAGCATTTTACTGTTCCAAAAGACAGAAAAGTTACAAAATACACTGAATATAATACAGGGTCGCTAACTGTATTTTTTAAAAATAAATAACTGTAACTATGCGATACACATCTATTGGTTGTGATTCTGTTTACGAAAATGTTGCTATATTTTTAAGTGCCGTTCAAATAGTCATGTCATGTGGATAGAACGACTAAGTATATATATATACTTAAAGAAAACTTTTTTTTAATTTAACACGCTAACTTATTTTTAAATATCCCTCTCGTATTAAAAACTTTATAATTGCTATGTAAAAGTAGATGGTTCTCTATCAGTTTTGTGATCATTTTGTTTATAGACAACAGTATCAAGGTGCGAGTGATCTTAAATTAATCTACACAAACTTATCAGCTGACTCGAATCTTATCAACTTGCCTGTACTTCTGGTCCCGTTTGCAGTCGACGCAATCCTCACTACTTGAAACGAAGTTCCACTAGTTCGAACACGTCTGTAGCTCGACTGTTTTGAGTAAAAAAGTAGAGTCTAATGGGTAACATATATCACAGCACACAAGTCACAAGGTCACTTTTTTCTTTGCAATTGCGCGAAATTTCAAAGAAAATGTGTGCGGTCGCGTATCGTGAACGACTGCGATCGTTGCGCCTCGGGGCACGACCTATCGCAGTGCGCGTGTTGAGCGAGTGAGCGGCGCGCGCCGGCCGCGGCCTTATAAACCGACGGCCACTCGCGCGTGCCGTCGCCCTAAACAATAAGCTACGGGAGCTTGCCGGGCTTTCGGACTGCACTGAAATGTCACTGTTTTCACGACAAACGTTTCAAAAAGTGTTGTTACCGTTTTTAGTTTCGAGATTTGAACTAGAAACTGCATTGAAATGTCAGTTTTCATGACAAATGTTTTAAAAAGTGTTGTTACCGGTTTTAGTTTTGACATTTGAACTAGAGTTTTTGCTTTAGCCAGAAGGATAGCTGTATCTTACCACTATAAGATGAATCAATTCCTGCATTATATTTTTTTTGTCGACGCATTGGTGGTGAACTTTTCTGATGATAATGTGCTGCGGGTCGTGGAGTTTTGAATTGGTTCTGTGTCTCGGAGTTGTTGTTATAAATTACACAGATGAAATACTTTTGCTATTTCTGATATTACTGATTAACTTATTTCTGATAAACATTTAGTCAAAATAATGTCTAATGCACCAATCATCGATCTCCCGTCTGTCTCTTACACATTTCCGTCTCTTTATATCTGATTAGATTGTTTGTTATGATTATGACTATTATAATCTCTAGATTTTTACATTTAGATGGATATATGTTTTGCTATAGACAAGATAGGACAATGTGAAAGGGCCTCTATACGGATTGGATAAAAAAGGGGATGAAGCATGGGGCGAAAGTTTGGATGGAGTTCTGGAAAAATTAACATATACCTACACAAAGACTTTTTTTAAATGACGCAATCAATTAGAAAATAATCTACGATTGTTAGAACGCCGAGTGTAATATGTCGCAGTAGTAATTGCAGATCACATGCGATGCAGTTGCCTGAGGCAAACGACGGGGCAATTACATCATAAATCCAACATTATGCAATTGATTAATAATCCATTAATACCATAATATTTTAAGACTTAATAATATAATAAATTTCCTCACAATAGCCCAAAGCTTTGAACTTCTATCATCGATACTCAATAAGGAATAAATAAAGACATATTCATATATACAAATATGTGTCTTGAGTAGGAACCTAACCCTCTAGCTCAGCTCAGAAGGAATCCCTCCCTACTTCTGCCTCTGTCCTATCGCCTATCCTATTTTCGTCCTATAATATCCATAGAATAGAATCTATATTAAATCTATATTACAGATGATGAAAAGTGGCGCTACTTTAGATGATGAAAAAACAATTGGGCCGAATTCTTTGTTCCCAACTATTAATCATCCTTATCATTAGAAAGGACACAGAATATTCCACGAAAATTAAGAAGTCACTAAGCAAGATGTTGAAGTCTGTAACCACGTTGGTCCACGTTGATCGCGATTCATGTAAGTCACCATCCCTATCATACATATATTACAATTGTCGTACAACGTGACATAGCTACGTTATTTAAGATCGAAATCTTTGATCAATAACGCTTCTTTAGAACCTTTATGGGTGGAATTCGAAATTGTATTTTCTATACTGCACTGTAACCGTGACAACTTATTTATAGATTTTCTTTTCCTAGATACACACAAAGCACAATAAAAGACCTTTTTAAAAGTACAAAGTCTTAAAGCAATTAAAAGAATAATGAGCAAAATAGACAGCAAAAAGTGGGAAGACCGATTTCATGTTTGTAATTGTTAGTTATGCTTACTAAAGTCCAAAGTCATCAAGTCAAGTTGTTTTGCAAAGACTTCCATCCAGTCACGAATAAAATACTTCTTCAAATTACAAAAAAATGCATTTTCTGAATTTCAGAAAAGCTCAATTTGTTTGGATGAATTTGTTTGACCAGCCATACGTTACATTCGAAATCGGAATAATTACGATACACCTGCATTTTTGGTGGGTATGTTGTTTGGGTCCACCTGGATAACATATACAGGATGGAAATTTAAAACGGGGCACGAAGGGCCGGTACCTTGACAGTTGAGGTACCTGCCCTCCGTGCCCCTTTTAAAATTTTCACCCGGTATATCCAGATTTTCAGCTTTTGTAAGCGCACGAGTTATTTATAACTTTTTAATTTTGCATTTTACAATGCTATTTATATGTGATAAATAAACAAGAAAATATACTAGAAAAAAGCAACCTGTCTCATGTCGCCCTGACGGGAGCACGAGTTATTGCTGAAAGACCGCAATTTTTTTTTGTTTTGTGCAAAAAAACAGCATAGAAAGGCTCTAACGAGAAAGGTCACTAGTACGTTTTTAAAGTCAACAAAATTCCTGTCCTTAAATTAAATTTAGATTAGCATAATAAATGTAATTAGATGATGAACATATAGTAGAGTAGAGTTCTTGTAATTTTAGTTTAACTTCCCGTTAACACCTGATTTTTAGGTTTGTTTGGTTATGGTCGTTATTAAACAAACTATCACGCCTACGGACGCTCTTCTAGTCTCACAATGTACGTTATCAAATTGGCTACAACTTAATTTCCCATTAATTTCCCCGGAGATACCATTATACCTGATATTTTAGTCGAAAATTTTCTATTTGTCATACCTCAGCGCGCTCGCATTTTAGAATGCTGCAAATCTGGATAAATACTATCTAGGTGGACCCAAACAACATTGTACAC
Organism: Chrysoteuchia culmella; assembly: GCA_910589605.1. Classification (NCBI taxonomy): domain Eukaryota; kingdom Metazoa; phylum Arthropoda; class Insecta; order Lepidoptera; family Crambidae; genus Chrysoteuchia; species Chrysoteuchia culmella. Next base: position 14,581,726 of record OU342642.1, on the reverse strand, counting down.
ACATAAAAAAAAGGCTGCTATCAATCAATGATTTTAGTACAAAATACCTGTTTTCATAGAGACATTATTATAGTAAATATTGACCGATATTTTTTCATATTGGTACCTCTCAAAGCTAGAATTTTTAAAATTTTGACTGTGTATTTCATTTATCTTGTGAATCGTTTTATTTTGACTGTGCGGGTTTTTAAACTACTTATTTTAAAATTTCATACGATAATGACCAAAATTTGCAACTTTTTTGTTCAAGACTGCACAAAAAGTAAAAAAAATCGTTTCATAAAAAATAAAAAAAAAACACCGTCAAAAGTTGAACATTCTAGCTTTTGAAATGTACCACATTGAAAAAAATGTCGGGCAAGATTTATTATGATAATCCCTCTACGAAAATAGGTATTTTGTATGAAAATCATTTTTGATGTGTGTACTTACCAAAAATGCAAGTGTATCGGAATTATTCCGATTTCAGCGTTAATTGGAGCGAAGCTCCATTCTTCCCCGATTCGGATTTTCGTTTTGTCATTGAACTCCTCCCACACTATAAGAGCTATGGCCACGAAAATTGGCATGTAACTCCGTGTTCAGCCGAAAATGGTTTAAAAAAAAACGGACCTACCACGGAGAAATAATCACCGAAATAAAAAAGACATCGAACAAAATTCGCTCCATGTAGACTTACCGGGTACGGCAAGTGCATCTAGTTTTTGTACGATGTGACTGGCATATAAGTGTTCTAAATGCAAGCAGAAAAATTGTTTTAAATTATGTACAACATTTGCATTTGCAAATAAAAGTTAATCCCTTTTTTTACTTCATCATTTTCTTGATAAGTTACGTTCTGGACAGTATAAAATGAAATACAATTTAAATTTTACTTTGTTTTGTATTTGTTATGATTACTTTATTACGTAGGTACTTAATCTACGTATATGAAACCGCTTGTTACATTTTATAAAAGACTCTAGTTCACGGCCATGACTTTGCCCCTGAAAAAAGATATCGGATTCCCATTTCCAAAGTCTAATCTTAACCAAAAAATTTATTAAAATTACTTCAATGAATGTTATTCCCAAGTTAGTGCCACTTTTTTTATCGGTTTAGTTCTTTTCAGGAAATCTTGGAAAAACTGAAGTTTTCGTAACGGTTAAGGCGATGACTAAATGGGCTGATTGATTTAGTTAGCGTAACTGCGGGACTTATTCTTACTTTTAAAATGGTGAAAAAACATTTTAAAAATAAAAATCAATTCAAAAAGTAAAAAAAAATACCTTTTGGAGTCGGTGCGAAACAAGACAAGAAAAAAAAATGTTGAATGCACCATCGATGAAAAAGGCATTAAGGCAATTTTATTAATATTATCTATGGGCTATTTTCTCGCTCAATAAACTTACAAAAGATACACATTCCGTGTAAACAAAAGAGATGCAAATATTAATAGTTCATCGCTGGCTGTTCACACCGGCCGGACCGCCGGCGTGTACTCACTTCACCAGTTTGTCGCTGAGCGAGAAAGATTCACTCGCCGGGCGATACCCTGTCTCACCGCGGGAGAGTAAAGCTTGGGTGTGACCAGATTCAGTATTTTAATGCGTACTTTTTTCAGTATATTTTCAAATATTTTGTAGATTTTTCCGAAAATCGGTATTTTTTTAGGTACGAGTATATTGCTAGGAATCAGTATTTCCCTTATAATTTGGAGAAATAATTAAGTTACGTAATAGACACATATTTTAGAGGTTGTGTTGGCTGTTATTTTTCCTCTTGTAAAATTTTTTGAGGTTCCTCGGTATTTCCGTCTTTAATCTGATCACACTGGGTCAGAGCTCATGCCGGCTTTCTACCTACAGTGAGGATCTGAGTGCACATAATAATTATTATAAAAGTAGTAGTAGTAACTAGCAACGCCGAGCGAGTAAACGCCCTGAAACAGATGACAAGCGGCGAGTGGAGCGAGTCCTCGGCCGTCGCACAAAAACACTCGCTCATAGCCGAGCGACAGAATGATAACTCGCCGCTCGCCGCTTGTCATCTCTCTTATTGCTGGAAGTCGGAGCCAGTCGGGATTTTCTTGCCTTGGCTGGCACCGACTCAACGGCTTATTTTTTGCTTTTTAGTTTTTGAAGTCGGTTTTCTTTTTTTCAAATCCGTTTTCAATCCCGAAACTGCACTAATAACTTTATGTCAACCGCTCATCACCTTTTACAAAATGAGAGATGAGAAATCGGTTCATAAATGACCGCGTGCTGAGATAACAAACATAAAAAAAAAGGTCAAGTGCGAGTCGTGAAGGAAGGACAAACAAACACACTTTCGCATTTATTACAGTTAGGAAGTTAGTATTAGGATAAGACCAGTAGGAACCTTAATATTCGTGATCTTTACCTATTTACATACATAGAAAAAAAAGCAATAAAATTTATAAGCTCCAGGTATTTTTATAAATATCTTGTTTTCTTCCAATAAGCACACAAACACTAGGTGTTAAGGAAGGTTATATGGAAATAAAGAATTTATTATTATTATTAATAATTTGCATCCGTGGATTTCCACCATAGATTTATGATGTGCGGAAAACTTTAAATATTTCTTACAGATTTTCCTAATAGTTTTAACCAGAATTTGTAATCGATACGTTACTCACCATAATAGTTCCTACGACAGTGTAAACGCATCTAATTTATTGTTAGCTTCGTAGAACCTTCTAATGTCCCTGTCTTGGTAGCGAAGTTCTACCTGAATAACCTTGGTAAAATATATTATATCTACTCCATTATGTGACCTATATTTCTTTGAAACACATGGTTTCAAATAAGTTATGACTGCTCTACATATAACTTTTAAATGTATTGTACTTTAAATTCTTTCTTTCGTATTTCTTTCATACAATAATTGAGTGTCGAGGTTTTGAAACAAACGAAAGTAGAAGGTGCTTTGTAATTGAAGGTGTATTCTGCGATACCGGCGAAAGTATTCCCAGTTACAACTTGTGTTATAGTTTTGAAGAGGCACAGGCTGTAACAATACCGATCACTCTAGAGTGAATGGAAAATTTTGGCCAAGCCTAGGTACATACTTTCCATCATCGGTTGGTGACCAAATACTATAAAAAAAAGTTTATTAATATTGTTAAACCTACGTTTATTATAACCATGAATACGATAGAACACTTTGGCCTCTAAAATACTTTTTAATTTGAATATTGGTCACTATGACGTTAATTTTGTAAATATAAATCAATCATTCATCACAAATATTGTCGTCGCACTATACAACGTGTTAATAAAAAACTTCTAAACCCTTTGTAGAACTTAATATAAAATTGTATTTAAACTCTGCTAAAATGTATGAAACAGCTATTTTTTTTTTCGCGATTTTAGGGTCACGGGATGACCACGGCAGCTGAAAAGGTGCCGAAAGTCGGGAAAATAAAAAATCCCCTAAAAAAAAAAACGGACAATTGCTACTTAGTTCGTGAAATATAGTTCGTTTAATATCCGGAAAAGTTGTTTTATTTCAATGAACAGTGAGCTGCAAAACTTTAGATGTACGTATGCGAAAAGTTGTTGGTAATGATGAGTTCTATAAATGGTATTGAAGTTTGTGCAATTTCATTACCACTTTGTACACTTAACCTATTTGATAAGTTTTCTCAACTATTACGGGATATGACGTTATAGGTACGCAAGGGTAAACCAATGAACAATATGTTTCAGATAACCCCATTTGGTATTATTCGGTGCTTAATAATTTTAACATATGATTTAACGACGATGATAATTATTATGATGTTAAACCACAACTGAATTCAAATTAGCTACAAACAGAAGCGTTTGCGTATTATAATTAGAATTTTAACCATACAAAAAACACAGTTTATTATTAACCTGTAAAATAGGAAGGTATAGGTACTTTTAAACACAAAATTCGCAATTCAATTTCGACTTTCCTTAAAGGCTTTAGGTAATAGTTTTCATTCAGTGTTTTACACCGTTAGGTGGTTGATCCTTTGTTGGGTATATGAGTGTGCTAACTGTCTTCGAGGCCCTATGACGAAGCCATTGTCTGTGGTGACTAACAAGGGGCTGCTTCCCTGAACAGCTTTGGGTGGTGAGGTCACTCGCGGTCAAGGTCACTAGGTGACTCGAACTTTCGTGCATGCGAGTGTAGCACGCGCAACATTATCAGAACATTAACTTGGCATGAGTGGGTCACAACAATTTATAGTGAAAACACAGCTGTTTCAGACAAAATTTTATTTGATTTCTACTAAAATGTATGAAAAGTTTAGTTAACAATTTTTTCTTAATGATGACGATGAGTACTACAAGCGGTTTTGAGGTTTTGCGCACTTTTGTTGACACGTTGTATATGTTTTTATACACCACTTATATCTTTAGCACGTATTAAATAGCATATATTCTCAAGTTCAAAGTAAGCTATCAATGCCCGGAGGGAGCTAGTGTTGTATGGAACTTCCCTAGTAAAAGATAACATTCAAATTTGATACGATAAAATGTCAACAAAAACTTCTATCAAAAATAGTTTTGAAAAAAAACAAGGCTGTTCAAGGCATAACTTCCTGGGCCAAGGAGTTTTAATGATAACATTGACACTTCAAGGAGACTTTACTCCTATGAAAAATATAAACATGACTGTATGTATCGGGGGGTTTTCTTGGTAATAGGGATATCACCAAGAAAACATGTGATATTGTGCACTCATTCAAATATATTGTAATAGCTATCTCTTTCATTTCCGTGCTTTTTCGTATCTTTCGTCTTTCTTATCAGTAAAACATGGCAAATCATCAAATTGTGAATATGTGTAGTCTTAACTCTTGGTCACAGATATAATAAAAATTATCATTGCATTGCCTACGGAACTAAATTTCTAAAGAAAAAATCGGTGAGTTTCGATCCGTTCGAAATGTTTTCCGTGAACTGTTAAATTGTTGTCATTTATTAGTTTTATAATTTATAATTTCTTTTTTTATTTAACGCCTCAGTAGGCACAGTAGGTGTATCAAGTAGAGTATGCTCCTCAGGGATAAAAGTGTCTTAGCCTTGGGCAGACTTGATAGCTTCATTCAGGATTCTTAACATCGGTTCAATCGGTTCACCCTCGGTTCGCTCGGGACTTATCGGTTTAACGTGCCCTCCGAAGCACGGAAGCGCTCAGTTATAATGTCACTTTACGGTCACCCATCCGACACCTGACCAGGCCGAACGTTGCTTAACGAACGGTAGCGCTAGCGCTCATGGCCGCGCTTGATAGACTAATCGTATTCGATCACCCTTATGTCTTAATTATTATTATGAAAATACTTAACTAATATGAGAAGATTTAAATTTCATGAATGTATCAATGTTTCTACCTATTCCTGCCGTAAAGATTATGTGTGCACATACACACAGACACAAAAAAACATAGTTAATGTAAAAATTGCCATTTCCAGTAACTCCAGCTCCTAGGTAAAGGTTTATTTCCACAGACCTATATCGAGATAGACGAAAAAAGCGCTTCAAACTGTATGAGAACCAAGCGTGTCGATTTTTCGTACCTACGATGACGTCACGAGCGAGATTTAGTGATGTGGAAATGTTATTGACGTTTTTTGTCATGAAAGCACTGCACAATTATCCATATTCGTTTCTGAGTGACGCGTGTTTTCATGGCAATGGTCTCAATCGGACTGACTTAGGAGGAAAACTTTGACCGTGGATCAAACTTTTTACACGCAAGGTAGGTACACTTTTACCGTATATCTCGATTTAGGTCTGTGTTTATTTCTGATACCAAACCCATATTTTGCCATACGCTCAGTTACATTTGAACTGATAGGAACTACGAGATAATTGCATATATTTTATGATTTTTTAATTTTGCAATTTTCAATGCTATTTATATACTTATGATAAATTTTAAATAGAAAAATATTGGAGGTCCACACTATATTGACAGATTACTCAAAGTTCTTTGATCGAATAGACCATGCACTTTTGCTGAAAAAACTTCTTTTCGCAGGAGTGCATGGGAACTTATTTAGATGGCTCATATCCTATATTCAAAACCGCTCCCAATCAGTGGCCATAAATGGCTATTCCTTATCATGAAACGTGGTGCCCTCAGGAGTCCCACAAGGTTCCATATTAGGTCCACTTCTATTTGTAATTTTTATTAACGATGTGTCAAATTCCTTTAAACACTCGGAAATTCTATTGTTTGCAGACAATATGAAAAATTTTAAGGAAATTAAAAGTGTAACTGATTGCTGTTTGCTCCAAGAAGATTTGATTAGATTTGAGAACTATTGCGACGCAAACAGACTTGACCTGAACATAAGTAAATGTAACTAAATTTTTTTCTTAAGGAAACGTAATAAACTTAATTTTAATTATACACTGAAAAATAATATCCTTTCTAGTGTCAACCACATGCGAGACCTCGGAATTATTGAAAACTCTGAGTTAATTTTCAATGAATACATAGAAAACATAGTAAAAAGCTTCAAAAGCTTTAGGATTCCATGAGAACCTGCTCGCAATTTAAAAAAGCTAAAACAATTAAGGTTCTATATTGTTCTCTTGTGCGGAGTATTCTTGAATACAACTCGCAAGTATGGAATCTACGTTATTTCATATATATTAAAAGGTTGGAATCAATCATATAGCTGAAATAAGTAAAAGGATTAGTAGTTTATCGTATGCATTGTATCGGCTGTCATTTTCGACGAATATTGATACCCTTCTCACGGCATACCATGGCATGGTTGAATCTGTACTCAGATATGGAATCATATTTTGGGGAAATTCTACAGATAAACACATCATCTTTAAAATGCAGAAAAGGTGTCTACGGGCAATGTCTGGTCTCCAAACCACGGACAGTTGTAAGCCGTATTTTACAAAATATAAAATTTTGACACTTCCGTCATTATATATATTAGAAATGGCCCTCTTTGTTAAAACCTATCCACATCTGTTTCCAAAAAAATCTGCTTTTGTTGTACGTAACAGGCGTCATGGTGATAGGCTATGTATACATGCTGCTAAGACGACACTTTTACAAAATAGTGTCATATGTATGGCTCCTAAGATTTATAATAAAATACCAGAAAAGTACAAAAGCCTTAATAAAAATTTGTTTAGAGCCAACTTAAAAAGCTTTCTGGTTGAAAAATGTTATTACACTATACAGGATTTCTTAAATGACAAATCAGTCTAATACATTATGTTAAGCGTGACATGCATTGACATAAATTACTCTTGACATAAATTATTTTAATTCCGATTTTAATATTCATGACATGTTTTAAATTTGTGAGATGAAATTGGATTTGAACTTATATATATATATTATTATTATTTTTTTACTTTTTTTTTTAATTATAGATCCTCAATGAAATTTTATTGAATATTTGTTCTTTAATCAAATGAATCATAATTTTAATGTAATAATTGCTTTCCCTAATGAATTTCTTTTTTTGCATGCTGACCGGCAAAACATGATAGATCTAATTCTTTACATTGTATTCATCATCACTTTGTTACTCATGTTTTTTCAATACATAGAAAACATAGTGAAAAAAGCTTCAAAAGCTTTAGGATTCCTTATAAGAACCTGCTCGCAATTTAAAAAAGCTAAAACAATTAAGGTTCTATATTGTTCTCTTGTGCGGAGTATTCTTGAATACAACTCGCAAGTATGGAATCTACGTTATTTCATATATATTAAAAGGTTGGAATCCATCATATAGCTGAAATAAGTAAAAGGATTAGTAGTTTATCGTATGCATTGTATCGGCTGTCATTTTCGACGAATATTGATACCCTTCTCACGGCATACCATGGCATGGTTGAATCTGTACTCAGATATGGAATCATATTTTGGGGAAATTCTACAGATAAACACATCATCTTTAAAATGCAGAAAAGGTGTCTACGGGCAATGTCTGGTCTCCAAACCACGGACAGTTGTAAGCCGTATTTTACAAAATATAAAATTTTGACACTTCCGTCATTGTATATATTAGAAATGGCCCTCTTTGTTAAAACCTATCCACATCTGTTTCCAAAAAAATCTGCTTTTGTTGTACGTAACAGGCGTCATGGTGATAGGCTATGTATACATGCTGCTAAGACGACACTTTTACAAAATAGTGTCATATGTATGGCTCCTAAGATTTATAATAAAATACCAGAAAAGTACAAAAGCCTTAATAAAAATTTGTTTAGAGCCAACTTAAAAAGCTTTCTGGTTGAAAAATGTTATTACACTATACAGGATTTCTTAAATGACAAATCAGTCTAATACATTATGTTAAGCGTGACATGCATTGACATAAATTACTCTTGACATAAATTATTTTAATTCCGATTTTAATATTCATGACATGTTTTAAATTTGTGAGATGAAATTGGATTTGAACTTATATATATATATATTATTATTATTTTTTTACTTTTTTTTTTTAATTATAGATCCTCAATGAAATTTTATTGAATATTTGTTCTTTAATCAAATGAATCATAATTTTAATGTAATAATTGCTTTCCCTAATGAATTTCTTTTTTTGCATGCTGACCGGCAAAACATGATAGATCTAATTCTTTACATTGTATTCATCATCACTTTGTTACTCATGTTTTTTGCAAATAAATATATCTTTATCTTTATCTTATCTTTATCAATACAGAAAAAGTTTTTGAAATATCTGCAATTTAAAACACGTACTTACGACACAAACTACAAGAGTATATGTGCTAGACATCACTTGATCCCATTAAAAGTCCGTAGAGATATTGCAGATCTGGCTTACCTATCAAAATTACTTAAAGGCAAAATAGATTCAACTGAACTACTTGACCATGTAAAGCTCATTGCACCACGTAGCTCTAACACTCGTAGCAAGCTGAGACTGCATGTCCCAAGGGTGCGAACCAACTATCGGCAAAACAGCTACCTGATTCGGTCTTGTCGTTTGTTCAATTCTATTAACGACGACACTAATATTGATTTATTCTGTGATGGCATTGTTTCACATAAGCGAGCACTTGCAGCTAAATTATTTACAGACTATGGAGATGATGAGTAGTACAGAGATTTTTATTTTTATCATTACTTTTGTAAGCTTCTGTGTTTATCTTTTATTTTAATGGAAATATTAATTCCTCTGGTTGCTGTACGCCTAGGCCTAGGTAAGAACTCATTATAAGTTTAGTACAAACAATACAATACTGGTAAATTTCGTCACGCTTAATCTCGAATCTAGATTATATTAAACTATTTGTGGAAACTTGTTAACAGCTCATAGTTATCCATGTACTTTCATTTATATTATGTATTGTAGCAGTAAGTTTTCCTAATGAATAAAATTAAAAAATAAAATAAATACATCAACATGGCCACAAGTGAATTCTCAGATGGGACTGTATATACTAAAAAACTATAGTAGAGCTTATTGCGTTTCATGTTACATAGTTACGAGTACATACCACGTGTTAATACCAATAAGTGTAATAACAGAAGGTGTTTATAAATTAACCCTAATGATAGCAGACGACAGCCTGGCTACACGTGGAGGCTATACGAGTAACTACGATGAGGAAAATTTTATACTGACAAGGTTCCGTATGTCTGGAGGCCCAAACTAATGTATAGTTCTAAATGCAAAAGTAATTAAGGCTGATATTCAGTCGCACCTTAACACGACAGAATTAGTAAACTTTGATAAATTCTGAATAATAAAAGTTTGAAATCTATTGTTTCGATAATGATTTGTTGATTGATTGATAATTATAACTTTTTAATTTTGCATTTTACAATGCTATTTTTATGTGATAAATATTAAACAAGAAAATATACTAGAAAAAAGCAACTAGTCTCATGTCGCTGTCAGGGCGACATGAGACTAGTTGCTTTTTTCTAGTATATTTTCTTGATTGATAATTTTTCAGAATGGAGTAAAAAATAGTAACACTAGTAACAGTGTTCGGAGACACTCTATGGGATTTTTGTCACAACAAAGGACAACAACAAATACTGGTGTTACTTTTTTAGGATAAATCAGCTTTCACTAATATAAAATTAGACGGACTTAAAATTTGCTAACGATAGCTACTCGTCTTCTTCTTCTGTAGGTATATAAAATTCAAAGGTGACTGACTGATCTATAAACGCACAGCCCAAACGGCTGAACCTAGAAACTTGATATTTTGCATAAAGATACCTTAAATAGTGTAGGCATTCACTAACGAAGAGTTGTTGGAAATTCCAAAACAAAGCATGAAATTTTGTATGAAAGTCCGTCAATTTCGATGTTAGGATCTACAAATTTTGAAAACGTTCTTGGAGAAATGTTAAGGAACGTTCGTGGAAGGGGGTTGGAGAACGTTTGTGTAGAGGGCGGAGAAAGTTTGTGGAGGGGGGATGGCGGAGAACATTCGTGGAGGGGGGTTGGAGAACGTTGATGGAGGGGGTTAGAGAACGTTCGTGGAGGCAGCTGGAGAACGTTCGTGTAGCGGGAGAGCGGTGAACTTTCGTAGAGAGGGATTAGAGAACGTTCGTAGAGGGGGTGTTAGAGAACGTTTGTGGAGGGGGCGTTGGAAAAAGTTGGTGTAGAAGGAGGGCGGAGAACATTCGTGGATGGGGGGATGGAGAACGTTGATGCGGAAGGGGCGGAGTTTTAGATGAAAAAAAAAATATGTAAGTATGCGTCATTGCTTAGTATAATTACCACGCCTTTCTATATTCAAGATTTCAAGAATGATAATGATAAGGCATAATGATTTTCTCAAATTTCCACGCGTACGAAGTCGCGGGCGGAAGCTAGTCATACATAAACTTGCTTAATGAGGACTATATCTTTATGCCAGTGTGACTGTATTTTTCCTGCACTTATAAATAAAGTTAAACTACGTCGTAGAAATTACGTAAAGTATGTTAAATCTAAGTTTTATAATATAATACTTTGTTAATAATGCGTCACAAGTGCTTGATAATTCTTTAGTATTACGCAAGATTATTTATCATCATCATCGGTCATTTTTATGTCTTTACTGCTGGAGTGTGGGCATTCCTTCTGATGGATAATAAGAATGGGCCATAACCATGGTGACCCATGTGCCACCCAAACGTGCCTTCCGCAACACGGAATTATTTAAGATTTAATATTTTCGCGTTCCATTATAATTATAAACAAGAGTAACGGGACTAAGGTTAAGCCGCGAGTTTTACCGTTTAAAACAAACTCCGATACTGTGAGTGTTGTGTACTGTAATGATATCACTAGCGATGATAAAAACAAAAAAAGTGTAAATATGAGGGTGGCCGAAGATATCCAAGCCCGCCCGAATACACGACGCCGCGCACCACCAGTCTGCTTGTGACTACGATCACACTACGGCTGTTGTAACACAGCCGAAACGTCAAGCTGAAAGTACATATGAACTACATAATAAAAGGAGTTATTCGACAAGAATTTTCTTGGCCACCTATCTCGTAATCGACTATACAAGCTACAAGTGCGCCACTGAGCACCGCAAAATCTAATGTAAAAATAACTTTATTTTATTTTATTTGTACTCAAGTACTTACTTATTCTTTGTCTTATAATTTTTACTAACTCTGACTGTTCATTCATTTGTAGCCTAGTAAAGCAACTGTCGAAAAAAATAAATTTTCTATAATTATATTTGTTTACTAATGATTCCCGTGAAATAAAAAAATTGGATTGAAAAGACAACGTAGGAGGTCACCCAGGGGGTAATGTTTTGACCCGTGTATTTTTTTTCAACAAAGGCAAGGTCACGTCGTGTTTTGTTACTCTTTTTAACCTTTTCATTAATCAATTGAACCTAAAAACTTTTCATTTGTCACAAGTTTATAATAGCCTTCTAGTTACAATTCAATCTTTAGGATTGTACTACTTTTAAATATCGAAAAAAATCTTTACGACATTTTGACCTCTGTTGCTGTATAAAGTAGCAGCAAAATGTTGATAAATTTTATTAATTTACAGTTAATGTGTACTAGAAAAATTAATTTCAGTGATTTATATGAAACAGTCTTTATTGAGCCTGTCGCAAGCAGAATAATTTAAATTATTGTCTTCAAAAAATATTCATTCCTCTAATATGCTCCGTATCAAAACCTCGTTAATTTGATTCCGATAAATCGTTACGCTAGCGTGCATAAACGCGAACCGGCGGCACTCGAACGTTACGATATCTCTATCACCCGAACGTAAAAAAAAGTTTGGAAATGTTTCCGTTAAAATCGTCGCGTTTCCGATCAAAGGCTTACCTCAGGCGACCTTCGGCGGAGGCCGTGACCCGGCCGACTCACTCAGCTGTTCTCCTTATTGTTTTACTGTATCAAAAGGCGATTGGAGAAATGATTGTTACATAGTAATCGGTAGTGACTAATAAAATATTAGAAAATTAAGCTTTTCATGCATTTTCACGTGTAATACAAAATGTAATAATATTGACCTATGAAAAATATACCATATAATTACAAGCTGATATGTAGTTTAGTATCAAAAGGCGATTGGAGAAATGATTGTTACATAGTAATCGGTAGTGACTAATAAAATATTAGAAAATTAAGCTTTTCACGCATTTTCACGTGTAATACAAAATGAAATAATATTGACTTATGAAAAATAAACCATATAATTACAAGCTGATATGTAGTTTAGTATCAAAAGACGAATGGAGAAATGATTGTTACATAGAAATCGGTGGTGACTAATAAAAAATTTAAAAATTAATCTTTTCTTGCACTTTCACGTGTAATACAAAATGTAATAATATTGACTTATAAAAAATATACCATATAATTACAAACTGATATGTTTTTAACAGTCCGCATTTAAGGTTTTTAGCTAGAGGCAGATGATTCTATTTCGGTTAAGGAATATTATTGTTTGAAACATATTTGACGTAATACTTTGACTGACTAGTAGGTCATAGGATCCGAATAATCTTGCTACAGATGAACCATGCCAAACGTGTGTGAATGAAATACGTCAACACATTTCCTACAAAATGAAACAATGGGTTTTGTACAATGTAACTGTGTGTAGATTTATCCTCAACAGTATAATTTATTACCAAACTAGCAGTTACCCGTGAATTCATCCGTGTGTTCCTTACTTACTTAAGCTCACGTTACTTTGATCCCGTCCCTTTAGGAATAAACTAGTCACAATAAACAATTAATTTATCAATTGTCAAACATTTGCGATAAATATTTTATAGCAAAAAAATGTCTTCCAGTCATTGACAAACAATGCTCTTTTATGGCGAAAAAAGTAAGTAAAGTATCGGTAGCTCAAATGGAACAGCATTGTCTTGGTCAGCCAAAGGTTGCGAGTTCAGCTAGTTAGACAGGATTTCATGTTGGTAATAAATAAGCCATACACTATAAAATTGTGAATGCAATACTATCATTATAAGTTTCACACCCTAGCTTACCGCCGCAAAGCTGCCTGTCTGTCGGTCTTTTACAGACTACTTTGGAGTGTGCTCAGGAGCTGCATGAGCTCATACCGCTATCCCCCTTCTTCCATCGGACATCCAGACGCACTGCGGGCTACCACCCACCCTTTCTTGTTTGATATTCCTAAATGTTTTCAGCATTGTTGTGTTCCGGCAGTTAAAGATAAAATAGCCAGTTCCTCAGTGATTGGGGATTCCGGGAGAGGCTCGCTTAGATCTTCAGCCTTATCAATACTTAACATCAGGTATGATGAAGGCTAAGAGACTCCACGTACTTCATTAAAAAAAAAATTCGAAACAAACACTACTCGACATCTTTTATATTGCGCATAGCAAAGGAGTGGAACTCCCTCCCTGCGTCTGTATTTTCGAGTACTTATAACCCGACCACGTTCAAAGCAAGGGTGAATAGACACCTTCTGGGTTAGCTCGCTCCATCGTAGATCCTGTCTTAGCCCCTAGGCTTGATTGGGATCAAGAGCAAACCCATTCAAAATAAAAAAAAATAGATATTCTTGCACTTATTAATTGTTATTAACAATGTAGATAAATATGATCATATTGATTAACTCGTCAAGACATTGACGTTGTAGAGCTCTGTGGCACTTGTTCTAGTTCTGATTCACATGCATTGCGGTTACAGCAGCGCTTCAAGAAAATAATTATTGAAATCACTTTGTGGTCGGACTCCTGATATCCTGATATCTACGCACTTCTTAAGATTAATTATAGTACACATGACAGTACGTCAGATTTACCAGTTCAACCTTCAGGGCGCTCTGTAGACCCTGGTTGAACCCTTTTTTTTAAAGTGAAAATAAAAAGCGTTATGTGCTGTTGACAATACGTGGACGTACGATTGGCGCCACCCACGTTCAAATTATGCTTATATTACAATTATAAAATATTTATATATTCTTAACCAGCTTATGGAACTTTCCTATAGTTTTTTTTTTTATTGTAGCAAAGATAACGAAAAACTTATGAAATCTTAATGTGAATAAAATAAAAATAAGTTTTTACTTTTTTATGCTCTGAAAAGAAAAAAAAACATACAGTTCCATAACCACATAATTTTTTATACTTTTGGTAAATTGTACCCCACTTGTTGTAGCCGGATTCTTGGCTTACTGTTATTACATTTCTTCCATTTCCATCTATGTTAGTGCAATTATTTTATTACTTAGTTTTTTCCCAATTTATTTCATAATATTATATTATATAAAGGATATAATTATAATAAGAAAATGGCATACACCGAAGAGACCATTTTCTAAGATATATTATTTCAAAGCTAATCATCACTTAGGTGATGGAAAAACACAAGTTTTATTGTACTAAGAACCAGTTTATTATGTATCAGTAACATCAAAATCGCGTGCCGTTTGATCTGCGCCGACCGCATGTCACAGCATCAAAGGGTTGGCGCAACAGAGTTAATTGGTCGAGTAATTGATTCAAAACACATAATAGTACCTTATTTTTTACCTCATTAGCTTCAAACAAACGGTTAAACGACATAATTATTCGGAAAAAAGACACATTCGTCGAGACAGACGCTTTTAATTACAAGTTATTTAAAAAAAATGTAGAATAAGTATTTAATGAGTTTATCAATAAATATTATAAATAGTAATAGATTTTTCCCACATACTATATATTTATAATAACAAGAGATGTCGCAAAACTGTTCACGTTTAGAAAATTTACGGGCATAAAATCCATATAAATGACAAAAGAAAAATCAACACAATTAATTCAAATAAAAACAACTACAACTAATTAACAGATGGCTCAACAGTATCGCAAACGATTGCCGCTAAATTAGACAGAGAATTAAAATATCTGGTGAAACTAACGCGATTCACCAGGCGGTGGCATCGCAATTTCAATGCGATTTAACCGCGGGTGTATTAGCCTCTGACACTATTGCGACACCCCTAGCCCCTAACAGCCGAGTAACAGGTCAATATAGCAAATTGGTCTTCAAATTACGATATTTTTTTACATAAATTTATTAATACTAACAGTTGATCAATCCATTGAAGAAAAAGAATCCTTAAAATACGGTTAGGACTTTTAAATGCTTTTATATCTAAACTAGCGTCCGCTTGCGACTTCCTCTTGCTGGATTTACGTCTGTGTTTTCTCACGGGAATAAAACATTTCCCACAGTAAAAAGTATCCTAGATAACCCCTGTGCGGGAAGTAACTTATCAATATACCTACAATTTTTTGTAAAAAAACAGCTAATTTTACTTACGGAAAATGAGACATCATTTACAGACATAATTTTTACTACCTATTGTTTTGAGGACCACAAAACGAAGCAATCATTGTTTTTAATAAAAAGTTAAGATTTTCAGATATTATTAATATTATTATTATTTGGAGAGGGGCTGGACGGGTGATCAGTTTACCTAGTCGGAACCATTCCACCCAGTTCCCCAAAAATCCCCTGAAAGCAGGGGGAGGCGGATATGTTCAAAAGATTTTCAAGAAGATTTTCAGCTTCTTAGATACCTTATTTACTATACCACTATGTACAGATTAGTACCAATACTTCTGTTGCATTTGGAAGCTCAAGTTTCCTTTAGCCCTTACTTCACTTTGTCCATGACAAATCAAACAAAGATAGATGTAATTTTCTGAAGAAATATTTCTTTTCATATTGATGTCTTTGATAAATAAAACCTTTTCTACCTGTTACTTCTCAACATCTCTTTGTCACCACCACAAACAACTTAGTTACTCCATATAAAGTAACAACTCTGCATACAATTCGTTAATAAACCATTAACTAATGGATCGTAATATGGCAAGTTCAAGGGAAAAGGCGTATCTAAACAAAGAAACGCCATGTAGTGTCAAATGTTCAACGAAACAATACAATTGTAAAAGCTCGCCAATGAATGCAAATGAGAAACAGAACAACACTTCATTTCCTAAGGGACGACTTATTTTCCATATGAGTATACAGTGCAGTTCATTACAAACAAAAAAAAAACAAGGTTTCTTAAAATACGGTGAAATCTTTTTTGTTTTGATCGATAAACGCGATCAATAAAAAAGAAGGATTATTTAAATGGTATAAAATCTCGATTTCTGAAGCCTAGATAATAATTATAAAATAGGTCCAAATTTTATGGTTTGTATTGTTAATTTAGTCTGACTGTTACTTACCTCCCTCAGCCTAAATGACTACACTGTTGATAGTTTATGCATTTAGATTCCAGTCTAACTTTTACAGCAATATTTAATCTTAAGGGATGATATCTGATGATATAGATGTCGACAAATTGCAGTCAAATCTAGAAAAGATAAAGGCAGGTGACGTATATGAGATATTGATCTTTCAGAATCTTGTTACTTTGCCCAACCTAATCCATTAAAACTGGATAATTTCCAAATCAAATTTTTCAAGGGTATACTTTTTACTGGCTGGAAGTGTATGAGTCAATCGAAAACAAAAAGCACTACGTTAGCTCGGAGTAAATTTCGCGACACGGTCGTCCATCATTGTGGAACAAAAACACAGTGGATGCCTGCACGAGCCGAGGTTTTTCAACCTATGCGCAGACGCACCCACCGATTTGGTGACTGTTTAATATAGATTTAGAGCAAAGTCGATGATGAATTATTTATTTAACATTAATTTTAATTTGATTCGGTTAAAAGGCAAAGTTTGGTTACACCTATTTTTAGCAAGCTAGAAATAAGTTCAGCCTGTCACAAGTGGTAAGGTTAGGTTCAGTTAGGTTAGTAGTATTAGCCGGCTAAAACTACTTAGGTGTCACCGCATTGCGGCTTTTATTTAGCTGTGTTACATCCTGTAATAGAAAATTACTTTCACTCCTACAATTTAAGCCATGTCTCAATCTTGTCAATAAAAATTTGATTGACTTTATCAAAAATCATAAATAATCTAAAAAAAACATCTTTTGGAACAAAAAAATATTTTGAAGCCTACAGAAAATGTCAACAAACTGACAATCTTATCCTTTAACCGCAAGTATCACGTGCCACAATAGAAAAAAACACACGTACCTCACGTCATTCCTGTCGTTTCTCAAAAGTGACGGGCACTTAAGTCAACCAAACGCTCGTTACTAAAAAAAATAGGGTTGCTTACGCTCTTCTTGACAACCGTTCAGATTTTTTTCTAATTTGGGATAATGGACCTGACTGTTGATTAAATTCGCTGCCTCATCTTGTTGATTTCCAATTATACCTAACGCTTAGTGGGATTGTTAACCCTTCACTTATGATGAACATTTTGGAACTAGATAGAAGAAGTTAGCATAACTATACGTGTATATATAGGTACTTATCTTTGAGTATATCCACATCGGAAGGCAATAATTACTTTCGATTGCCGTTGTTACTACTGATTTTGTGATGTTGAATGATCTGCTATAAACAAATTCATCAGCATCATCATCATCAGTCATTATAAGACCAGAGTGGCTGTGAGTGTCATGCAGCCATCGGCTCCCAGAAACATTCACTAAGTCATCGGTCCACCTAGTGGAGTGCCTTCCTACGCTGTGTTGTACAGTTCATGGTCGTCACTCAAGAACTTTTCTTCCCCTTGAATTATAGTAAAAAAACATTACCACCCCTACTTCTTCTTCTTCTTTATATATAGTAGCGGTTCCCTTTTGGATTTCGCCAATGTCAAGTGAATTTATTAAATACATAATACAAAATTCAATATCATTTATTCAGTCTAGACTGTTACAAGCACTTATGAACGTCAAAGAAGCTACGCCATCGGTTCACAAACCCTACGGCGGGAGACCTTGTAACGAGAAGAACCGGCAAGAAACTCGTCAAGGGCTATTTTTTTCTCCCTGTTTTATTTCATACAGAGCCGTCAAATTGAAAAGCCTTAACATATTAGTAAGGTCAATTTCCATCACAAAAAGAAAATACTAATTATAATATTACATTTTATGGTTATCCTAACCGTAAACAATTTTCAACTCGCAAGGAAAGACTTACATTATACAATTTCTCGCATTACAAGGTTACTGTACTGCAAGTTTACAGGTCAATAGTAATTAATTTTAGATGAAAATATTTAAGCCCTAAGCACAACGTTAAGACAAGCAGACTGAAGTAACCCATTTCCGCTGGCGGAATGAAATATATAGAAAATGTACGGTAGATTAAGTTAAAATGGACTAACGTTACTCACAACACGTGTTATTACGAAAAGAACTCGGGTGATACTCACCACCCCTAAACATAATCCAAGTTTGATAAGTAATTTAAGCTCAATATAGCAAACATACAGCAAAGACGTCGGGAATTCAAATCAGACAATGCGTTGAGAATGCATGGAGGGGCGTTATACATATTTTAAGCGGTGCACAATGTCGGGTTGTTATAACAACTCACATAAATCTAACACGTGGTGAAATAAATCTCGTAACTTTTTACGATAATCGTATAATGCTGATTCATACCTAATATGTTAAGTAAGTATTTGAGTTAAATTGATTTGAGTAAGTAAAATAGGTATAGATATCTGAAATAAGTCCTTATTAAAATACATGCTGTTTTTTTTAAGTCTTACAGTCTTGACTTCATTGTAACTTTTTCAATTTTGTTTCTTTTTCATCAATAAAATATTAAGATATGTTTAAATCTACGTATGAGCCGAAAATATTTAATTAAGTTTTTATGGTTGACTAAATAATTGATATCGAAAATGTATATAATAATTTGACACAGTTGGCATAATAGTGACCAACCTAAAGTAAAATAACAACAGAGTCTAAAGTTGAATGTATAAACAAGTGTTTTTATTTATTTATTTAATTGGTCTGCCTGATTCGATTAATCCGCACCATGTGTTTTGCCAGGTTTTACCTCTACATATCTATACCCAAATGTTTGCCCTCATTAGCGAGATCTGGGAATTAGTGGGATCTGGGAACAACTTGAGAGTCTAAAGTTCAATTGCATAAACAAGTGATTTTTCTGGGTGCCCTTCGACAGGCCTAAAATCATTAGTCCTAATTTCCTTTCCTTGGCCTATAATTCTTGAGCACAATTATTGCTAAGCAAATTAGATTATTTCGCATTGTTGTAATTTGGCCTAACGTTAAAATCCCTAATAATCAAAACCACTAATATTCAGTGTCCTAAAATTTATTAGTATACATATCTTTTGACATAATAACTAACTACGCATAGTTATTCTTACCCCTATTATAGTTTTGCACTCTAGTCAGTGATATAAGCAAATCGCCTAAAAACCGACTCCACGCAATCTTGTATGCCCTACCCCTAGAGTGTCATTTAAGCCCGCGCAGGCGCGTGGGACCGCAGGAGCCTCATAGCGCCGAAGCTATGACAGAAGGCTTGCCTGCTGCATGTTTGCTGGCTCGCTTGCATGCATGCTTCCATGCTTGCTTGCATGCTCGCTTTCATGCTTGCTTGCATGGCCGCTTGTATGCCTGCTTGCATGCCTGCTTGCATGCGTGCTTGCATGCCTGGGGGTCAATTCTGCTAAATTTTTGTCATAATCGTCTCTCAGTGGTGTTTCAATAGTAGTGTTTATTTACAATATTGTAACAAGAACTGTGTAAAACAGCACTACCATTGAAACACCACTGGAATACCATTGTGACTAAGCATTAGCAGAATTGGGCCCCTGCTTGCATGCGTGCTTGCATGCCTGCTTGCATGCGTCCTTGCATGCCTGCTTACATGCGTGCTTGCATGCGTCCTTGCATGCCTGCTTGCATGCTTGCTTGCATGCTCGTCACATGAAATATTGCATCAATTTGACATACGGAAATAGTTAGGCGTAACGGTGTTGGGCGAATAGTAATTTAGTACTTGGAAACAGTAGGGTTAATGAATAGTTATGCCTAATGATGAGTTTGGGAAGCGAAAATATGACGAAAAAAAATTGAGCGAAATGATAATAGGCTAAACTAATTTAGGTCATTTGACAGTTGTGCAAAAAAAAAATAAGGCCTATAATATGTGTGCCAAAGGCCATTAAGGCAAAACATAATTAGGCGTTCCAATATATACCCGATGTTTCTAATTCGATTTTTCCTTTTCATATCTTTGACCAAATATCCTGCCCTCATTTAGTGGGATTACCCTAAGAGTCTAAAGTTCAATTGTATAAACAAGCAATTCTGCTAAATTTTTGTCATAATCGTCTCTCAGTGGTGTTTCAATAGTAGTGTTTATTTACAATATTGTAACAAGAACTGTGTAAAACAGCACTACCATTGCAACACCACTGGAATACCATTGTGACTAAGCATTAGCAGAATTGGGCCCCTGCTTGCATGCCTGCTTGCATGCGTCCTTGCATGCCTGCTTGCATGCCTGCTTACATGCGTGCTTGCATGCCTGCTTGCATGCGTCCTTGCATGCCTGCTTGCATGCTTGCTTGCGTGCTCGTCACATGAAATATTGCATCAATTTGACATACGGAAATAGTTAGGCGTAACGGTGTTGGGCGAATAGTAATTTAGTACTTGGAAACAGTAGGGTTAATGAATAGTTATGCCTAATGATGAGTTTGGGAAGCGAAAATTATGACGAAAAAAAATTGAGCGAAATGATAATAGGCTAAACTAATTTAGGTCATTTGACAGTTGTGCAAAAAAAAATTAGGCCTATAATATGTGTGCCAAAGGCCATTAAGGCAAAACATAATTAGGCGTTCCAATATATACCCGATGTTTCTAATTCGATTTTTCCTTTTCATATCTTTGACCAAATATCCTGCCCTCATTTAGTGGGATTAACCTAAGAGTCTAAAGTTCAATTGTATAAACAAGCAATTTTTCTCCGAATCTCTAATCATTTCATACAGTACAGGATATCCTATACCTTCACAGTAGATTAATGAACACTGATGATATTATAATAACAGTTGTAGGAATTAACGATCTTGCTGCCGTAAGGCACACTGATCATTGTTAGGTTTTTGTTATTACAAAGGCCTATCTTTCGATGGATATGCAAGCTTTATTTAATAAACCCATATCATCACAAGCATATTTAGACGTCCGATTTTGAGGAAAAAATTATCCAGACACCTTGTGCATCACACAATTAATATAGACTAAAACAAAGTGTTTTTTTTTGTTTTTTAGTTTTGAAACCGATCGCTTAAATTGATCAGTAGGCAGATATCTACAAGTGTTGTACTTATACTTGTGTTAATTATTGTGGAATAAAAATTTGTTTATTTATTATTTTTAGGAAAAATACATTTGACACTAATTAAGAAATTATATTTACTATCTATAAAAAGTATTTTGAATGAAAATTGACAGTACATTTGTTATGTAAAGCGACACACAGTATACAGTCCCCATACAACCGTGGTGTACAAAATTATATTGACCTTGAAATTAATTTTAAATGATACTTTTATATAGGAATTATCATAATAAATGATAAAAACACACACAACAATAAAAAAAAACGGAGGGCCGCTTGTATAAGAGGCTCAAAAAAAATTTAAATGTATGGTGTACCAGTGCCCAGTTTGTTATTTTTGTTTTTAAACGTACGATTATATGTCTACCACAAATTATTATGGAAAAACAGCCCGGGTACAAGAGGATATTCATAAGTTTAGGACTAACAAACATGAAACATGTAGGAAAATACTACTATCCGCCGGGTTCACTTGCACATACTTATATAAAGTAATATAAATATCAGCCGACAATACATCCGTGTCATGTTCCAGGTGTGAAATAATATTATTTACTGACAATCTATAAGAAAATCAATAATAATATCTATATAAATGCATCGCTCAAATGAATAACAACACACAGGTATATCATCATTCTGATCGAAAAATCGAATACTTAAAAAAATAGCCTCTTTTATAACCACATTCAATTTATGTTCATATTTATAAGTTATAATATTATGACACACATTATATTAAGTATAGAACAACAAAAATAATAAATAGTTATTTGTTATGCAAGGCTGGAAAGTTGGATATTTAGCGGCGAGTTGCCTCTATTGAAATCTGAGCAAGTGAAGGATTCTAGGATTGAATCCTGAGCGAAGCGAGGATTTCAAAGGTACAAGACGCTAAAAACTTTTCTGCCGAGCGCAACACACAATTTTTCACCTCAAAACAGCGAGGAACATTTTATGGTTGTTTCCGCGGTCAACTTCCGGAAAAAAGTTCTTTAAACATAAAGTTTAATCTAAATATACCTTATTCTCGTTGTTTTAATGATATAAAAAAGTAAAATAATAAAAAAGGGAGTATTATAGTTAATTCAAAGTTATTTAAAGTAGGAATATATTGTTACTTATTAATAAGAATAAAAATGATTCCGTAAATGTTGACACTGACATGAGGTACAAGACAAACACAATTTAAAAATAAAGATTTATGTCACAGTCCGAAATCCAATTATAGGTTGTTAAATCTCACCCAGCCTAATATAAAATTCTTATAACAAATAGTTTAATTTTATTGTTATTGTTTTTATAATTCAATGAACTAAAATAATATAATAAAACCAAAACGGAGTATTATAATTAATTTAAAGCTATTTAAAATAAGAATCAAATATAACAAAAAAGTCAATAGTGCGATTCGGAATGCATTATGACATATTTTTACTAATTTAAAAAAAAGTACTTTGCCGCGCTAGGCCGTAAAAAGCGATTTTCTACGCCTAAACTGATTAACAAAACCTCCTTTTCAGAGCGTGTGAGGTGAAAATAATATTATAGTACTTACAGCTATTACTACTTATATTATGTAATGAGGAGACATATTTTTTAGGAAAAGTTTACAGAAAAAGACTTGAATTTTAAGAAAAATACTGTTTGAAAGCTATTAGTACTTGTTTCACCAACATAAAAAAAATAACAATGGATGCGTTCTAATGATTTCATAAAAAAAAATATCAACCGACCTAATAATCGATCACTAATAGGAAGATATGGGTAGGTAAATATGGCTAGTCCTTTCCTATAATTTAGGAAAACGGACAAAAGATAAGCAATTATAAAAGTTTGTGAACCGTATACTTTTCAAATAAAAGAAGTCTTACGTCCTTCAGATATCAAACATTTTGAAAAACTGCATAGCACTTTAATTCTAAGCCTTTCGCGTTAACCAAAACACAGACTATGTATGACCTCAAAAATTCACAATGGGATTTTTGCATCGTTGTTTTTCAGTTTTGTGTGTAGCTGAAACAAAGGAGCTTGCTCTTATTACGCTTCGACTTATAACTGTATATTTTGTAACAGTTTTGTTACATAAAGCAGTGGATAATGGAGGCTCGCCGCAGCCTCCTGAGTCATTGGTTCCCGTTACACGTATTCGGAGCATCCAACGAAATTGTTTTTTAAAGTTGTAACAGATTGTGCTCGATCACTTTTAACTTTGTGACACTTTCTTATTATGCGATCTGAACCGGTACTTAATATTATTATTGTGTTTGAGTTAGTTAAATTGAAGAAAATATAGTTCATGCATGTTTTCTGAGGTAATAATGTTTCCCAAAGCATGGTTTACCTAAATTTAATCATAGGAATTTTATCAAAGTTTTGTGATACTTTGTCGTCTTTGCACGTGTCATTGGCAGTTGGCTAAGCCTCTTTGGTCATGCTGTAGCTTACTACAGTAAGTTCTTAAACTTACTGAGGAAGCACAGCTATAGTACTTCACCTTCTTAACCTCAAAAGATTTTAAAAAAATACATGTTTCATGAATATGTGCACGAAATTAATGGCTCACTTATGTTATCCAAAAATTTACTTAAATTATAACTTTTTAATTTTCATGTCGCCCTGACGGGATTCGAACCCGCATCCTTGGGAATCCGGCCCAATGCACTAACCAATTATGCTACAGAGACCTATAAAGACACGTCGATTTTTTCTAGTATATTCACCTTTCTACGGTGTTGGCCACCGTCGTTTCATCAATGAGAGAAATATCCTCGCATTCGAAAGAAACATCTTTACAGATGTTTGACTATCGATTATGATAAAACTGCCATCTATTTATAACTTTTAATTTTGCATTTTACAATGCTATATTTTTATGTGATAAATATTAAACTAGAGAAATAATAAAGAGACTAGTTGGTTTTTCTAGTATATTTTCTTGTTTATCACAATTTACTTAAACCTCGTATCTATGGAATAAATAAGAAAAGGCACAATGTTTTGTTTACAAAAATTATTTCCGTAAGGTGACTGGAGAAATAATAGGAACATGACCGCAGCGTCTCTCGATCTCGATGTTCTTGACAACTAGGATCGCTAACCAGCTTACCAAGAATGGTAGCAGGGATGCTACCGCCATCTCTTAGCACAGTAATGTTTTAATCTTACCATGCTATTTCGTACTACGAATGTCTTTTAATTTCCTTTTTCTTTGTAATGGCTACAGTTCCTCACAGAAATTCCGCCAACGTCCCGTAATGAAAGATATGATTACCGGAAGAATGTATATAATTTGTGGAAGAATAATCGGAATAATCGGCTTACATTTGAATTTTTACTTATGATAGAATATTGTTTGACTTGACAGTAATACTCTACGAATGTCTTAAAGTAAGCTTGTTTTTTTACGCAAATTTTGTGACGTTTTCACTCAAATATCGCCTCCAAAGTGTGAAGTCTGTCGAAGTGTGACAACTTCAATAAAAACAAAACGCAAATTTAACGACATTTTCTTATGGCATGATGGTTTCCAATAGATGATGATAGTCCCGCAGGTCTATTCAACGTAATTTTACGTTTACTGGAAATCATTTTAGAACTTGTCATTATGAACAACTTTTTCTACGAAAGCAACCCTAAAACACGAAAAAAATCTGTTTTTACCGCGTTTCCAGAGATGGGATGCTCTATACAAAAAAAAGTCGTAATGATATTGATGAGATCTACAAATGGTTTACCTAGTGGTTTTGAGTAAAAGTTAAATAACGTTGCATATTAAAACAGATGAAGATCAATGTTCCAAAGCCAAAGTCACCGGTGATATAAACACCTATTGAGTTAGCAAGAAAAACTATCGAGTAAGTATCGAGCACGTAATGTCAAACAATGTATAGGAGAATGTAGTTACATTTACGACCGGTAGGAACGCTGCTCAATATCTCATACATTTTTTTACTTTACTTCCTCGATACCTACTCGAAAGTTTTTAGTTCAAGGCCTTACTGGTTTAATTTTAAAGTGGGGCATTAATTATCTTCATACGTATTTATCAAACAACTTTATTTTATTATAGGGTGTCAAAAACTAAAGGGTGTGAATCCGGTCTACTCATTTTAATTCCTCAAACCCGAACCGAACACCGGTGTCCAGAGAACAATGGAATATCTAATGTACTCTAGGGGCCTGAATGGTTAAGACAAATTTTCTGAATTGACGTAAAAAAAATAGTACTTCTACAGTATATTCTACGAAATAACACGTGGCTCTGTTTATTTAGTAGTCCCAATAACAAGCTCGAATAAAAATAAAGCCAAGTTCCTATATGTAAAGCAGTTTAATAAAAATCTTAGCCTTTGTTAAAAATATATTTAACTTCTTGATTGGTGATAGCCTAATTTGTAGGTTTATTAAATATACTACTACCGGTCACATCTATCTAAACAAAAACGGACATAGAAAACCGGTTGCTCGAATCGGAAAAATATTTCATCTCAGTCTACGTCTTCCACCGGTTTCTAAGTACTGCGTTATTTTAATAAGCTGTGACTCAGTGACCACATTGCTCTATAAAACACGGTTGACAAAATGATTTCCGACAATTCCGATGGTAAAGCCCACCACGTGGTTTGAATTTACGTTTGGAAAAATATTATTTACAATTTCCGGGTGAGGTACTTCCCTACGAAAGGTGCCATCATGTATATATGTATGAATGAAGGTAGTATATTTACACTAGTTTTCATTTCTATGATTAAGCAGTAGTATTTGTATATTACCACAAATTCAGGTTTGTCATGGACACATTTCAGTTTATCCTACTTCCTACTAATTAAACTATAGTAATATTATTATTTATAAATGCCAAAGAATGAATGAAATGAATATGGCAAACGGATACTTTATAGCCCGGATTTAAACATAGGATATATTTTATCTCAGCATTCTTAGAGGAACAAGAACCACGCGGGTGAAACTGCGGGCTATGTGATATTAGAGGCTTTATTGTGACTAGACAAACCTAATTTTTTCAGTTTTATTTTAAATTATAACCTTCCTTATATAATGATATAAATTCTATGTATTTTTTCTTGTTTACTTTGAATTGCGAGATGAAAAAGATAGTAGGGAGTAATGTCATTCGAGTACTGCCTTCCATACGGTTCAATTTAGCTAAATTGCAATAAGGATATAAAAGTAAACAAAATAAGATAAAACACCATTCTTTCTTTTATATATATAATCTGTTTAGGCATAAAAATAATAACATTCATAGCTGATAAACTGTAAAATTTCTAATCAGCCTTGGACTTCATCGTCGTGGAGCCGTTGCAAGCGGAGTAAAATTTTCCAAGAGAAAAAAAATTTTACCGCAAAAAGATCCTTAATCAAGGTCCTGATTTAGTCATACCTTTGTTTTGAAACGGCGTATTAGTATCCTAATTTAAAATTTAAGAGATTCCTAACACACAAAGTGATTCATGCAGCGACCGAGCCCCATACTGAGCACTTTCCAGCTATCATCTAAGTGGATGATGAATCACCGAGCGCCTTACGACGGGATATCCTAACGGGGACACGTCAGATTGTATCAAACAATCTAATCCTATCACATTGGTCGTCCGTCTATTCCTTGCTGAATCAATAAATGTAACTGTAAATAGTATACAGTGGATTTTATTTTCAATCATCGGATAAAAGTTATCAAAGGCTATTTATTCATAATTATTATTGACTATAATAAATGATAATCACAAGCTAAGGTTGCACCATCTAATTACAGTAACACTAACTAAACTTAAAGGTGGGAAAATCCATGGGATTTGACAACCATATCTGTTAACGTTATATAGTGCTCAGCCCAAAAGACGTATAAATATAAATGACAATTGATTTTAAAGTCCGCTTACTACATTATCTAACGATTTTTTATTTAACCATTGAAAAATCCGCCGTTTGAGAAGTGTCAATGTGTGTTTCGATAGAATTTGTATAGTTAATTCTATTCACCTTCAAGGAACACTATAAACGTTCAATAGTAGTGTTTTCCTGTAACATCTAATTTGAAGTCAATCTGAGGATGTGATTCTTATTAGAGGAAACTGCGGTTACTATTGTATAATAAGTGGTTACATGTTTACTTTGTAGCTGTAAAAAGGTATTGTTATATTGCAATACGCATTTCATAATACATTCAGTGTTGATGGGGAAACTGAGTTCAGAAACGTCAGTAAAGATGGTGGTAATTGGTACTATTGAGACATCTCATGTTTACTATTCTAAGAACACATTAAACCAATATAATCAATATTAAATACGTGAAACACGGAGTCCGTACTATGTAGTGTAGTATTATCGTTCTATGCGGTTTAATATTATATTATCTCTGCAAAAGTTCGCGTATGCAAGTATGAACCAAAGTATGATAAGACGCAGAAGAAACTTTCTTCATTGCGCTTCGCTCCCAGTGTGGCCAGCTCTTTAGAAGAATAACAGACCACTTGACTCGTATCTAAAAGCTCTAATGACCTACATATAGCTCCCACACTACATAATGAGCAACATTGCGTCTCGTGCGTCAATCAGAAAGAAAAAGTTCGTAAATGATTCAGAACAATTGAAATCTTGACTCATACTGTGAACCCAATTGACTGCCTGAACCGCACTCGCTGTTATTACTAGGAATATGAAATGCATGCTTACAGTATTGTAAACACTAGCTTCGAAATGATTCATTTTTCCTAACCACATTTTCCTAAACTATTGTGAATAAAGCTTCCTCATGCAAGTACTTTTTAACTTTTAAATAGCTTTTTCTTTGAGTTCATGGTCTCAAATCCCTCAAATCCTATGTTACCATTACCATATTTGGTTAAGCGTGAATAACATAAACTGGATTGACGTAAGTAGAGACCACTGAAATATGTGTAATGTATTAATAATTTTCCAGTCCCATTCATGGTACGAGTATTTCTAGAGAACTAAAATTGTCACCTTTCGTGTTCATTGTCCTACCTACCTACCTATACCTACTTATTACAATTTATTTAAATATGAATATAAGCAGCTTTTCACTTTCAGCTTTTAAATGACAGTGATAAGGTGCCGATGTTTATCTAAAACATTGAAAATAAGCCTTAATACAATCGAAACATACTATATTGATAAAACTCGTTCTGTGGCATGAGCTCTGTGCTTGGACGAATTTGTCCAAGGCTCTGTGTTATTAAGTGTCATTGCCATAATAATCATGATATATGCTGGTGCTCTCTGTACCTCTACATATAGAGGATTATCCCGTGTATGATAATATGTTGTCACTTCCGAAGATTTAATGAAGATGACACATGTTTTCTATTGTAACTTACAAGTGGATTTATAAATAAGAGTGCATGCTGCATACATAAGACCTTCGAGATAGCCAAGGCTGTGGAGACCTTTGGCAGCCTTAGTGTGTACAGTCAAAATCAACAGTCTGAAAACTAGTTTATTTCGTAAAATGAACTGTAATTTATTTTGTTCGACATCTTTAAAAAAAGCATTTAAAGTGGATTAAACACCAGGCTAGAGATAGAATTTAATTAGTTTTAAAATAAAAATTATGGCAAAAAAAACCTATTCGATCTTGTGCATACACAAGTTATTATTATATGAAATTCCTACTAAGGTACTACAATGAAACGTAGTTCAGGACAGGAAGCATTTAATTTAAAATCATAACTTACCTTACCGTAGATAATTAATTATTAATTGCAATTGCGTCAACCGTTCGTGGCAAATTATTTGATGGGAAGGATATAGTTTATGACTGTACCAATATTATCAGGTATCTACGAGTATGATAAGCAATAATTAATTTAATTTCCGTACCTTCGTATGTCTCATCGCGTAACGATTCAAGGAACAATACACAAGCTAAGTTAAATCAAATACTATAATACTCTGCGCTTACGCTCTATACTTAGACATCGTTTGTACTGTTTGCAACTCATCGAGCCTTACTTGTTGACTTTGAAACAATAATAAGTGACAAAAATCACAAAGTACAAAAGCTCAAAACCTCTAACTCCTTGTTTATGCTAGCCTGATACTTTCATTTTACTGTAACCCGCTTTTACTAGGCGTCGGAATCGTCACTGAAAAATTAATAAAAATAAAGAGTCAATTTGGACAAACTATCCGAACTTATTTTGTCTGATACGTCAGTCACCCAATACGCGCCTAAGCAGGACAGATTGTCATAAAGAGGCTAGACCTATACTTAGCAGTGGGTGTCATGTGGCTGATAATACTTACATAGAAACTCAAAACTAATAGAATATTAAATTTTTTCTTTTACGAGAATCGAACCCGCGACCAATAAAGAGGAAAACAGGTAAAGTTAGGTATTTTTTCAGACATCGCATTACGTATGTCCAGCTTAAGTGTGGATCCATTGGATACAACTGTACGCGACTTGCATTATATTATAACCTTATAATAACGTCTTATCTGTTAACAAGATAACTCGGTGCATGAGTTACGCCGTCTTTTTAAGCTTATCATCGACGGACTAATGCAGTCTGAGAAAACTACAACAAGTACTACAAGCAGTGTAAACACGTGACAAATAGGAAATACCACGTTTTTGTATTATTAAACAATTCCTTTTTCACCGGAACGGTACCTTTATCTTTCCATATGAATATAGCTATACTGGCTTACCGCCAGCACCTGGGCAATGCCAACTTCCTAGTACCTTTTAGATCACAGGAATGTACCTACTGCCTCACTGTGATTACTTGTTGCAACTGTACAGTTCAACTGCGACACTCGTTCCACGAAAATCGAGCCAACGACCCGAGACATGCCAAAACAAAGTCCATGAGGAAAATATACAAAATAGTCGCTAAATCCTTTAATTACCTCTGCGTTTTTTATTAAATAAGCCCTGTGTTAAATACCTCGTGGAATACGAATTGGATCTAATAATTGGGAAGAATTAAAATTCGTGAATATGTTCGTAGACGGAAGCTCGATTCGCAGAATGCTTGTTCAGTAGGGGTTTCACTTAACCTACTATAAGAATTGCTTTATATCACGTGTAAAAGAAATGGGATTTTACATAATTTTATTCTGCTATCCCATGCTTTCTTTATTTACTAGAAAATGCAAACGTAAAAAGGCGAACTAAGATATAAAATCCGAAAATGTTTCTTAACAATACTCTGCAATAAAATCTCATTTTAATATAAGTAAAAATATTATCTCAACCTGTACCCATTGTTAATTAGCTCGTATTTTTTATAATTTAAGTAGGTACCTATTTAATTGTTGAACTTTCTGAGCTTGACTCCGTCCGTACTCTCAGCCAAACCTATTAATAAGTTTTGAGAGACTTTTGTTATGCAATACTTGTATGTTCATGAATAAACAAATAAAAACAACTTCGAAAAGTAGAAAATAAGCCTTTTGGAGTCGGTGCCAGCCAAGGAAGAAAAATAAAAGTAATATAACTGCAATGTAGAATGCCTTCGCTGGCACCGTCTCCAAAAGGCTTATTTTTTACTTTTTGAACTCGGTTTTTATTTTTTTATAAAAAAAAAGTTATTTCACAATTTTTTAAGTTAGGATACCTAAGTCTCGTACGCAAAACAGTAAACGACGATAGTATCTGACACCGCGCCATCTATGACAGTGTTAGATACTTATTCCGCGCATTGACGAAGCCTGCTGGCCTGCTGTGCAGCGTAGAAACAGTAAAAAATTCCATCTACCATATATCATCGGCATATTACTTAAGAACTACTACGTAAACGAATATAACATTATTTTCAATATTTCCTGAAAAATACTTAACTGATTACAAAATTTCAAATAAAAAAAATAATTGGGACCTTCTTGAGATCAAACCTGATATTATAACGTTTAAATCATTGAAATCGGTTCAGCCGTCTTCGAATAATCGGTGAACATTATATAATTATATATATATATATATATATAGCGAAGAAGAATTGATAACCTCCTTCCTTTTTTGAAGTCGTTTAACAGATGTATATAAATCTTTCATTTTAATCTTTTTCAGCTTACTTACCGATGTATGTAAATTTCGATGTAGGTAAGTATCAAAATTCTTCGTGACGTGAATTAACCCAATTGCTTGTATAGCAGGTAAATAAATAATCTCTCAGACGTGTGCTTTGAAAATAGCTAAACGGATTACAATGAAAAGCTTCTTTATGGCCTGGATTAAATATACAATATGGTTAATACCTATTATCCCAACCTACAACATACGCAATTTACCTACCAACATAGGCGATTGGCAGCCCTACCAGCTCGCCATGTGCGCAGCATCTCGGATGTAGCACTAATTCCGTGCGCCCGCGCAGAATCGCTAATCGACGCCATCATCAGTATGCTGCTTGCGCGCTACCCGGCACGGCACGATAGCAAAACGCTAAAAATACAACCACCCGCGCAAGGGCACCTCATGGCCAATATGCCTTTACCTGAATCACATAAAGTGGACATACATCTATCTTCCGTATCCATAAATCTTATAGGCATGAAAATATGCGCTTATATTTCAGAGACGCTCAAACATGGAAATTCTAGTTTACATACGTTGTTTGTCGTTAGTAGCGTTTTCTATTAAATATCCTCATTGCTTAGCATAAAGTGCATCAGAAATAAACCAGTAAGAGTCCCTAACGGGCATTCCATTCACATAACAGATTTACACAATAGCTTTTTAAACTCATTAACTCTGAAAGGTAACTTTCAAAGATAACTATCATAAAGAAAATAATCCAAAGCCCTATGGGATCATTTCTATTTTAATAATAAGTAACATGTAAGTAGAAGATGAAATAAAAGTTCTTATGCATTTTACTAATTTAATTAGTTATTTACACACGTTTACACAAGTATACAGGAAGACATTGGCTTTATATTTATTATTGCGTTTGGCATGACTATCTATTTATAATGATTTCTAATGAAGGAACTATTGCAGCAAGGTAATATACTATAGCGATGAATTCTAAATAATACGTGAACACTTTGCATGGCAACTGTTAAAAATAATTACTAAATAATTATCACATCATTTGTTATCAAAGGTTTGTACAATAGTTAAAACTTTAATCTCTTATTTTGTATATCTAAATCTATGTGTATTTGTTTAGCACTTTAATTGTCTAGCATTTTTAAGTAAAAGCTCAATATGTCTATCTAAATCAAAATCAAAACCGTTTCTTGTTTAACGCTATATACCATATCAATACTTAAATAGTTCTGTAATTATCTAAGGTACTTAAATTCCGTAAATGTTTCCTTAATTACAGTATAAAGTCAACTTATTGCTGTTTGACAAACAGATCACCTACATATTATGCCTACATTGTCCACATAAAGCAGTGCTAAGTGCACATTCGCAGCCGCGATTTTATTCCCGAGCGCTATAAATATACACGAATATAAAGATCCATACACACTTGTCTTCTAGCAGGCCACATTCCTCAACCCTGCTACATCGATGAAGCCTCGTTGGAACGTGTCCAGATCAGGGTTGTCCCTCAACTGTTCGGCGAAGGCTTTTTCCTGTGCGAGGGGGTGCCATGAACCAAGAGTGCACGCGGGGTCCTCGTACGGGGAGTAGTAGTGGCAGCGGCGTGTCGCACGCGCAGACGGAACGAACTCGAAGGCCCGGACGCGGTTGCATCTTTGAAGTGCGAACCAGAGGCCTGTTGGCGAGATATTTCATACTTTGCTACATAGGGATACAAAATACAGTAGGTATGTACACAAATAAACAGCGTGTATAAATTATCTTCAGTCACACAAATTATATAGACCAAAATTCCTGCTAGTGCACTATAGGGGTCGTCAGTAGGCAACTTGCATTATTGCTTCTCTGTTTGTATACAATGATGGAAACTTACTCCCACTACTTATGTCAAAGTCACACAACTCACTAAAACAATGATTTCTTCTCAGATTGTGTTTCGAAAAGTGATAAAATAGGAACTTCAGAGTTGTTTTTATAAAGTGAAGCATAATTTATGACGTCCATTAAGGCACTAAAATAACAAGGATATTCGTATTCGTAATAAACGAGAAGTAACGGAAAATTAAACTTATAAATAGGAAACATAAATTGGTTTGCTGAAATTCCGATTGATCTTACCAATGAACCCTGATGACGGGGGGTTTCTCCTCAGTTTGTATGGCGAAGAGTTCTGTAATACCATCCATAAGTCCCACAAAACCTGAGGGTTGAGTAAATGGACGTCTGCATTCGGTCTTAAATCGAGTAACCTAAAAGATGAAATGTTTTTAAAATTTTGTTGTAATTGTATTCCAAATAGATGATTGTTATTCATTTTTTTAACGATATATCACAAATGGCTCTTGGATAGCAGTTTTACTTTACTATCATCGATAACTTTGAGCAAAAGTGATTACAGTATTGACGATATTTTTTTATATATTAAAGCACTGTTTTTTATATTTTCGGTATAACGATTTAGTAAAATAAAATTATCTCATTAAATTATTCTTAGATATAATAGATAGAATAAAGTTTATTTGAATGAAGATGAAAACTTCAGATTGCATTTACTCGTAGCTGTCCTGTATATAATTATTTTGTATAACATTTAACTTACTTCTTATAAACTGGAAACAACGGGAAGTCAGGGTGGTAGTACCAGTCTTTCAATGTCGAGGTGAAGTTTGCAGGGTCCCACATTAGTATGGAAATCCCAGTGTACATAGGGTCGTCTAGAAAGTTGAATTCCGGCTTGGTAACTACCTGAAAACATGCATGCTTTGCTATGCTATGCTTTTCTTATGATAGTAGCAACAATCCTCTTAAATTAAATCAAAACAAAATAAGATACCAGGTTTATTGGATTCCGATTTTAAATAGGAAAACAGGGAATCCGCGTAAGTTAAAAAAAACCAATAACCCAACCTTTAAAAACGTAGATGAGTAATAATAAACAATATGTTTATTATTGTTTTTTTCAAAGAAAATTATAGGCAGGAAAATGCAAAAAGCGGTCACATCACATCACATTGTTTTTTGTTAGTACTAAGAACTAAAAAGTTTACCTGTGAATTTAAAATACGTATAGTGGTTTTGGAACCAACGTCGTCGGTGTAGTTGACTGTTGGCGCATTGTTGAACCTGATGACCACGTCGTGGGAATCTGGCGGCAAACACACGTTTATTTACGATAATTTTTTAATAGAAAAATATTAGAATAAATCGACTCGGCTCACAAGGTCTTATCAGACGGGACCTGACTCTGAGTAGTGAGCCGGATACTCAATGGTCGCGGGTTCGAGTCCCGTCTGAGAATAACTTGTGAGCCGAGTCAATTTTTTCTAATATTTTTCTATTAAAAAATATCATAAGTATAAAAATAGCACAGTAACTCCAAACACTTAAAACGTTGTAAAATAAATAGATGTTTTAATAGTAACGATTTGATGAGGGTATGGTACTTAGAGTTGTTTAGCCTGTACCTAAGCCTGTAGTCTTTCCCCTTTACTTGTGTGGTGTAAAGTTACACTTGGTTTGGTTTAAAACTGAAGCTGTCATTGCTTTTTTATCTTAACCAATATTATAAATGCGAAAGTGTGTTTGTTTGTCCTTCCTTCACGCCCTAACTAAGCAACCAATCTACCTGATCTTTGGCACAGAGTTAGTTGAAAGGACGGAGAGTAATATAGACTTTTTATCCCGATACTCCCATGAGAAAACGGAAGCCACGCGGGTGGAACCGCGGGCGGAAGCTAGTATAGAATAAAAGTGACAGCTTCAATTTTAAATCAAGTGTAAGTTTACATTACGGTTATGTAACCCCTTTATGTTTACTGTAATCATTTAGGAAGTACTTAAGCAAATTAAATTGACACTGAATCCTTCAATTAACATAAGCGTAGCATCTCTACCTAAAGCTTGTGGCATTAACTATTTCAACTTTTATTTCCTGGATTTATCAAGCATTAACCGTCGTGGGATTTTCAAAAGTTTAAATTTTGGTTTTTATTTAAAACTTTTTAGAAAGCATAGGCGTTATGTACATTGTACTACATAATACATATACATACATAACGGAAAACCGCATCAAAATCGGACTAGTAATTTTGGTGCAATGTTTACTGCAGCGCCCCCTGGGGAGTTGTCACCGAAACACCTATCTAAGAATATGGACGAATCAAACAAAACCCCATCACTGAAAACCGCATCAAAATCAAACTAGTTTTGGAGATAAATGGCAACATGGTTTGCACAAACAAGCAAACAAACAAACATCCTCTCACCCCAAGCGCATATACCGTCTCCGTACCGTCGTCGTTGGTAAACCACTAGTTAGCCAAGTTCAGACGCTTTTAAATAAGTATACCAGCTACTTTCAAAAACATAATCAACTAATTAATTAATTAATTAATATAGGCTGATTTGGAATAGCTCCTATTATTAGGCACATTCGGTCATCGTTCTATAAGAGCCCAAAATGTTACAACACAAACTATAACAAAAACGCGACCTACGGCCTCCCTATTAAAAAAATCAGAGCCTTTTGTTGGAGACCTTGAAAACAGCAACAATTTTACGCTCCATTTCACCCATTTTGAAATAAGAGAAACGTTTTTAACCCGTTGCAATAATAGCACGTAATGTTATGTTATGCTGCTTAATTATTTTTAATAAAAGCACAATAAAATAAAATACAAAACAGATCGAAATATGAGAAAAGAAAATTTCCAATAAGTAGTGGTTTGTTAACATTTTGTACTGATTCGATGTGAGGATTTCAGAAAAAAAAAGCTTTACAATTAGAAAAGAAAATCACAGTGAAGATAAGCTTGCACAAACAATCTGTTTACGAGTTTATAATTAAATATAGTAACATCACAGTCTATATATTTCCCTTCCCTACAGTCAGCCAACGGACACGTCTAGACAGAGCAATCGTGCGGGGTTCGCGGGGCGAGGGAGGGGCGGTAGCGAGCCCAATCTGCCATACACTCGCTTGGGACACGCCGGTCAGGAGTGACACATTTTAGTGAAGCATTTTATTAAAATATTTTATTTATAATGGTCCATACTACGTGCTGTGAGAGACTGCATGTCATCATCTCGTGTAAATAAGAATTTCATCACTTTCCGCACACCGATAAAAGTTAAGTGTAATAATATTTTATTTTGTTAGAATGTTTGTAAGTGTTCTGTTGTAATATTTAATTTTGTTATAAACAAAATGGCGGAGGTTTGCGACGACATTTAAAATAACATCAATAAGCATTAATATTTTTAAAAATGATTTTGATACTTATAGAATAAGTATAATAATTTATTATGCATAAACGATTTTTTTCATACTTTTTCACTTTGACTTTTGAAATATAAATCCACTAATTTTATCGTATTAAAGGATCCAAGATGGCGAAAACGACATTTTAAATAAAGTCAATATGGGTGTCGAATTCATGGTTCTCGGGAGTGCTGATTACGAATATAACATCTATTTAAGGATCCAAGATGGCGGACACGACATTTTAAATAAAGTCAATATGGGTGTCGAATTCATGGTTTTCGGGGGTGCCGATTACGAATATAACATCTATTTAAGGATCCAAGATGGCGGACACGACATTTTAAATAAAGTCAATATGGGTGTCGAATTCATGGTTTTCGGGGGTGCTGATTACGAATATAACATCTATTTAAGAATCCAAGATGGCGGACTCGACATTTTAAATAAAGTCAATATGGGTGTCGAATTCATGGTTTTTGGGGGTGCTGATTACGAATATAACATGTATTTAAGGATCCAAGATGGCGGACTCGACATTTTAAATAAAGTCAATATAGGTGTCGAATTCAAGGTTTTCGGGGGTGCCGATTACGAATATAACATCTATTTAAGGATCCAAGATGGCGGACTCGACATTTTAAATAAAGTCAATATGGGTGTCGAATTCATGGTTTTCGGGGGTGCTGATTACGTCTCCTTTTATATATTTCATGGTTTTTTATGAATACCAATTTAATAAAGCTATTAACTCCTTAAAAAAATATCCATTTGAACTAAAATTTCAATATAAGAAACGAGCTCAATATGTGTGTATTATAAGTTTTACTGAATTCACTACTTTGTATTTTTTTTGTATTTTTGTTAATAATAAAACGATTAATGTCTGTGTACTTATATTTCTTTTTACATTATTTTCCTAATATACTACATACACGTACTACCAATAAGGTAGTACGTGTATGTAGGATATAAGAGACTACGTAAAAAAATAAAGAAATGTGACAACCCTGCGCCAATGACGAATGTCCAGATAAAAGCGGCATTGCGCGAGTCATCAAAGGCGTTGACCCACTGTTAGTTCTTACGCTGTGGTAACATAGTGTTACACCTCATCAGATCGCCCCATTGTTTTACAAAAGCAAGGACTTGATGAATGTTGCATTTACCAACTCATATACAATTAAGTTTGATCAATCATACTTATACCCTTAGAAATGAAGGCACACCTATAATTAAAAGTTGAAAGCAGATGTTTTAGGAATATTCAATAAGTGAGATACTTTTAAGAAAATCTGAAAGTACTGATCTACACAGGAATGGGATGAGTTCACGTCTTGGACGAATTAACCACTGGACGCGTAACGAGGACCGCGTTCGCCTTTACCCCTCTGTCACTTACCCTGCCTTTTAGACACAGTAAGCAATATGGCGTTGTCAGTATGACGCGAGATCTCGAAGTGGAACATTATCTCAAAAATGGGTAAATACGCTGATTTAATTTGTAAAAATCATACCGGACAATCAAAACATTTTTCTTTTCACGCGTAAGTATAATTTCAATCTATTAGAGTAGCAATTTTTCGTAAAATAAATAAAATTTGGTATGTAAACAAAATGTAATACGTCATTTCAAAAAGTAATCATTGTACGTGTAAATTCTTCAAAGATATTGCATAAGTAATTTGGTTGGGTTATACGTATCACTCATTCATTCAATTGTCATTTTTATGTCGTATAGGGCTTGAACATATCGATAAACATATCGATGTATGTAAATGAACGAACGAATCCAATTTTAATGTAGGAACTATTTAAATTAATTTCAGATTTACAGTTGAGCCCCTAACAAGAAGAATTGGGTGGAAGCGGTACACAGGGAGATAACATAGACGAGTACTCAGGTCTTAGATAACATCTAAGGTCTGATGATGGAGCCCGAAGATGGCTATAGGAACTCTGTAATTAAACGACGCAACCCTACGAACTTTGAGCTTGTTATATTTGAAATATAGCTTCAAACCTTAAAAAAAAATGTTGCTTATTTCACCTGCATGGTTCCCGTTTCCGTGGTAATATCAAAAATCCTGTCTTAGTGCTCGCCAACATCGTTAAAAGAACCTGTATGCAAAATTTCAGTTTAATTGGTTTAGCCGTTTGGGCTGTGCGTTGCCTTGCCTGTAAGTCAGTCACGGTATTGTTTTTTAGTATTAGACTTATGTTGTACATTATCATGGTGTGTTGTACATTAATATTTAAAATGTATCATAAGTATAAATATAGCATTGACAACGCAAAAATTAAAAAATCATAACTTATTAGCTGTTGCATCATAATATTAATCGTTAAACATTTGTTTTTTTTTCTCTTTCGAATGCAAGGAAGGATATTCTTACAGCGTATAAAAATATAAAAGTATCGGAGAATTTCGACAGTGGTCCGCAAAACTCGGTAGCTCATTGGTTAGAGCAGTGGGCCGGATTCCCAAAGGTCGTGGGTTCAAGTCACATCTGAAAATTCACTTGTGGCCGAGTTCATTTGTTCCAATATTTTTCTTGTTAAAATGTATCATAAATGGTGGTTATATTTATTATTTGTTTCTAACATAGACCTTGTTAGGTCACAGCAAAAATAAAATTAATTATATTTATGTATGTACTTAGCTATATTATACTATTTTTTTATCTTATAATATTTTAATTTTAAGATCGTTTTATTATATTCAAGTAAAACAATCTTAAAACTACAATAAACTATTGGTTGCAATATACTTGCAATTAGTATTTCAGCTAGTAGTTGCTAGAAAGATACTGCCTTGGCTTTATCTTAAATATAGGTAATTATATATAATTATA
This sequence comes from Chrysoteuchia culmella, assembly GCA_910589605.1. Taxonomy (NCBI): domain Eukaryota; kingdom Metazoa; phylum Arthropoda; class Insecta; order Lepidoptera; family Crambidae; genus Chrysoteuchia; species Chrysoteuchia culmella. Next base: position 14,541,853 of record OU342642.1, on the reverse strand, counting down.
ACTTCTGGGAGTTTGTTGTTTAATACTGTCATAGCGTATGCTGGACCATACGCTATCCAAACGCTAGTCTACTATTTCTAATTTGGGTTTAGGTTGTGCTAATTTCGTACGGTGGCGTAAATTTTGAGATCTTTAATAAAGTGAAAACAAGTTTATATTTTTTCTTACAAATATGCATATTTCTTAAATGTAAATGGACTAGAGTTGTAATTAAAATGTTTTAGTCTCAACGATCTTCTAATGTCGATGATTATTTTCAATAAGTTTTAGTATACTTAGATTTTTGGCTCCAAAAAAAATGTAGAATACGAGATATCACAGCTCGAGAAGCACACAGGGGGTTTATTGTCTAATTTTAAGTCTATCACAATCCCTTTAAATTTTTCATTTAAAAGGTACATATTATTCACATCGCATCACATAGCATCGCGCCACAACTATTTGACCTTTGAAAGGGATTGCAATCGATTATAAAATTAAACACTTATGGAGGGGTTGCTATTGTGTATGTCCTATACAATGGTTCTGTAATGAACTAATTACCCATATTTTGTTTTATATAAAAAAACCTCGAGTGATTGAAGAAGTTAATGTAAATAATGAATTATATTATTATATAAACCAAATATTAATGTTTTTTACTCACTTAAAAAGTGTTAGTAAATAAATTGTAAGTCCGCCTGGCTAGCGACTACCATCTTATCCAAGTCCGTTCCGGCAGTTAGAGGTAAGATAGCTAGTTCCTCAGAGATTGAGGATACCGGGAGAGGCGCGCTTCCATCTTAAGCCTTATCAGTACAGTACTAGTATCAGGTTGCATGTTTCTACCCATTTTTCACAAAATAAACCCAAACACAAACGCTTTGGAAACCATATTGTATAGTTTTTATGAATTTGAGGTATTTTTTAATGAGATTTTCATATTATTAGGTGCTTTATATTTTTCCACGAAATAAACAATTAACTTCCTAATTTCTTTAAAACACACATAATTTATTAAACTCAATAGGTTCATTCATTCACTCCTTACCTACCGTGCTATTTATTTTTTCACGAAATAAACAATTAACTTACTATTTTTTTTAAAACACACATGATTTATTAATCTCAATAGGTTCATTCATTCACTCCTTACTTATCGATAAAAAAAATATCGATTACTTCAAGCACTACTGTCATTATTTGACATTAGTAATCGCCCCTCACCCCCGCAAGAATTGGTTGATCGTGTTTTCATATATTCTTCTCGGGTTTCGTGTCCAGTGGTTAATTCGTCCAAGGTTCACGTGCATGCAATGCAATGAATCGGGATCGAACGATGAAGATTTGATAGCACAGACAAAGCAAACTTTGTATCAACAATATTTTATGCTACCCGTCTGTGAAAGCAAAAGTTAAATAAAAAATCATATTCGATTTGAAGACAAGATATAACTTGTATTTGAAAATGCATATTTCCATTTGATAACTGGTATTCTTGACGTTTTGAAGCCTTGAGCTTGGCAGAATCGCAGCGAGAGTCGGTCGTACAATAGTGCGCTATTGCATGAATAATGCAAAACGCTCGGTCCATGACACTGCACTTGAACTTTGCTTACAATAGGGAAGGTGTCAACCACATTTTACTAAAGAAATATTAATGTTAGTTTATTTTTACTTCACTCTTAAGTTTTCGAAAAAACCAATAGGTAGGTATTTACTTTTTATATCGTTCCGCAGTTCACTTTTAAGCGATTTGAAGACAGCATTTTAATGTTTAGTGCTAAGAATTTAGCATTCTAAACACGCGTGGTTGAGTATAAAAATAAATTATATACCATATACAAAACAAAGGACATAACGTGAGTCCAACAAGCTCTGTCAGCTGTTAAGTGTTGAATGATTATTTGCACACTAAACCTGATGATAATGAATGCAAGCGAATCGCAGGAAGTGCTCGGGCGTTGCGCATCGAATACCTACAACGCAAGTACCAAGTTCCTTCCTTTGATCTAGAAGGATGTCTCTTAAAATTTTTAAAACTTTTCCTCCTAGACGCTAGAATGAACTCTGGTAACCGTGACCGCAACATTGCAAATTAATATGTCCGTAAAGTGATTTACTATGTTTTCAAATTTATATATTTTTGAGGTATTCCTCGAAGCTCACCTATTTTCAAGCGCACCTATTTTTAAGCGCACCTAACGAAGCGCACCTAATTCATTCCTCGAAGCCCAAATATGTTCAAATTTTTAATAGTGAAAAAAATAACACCCTTATTATTATTTTTTTTATTTGCAAAAATGATGAGTTCCCGATATTTAGGCGACTTTTCAAGTTAAAGCAATTTTGTATAGAAAAACCACCTGCCTGTTTCATACTAAGATAGAGTTATTAGTAAAATATCAAAATATTGAACAAAAAGTGCGGAACTCGTGGTGCGGTGGTGGTTCGCGCTCTCTGCCTGCGATTGTTGAGTGAGATTAAGCAACTTTCGCAATGGTCGTTCACGGGATAGCTAACCAAACATTTACTATTTCGAGCTCTTCCGTGCTTGGGAAGTCACGTTAAGCCGTTGGTTCCGGTTGCATTTGCAGTCGTTAAAACCCACCAATCCGCATTAGGCCCGCGTGGTGGGTCATTGCCCATTCTCCTTATCCATCCTTAAGGAAGGCCAGTGCCCCGTAGTGGGAACATTAAAAATGGCAGATGACGATGATGAACAAAAGTACAAGGGCAGCATAACCAACCAGGAGTTATTTACATACTTGAAAAGCTGCTGCCTATGATTAAAATAAAAAAATGCCTTGTTTGTCATTTCACATAGCTCAACTATATTTCTTAAATGTTGTTGATAAATATAATAGGTAGGTTAGGTGTTTCATGAAAGTAGGTACCTACTACATTTCTTTTGCGTCAACAAACGCCATATTGAAATTGTTTCACATGAAATGATCGTAAATAAGTTATACCTAAACAGTCATAAACAATACAATACGACATTTTTTCTTGCTTAATTAATCAATCATTGTCAATACCCAATACAGGAAATAGATGAGTCAATACATTGTTATCCCTTTCCTCGTTTGTCACTGCATTTTATGTGGTCAAGATAAGTCTTATACCTACTTACTTAGACATTGCTCAATTTAAGTAGATTTTTAAACTAGAAAAAAATCTCCTAATTGCTCAGGCGGGATTGTGAATTAAGTAAGTTTATTTATGATAATAACTTTAAAAATAACCTACATTATATTTTGTATTAAAAATAATATCTAAGACTATTCCAATACCTACGTAAAATTTGTGGTTTCGGAAATGAATTACCTTGTGAGCTGTGTGAATTTCCAAATACATTTTGTTAAATAAATTGCCATGTCTCTCTTCCGATAAAAACGAGATAATTATGTCTTAAGGCTACCCATTATATAAAGATAGACAACGTGCAGTCATTATCGACTTATGAAGGCTAGTTACTTACTCACCTACTCAGACCTGAGTGCTTAATACGAGTTTTCTCATCTTACTTACCGATGTTTGCGAATAGAGTTTAAATACAAAATATCTTTCTTTCATAAGGTACATGATTAATAAAGCTAGAAATTGGATATTCCTTTTAAGTATATATATTCTTGTGCCAGGAGTATCCGCTCCTTTAATTGTCAACCTTATTCCTATTGCATTAAGGCTATCTGTCAAAATTTAACTCTTACGCGACGGTAACGTTTGGTCATTTGCAAACTCCCACTAGGCCCTCTGAATGTAATATTTACAAAGTTGCAAGAATTATCAACTTTTATTAAAACCTGTGACTTTTTTTACATATTCATTGATTTAACTTAGGTATAGGGACTTTCTGTTAACAAAGGCTTTAAAGGATTTTAATCGAATTGTTTGTCCCTAGACTTCTGCTATTCCTATAACGCATAGATATAGTGACTATGCTCCATATTTTGCCAAACGTTGTGTGAAAAGACTAGGTGGAAAATAGATAGAGATGAGATAGCCAGTTCCTCAGTGATGAGATGAGGATTCCCGGAGAGGCTCGCTTCCATCTTCAGCCTTATCAATACTTAACGCCAGGTAAGATGAAGTCTCCCCGTTGTTCATAAAAAAAGATAAAATTACATTTTCAAAAAGTGAAATATACGAAACAATAGTCAAGTATACTAATAATATTAGTTCATGGACTATATTTTTTATTAGTGCGTTACATGAAACTACAGGGCCCTATTTTACAAAACTTATTAGACTAATAGTACTAGCCCATGCACTAATATTTTCTATTACTTTACTAGTGTGCGTTTCATGAAACTACAGAGGTAAAGTATTAGTTACTAGTTTTCAAGTAATAATTATTAGGGAATTCTTACC